>CAJQZP010000220.1:7505000-8705000 GCA_907164705.1 Parnassius apollo
CGCCTGGTTAAAGAATGGGATTGAATCTCTTTCGCTATCTATACTTACACCCGCCGGTAAAGACTGCAAAAAATACGTTGCTATATATGCGTTTTTCGGTATTATTGATGAAAATCGTAAATATTGAAAAAATAAAATGAATGGGCTTTAATGATTATCTTAAATCTCAATAACGCCATATTAATAAGGTCCCACCTAGGAGAAGCCACAGCAGGTCGCCAGTTAATAAAGTTACAAATTTTAAAATTAATGTATCTACTTGCATATACAATACATTTTATATATTTTCCCATTAACAGAAAATTTATAATTAACCAAATAACATAACGTTATAACGATATACCGCTATTAGCTGGTTTTCGTTATTGGTATTGTGCATGTTTGTTATTGGTATTAGGCTCGATGAGGCGCCATTTCTAATCCCATTTTTTATCCGTACGGACTATAAATAAAATTTAAGTTTCTGTCAGTAAATTGAAATAATCTTTTGTCAAGTTCGGGGGGTTATTTGCATGCCATTAAGGCATGAGTAAGCTTTATTGTCTGCCATGGCTAACCTTCGAAATGGCTGATCAGATTTTGATGAAACTTCACGAACCGATGGAGAGCAATGCCAGGAGTGGTTTAAGCTATATTTATGTACCTGATGGTAAGTGACGTGACAACTATGAAATGGAAGAATTGATAAAATAAATGGACACTGACTATTACTTTAAAAAAATGACGTCACATTATTAGACCCCACCCAGGCAAAGGTGAGACAAGTCGCTAGTTTACATTAAAAAAATAACATAACACGCAAAGATCATGAACATAGTAACAATACTGGATCATAGCCATGAACTTATTATATGTTATCTGGTATTAATACTTCTGCATTATTATTCAGACGTATAGTATGAACAGAGAAATACACAATACTTACATAAAGGACGTGTTAAAAACGTAATGAAACAGAATTCAATAATCTTTTACACAGAAACAAAACTTTCGCTAAATTTCAATATACAAAATACAACCCTTAGACAAAGCAATAAAGTAAAACGGCTCGATGGTTCGACATCGGCGGCGGGGCCCTTCATTTAAATTATTTCACCTAGACCTCTCACTCACGTGGTGCTTCAGAAACTGCGAATAGTATGAACTTGGACGTTTTATGCGATAAATATAAATACTTTATAGAGACTACTAAATCAAATTTTGTGATTAGAATAAAATAGAAGGAAGCAAGCTAATTAATAAAAGAACTAACTTGCCTTTATGAAATTAGATTTCCCATACGTAGAAGTGATAATTAATATAAATAAAAAATTATTAAAATTTGTATAATTATTTGAAAAAATAGATCAATACCTTTACACCGTTACAGCTTATTAAAGTCGCCTGCTGATCATAGGCCTCCCCCGTAGATTGCCGCAAAAGAATATTTGCTTGGCAATCGGGTTGGCTACCGCAGCATTTTTTTTTAATAGTAAGGGTTGCTAACGAGCACACACACGAGAGCACCACTTGATGGTAAGTGGATGCCGTGGCCCATAAATATCTAAATATATCTTCAATTAAGAATCAAAATGCGGATATGTTGCTACCCCTGAGGACTAAGATGAAATGCCTCGTTTTCAGTAAAAAGGATCTCCGGTTCTCTATACTCACCATACGAAACACAACTGCGTTGAACTGCTATTTGATGTTGGTGTTCTGTGAGAGCGTGGTCTTTCCCCGGTCTTACCGACACATTCGTGCTGCAACCATAATATAGCTACAGCATGGCTCTACCTCGTAAAAATAATGTTTAAGCTTTATTAGTAAGACGCTGTTGCCCATCTCGTGATTTGTTTCGCTCTGAAGCCTCATACGACACCCACAGGATGATATGAGGTAGTGGATAAATTTATACCTCCAATTCACTACACGGTACAAAAATCAAAAAGTTTGATTTATGATTAAATTTTGTATGATTCATATTTCAGTCTCTTAAGAGTTCACAAAACAAACTTTTATTCTTCCATACACAGTAAAACATTCTTCTAATGTAATTTATTCATAAGTCGGATTAGTAATTTTAACTTTTTTAAATTATACTAAGTCCTTAGCTTACTCAGCAGCATCATCCAATAGACAACCGACACGGGTAACAAAGACATCGGGATCTCGTTCCCGGACACGTCAAATAGTTGAGATTAATCACTGGATGCGCGCTGCGATAGGGCGCCATACCGACACGGGAGCAACGTGGAAATGTAGTACCGCTGTCGACAAGTTTGCGGAGGCGGTGAAAATTTTCCTTTGTGCGCCTCCCGCGACGGAATAAGGTCGTGGGAGCGACCTCACTTACGGTGTCGTATGATAAGCAAGCGTGATTCATATGCTCTGCCGGTTACACCTTTCGATACTGCTTGTGTTGCGTTGCGTTTAACGCTTGTCTACCATCTACCAATCTACTACTATACGTTAATCTTGCCAGGGTGTATATATATAATGTCTAGGTGAATATGTGTGTGTTTACTGAACATTACATAATTAGAGTTCATTGCCAACGCAATACAGAAATTATCCAACTAAGTAGAGGGAATATCTATCCAAATAGTTAAGAATGGTTGTGTTTAATCATTAATTTATTTAATTCTCAAAGGTTGATTATTAAATACAGTTAGAGAGTTAATTTACAGGTAGGGAAAGTAGCGAACGTTATTATATAAGAAATCTCTTTATGCTTAAGTTATTGAAAAAAAAAATCTTACGGATTTCATCGCGTTTAAGTTCTTATTTTATTTAAGAAAAGTTCTTATTTTAAACTTCCGAAGTTTCGAGTATATCGCACCACCCATAATCATGAGTGAGTTCACTATGATGTTTGATGTCCTAATATAATGTACCGGGCTGTCTTCAGTTTATAATAATTACTCAGTTTTTGGATCTACGTATAACGAGCTTATAATCTCTTGAAATCATAAAGTGATATACTTGGGTATGCATTTAGTTCTAACATGCAACTAAATTTCTTATTATGGATCCCAAGACGATATCATCATCCAGTAATATTTTCCATTACAATTAGGAACCTCACGAATTATCCTTGGCAGAAGTCAGTATTTTTTCGCGAGCTTATGCGATCTATAAAATCTCATGTGATTGCGGTGGTGATCCTAGACATGCCTGGTGGCACAGTCTGCGGTCACAGGCAGCAGTACTGCATTTTGCGTACATCGGAACAATATTAATAATTAAAAGCTGAAGGTAAAGTAACATAGGTAACTAACTGACGTCGCCTGAATCTTCACGTGACTCCCGGTGCGGCTTTGCTTTTGTCACTGGAAACTATAAAATAAAAAAGGAACAACAAAATTTGTTTAATAACAGTAATAATATATAATTAAAATAATAATATAATGCAACGTTTCAAAAAAGCGCCAAAGATTAAAAACGACAGCGGGGTTGAAATAAAATTCAGCATGTTAATCTTATATATATAAATTACGTGTCACGTTGTTTGTCCGCGATGGACTCCTAAACTACTTAACCGATTTTATCAAATTTGCACACCGTGTGCAGTTTGGTACAACTTGAGAGATAGGATAGTTTTTTTGTCCATGAGTGACCCACAATTTTTTTTTGCGGATTAAAGGATGTTTAATAGGACATGACAGTGACAGGGTAGTCGAAAAGGGCAGAACAACGTCTGCCTGGCAAGCTAGTTTAGTATAAAGTTCAAAGGGACTCTGCTCGTAGTAGGTGGACATGCTTTAACACAAGACCCTATCTTCCGTTTACTCGCCGCAATAAAGATAACGCGCGAGCCCCATCAAAACAAAATACAAGGTCTTAGTTACGACAAAACGAGGACAAGATGATGAAACATTCAGCTTTAAGAAATGAAATTTTAAAAAAGCTAAATGTTTCATCATCTTTAAATTGCTAAACATTTTAAAGCCGTCCTTAATTAAATATGGCATAGTGGTAAACTAGGAGTTCAATATCTTATGTCGACTTAAAATTCCAAATTCAAATTAATCTATTATATAAAAATTAATGTTTGTTTGTTCGTATTTTATGCGCTGTCATACCGTTCGTCAGATTGCGGTAATACTTTGTCAACTTATTGTTTTCACTTGCGCGAAGTTTATAGGCATAGTATATATTAATTAAATATATATTAACTTACAGTAGGGGTCGCGCGTAACGTACCTACAATTTTATTTGACAGATATATATTATTCATTTTCAATGAATGTATTATGATTTATGACTAAACAGCTCTTCTCAATTCAAAACGATATTTTCACAATTATTTCTTCTGTGGCTGCAACGCGTCGATTAGCAGCTAGTATTGTATTAAATATCAAAGAAGTCTTTATTCTAAGAATATACATAAGAATTCAGAAGAACAGTTCACGATGCGCCGCGCCGTGGGTGTGGCGATATACCTCCTCATGTAGTGCTTAGCTTAAAGTCTTTGCGAGAAACTAACTTTTATTTACAACTATTATGATAATTGTAAAAGATTTATTTGGGCACATTTTTTATACAAAACTTAGTATCATGCTTTACATTTTGAAATATCAAAACGAAAAAACGATATGTATGTAAAAATATGTAGTTTTCATACTCTACCTTCCGATAACGTAAAAACAAATATAGTCTACGTGTAGTCCTGGGTGCGCCGATCGTTCCCTTGACGTCGGTCAACTCTAGCCGTGTGTACCCGTTCTAATGATATTGCGCGATGTCGGCAAACATATGTATGTACGTGCGCGACGGAAATGTTCCAGAAATGGCGACCGAATTGACTTAAGAGGTATTAACCGGAGTACCGAAGAGGGACAAACAGGCGTGACCCAACTACATAAGCAAGGAAAACTTTTTGTGTCTTGTGACATTTTATAACTTTATAAATAATCAAACACCCTAAGATTCTCATGTTTCTCTAAACTTAAAAACTTAAGTGTACCACAGCCAGTGCGTCTTGCCAATGATGACGTATGTACCTATCTAAGAATTCTGAAACGGGGTTCTTCACCGAAAGAGGAATCTTTCACCATATAAGGAAGCTTAGTCGTAACGCGAGCTATGGAGTGGGTTTAGAGTTTCTTAGCGTCATAGAATTCGAAATGAGTATAACTGCAGTAAAAATAGAGTAGCATAGATGTTAATTAGCTAGCATTCGCTTAAAAATCCTAAAGTAATAATAATAATATATATAAATGTGTCTGACCAAGTTTGAGAACAAAGTAACGTTTCTTAAAACTAGGTAATATACATTATTTTTGTGCGCGGGTCTGAGCTAATTTTTTGACTTTAACATGGCCCGACAATATAGCTCGAAGAAAACCGACTACCGAGAAAGGTAAGCGAATTGGAAGTTTTGAGCTGCTCACCACTAGATGGAGTGCTTGTAAGAGACGTGGGCAGTCGATGGATGCAGGTGGCTCAGGATCGTGCTTTGTGCCATTCCTTGCGGGCGGCCTATGTTATGTATCAAACGAGAGTACCACTATTAGTCTTCCATTTTTATTGAAAGGTTGGAGTTACAACAAATACCTTATTCATACGTATTAGAGCCACGCTGGAACTATATTATGGTTGTAGCACGAATGGGCACCGAGGTAGGACAAATACGGAACAGGTAAAATAGCAGCTTAATGCTGCTGTGTTTCGTAAGATGAGTGTGGTGAACAGGAACGTCTCATTTGTCACCCATAGTCTATAAAAAAGTCAAGCAATCACCAGGGATTGAAAATCGATTCCAATTTTCGGAGCGGTTCCTAATTTAGGTCCTTTAAAACATACTACTTTTCGGTACCGTTCCGGTTCTGGTTCCTTCAAGGTATCGGTGTTAAGCATCCGTTCCAAAATACCGTAATTTTTCAAAAAAAGAGGAAGCTTTTGTGCTGTGGTAAACTAAATTTTCACATTATTAATTTTATCGTATTTTATTAATTCGGTCACTGAAATTCATTCTGCATTATACCATTTTATCGAATATAAAAACTGACAGACACTCAACGAAATCAAACCAGTCAGTACTGTGCAGTAATGTTTTGCTCGTTTACGGGTAAAATAAGGGTGCTGCAAATCGTTAGGGGTTCTCATTTTGGTATTCCAGTTTCGTGCCTGGTTCTAGTATCTGGTATCTTTTAAATTACCTGGCCAATTACACCTACACACATAAGGAGTCGAAAATATTACGTACGTACCGCCGACACAATAGTTTATGTTCGCTGCTCACCCCGTGCGACACAATCAGCCGTTAAGATTTGGTGAGCGACCGGAGCTGGCATTACGTGCCTGGATACGGGACAGCACCATTAGGGATGGTTTACGCGATCGTAAAACCTTACGACTCTTGCTATCTGAAATAGTTTTGTTCTAGCGTCGGGTACACCTCAATATGCGGGGATTGTACATGAAAGAATGTTGCTCAATACTCCGTAATGGTATTTTTAACCCTTACAGTCTTAAAAAATAAATAGTATAGAATATAAAAAATAATATGTCCATGTAGTATTATGTTGTTTCTTCTTCTCTATCATGTTTTGATATATCGTCTGTGGTACAAAAGTGTATTTATTTAGTAAAAAACCATTATAATAACAAGATATTTAGGTTTAAAAAAAAATAAAAATAAGGTTTGATGTGATTGTGAAGACTTCTCTTCTTTTTCGTTTGTAGTAGGTGGCAAGTGTACAGGGCCTTTTTTTAGGATAAGTGTGACAAAAGAGCACACAGTCCACCTGATGGTAAGTGGATGCTGTGGCCCAAAGACATGTACATTCGATTAAAAATCAAAATGTAGATGCGTTGTCTCCCCCTGAGGACTAAGATGGAATTCCTCGACCCCAGTAAAACGGGTCTCCGATTCTCTACACTAACCATACGAAACATAGCAGCATTAAGCTGCTATTTTACGCTGGTTTTCTGTGAGAGCGTGGTCCTTCCCCGCTCGAGCCGACCCATTCATGCTACAACCACAATATAGCTGCAGCGTGGCTCTACCACGTAAAATCTTCCACTAAAAAACACACTAACAACTAACACTAAAAACAGCAACTTTCACCACCAGCAAGCGGACTTTAAGTCCGTCCAACTTACAACTTCCAATTTGGTAAATGGAATAGATTTTCTAAGATAGGTAATAAAATAAAAGCAAATGGATCGCAGAGCGACTCCAATCGTCGACCACCGCGTGTTTTTCGATCGGCTCGGTTCAGTGGCGCTGCGAAGAGATGTTATATCTCTTAGCGTATTTTATCGCATCTATCACGGGTAGTGCTCTGAGGAATTGTTCGGATTAATCCCAGCCGCCAATTTTCATGAAGGCACTACGCGGCAAACCTCCCGACACCATCCACACCATCTGGATGCTTGGCGTTCACCATTGTACGTTTCACTAGGAGTTTTCTTCTGCGTACGATCTCTCTGTGGAATAGTTTACCAACGGCCATTTTTGCGGACCGATACGACCTGGGGACCTTTAAGAAAAGAGATTACTCCTTTCTAAAGGGCCGGCAACGCACCTGCGATTCCCCTGGTGTTGCGGTTGTTCATGGGCTGCTATAGTCACTTAACATCAGGTGAGCCGTTTGTTCGTTTGCCCCCTCTTCTATAAAAAAAGATACACATTACCGCTATTAAAAATCGAACGTAACTGATTTGGAGACAAGATCATGACTTTTATACATATCACATATTATTGTAGTATTTTTGTCTGGTTAAAAACAGTAGAGTCGAAATCTAGATAGATACCTCAAAACGTGCAGGTTTATTGAAATTTAGAATTCGGAAAATAGGACACATTACAAAAACTACCAAATATTAGCGACGTTGAAGTAGATAGACGTTGTGACGTTGTGATCTCCGCAAGATATAATGGATATTGTATTGATACAAACGTAAAGGCCCAGTCTCAGTTTTTCGCCAGGCATCTGTCTCAGTTTCCCGCATACGACGGCTTACTAAAATGGTAGTAATGTCTTTTGTCGGTCGCCAGAATCTCGTTCCTTAGTTGAAACATTATAAAATGCAGGCGAGGATCACTAAGCAGGTCACTCATTGGTTACCTAACTTTTTTTTAATAAAAATGAATTGACAAGCAAGACCATCAAACTATTTTTTTTTAAATTGCCGCTGGGTTACTTGCTGGTTCTTTCCATGACAGAGGCTCTTTCCGAACCAGCGAACCAGTTAAATGATATTCAATAAGAATTCTTGAAGTTTATCTAATTAATATTTGGTAGTTCGTATTTTATTCATATTTAATAGACTGTAACGGAATAACAGAATTTTTAATACACTCTCCCTTTAATAGAAAGTGTATAAAAATCTTTGCGACATTTATTACGACCTAATAAACAGCTTCAAAACACTCCACGCACTAAAAGATTTTATTGCGTGGAAAAATATTTCGTTACTCACTTTTAGGATAAAATAAAAATATTTAACTACAATTCTATTTTGTACAGCGTGTCGTTAAAACATATTCAGTTTTTTCTCTTTTTACACACATATCTGGAAGCTGCGGAAACGATTCACCCCGGTTTCGAGGATAATCGAAATATGGAGTCCGAGACTTTTTGTTCGCATTTCATTCCAAGCGGTTGCACAATACACCAACCTTAGCTACATAATGTTACAATGTTTTATCTACATAAAAATCACGACATTCTTTCAGAAAATAATCTTCCTAAGGCTTTGTGTATGTTTATATATGTACTACAAAGATCTCACTGCTTATAATGTACTGTGAATGTGAACGATGTAATTTAATGGAAACTAGGCGTTTCATCTTAGTCATCAGGGGCATCTGCATTTTGATTCTTAATCGAGGATAAATGAGATGTCTATGGTGCACAACATCCACTTCATCAGGTGGACTCTGTGCTTGATAGTCACTCATATTCTAGGTATAGATATATAAAAAAATGTAGAAAGAATTTTGATTTTTACTTAAGGTCTATTAACATGACGTTATTAAGATTTATATATATCATTAAGTTTTTAGGATTTAATTAGGATTTAGAAAATTATTTTAATGAAATTGTCTATTTGTTTAGCGAAAGGTCAATGGTTAAATATTGATATTGTATTAGATAAAATACACAGAATAACTACTAGTCTAAAAAAGAGATATTGCAAAACACTAACGTATACGTACTGACTAATTGTTTAAATAAATAAGAAACTGTTTAAATAAAAATCTAAGTTTTTAGACAAGAAATTGAGTCTGGGTTTTTGGAGCAAATTACAAACAAATTTTTTTTCACGTGGTAGAGCCATGCTGCAACTATATTAATTGTATAATTTTGTTATAGCTCGACAGGGCAAGGACCACTCTCTCACAGAATACTAGCGTCAAATAGCAGCTTAATGCTGCTGTGTTTCGTATGGTGAGTGTAGAAGACCGGAGACTCTTTTTAATGGAAAAGAGGCGTTCCATATTAGTTCTCAAGGTTGACAACGCATCTGCATTTTGATTCGCAAACGAGAATAGATGTAGACGCCTATGGGTCACAGCAATCACTTACTATCAGGTGAACTGTGTGCTCGATTGTCACACTTTTCCTATAAAAAAAAAAACAAAATTCGATTTTACTGTTCTTCGAACAGGCAACCTCATTTTAATTTCAAAATCAAACAAAAAAAATATTGTTACGTGGTAGTACCAAGACGTAGCTATATGTATTATGGTAGTAGCACGAATAGGTCGGCTCGAGCGGGATAAGACCACGCTCTCACAGAATACCAGCGTAAAATAGCAGCTTAATCCTGCTGTGTTTCGTATAGTGAGTGTAGAGTACCGGAGGAGACCCTTTTTACTGGAAACGAGGCATTTCATCTTAGTGCTCTGGGGTGACAAACCATCCGCATTTTTATTCTTAATCGAGGATAACTGTGAAGATTTACGAGCAATAGGATTCAATAACCTCGGGTGGACTGTATGTTCGTTAATCACCTTTATTATGTAAAAAAGGACGTAACGTTGACCAATTAAGTAGCGTGAAAAAGAGGTCTGGTGGAGGACCCATAGTGGAATATGGGATGTCTTCACTTTTGGATTAAGTCTTCGTTGGGTATGCTCGACAGACTATTAATATAGTATTTGAAAAATATGATTTGAGATGTTCGCACAAAAACTTGCGAAAATTAATTTATAAAACTTAAGAAGCTATAAGTTGTATACTTCAAGTGTCAGTTTTAAAAAAGTCTCATTTTGCATAGTATATTATGATATTACCTATCAACAAAATGTTGGTTTTTGTGTATAAAAGAAAGTTTGCCCTAGGATTATCTACTGACAAAAACATAGGCGGTAGTTTCAGTATAAATAATTTTGAGTTGTTATCAAGAAGATGCAGCTGCCCATCTCTTGATACAGATTTTCTCTATCATCGCCTACTACACCCACGGGACAATATGGGTTAGTGGATATTATTACACCGCCATGAACGGTTTATGATCTGTGAGGCAGTCTACTGGGAAAAACTATGTTCAGCGGTAAAATTTTACAAACTATAATGGATAGATGATAAACATTCAGATCCGGAAATTATTTGTAAACTAGGTGTATAAAATGTGTTAAACAGATCGAGGGGCAGCATTCATATATTATTACTAACTATCGCCATAATATAAGCACATACAAGATCTTACCATCATTTTCTTACCGCGATATAGAATTTATAAGAGAACTAAAAATAATTTTTTTTATATAGAAAAGGAGGCAAACGAATATACGGCTCATCTGATGGTAAGTAACCACCACTGCCTATGAACAACCGCAACACCAGTGGAATTGTAGATGCGTTGCCGGACCTTTAGAAAGGAGTAAGCTCTTTTCTTGAAGGTCTCTAAGTTGTATCAGTCCGGAAAAGTCGCCGGTGGTAAACAATTCCACAGAGAAGTTGTACGAGGAAGAAAACTCCTAGTAAAACGTACAGTAGTGGACCGCCAAGCATCCAGATGGTGAGGATAGTATCGGGTATTTTGACGCGATGTGCTTTCGTGAAATTAGGCAGCTGGAACTAATCCGAACAATTCCTCAGAATAATCCCCATAGTAGATACGATAGAAAACGTAAAGGGATGCAACATCCCCACGTAGCGCCAGTGGATCGAACCGATCAGAAAGAACTCGTTGTCGACGATACCGACGCCGGATGCGGTCAAGTGGAAGGAGCTGGTACTGGGGTTCCCTGGCCCAGAGATCAGAACAATATTCCACGTGAGGCCGAACTTGCGCTTTGTAAAGTTGCAAGTGGCATGAAATACTGTCTCGCTCTGCCGAGTACGCCAAGCTATTTAGAGGCCAATTTGTTCTTCGCCTCCAAGTGACCACGAAACTGCACACTATTCCAGATGTCGACGCCGAGGATTCTGAGGCAGCAAGGGGAGTGCCTTCAAACTGAGAAAATACGACAAAGAGGTTCTTTTTAGCGGTTAACGTGCAAACTTGTGTCTTCTGGGGATTGATTTGGACTAAATTTAGTCGCCCCCAATCCGAGACTTTGTTAAGCAAAGACTCGACTTCAGACACAAGTTTGTCCCGGTACTCGGCGACGATTTCCCGAGAAATATTGGCACGGCCGGTGTATAAGGCATCACCAGTGTTGTCGTCCGCATACCAATGAATGTTATCAGTTTGCAACATATCATTGATATGCAGAAGAAACAGCGTTGGTGATAGCACGCAGCCTTGTGGAACACCAGCGTTAATAGGCTTGTAATCAGAGCATGCAATATCTACTACGACCTTGATGCTCCAATTAGCAAGAAAACTAGTGATCCAATCGCAAAATTTCTCGGGAAGCCCATAGGAAGGGAGCTTCGAAAGAAGCGCTTTGTACCAGACCCGATCGAAGGCCTTCGCCATGTCCAAACTAACGGCCAATGTCTCCACCTTGGACACTATTGCCTCCGCCCATCTATGAGTAAGGCAGACCAGAAGATCACTAGCTGATCGACCACGACGGAAACCGTACTAGAGGTCACTGATCAGCTGGTGATCCTCAAGGTACCTCATGAGACGGCAGTTTACAATAGACTCCATTATTTTGGAGAACAAGGAGGTGATGGCGATAGGCCTGTAGTTGGACTGGTCTGAGCAGTCTCCTTTTTTTGGGGATTGGGTGGAACAAAGCTGTCTTCCCACAATTCAGGACTACGCCTTGGGAGTAGGAGTACCGGAAAAGACGCGTTAAAACCGGTGCCTACTCCGGAGCACACGTCTTCAGCACAATAGGGGGAACTCCATCAGGCTCACTCGACTTACTGACATCCAGGGAGAAGAGTGCTTTGCGAACCGAACGCTGTGTAAACCGCACATCCGGCATGAAGCCCTCACACCACGGGATGGTCGGCGGTGTGTTCCCCCCGTCATCGAGAGTCGAGTTGGACGCAAATAGAGAGCCTAACAGATCGGCTTTCTCCTTTGCGGCATGTCCAGTGAGTCGTCCTCTCCGTGCAGAGATAGAAAAGATGACTGACAGAAGTTCACTTGGGCAGCCTTGGCGAGAGACCAGAATGCACGGGTTCCCGAAGGAAGGTGAACTAGCGTCTCGCCAATTCTACCGATGTGCTCAGACTTTGCCTTGGCAATGACTCTTTTGAAGGACTTGGAAGCGGAATTATACTTCTTTTTAAGAGCGCTGGTGTTGACATCCCAAGACGTTGATGCATCAACCCAGGCCCGGCAGCACTCCTGCTTATAGCGTGATGCTATTATACAGGAGCGACCAAACCACGGCTGGGATCTGCCTCCGATGGGCACCACAGAGGAGGGAATAAAAAGTTCTATACCCTGAAGCACCACATCAGCGACAGAATCAGCAACAACGCAAGGATCGTCCGTCAAGAAGCAAACCCGCAAGGGTAGGATGCAAAAAAGACCACATCCCATCCCAATCGGCCGACCTATAGTGCCAAACACGGCGGCAGCCTGCAGAATGTAACCGCGACGTTCATGTGACTGGCACCACACTCCGGATAAGACAATGGTCCGACGAGTCTAAAGGGGTATCGACGGAAACCTGATATCCGTTCGCATGAGAGGTCAGCAGAATCCAACAGGGAAGGTGTATGATCTTTTACATCTGGAACCCGCGTAGGCGCAGTAACCAGTTGTATCAGACCATATGCCAAAGCAGTCATAAACAGATCTCCCCGCATGATCGGTTAAACGTGAACAGAATCATTCGGCGTGGTGGGCGTTAAAATGATCAATTAAATTAAATCGTACAACTGTAAAAGAAGCAAAATCAAAAATATTCCAATAACATATTTTAACGTATAACGAACGCATTCATCACGAAGTACCAACCGTAATAACATTTACACCGTGTAAAGGATCCAAATCATGGAGCACTGCCAACATACGAATCAGGAATATTAATAAAGCTGAAACACACTCGCTAATCAGAGCCGCGTGTACCGCGCCCTTTATGGGGCTAATTGGTTTTGAATCCATGAGTGTTTGGAAATTACCGCACCGTTTGCAGTGGCATTAACGAGCGAGCCGCTTCTAGGAAGGCTTTATACAATATGACGATTATTTAGTATGCATTGGTCCAAAGTAAATAAAACTACGAAAGGACTATATTAAACCTACTGAGCATTATGAAAGAGCCAAAGTAAGTAAGCTACGATAGTCATCATAATAAAATTAACACAACACCTAATTACTTAGAAAAAATATTATATCGTACGTCTAATTAAGTCAGTTTGAATTATACAATTCACCATTAAAGAGTATAAAAAATATACTTCGTAATTAGCTTAAACATAAATGGCTAGAAATTACTTTTAAATTCCGAAAAATAATTATCCAGATGTCTCCAAATTTTCCAACTGCAGCGAAAAATAAAACTAATGCACGGATTTATCCACAAAGCAATAAAATGTCTAAGGAACGCGCAGTCAGCGAATCCCGTCCCCAGGTGATGCGGGACAAGAGGGAAATAGGGGCAAAATGCCAACTGGAAACCACTCGACGAATAAAAGTCGTGTTCCACATTTTTTTAAAAACACCGCAGCTCCAGTTGTACCTGCATTCGAAATGTTTACGAGCCCTAAAAGCATTCTAATTTTACAAGAAAGAAGTTATGGCCGTCTCTTTCCGCAATTTGGACTGTAATCTAAACGAATAAAAAGGCGTGAAGTCAAAGATTACGGCCTTTATAAGAATGTGATTATTGCAAAACAAGATGGTGCTATTATTATTCATGTAATGCTTCGAGTAAAAGTATATCAATGTATATCGTTCAATGACATTACAAATTCCCTGTTCCTTTATTGTGAATAGGGGTTCACTTTGACCAAAATTTTCCTTAATATTTATCGAATTGTTGAATAGCTAGAGTATATAATAGCTAAATCTGCATCACTTTACAAATTATATTAAAGCGGTGCAATCTTTTTCTTCAATATTCGCTTCGGCTTTATCACTACTTACCATCAGGTGGGACGGTAGTAACACTGGCTTGTACTAGTTAAAAAAAAACTGTGACTTCTAGGCAATATACAACAGCAGGTTCTTCAAGAACTATGATAAAATACCTAATAGGCTATAATTACACAAGATCTCTTACCTATTACACCGGAATACAACATAGAGCATAGAGTACAGAGAGCACACACGGACTCTCATTCATAGGCACAAAATACAAATATTTCCTACCATATTTACCTCTACGAATGTAGACTTATTTCGTCAAATGCTATAGCCGTGGACATATTTGACTAACTTACAAATTATCGACAACGTATGAGTATGGCCCGTAACGATTATTTTGATTTCTTGTCACATTTTTTATTCAGGACATTTATATCATTGATATTATGTAGCACATAAAGTAAAAGTAAAGTTACAGCCTATATACGTCCCACTGCTGGGCACAGGTCTCCCCTCATTTCTGAGAGGGTTTTAGGGCAAGGAAGTGTCCGCCGCGCTGCCCCAATGCGTGTTGGCGAACTTCACATGTCTTCGAAATATTTTTTTCCTTATTCCTCAGACATGCAGGTTTCCTCACGATGTTTTCCTTCACCGCCGAGCACGTGGTAAATTAGCACTTAAAATTGCAATTAACAATTTCATTGGAGCCAGCGGAGATCGAACCCAGGTTACTAGCGTTCTGTTATATTTACAGCGAGCGTTAACCATATGAGCTACCACGGCTCTTAGCACATATTATATCGTTTTTTATATAAGCTTATACACAGGCTGTGAGACATTCCATCTTAGTCTTCGTGAAGTCTGAAGTTCTTTGTTTGAAGTCTCAATAGTCATCCAGGTGAACTGTAAGTTCAAAAGTTTAAATTTGCTATTGTACTACAATTAGTGCAATTTAAAAAATGTCATAAGGCAAACTGAAGGTATGGCTGCTCCAAAACCCTCACAGAAATAATAGGAGGCCTGTGCGCAGCAGAATGTCATGCATCTGGAAAAAAAAACACTTCGTTGTACGAAATAAGTATTGCTATTTTTGCAATGCGGCATCGTCTGCCTATGAGACATTCTAATGGCTAGAGATTCGTTTTACCCTTTATTAATTCCAAGTTTTTCAACAATAACTGTTGTCTAATAATCATATTTGATCCTGCAGATAGAGTAGGAAGGGTGATCGCTACCAAGCTATTTCTAATTTGTATTGTGTTGTTAATTGTAAACACGATTGTAAGCTATTATTGGAAAAAAAATAGTCCCGCTGGGGTTCTTGCTTGTTCTTCAGAGGACTGAGGTTTTTTTTGCGAACCAGTGGTAAAAAAGTGACTTTCAATAAGTTTTGTTATAATCTACATTGAAAAAAAAGGATAAGGCAAAACTTCCTCAATGCCCTCCAATCAGGCTGGGATCTATCATCGTAGAGTTAAATTACCTATATATAATATTTTGTTATCACACATATACGTCATTTCGAGGATGTACCAGCAGCTGCCATGCTTGGCAAGCGACCTGATAAGCGCAGAACTGAGAGTGTGAAACTAAACTATACTAAAAACTGTTTTACTGTCGGTCGCCAAAGAAATCTATGTGCATTAAAAGCAAGATTTTCAAATGAGAAAATAATAATAGTCAATGATATTATCAGTAAACAATTGTAGTTATAATAACTCATCATAGAAAATCAAAAGCGTATGGTGTATTTACTATACAAGACTATAATGATTTCTTATATTTACGCGAACACTACACATTTAAATAATACCAGTTTTTACGGATTTTATCGTGTATATTTAACGTTCAAGTTCATACTGTGTAGATCGGAACAAAAGTTAAATTTTAATCAATGTTAACCGCGGTTAACTATGAAATCTGGGCGTTGAACATCTCAGTCCCCCCGTGAAAACGTCGGGTATTTAAAAAGTTAAATATACGCGATAAAATCCGTAAAAACTAGTATTATTTAAATATACAAAACTATACTGAACATTATGATTTAAATGTTGATCCCTTCTATGAAAATTAAACGTTTAAAATACTGTAAAAATCTAGAACGAAGCAAGACTACTTATAAAGTTAAACGCTTGAGTGCTACAGTTTACTGAATTCTAAATACTGTATGAATTATTTGTAACAGGTATAATAACTATTTCAGGTCGGAGTACAAGTGTGATTGCCACTCGGAGTACTTACTATGCAATACCGCACTTCCTTGCCAGATAAGCTTGCGGAAAACACGTACCACCCAATGCACTAAGGAACATAACGACGATCCCAAACAACACAATCGCTTATTAAGCACAAACGAATTGGGTCAATTAGAAACAATGTTGATTGCAACGGAATTTTTTGTGGGATAATTGAGTGATGTGTGAAGAAAATAATTTATATATTTCTTAAGAAAAATCATTACGTCCACACTAGGATTTGTTCTTGTGACGTAAGGGGCAATTCACATATAAATTACACGAGTAAAAATATTAGTATGTTTGTAACGTCTTTCAATCACGCTTGAACGGCTGAACGGATCCTAATGAAATTTCTCATAATATATTATAACGTGGAATAGGACATGAACAACTTTTAGAACAATAATTAAAGACTTTAGGCTCATAATTAAAAATAATTTCCGCCCAGCGAAGCGCGCGGGTAACAGCTAATAATGATTATGTGTGCTCGAAACAGACGTAAGAGATTTTACGAGTATATTCCAACATTGATTCAATTAGTCGAAAGTATAAAAAATATACTAGCCCCTGATATTAATTTATTATTTCATGTGGATGTATTAAGTAAGGGATTTTTTTAAATTTTGTATGAATTTTTGTGTGTTGCTTTTTCGTTGTTCAAAATTGAAGTCTCTAAAGCTCCCTAAGCTCATCGGGAAGTGCTCGAAATTTGAGTTGTAAGATTCCACCCGGAACGCCATACTGATAAACAAGAAAATGACTTAATAAAAACGTGATAAATTAAAATAATCCCATTAACAGCTGCAACACTGGGGAAATTGCAGATGCGTTGCCGGCCTTTTAAAAAGGAGTAGGATCTTTTCTTGAAAGTCCCTAAGTCGTATCGGTCTGGAAAAATCTCTGATGGTTGTAACCTTAGCACTGTATCTAGTTGTACGGTTACGTCGTTATTTTATTAGGCTGTAGATTTTCTTTTATATAAACAACAAAGAAGGTGGCACGGACCCAAACTACTTGCTAGGTAGACCTGGATCCCTACTATATAAATAATATTTAAGTTCATATTCACGAGCACAGTCTGTTGTAACTAAAAGTAATTCATCAATAACTTCAGTGTACGTGCATCGTAATTCAAACAGCACAATCGCCAGAGTACAGGGTTCATAATAAAGGCGCGGCGCGGGTCCAATGGCGCCGGAGATCTAAGTCCATCAGCATTCGCAATAACGTCCCGTGGAACCTGAAACAGTGCCCGCGAATAACACAATTGAGCACGCCGTGCTGAATTACAAGTGCCGTGGGGTTAAGGGCACGTAGGCACGCTAAGAGGTAACATATCCATTTGCGTGCACGGTACGACACTGGAATTAAAACTTCCAATTGGTATTTTTAAAAATTGTTCGGAACGCATTTTCGCATTTTCGTTGGTGTAGAGGCAAGAAGAAAGATGCTTATCTAAATTTAGCTGGTACTAACCCCATATTTAAACCATATCCGAAATATTTAATTTTGTTTTAGTTGCAAAACACTTTCTTAACTGCTGCTAACGGAAAGAAATGAAGTTATTATTACCGTACTTGAGACATTATTTAAAAAAAAAAACTGTTTTTTTTTTTAAATAATTTTAAATATTTAATTTTTTTTATTTTTTTTTATTTTTATATTATTAACAAAACCTTGATCTGGGGGCGCTCTAGAATAGATATTTTACCAAAAAAATTTCTGCTTTCCTAAAAAATCTAGGATCTAAAAAGAAATTCAAATATATAAGTCTAAAATTCAAATTCAATAACATAAAATTAACTTATACTATTTTTTTAAGTTTTCTCAAATTACAGTTCAATGTATGTCTATAGTTTTAGTGACCTCATACGTCTTAAGATATCGTACGAGACAATGGATACGTTATCTAAAGCGCGCGTGTCCCTTATCGATCGTCGTTCCGGAGAAAACAAATTAACAACCCTAGCGGGAGTAATCCACAGAGCACAAACTACACAGAACTGTCAACTATTAGTAGCAGTCGGACTAATATACATTACACTACGCTTTGTTCCTTTAGTAACCTAGGTAGTTTTTAATTTTTATCACTAAGGTACATGAGGGTAATACGAGTATGGTCAGGATCACCTTAAGCTTTGCCGCCTTATAAAACCAAAACTAGGAGGAGGATAGATACAAAAACACAAAGTCGTATACTATAACTAATATATTAATAAAAAATAGCAAATAAGCTTTGACAATAATTAGGAACACTGAAAATCAATAGAAACTGATTACATTACGCCATACTAAAATATTTACTATGAATCAAGTGTTAAATGGCGTCGATAAAGCTGCGTCCTTTTGACTCTTTATTATTTGATTGACAGATGAAGAGCTATCGTATCATGTAGCCCTCTATGCAAATAAGGCTGTAGTTTGTAAGTTATAAGAAAGTGATCATATTACTCTCACGTACTATATTTGTCAGTTCTAATTTTTTATTATTGAACAATAAAATTTGTCATAACTTTTCGAGTCGAGTTCGAGTTGTCGAGGTTTTTAATGCCGCGCAAGAATAAAGTGTTCTGGTGAGAATAATGCATAAAGTAAACATGCATTGGAGCAGTTGGGCTGACATTTATCTTCTACTCAATTACATTTATATAATTATATGTCTTATATTCGAGTAAATACAAGAAATCATTACTCAATTAACCTTTTAAGAAGAGGTCTAAATTTAGAGGGGGCTATTAGTTTACTTGATGTGGTACTTAATTTTTATGTGCATTATGTACAACATAATGAACATAAAAATTAAGTACCACATCAATAAAAATTCGAATTACGTGCATAATTCTTTTCGCTTAACTTCTATAGCAGGGATGTGCGTAACACTATTAAATAATATTAGTACATAGTCGCATATATACGCAGATTTATTAACAATTTTACGACACGCACAGCAGGGAAGACATCTATTAAAACGTTTTAATTCACAAAACAGCACGACATTAAAATCTACAAGAAACATGGCTTCTGAGAAACGAATAAAACACATAAAATATGTGTCAATTCTATTCTTCCGTTAATTATTATTTTTCATTGTAGATTTAAATTAATTTACTATCAAAAATATTTTCAACCTTATGTTTTGATATAGTTTAAAATTTTTAAGTAGTAGTAGTAGTAGTAATAGTTTGACTCTATAAGATGGTGGTAGAGCCGTGCCGCAGTTATATTAGTAGTATGTTTGTAGCACAAATGGATCGGCTCGACCGGGGATGGACCACGCTCTCACAGAATACCACCGTCAAATAGTAGCTTAATGCTGCTGTTTTGTATGGTGAGTGTAGAGAACCGATGACCCTTTTTACTGGAAACGAGGCATTCCATCTTAGTCCTCACGGGTGACAACGCATCTGCATTTTGATTTGTAATCGAGGATAGATGTAAATGTCTATGGGCCGCAGCAACCACTTACCATCAGGTGGACTGTGTGCTCGTTTGTCACCCTATCCTATAAAAAAAAACTTGATAAATCTTTGAGTACTTATATTGTCGCTATTTATCCTTTCTCAGCTTAACTTGTGTAGTAACTCCATTTTTTCTTTGGTTCCACAAGAAAATACCTACCTATGATGGTGGGTAAGGATGAGTCATATCGGACTGGCACCGAATAAAATCTCCTGGTGTTCAATGTTCACCGCATATCGGCAGGACTACGGAAACTTTCTCCCACACATCAAAAGCCCTACAAGGGCCAGTCCAGTGGCGGTCACTATTAGGGAAAGGACCTTTTCTCTCCCCGTATTTTTTCAGGAATGGCGAACCTTGCGCCCTACACAGCCTCGATCTTCAACTGCACAACGCGTCCGCTACGTAGCGTATTTTAAGGTTAATATTTCAAGTTTTTATATTTATATATATAAAAATATGATTTAATGAACTAACATGAGTGAATTTTATTTTTATAACTGCTTTTAAAAAGTTTTGATTTAACGTATCTTCTCCGTACCTGACCGCTTCCGGACAATTGACTTTGGAATTAAGCCAAAGTGGCTTAGGTGCGCCGTCACCGGAATCTATTAGAGCATAAACGGTATTATTGTTATCATATCTGTAGCATCGGATGTGGGACTTAAAAATCTGACGTATGTGGGCGATATCTCGGGCGTCAATCTATTTTATTGCTTTAATGTAGTGTGGACCGTTTGACTGAACGTTGAGTGTTCCTGCGCACTAAATTGGGAGTATCGAAACGAAATATCAGACGAGATAAGTTAAGTCAGTAGTACTTTTTAGTTTCATACTCATATGTGAAAAATCTGACTTCGTGGCGATAATCCCTAGTCCGATCCCCCCACCGGCAACAATGACCTTATTAATTACAATTTAAGGCGTTAATTTTACATGTTATTCAGTAACAGAAAATATCATGAACATAAAGTTTTTTTAAATAAATTTATGTTAAAGTACATGAGACCAAACAATTCAATATTAAAAGCAAAGGCACAGAATAAGTAATAGTACTAGTACGTACATAAGTTGCACTCCTTTGATGTTAACTGCTTGCCGATGTTTAATAACCTACATAATTAATTAAATAAATAGCACACGCAAGCTGAATAAAACTTTAAAGCTGCGCTATTTTGAATCTTTTCCCCTTTCTACGTCACGGCGGACTTTCCGTGAAAACTATGGGCTCTCAATAAAAGGTAAAAAACTACATTGCGAAATGGTAACTAAGTTAATTAGGTGGAGTACCTATTCTGACTATGATCGACTGACAATATTTTCGCACCAATGTGAGTTCTGTGATGCCCAATTGGTAAGAAGAAATAGGTGGATAGTGTAAACAACAAATAAACCTAAAATACGATTCCTAACAGAAATGTGACCGTATTCTACGTAGTTAAAAATCTTGTTAGTAAACAAAGTTTTGATTTCAGTAATTTATGTTATTATAACTTAAAATATTTTAATTACAAAAAACAAGTACAGGTATGTAATTAGAAACTTCGATGGAGGAGTAAATTTCAACAAAGTTTTTTAATAAAGTACACTCAGGTATTTCTTTTATTACTTAATTCCTTTTTGCTATAAGTACCTATGTAACAAATAAAATATGAAATAAATGCACCTTTCATAACTTTCTACTAAAACCCTTCGGTAACTTATATCTGAAACCTTTTGTTGGTCATTTAGCATCCATCCACGCAACAATTATAGGAGAATCGACATATTCTAGTCAATATAATTTATCAAATTGGGTAATATATATATATATATATATATATATATATATATATATATATATATATATATATATATATTTATATTACATTAAATTTTTTTCACTATTTTATCCTACAATTAATTAAGCACTAAACAAAAACAGTTCAACATCCAATCGCTACCAATGCGCTACCGCCGACTGGGTATACGGCCCGAAACCAATCGCGATTGTAGGTAATTATTTCAAGCAGGTAACAAGAGCGACAGAGCTCTGACAAAGATAATAATCCGATCGCGAGAAAAGTATAAGGACACTGTTGGACCGATTTCACCGAGAATCCGATCAGAACCGACCACAGCCGAAAATAACACTCGCGTTTGCGGCTGCTTAATCCGGGTTAAGTACATGTATAAGACTTACTTTCTAATTATTCACGAGTGTACAAAATTGATCGGGTATTCGTTTCTATTAATCATATTACATATTTTAGATACGCAAACTTAAATTCTGCAATATCCCTGAACATTTCGCATTTTACTTTTTTCTTCTGATCCTGTCCTTACGAACCTTGATTAATTGTTCTTTTTTTGTTGATTACAGCTTAACAAAAGTCCACAGATAAACGTGGACTTCCAACATAAATTTCCCAATAGAGGGGTGGAACTGCAGTTTTCAATATTTTGAGTTAATATCAGAAAAATGTTGCTGCCCATTTCGTATTTCTTTTCCCTCTGTAGCCCCTTACAATCTCTATAGGATGATATGTGCGTGCGTTGGGGTAATACCGGACGGATTTTCGACTAGTTAAAAAAGTATGGCACAAAAACTCTATTTTCTTGACATCCATATACGTCAGATTTCTGAAACACGGCTTAAATCGTTATTAGTTAAACGTAGTTTAGTTATGAGAAGCTTTTACGTTCGTAAACTTAATAATTTTTTATATGCATGATGAAGAATTGGTCATCAATAAATTGAATTGGTCCTTCTACGGTCGAGCCGACCCTTTCGTGTTACAACCATAATATAGCTGCAGCGTAACTCTACTACGTATAAAAAAAAACTCTCAAACTTTGTTATGACATAAGATGGAATTAATATATTTTAGTAATTTCATCGTAATTCGGAAAGATCAGATGCATTTGATTTGTTTACTGGGAAAGAAAATTTTATTTTAAAGTCTAGATTTTTAAATCAAATGGGACTGATGAAATGCCCAGGGGCAATACAGGAGTAGAGGAAGATGTATTTTAGCAAAGCAGCATGTGGCAGAGCATGTGGCGATTTTGACGTTCTGAACTTAGTTCTAAATAAGTTTTATTATTATCAGTTGTAAAAACCCATTGAGCTATGGTGAAATAGCTATGGTGGTAACCCTTAACAAAGCGAAATATTTCAGTAAAACGTAAGTTAACAGCATATTAACAGTTTCGAAACTTCTAATTTTAGAGGTTATTTTTCACCATATTGCTGCGAAATGCGAAGAATTATAAATGTTTTTAATTTGTATTTGAGTAACAACACTATCCTAAAAGTTAAGCTCAATTAGGTACATTAAAGCACAATAGATTTGATAGTGATACTGGGTCCCATAGTCAGTTGAGCAACCTTCGAAAGAAAAGAAAGTTTGATAACTACTGCCATATTTGTAACGGGTAAAGCATCTTTACCCGTTACAAATATGGCAGTATCTTCAGAACGTCGTTTGGAGTAGTCGCTATGATTACAGGCTATGAGGTGTTTTACCATAGTCTTCAGGGGCGACGACACATCCGTGATTTTCTTTGTTCGAAGCGGGTTGCAGGTGTTCATAGGTTACAGCAGCCATGTGATGAACTCAAAATTTTGTAGATAAAAAATTACGTATTTTTTTAATGTGTGAATAAAAAACAAAGTATGTCAATTTAATGCTCGTTTCTTATATAGGAGCGTTTCGTAGTCCGTTACGAACCATTTTTATACGATGTGCGTGTTAAAACGGTTTAATATTACAAATTATTCATTCGGCATGTTCTGAGGTCTGAGGACTTTAAATGTAATAACTTTAAATTGCTGAAGCAGTATTTTTTAAATGTGTTTTTAATGCATTTCGTGCACAGTTAACTAGGTCACAAGGAAAAACGAAATATTTTTTTAAATATAAAAACGAGGAATAATTCAGTCTTCTTAAGTTTTTTTTATCCGAATGCCCCAGAGGGAGAGTAATGTTTTTCGAGATTATATGCATGTATGCATGTATGTATATACATATGTCTATTAGGTACTTTAACACGCTCTGCAGACTAAACGGTTTGATTGATTTTAACACATGAGGTGTCGTTAGATTCTTCTTAATTCCGGGAGTGACATTAGCTATATAATGTATACATATTGCATCTGCAACACAAAATAAGGGAGAAGGTTTTTCAGTCGGCGTTTTAACACAGTCGTGTAGTTTAATTACTGTTTAACCATTAAGCTTGTTTAAATGACAATTAACTTGTAGAAATATCCGGCATGCGTGCTTAACATGAAATTTTAGGCGAATGCTTCTGACCTGGAGTTACCACGGTGCACTTCAAATATGTAGTTAGCGAATACCTTCGCTTTATTAGCAGGCTGTAGTAGGTCCTGCCTAGCATGTATTATCTGCTTACCTGAAACGAAGAATAAAAATTAAAAATATCGTCAATTATTATAAAGTACTGGGGTGACCGAAATTTACCCGAAGGTAAAATAATTATTTTTTAGGATGAAAAAAAACTTAAATAAACTTGGAAAGTAAAACATTATCTCAATACACAATTTCACCTAAAGAACTGTTTCCAGAACACCAATTACATACAAGAATTGCGAGTTTAAAGTATTAAGATTAAGTACCTGAAACTTTGCTGCAGTGGGTGGGTATTTAGTATACGAGCTTTCATCATACAACATGATTCTGGGATTGCCTAAACATCAGTAGCTGGCTTTTATTCAGAAGGAGCTATTATAACTCAACTGATAAACCTCTGCCATTAGTCTGGGTATTTTTCGACGAGCGTAAACGAAATGGTTATACCACCATCAATCGGTAGCAAGAGATCTTTCTGAAATTTGTCATAACCGCCTCTTCCACTCGTATTTTTTTAAAGTCATCTTATTTCTTTTTATCACAAAAAAGTTTACACTATTTTTTTGCTGTAGTCTTCTTCAAGCGCATAATATAGTGTCTCCTACAGAATACCAAAAATTTTGTCACTTTGATGTTTGCCGAAAAAGACAGTTGTAGAAAGAAATTTTAACACCGTTCAAGTACTAGAAACAACGGACACATTCATTCCCGCCCAGAAATTTTAAAATCGAGATGGAGTTTTCTCAAAACAAACAGGAACTGCAGATAGGCTGGATAGCTGAGGGCGGCGGATGCGAAGTGACGTCATCGGCGGAGCTATTTCCGGCAGCCATTATCCAATCGTTGGAGGGAAATTGTTCCATACGACACGTGAATATTGTGTCGAGTTCTGCAATAATACGCACGTATTTCTGATAGGTGTCTTGTTTGAACTTAAATGCTGATGACATAATTCTATGGGGAGGCCTTCGTTCTGCAGTGGTCTTTAGTAAGCTGTAACAGTAATATAATAGGTACATGTTTTGTAGGTAGGATCACGGGAAAGCTTTCGTACATACATATTTGCGACCCTACCAGCGCCAGACACTCTCTTGGTGGACTCTTCTCCTCTCGAGTATAGTTTCATCTGCCTCTCTCTTTTTTCTCCTTAGGTAAGGCGAGCCAGATCTCCACCCACGCAATAAGAATTCCCCAAAACCCTCCCTATAGTGCGTTTTGTGGAGGTCATGATGCGGGAATAAACGTGCACCGGGAAGCACCGACGGGAAGCAACAAACTAGTTTACCAAAACATTATTGTTTGTATTACAAACGTCAACCATGACGTTTTGTAATTTTTTTAATGTGTGAATAAAAAACAAAGTATATCAATTTAATGCTCGTTTCTTATATTCAAGGAGCGTTTTGTTGTCCGTTACGAACCATTTTAATAAGATGTGCGTGTTAAAACGGTTTAATATTACAAATTATTCATTCGGCATATTCTGAGGACTTTAAAATGTAATCACTTTAAATTGCTGAAGCAGTATTTTTTAAATGTGTTTTTAATGCACTTCGTGCACAGTTAACTAGGTCACAAGGAAAAACGAAATGTTGTACGAGTGGGTAGGAGTTTTGAATTTAGTAAACGTGATGTTCTTCTTTTTAACCGACTTCAAAAAATTAGAAGGTTGTCTATTCTTAGGAATATTTTTTATGTTTGTTCAGCGATAATTCTTTACCACGATGTCCGATTTCAATGATTTAATAGAAAAATGGTATCTCATGGGTGTGTATGTAGTCTCCCGTATAAATTTAGTAAAAATTTGATGATGAGATCCATGAAAAAAATCGTCACTCTTCAACTTGGAAAGATATTTGCACGACAAATATACTAATAATTCTTTACCACGTTCTTTACAACCGCTTTAGATGATTAATTATATTTTCATTAGGTCTCCGAGTTCGGATTTTACTTTCAAATATTTGTAACCCATTAAAATCTATATTGGCTTTTTTGTAGAAATAATTTGCTGTCATTGACACGCTTTGCAGAGGATTTCGCAGCTCTCAAACTTGGTAGGCATATACTTTACAATAGGAAAACCACATAATCATGTTAGTACAACAAAACACAACGCTACACAAGGATAAACCGTAGTGATTACGTTGACTCGTAAACGAACCGTTTTAAGGTAATAGAGTTTAATTACTTTGACTACTTTAACGGACAGTTGTGTCAATAAGGGTACTTAATTATCCCCAAATGTTTCGGGCCTCACGAAAAATAACGGAGCGTTGAATCATGAGCGGGTTAATTTAGTAATTGAAGCAGCAAAACATACTTAATTGATGTGATAAATTATTACAAGCTATTATCGTAAGTGGCCGTCGTGCCGAGAACACAAATATAATATATTAGTGTCTCGAAGTTACAAAGTTCTTTTGAAATATATAACTAAAGATTGCAGTCCTCAGCTGAACACTGCTTAGTACAAAAACTAAACGTAAAATATATTTAAATTGATTGTTGTTTAAAAAAGACAAAAAAGAATAGTTTATGTCAAAGACTTTGTAGAGTAAATAGAAGTCTATAGTTTACATAGCCAGAGAAAATAACTTATCTAATGTCGTATGATGGCTCCGTAAGAGATTAATCACCTCATTTCATCCAGTGTGTGTCGTAAGAGTCAATTATGGGAAACACCTAAAAAAATCTTATGGCTTCCGATAGATAGCGTTATTTTCTGTTTATTATAAGGGTGACAAGTACATAGTTCACTTGATGCCCATAGATATCTCATCTATCCTCGATTTTTTTTATTAGGATAGGGTGACAAATGAGCACACAGTCCACCACAGTTGATTACGAATCAAAATGCAGATGCGTTGTCACCCGTGAGGACTAAGATGGAATGCCTCGTTTCCAGTAAAAGGGGTCTCGATTTAGAACCAAAATACAATTGCGTTGTCACCCTTATGGACTAAAAGGGAATGCCTCGTTACCAGTAAATAGGGTCTCCGATTCTCTATACTCACATACGAAACCCAGCACTATACGATGTGTCACGCTGGTATTCCGCGAGAGCTTGGTTCCACGCTGGTTGAACGGCTCACTCGCGCTGCAGCCATAATATAACTGCAGCGTGGCTCTACCGCGTAAAGAAATATAACCACCTCGTTCACACGGGACGTAAAATAAAATCAGCGACCGGCACCAGCGTCAAAGATACGAAACGGCTGGTTCTGTGATAATAATTTCGCACGAGTGTCTATTTTCGCCAGACCTCCCTAGGATAGGTCTATGTCTAGCAGTGGATTTCTGGAAGTCTTTCTTCAACAGCCAATAGAATTCAATATAAATTCAATAGAAAGAAGAGGTCAGAGAAAATGGTTTTATTTCTTTCTGTATGTCGGGGTAAATAGGTTCTTAAATAGTTCCAAGAACGATGTGTATTTTTTTAATTAAAAATGAGCTCACTTTTGATCTCCATCTGTACCATGAGCAAAGATGAGGTCTACGATGGAGCGAGTTTGCCCACGAGAAGTCTGTTAACAAACACTTTGAAGAGGTTAAGGTTATACGCACTCGAAAAAACATGGAATTCCACTCCTTGGCTGTGCGCATTATAAGAGTAGAGCAACTTGTCGGCCATGATCTGAGCTGAGTTTTCGCTAGCTACGTATATAAGTATTTCTATAGATTACAATGGAGCTTGGCATCCGTTCAGATTTGAAATATTTTATTGGCGAAGTCAACAACCCCAAACGTCGTTTGTATCGAACTTGGCCCAAATTTTACATTTATTTGTTTATTGAGATTTTTATTACTCGTTTTAGAGAATTATCTTTATTAACTCATTTATGTTTTAACGAGTTGGCAACACCGTTACGAGACCAGCGGTCGGCGTAGAAAACAAAAGAGTTTGGCTTTGCGACGGCCGTATGTGACCGGATAGCACAGATTAATAGGATTCTAGCTGGCTAGCTGGTTTTTTTTATAGAAGAAGGGGCAAACGAGCATGCGGCTCACCTGATGTTAAGTGACTACCGCCGCCCATGATCAACCGCAACACCAGGAGAATTGCGGGTGCGTTGCCGGCCCTTTAAAAAGGAGTAAGCTCTTTTCTTGAAGGTCCTCAGGTCGTATCGGTCCGGAAAAATCGCCGGTGGTAAACTATTCCACAGAGAGGTTGTACGCGGAAGAAAACTCCTTGTGAAACGTACAGTGGTGGACCGCCAAGCATCCAGATGGTGTGGATGGTATCGGGACGTTTGACGTGTAGTGCGTTCACGAAATTTGGCGGCTGGGATTAATCCGAACAATTCCTCAGAGCACTCCCCGTGATAGATGCGATAAAATACGCAAAGAGATGCAACATCTCTTCGCAGCGCCAGTGAATCGAGCCGATCGGAAAGCACTCGGTCGTCGACGATTCGAGCCGGTCTGCGCTGTATGCGGTCAAGTGGAAGAAGCTGGTACTGGGGAGCCCCAGCCCAGAGATGGGAACAGTATTCTATGTGCGGCCGAACCTGCGCCTTGTAAAGTTGCAGGCGGTGTGCCGGCATGAAATACTGTCCCGCTCTGCTGAGCACGCCAAGCTTTTTAGAGGCCAATTTGGCCTTCCCTTCCAAGTGACCACGAAACTGCACGTCACTCGATATGTCGACGCCGAGGATTCCGATACTGGCTGAGGCAACAAGGGGAGTGCCTTGAAGCTGAGGGGATACGACAAAGGGGTTCTTCTAAGCGGTTAATGCGCAAACTTGTGTTTTCTGGGGGTTAAACTGGACTAGATTTAGTCGCCCCCAATCCGAGACTCTGTCCAGCAGAGACTCGACTTCAGACACAAGTTTGTCCCGGCACTCGGAGACGTTTTCCCGAGAAATATTGGCTCGGCCGGTGTAAAGAGCATCACCAGTGCTGTCATCTGCATAGCAATGAATGCTACGGGTATGCAACATGTCATTGATATGCAGAAGAAACAGCGTTGGCGATAGCACGCAGCCCTGTGGAACACCAGCATTAATAGGCTTGCAATCGGAGCTTGCACCGTCTACAACGACCTTGATGCTCCGATCAGCAAGAAAGCTGGTGATCCAATCGCACAATTTCTCGGGAAACCCATAGGAAGGGAGCTTCGAAAGAAGCGCTTTGTGCCAAACCCGATCGAAGGCCTTCGCAATGTCCAAACTAACGACCAATGGCTCCCCCTTGAACTCTACTGCCTCCGCCCATCTGTGAGTTAGGTAGACCAGAAGATCACCAGCTGACCGACCACGGCGAAAACCGTATTGGCGGTCACTAATCAGCTGGTGATCTTCAAGGTACCTCATGAGCTGGCAGTTTATAATGGACTCCATTGTTTTGGAGAACAAGGAGGTGATGGCGATTGGCTGGTAGTTGGACGGGTCAGAGCGGTCGCCTTTTTTTAGGGATCGGGTGGACGTAAGCCGTCTTCCATGATTTTGGGACTACGCCTAGGGAGTAGGAGTACCGGAAAAGACGCGTTAAAACCGGTGCCAACTTTGGAGCATACGTCCTCAGCACAATTGGGGGGATTCCGTCAGGCCCACTCGATTTGTGGATGTCCAGGGAGAGGAGTGCTTTGCGAACCGAGCGCTGTGTGAACTGCACTTCCGGCATGGAGCACTCACACAGCGGGATGGTCGGCGGAGTACTCCCCCCGTCATCGAGAGTCGAGTTAGACGCAAAGAAAGAGCCTAGAAGATCGGCTTTCTCCTTTGCGGTATGGGCCAGTGAGTGGTCCTCCCTGTGCAGAGATGGAAGAGATGGCTGACAGAAATTCCCCTGGACAGCCTTGGCGAGAGACCAGAATGCACGGGTTCCAGAAGGAAGGCGAACTAGTTTCTCGCCAATTCTGGCTATAAATAAATGGTTGCATGTGAAGCAAAGAAAATATTGGAATACAGAGAATAGTTCTGATACAATGATTTATATTATTGATCTCTCGGAAGAGAGAAGCGTATTTGTACGAGCTCTGTTTTCATATCTTTGTAAGCCAATATTCTAAATTAAAATAGGTCTTAACGGTTGAGCGATTATATTATTTCGAGTAACTGCTTTATTTAATCAAAAAATTTTAAAATTTGTATAATATTTCATGTAACGTCAGACGTCTAATTTTCTGACGTCACTAGCATTTCAAATAAAATAAAACATCAGACAGAAACACGTGTCTTATAAAAACACTGTCGTCACAATTCGCAAAAATTACATAAAATGTATGTCGTTTTATTTTATACAAGAAACGTGACATTAAGTAAATGCTGTGACCCAAGGACACCCCCATCTATTCTCGATTAAGAATTGAAATGCAGTTCACTTCACCGAGTTCTATGGTCCTCGGTGCAGTTCAGGCTACACGCCTTTGGAACTCCTTGCCCGATGACATCAGAAAAGCTCCCAATAAGTACGCTTTTAAAAAGTTGATTATTCTGATTCAAAACCGATAGGAAAATCTAGTTGCAACTTTGGCGGTGAAAGGAAAAGGGGAGATCTCCCGCCGGGCAAGATGTTATGCCCGGGGAGCGGTCAACGCTCCAAGTTGTAGTTCGAAGCCATTCTATAGATACTGTTTTTGCTTCGGAACTTTGATAGCGCGAATTAGGCTTCGATGTGTTTCGCTGGTGGCACGACGACAGCGCCGCCACACAACTAACAGATGTCAATGTATCCACCATCCATTCAAAAAACCAACCAGATTACAACTACTTAGATCATTCAAAAGCGTCTTAAGTTTAAAAGAAGCGGAATTTTCTAAGAATACTCCCAAAGAGGAGCAGATCTATCTCAAACAGTGGACTGTTACAGACGGATAGTGAAAACATAAATTTAAGGCCTCAGTGTAATCACACGCATGGTAGCATGACAGAAACATAGCTAGAGTTAGTAGCTATATTATATCGAAATAAATAATGTTTATATCGAATGCTGGGGTATGTTTATACAATCAGCACCATCGTTACCAGTACACTGGGTCTCCAGTTCTCTACACGACCACATAAAACAGTATGATTCTGCTGCTACACGAAATGAACATGGAACACCAGGTTCCATGAGAACGTGGTCCTCCTACCCCATTCGAGCTAACTCATTTGTATTGCGGCTATTATATAGCGTGGTAGAGCCACGCTGCAGCTATTTATTACATGTATAATAGCCACAACACCACAAATAAATAAATTTGAAGTGTCTGCTTATAATATCAAAATAACAACTTTTTACTAGATGCATAGTAAAAGTATATTTGACATAGAATTGGTCCAGCCATTTCGGAGATTAACCGAAACAAACATACAGATATATATATATATATATATATATATATATATATATATATATATATAAATATATAAATATATATACATATATATACATATAACAAAAACACAACGTTTAAAATTTTTGTCCGTCTGTCTGTTTGTTTCGGTTAATCTCCGAAATGGCTGGACCAATTTAACCGGACTTTCACTGGCAGACAGCTTATGTTATAATGAGTAACTTAGCCGATTTTTATTTTAGAAAACGAATTAGGTTAAAGATTACACACGGGCGAAGTCGCGTGGAACGTCTAGTAATATAATAAATGACAATTATATAATCAAAGAACAAATGTAACAATCTCGATAACACCACACGTATAATAATACCTAGAGCTGCGACGGCGCGGTAGCATGATATAAAAGCAGTATTTACTCAGTAGCAATATATCGAAATAAATAATGTTTAATACGAACGCAGCTTTTGCTCAGTACAATCACATGGTTGTAGAGTAATAAATCTCTTTTAAAGATTATTGGCACCGCCAAATAATTAAGGCGCGCACTGCTAATCAGAGATAACGCCTGGGGTTAACATTTAGCAGCGCCATAACTTAAGGGGCGTTGAAGTGCCCCACAAATCCAATTTTCACCTGGGTAGAGAGCATAACGGGATAATATTAGTCGTAACAGCCAATGGGGAAGTTTCGATTATGGATAAATTAAAGTATCGCACCCTTCCCTACCTTGCAAAGTTATTTTAAAATGCAATCTCGCTGAGGCTGTTGAATTTAACCCTTCTATTAACCCTACAATAATTTTTATAGTACCAAAATGTTGAGTATACCAGATTTACTAAAAATTTACGACAGATGGCTACAACTAATAGGTTATATTTAATGAACTAAGCTAAGCCTGTGTGTTTTCTCATCTTTGGCTACTTCGCCACTTACCATCAGATATATATATATATATATATATATATATATATATATATATATATATATATATATATATATATATATATATATTAATATTTAACAATTGTTTCGTGCGAAATATGAACCTGCGACCTTCAGCGACGCAACAAAATGCTAAACTACTGCGTTATTGAAGTTACGAGCTCCAGCTTTCGATAAATGGAATATTATTATTTATCTCGTATGAGGACAATAGGCTGGTCACATCAATCGTAGAAGCAATAACCGATGGAGATCTATGTATGTATATCTTCAGAGAGGGCACCGCGTGTAGATAAACTTCATGTGGAATGCCTTATTGCTAAATGGGGCGGTGACCTGCGCAAGACGGCTGTCAGCATTCGAATGCATAAACTCTCCGTACAAAGTGTCACGCTTGCAGAGAGGTCTATACTGAGCAGTGTACTGTGGCGGTTATATGAAATTTTGTATACAATGGACATGGTCCCTGATGAACAGCTTCTCAAATATATTTAATAAATTAGCACTAGATACCAGGGCTCCATTTAGGTCTAAGAGCTCGCCTGGTTGATCCCTCCCTCTAACTTGTTGCAGCCGAAACTAGCAGTGATCTCAATGCCTTTGTGTGTGTATAAGCCTGTGTTAGGTACCTGTGTAGGTGTAACGGTCTTTGAACCATCACATCTTAGTCAAAGCATCTGTGACTTTCTCTGTTTGAAGTTAGTTGCAGGTATTAATGAGGTGCAATAGCTTAGAGCCGGAATTTTTATTAATTTAGCATTGTAACGTGATAAATAAAAATAAAAAACCATGCATCAGCATCAAACTCACCTACACTCACATAAACACAACTGACGACCCTCAATACGTTTATTAGTGCAGAGTTTTTCACTCCGTCGGCCTCTGACTGCCCGTCAGCGATAATCGAATGCCACCGAATCCGGCCAATCGAGAAATACGTTTCTAATTCAATAGTAATAATCGAGTGCATCACTGATTCTAGTTACGTTTGTTTTCAATTTTAAACTGCAGGGATGTAAGCATCTCGAAAATTTTTAATACGGTAATCTTAATTGACTGGATAAATTACTATCTATTTTCTTTTTAATGTTCTTTCTATTTGTAATACTAAAGTAATAAATGAACTTACAGTCCATAAGTTAGTAGACAGGCTACTGTAGAAAGAATGTATGGAAATAAAAAAACCATGCAGCAGAGAACTACAAACAAATAAGGTTGCAGATAGGTTGTCACCTTTGCGGACAAATTGGAATACCTCACAGCCAGTAAATATACTAGTTTTCTATATCCTTCACAGCAGTGCAAGTCCTACCCATTTGGCTCCAGAAATAGGTCAGATTGTGGAACCTACCCAGATGGATGCCCAGGTAAGGAAGGGGTCCTACCATATAGTATTGTTTTATTTATTCAATATGATATGCGCATAAAATATAAGAAAATATTATGATTATATTATTACACCTTCCGTGTAGTAAATAAAAAGCGTTTTTACCTCCGTATGAGTGTACTCACAGTAATTAAAACAACGATTTTGATTTCGCAATTCATATGAGAGTTTATACAAAGATTGAAATAGATAAATTACTGTAGAATTTAGAAGGCACATCTTTTTTCTACCTAACCAGTATATATTAGTCCATTATAGACAAATAAGTCAAGTTGTTGATCGCCCCAACGTCATAGTTCAACCCAATGTTTTTTAATACTAATAGCCTCACAAATCGTCCTTGAATATGTTTCAAGTTACAAGACTCCGAAGGTCAAAACAGCGAATGTCAAAACGCTACGTCGCATGTATCGTGTGTGGTAAACGAAACCATACATTGTAGTTTTTTTTCGTTTACTAACTTTTTTACCCCTGATGTATTTACTTATTAAATTGCTTCTATGTTAATGCAATAAAGCACTAAGCGCAGCGAGCGCGCCGGAAGTCCAAGCGGAGCGACTGAAAGAATGGCAATGGCGCGTAAGTGCTGTCGCCTAGTCGTATTTACGACTACGACGTACTTAACGTCCGTAATAAATAAAATTAAAAAGTTTCAACTTGCCCTCTCGTGTGCAAACCGGATACGCGAACGAGGTCTAGTCGTAAGAACTACGATGTCAAACAGTTGTGAATTTTTCATTATAACCTAAACGTAATTTGAAAATTTTAGAAATTGAAGCGAATCGAACACATCGATAGATAGATCGATAGATAATTCTTTATTGTACAACAAAAGAATACATTACAGAAAGGTGTAGTTTTTGTACGTGGTAGAGCCACGCTGTAGCTGTATTATGGTTGTGGCACGAATGAGTCGGCTCAACCGGGGCTCACAGATTACCAGCGTAAAATAACAGCTTAATACTGCTGTATTTCTTATGGTTAGTGTAGAGAACCGGAGACCCTATTTACTGGAAACGAGGCATTACATCCTAGTCCTCATGGGTGACAACGCATCTGCATTTTGATTCGTAATCGAGGAAAGATGTAGATGTCTTTGGGCCACAGCAACCACTTACCATTAGGTGGACTGTATGTTTGTCCCCTGATCCTCTAAAATAAAAATAAAAAGGGAAAAATGAGGTATTTCCTTCGTCGTAAAAAGGTTTTAAGTGTCATCATGGGCGGTCTTATCGCTAAAAGCGTTTTCTGCAAGACTACTTTTGGATGAACAGGATCGCAAATAGCAGAAAAATGTGTAGTTTCGTGATGCAGAAACAGAATATTTATAAATATGTATTACATCCGTGTAATATAAAGAAAGAAATAACATATAAATACATGAAAATACGAATATACACTATAAATGGCACGAAATCAAAGACTTAGATAGTGATTGTGTACAAGCTTCTGAAAGACAGATAAGTGAAGACTGGGCGTGTTTGACTAACAGAGGTAGGTCATTCCAGAGACGGACTGCTTGGATTTTAGTATTATGGCCAGGCATTTTTAATATAACATTATCTAATGATCTCAAAAGTTTGAAATGAGAACAGTGAAGGAATTCTAAGCGATCCTTAAGAATTAAGCGATCCTTAAGATAAGGATAGGAAGGATTAAAGAGAACATTGTAAGGAAGTGACAGTAGATATGTATACCTACCTATAATCATTCCGGCGAAGTCTTCTTAGGAAGTCACTTGAGTTTATTACGAAAACAAGAAACATGATCATATTTGCGCAAATCACCCCCCGGGGGGGCCCAACAAACACCCTCTTTTGAACAAAAAAAGAACGGTGCCGAAAGAAAGACCCAAAAAAGCAAAACACCACACACACACAAAAATATGAATCTTTTACATAAATTTTGAATGCATTGTTTAAATAATATAATTTTAAGGAAGACACTTGAAAATAAGTTCTACGAAAACGCTACGAGCTCACAAGTGGAAGAGAAAGAGGCGATCTCCCACCGGCCAAGGTGCTCGGGCCCGGGGGGCGGCTATTGGCCCGTATTGTTTCGGAGCTGTTCTATATTTAACGCGTTAACTTCGAAATTATGATCGGTGTGCATAGCTTATGGAACGACGTCAGCGCCGCCACATAGGTATATAAAACTGCAGTGCCAAAAGTAATAGGTCCTTACATAAGGCATTGGTGTTTTGTAAGGGAGGAATATAAAGTCATTTTTTTTTAAATATTGTTACGAGCTTAGGGTTCGTGACAATAAAAATCGCCGATAAAATTACCTAAATTAACACTTTAATTTCCTTTACACAAATTAAAACTTAAAACACTAATAATTAAGCACACTGGTTCACTTTATATCGCTCCGAAGCTTCGCTTGTCTCGCCAAATCCAATACTTCCCGATCGCATCTTGCAGCGCCTATTTATATAAATTAGCAGCGAAATATCCAGAATATTCAAGTAAACACGCGCAAGGTACCGAGAGTTCGTGTTTCAACTTCAAGAAGTTTAGTTATTCGGTTCGAGACTAGATGGCGCTAGTGCCGTCGACTTGAGCGCGTAACACTGTCCCCTCCTAAGACATGCTCGTCCCGAGCATTATCGGCCCCATAATAACGCGCCAGGCGATCCACATGGACGATCTTAGGAGTCCCTCTTGCGCCTTTCTGTATCCGGTAGGTTACATCGTTGATCCTGGTCACAATCCGGTACGGGCCGTCCCATTTAGCTTGAAGCTTAGGAGATTTCCCTTTGCTGCGGACGGGATTATGCAACCACACTAGTGAAACTTCGTCGAACCCTTTGTTGTTCATTTTGCGGTCGTACCGGGTTTTCATCTGTTCAGACATTTGCTGGCCCGATTGTCTGACGTGCTCATAAACGTCATTCATTTTGTTCCGCAAGTCATTTGCATAATCGGTTATACTACGTGGAGCATCAGGTGGTATCCCGGTGATCGGGTCTGCAGGCAGCCGTAATTCTCTTCCAAAGTTTGCGAAAGCTGGTGTCACTGCTGTACTTTCGTGAACAGCGCTTCGATATGACAACAAAAACGGTTGTATGTGCTTGTCCCAATCTCGTTGCCGATTGTCTACAACTTTTGCTAGGTACCTCTCCAATGTCTGATTAAATCGTTCTACCATTCCATCAGATTGCGGGTGATAAGAAGTCGTTCTTGTTTTATGAGTACCCATAACTCGGCAAGTTTCCTGGAATATTTGAGATTCAAAATTCCTTCCTTGATCACTGTGAATCTCTAAAGGTACTCCAAAACGACAGAAGACTTCATGAACTAGTTTATCTGCAACTGTTGAAGCTTCTTGATTTGGAATGGCGAAGACTTCTGGCCACTTAGTGAAGTAATCCATCACAACCATAAAATACTTGTTACCGCTTTCACTCTCCGGACACGGCCCCGCCACGTCAATGGCTATTCTCTCCCATGGTGCACCAACATTGTACAACTTTAATGCATCTCTACTACGAGTCTGAGGTCCCTTTACAGCCGCACAACTTGTACATTTGCGACACCAGTTCTCGACATCGTTTCGACAGTGGACCCAGTAAAACCGTTCTCGGATCTTCAGTAGAGTTCGTTTAACTCCCAGATGGCCTCCTGAATAATCATTATGGTACAGCTGTAGAACTTCCGGTGCTTTAGCTTTAGGGACAACCATTTGTAAATGACAGCTGTCTCCCCGAACATTTTCCCATTTACGGCACAGAACTCCATCCTGAAGCAGCAAGCTGTCCCACTGGGCCCAATAGCTTTTAGTGGTCGAACTCATCGCTGAGACGTCGCTCCACTTGGGCTTGAGAGCACTGGCCTTCATCCATTCCAGGATCGGCTTGATGTCCGGATCTTCTTGCTGTGCACGTTGTAAGCTGTCCTTCCACTCGTTGCTGAGGTGGTCTGCCATGAGCATCCTCACGGATACCTCTTCCTTACTCTCTTGCCTACTACAATGGTTACAATCTTCAGGACAAGGTCTTCTTGACAATGCATCTGCGTTGCCGTGAGATTTCCCGCTGCAGTGTCTGATAGTAAAGTCGTATTCCTGCTGCTGCTGGGCGGTGCTGTTAGCCGCACTTCCTTTCTGAGACCGTTCACCTTCCCTTCCTAGGGTGTGCTTAGGGCAGCTGGACCGAAGATGGCCCCTTTCCCCACAGCCATAGCACATAGGGCTGTATCCTTTATTGTGGTCGCGAACCGTAACTGCTGTAACCTCCCTAGCATGAGGTGAACGATGATCCTGTCGCCGCCAGGCAGTGCCGTTAGCTGCACTAACCTCTCGAGATCGATCAACTCTCCTTTCCACGGTTCGCTTAGGGCAGCTGGATAGAAGATGGCCTTTTTCCCCACAGCCATAGCACCTAGGGCTGTATCCTTTGTTGCGGTCGCGTACTGTAGCTGCTGCAACCTTTCTGATGCGATGGGAACGATGATCCTGCCGCACGGCTTCTACCTCCAGTGCATGGGCCAAGGCGTCCTTAAGCATCTCGTGGTGCCCGAGCCTCACAGCAGCTCTGACTTCCAGGTCGCAGATGCCGTCGATGAATGTCTGCACCAGGTTCCCTTCAATGAGCGCAGGTACAGACCGGTATGCTTTTCGCACCAGCTTCTCCACCTCTAGAGCCCACTGCTGCAGGTTTTCGTTGATGCGCTGCACGCGATCTTTAAGCTGCGCACGAAAGACGTGTTCCAGGTGAGCGTCGCCATATCTCGCCTCCAATGCCTCAAGGAGTTGCTCATAAGTCACTTCCTCACCGAGAGCTTCCAGAACAGTTAAGGCCTGGTCGCGCAGGTCTAGTGTGAGAGCAGTCATGGCCTGACTTTTATTCCAGCCGTTCGCCTTCATAACAGCCTCGAACTGGATTTTGTAGGCTGACCAGGAAGAAGTCCCGTCGAACGGTGGCACTTTCAACCCACGTAGCGAAGGTGTAGTAGCTACTACGGGAGCTGTAGTTCCATCACCCAGTTTGAGGTCGTCCAGCGTTTTCTTCACGTCAGCCACCACGTAATCAACCCGATTGTTCACTTGGTCGATTTGGGTTTTAGCTTCCTTGATTTGGGTCAGCTTCCGACAGGCGGTTGTCATATTGAGCAACCCTATCCTTCACCTCCTTTATCTCTTTCCCAAAGGTAGCATGAAGGTCCTTAATGAGGAGCATCTGCTCTTCCGACCGACGAGCCTGTTCCTCCTGTCGGCGTGCCTCTTCATCCTGTCCGCCCCGCAGCTGCTTTTCCAACTGCCGGACCTGTTCCTCCTGTCGGCGAGCCTGTTCCTCCTATCGGCGAGCCTACTCCTGCAGCATCACCATCAGAGCACCTAAGTCAGGTGCTGCAGATGTAGGAGCTACTGACGGGCCTGCAGCCGGCGGCTGTCCCTCCGAAGTCTACGATGTTGCACCACCAAATCTTCTTTGGTCCGTCTCCTGCTGGCGTTGACTTCGGGTACGGACACCCTCCGTTTCCTCCTTAGGTAAAATCGGCATGATTTTATCCCACGTCTAACACCAGTTGTTACGAGCTTAGGGTTCGTGACAATAAAAATCGCCGATAAAATTACCTAAATTAACACTTTAATTTCCTTTACACAAGTTAAAACTTAAAACACTTATAATTAAGCACACTGGTTCACTGTATATCGCTCCGAAGCTTCGCTTGTCTCGCCAAATCCAATACTTCCCGATCGCATCTTGCAGCGCCTATTTATATAAATTAGCAGCGAAATATCCAGAATATTCAAGTAAACACGCGCAAGGTACCGAGAGTTCGTGTTTCAACTTCAAGAAGTTTAGTTATTCGGTTCGAGACTAGATGGCGCTAGTGCAGTCGACTTGAGCGCGTAACAATATGTTTAACTAATCAAAGTATGCACCGTTATTATCTATGCACTTATGCCATCTTATAGGGAGTTCATTAATCCCTTTACTAAAAAACCATGAGGCGAGAAGCAATAACCTCTTTGAAGGCGGTTTGGACTGCCGCATCGGAGTCGAATTTTTTTCCTTGTAAGAAGTTGTTCAAATTCCGGATAAAATGGTAACCTGTTGGAGCAAGGTCCGGGGAGTACGGTGGATGTCGCAGACATTCCTAGCACATCTAAGTTAGTGGTTGTTTGTTGTGCAGTGTATGGTCTGGGGTTGTCGTGAAGCAGAAGTGGCCTAGAGCGATTGACCAATCTTGGTTGTTCAGCAGCTAGTTCTTTCTTCATGGTTTGTAGTTGCTGACAATAGATATCTGCCATAATCATTTGCCAGATTTCAGAAAGCTATAGTGAACAACACCGGTGCTAGTCCACCACAAACTCACAAGTAACTTTTTCTGAGTCAATTTTGTTTAGGACAGAATTTGGCTGGGCCTCCAGGGTTCAGCCATTGCGACGAGCGCTTCCAATTATCGTACAGTATCCACTTTTCATCACAAGTAATGATTCGATTTAAAATCTCTTCATTTTTGTGTCGGTTGAGCAAAGTAACACAGCAGTCGACGCATGTTTGCAAGTTCGATTCACTTAATTCATGAGGTACCCATCGTTCAAGTTTATTTACTTTCCCGATTTGCTTCAAGTGGATTAATACAGTTTTATCACTTACCCCGAAGCCTGCAGAAATCTTTGAAGTGCTTTGTGATGGATCCGCTTCCACAATAGCCTTTATTTCTTCATTTTCCACTTTGGTCTCCGGCCGTCCACAGGGTTGGTTCTGAAGGTCGAAATTTCCATGACGTAAAGTTGAAACTAAAAATGTACCGTGCTTTCTTTTGCGATACCAGCGCCGTACACATGATTAATCCTTCGAGCTGTTTCTGCAGCACTGGTGCCACGGTAGAAACTCGTACTCGTAAATATACCGATATTTAATGTTTTCCATTGTGCCATAATAAGCGAGGCCAAAGAAAAAAATAGTGAGGAAAACACAAATGAATGACTATTTTCGAAACTCAAATGTAGCAACTAAATGAATTTATAAATTTGAATTTGGAATTCTTAATCAAAGAGGAGATATTTCAGATCAAAGTGGTCAGTACGACAAAATGCTAATTTCATATGTAAGGACCCAATACTTACAGTCCACCTGATGGTAAGTGCTATTGCTATCTATGAATACTACTGCTAATACTAGTGCTATGCTACTGTATCAATGAATACTTGCAACCAACTTCAAACAAAAAAGGTTACTATAGATGCGATGTCATCTCTGAGTACTAAGATAGAATGCCTCGAAGCTCGTAAATAAACTTTTTTATAGAATAAGGGTAACAGACGAGCTTATGATCTACTCAGTGGGCGATTGCTGGGGTGTGATAACAGCACAAGACTAATATTCCCTTTAACACTCCGGTTAAGCTTAAAATTTTTGTGTTAGATTTGAATTGATGAATTTTTTTAATCATTTCATTTATAGAACTCTAACGACATCCGCGAGACGAACCGGGTTGATGGATTAGCGTAATGCTTAAAACATCAGTTTAATACTGCTGTGTTTCGTATGGTGAGTGTAAAGAACCGGAGACCCTCAGGAAATAAGACATCCCAACTTAGTCCTTAAGGGTGACAACGCATCTGCATTTTGATTCTTAATTGAATATGGATGTAGTTGTGCATCCACTTGTCATCAGGTGGACCGTGTGCTCGTTTGCCATTCTAACATAAAAAAACAACAGCAGAGTTGAAGTACGTTGAGCAATTAAACATTGAATAGTTTCATTTGTCGATCCTTGACAATGAGACGGACCTTTGCGTTCTCAACATGGCGTGAATTTCAGTATATTTATCTGAACGTAAATTCTTTTTCTTTTGATCCCAACGAATTTCGAAAACGCACTCAATGTACTATGAAGGCCTGCAGAGAAATTAATCCAGGGATGTAACTCTTTTGATGTACGAAGGTTGTACGGTCAGATAGCGATCTTAATTAACTATTTTTAAACCAGTCAGGTTTCGGGTTTCATATAATTAAGCGCTTCGTCTTAAAAAGTTGAATAAAGGACAATGATGTATAAAAGTTATGAAGTCGAAGTTAATGGATATCGCGATCTAAAAAACTAGTTGTTGGTTTTCGGGTTTGGTTGTGTTGGTGCTGTCCCCAAATGAAACTGACTCTGGCTTTAACCTACTTCTGATCTTTTTGCACAATTCTTACTTTAGACACTAGTAGGTTCGAAGTAACACTGCAAGATGTCTTTGTGATATCGCAAAGGCACATTTGTGGCATTTACATTGTACAAAAACACATACACGCAAAAGTATAACCGATAATCCCTCCTCTCACTTCACTTACGCAGACCGTTTCCGCGCTTGCCAGTCAACTACCGCTAGCAACGATTCCGTGACGAGTGATGTCATGGAGCTATCTTGGTATTAAAATGTTTACGCCAGTCAATAATTGCCAAATTAAGTCTCAGACTGGTGACAGTAAGCAACGATAAGTGCGAAAGACATCTGGTACTGTTAGCACCAATCCACCCACGATGTGTAGCGGATTTTGGAAATATTGTCCAACTGGCTGATGAAGAAAACTTAAATCATCTTTAGAGAACAAGTGAAGTGCGACCCATCACAGGAACATTGATTTGAACTTCTCTGCTTTGTGCCACTCTTAGAAATGACTGAAGCCAATATTGTAACGTAATATGTAGGCTTAAAACAGTAAAAAGGTGAAGTTCTTACCGTTACAGCCTATTAAAGTCCACTGCTGTACGTAGGCCTCCTCCATAGATAGCCTCATGAGGGGATATATACCATACTTGCCACGCTTGGCAAGCGCGTAGGCAACCGCAGTGTTTTTAGTCGTTATAAGGGAGACGCTGTCCATCGCCTCATTTGTTTCCGTCTGTCGCCTCTGAGGACACCCACAGGCTGGTATGGGGTAGTGGATATTCTTATACCGCCGCTATTTGGTACCTTTTTATACTTACATAAATGTTACTCTAAGTGATTTGATTGTTGCAAATGTAGTTAGATATACAAACATACACTTAGTTTATAGATAGTTGACGTCGAACGAGCCTAATAACAGTACCTTTACTCGCAATCAGACTTATGCATACGCGAGTTATAATCCGAATGCACTCGCAAATCGAATCCCGCTCCGTTGGCAAATGAACTGCTGATCGAACGTGTAACTGAGTTACCGTGACCTACTTATCGTTGCCCGCGCTTATTGCACTATTCGATTTTAATTTCAGTCTGCGAACCACTCCTATGTTTGCTTCGTAATTAGAATGTTAAAATATAATCATTGTTATTTTCTTTTGGGTCTTTTTTTTAAAACCATATTGCAAATTTATTCACATTTATTACAAATTATAATACAATATCAAAATTTAATAAATATTTTTAAATTTCAATTTTAAGCATTGATGCATCTCAACCACTAGGGGAAAACAATAGAAATATCACTATGATATAAATTTTGTATGTGGTAGAACTATGCTGCATCTATGCTATAGTTTTTAGTAATACGAATGTGTCGATACGACTGGGGAAAGACCACGCTCTCACAGAATACCACGAGCAAATAAACACTATACCATGTGCATATCCAAATAATAAACCAAAAAACATAATAATAGCAGCTTAATGCTGCTGTGTTTCGTATGGTGAATGTAGAGCAACGGAGACCCTTTTAACTGGAAACGAGGCATTCCATATTAGTCCTCAGTAGTGATGCAACGAATACGAATACGAATATTCGTATTCGCCGATTAGTAGACATTTACAGAATATTCGTATTCGGCGAATACTACCCACGAATATTTAAAAACTAGTATTTTTGTACGCAACTCTTATTACTGGCAGACTTTGAAAACGCACGTCTGTCGGCGCATAAAAATAAAAAAATAGCGAGATGATGTCCATTTTCCAAGGCTGAAAAATCTCGTCCAAAATATTTTTCACTGAAACCAAGTACAGTCGCCGCAGAAAGACTTTTTTCAACGGCTGGGAACACACAGACTGAAAAAAGAAATCGCCTGAAACCAGAAAATCTACAAATTTTATGTTTTTTAAATAAAAAATTGCCTGTTGTAAATTTTAATAATTAGAACAATAGAAAATCATCAAATAAATTAATTTTTCAATACCATGGCGAGCTATTCGTATTCGTATTCGAAAAAATAGTTTTCGTTGCATCACTAGTCCTCCGAATTGACAACGCATCTGCATTTTGATATTTAATCCAAGATAGATGTAGACGCTTATGGGCCACAGCAGTCATTTATTATCAGGTGGACTTAGACTTTCTATAAATAACAGACGATAAAGACATAACATTAAATTGAAATATTAAAAACATCCGAAACAAAGAGATCTAATGGTCTTGTATGATAGCTAGGAACACTCTTGATCAAGTCACCTTTCAAGCAAAAAATAAATAAATCGGTTCAATCGTTTGAGAACTACGATGTCACAGACAGATACACACGTTAAACATATAACACCCCTCCGTTTGCGTCGGGATTAAAAATGAGTTATAGTAGAACTGTATAATTAAAAGAAAAAGAACAAAAATGAATAAAATAAGGTGGTAATACTTCAAATCCATTTTTTAAATTTAATTTAAACTTATTTAAAACTCTTATGATCGTCAAAGTCTACATAGGTTCTAAAAAACAAGATCTTCTCTGAGAAGAACACACAAACTGTGGAGTCTTTTTTAAAAGCCATGGTATAATTTTATTTACAATAATAACAACTTTTAATACAATGTCATAGGACAATATTTTTAAACGTCAGTTTAAAAAAATATCTTTTCGGAAGTAGTCCGGGAAGCCTAGTAATCAACGGAGGTAGGTAGGCCAGGTAAGCAACCAAGTATATAACTATTGCTGTTTTCGACTGAATAAATCACATTAAAATATAATGTAGTAACAAATTGTTTAAATAATGTCTCTTTTGTAGTCAACCTGTCACGTCACGAAATTATAATACAGCTGTAATCAAAAAGAAAATGCCAAACAATCCAAACTAAAAAAAATTATAGACAATGTTCCAATTTGGTACGATTCCTCTGCCCATCCGCGCGCTCATAATACAATAAAAAAATTCTAAAGAGAAGAAATCAAAGCATCCGAAATCTTTTGTCTGATGTTCACCACTTATTTATATATATTTTTTCAAGACCCTCTCCCCTTTCGAAAGTCCCCATAAAAGTTTCTTTGTCGGTCACCGTATTGTGGAATAATTCTGAAATTATTTGTGCTCGCCCAAGCGTTTTTCATTAAGCTTTTATTATTGTTGAATTCGTGGGGATAGCTCGCCGGGTTTATTATTTTTAATCTGTGGTGTTATTACAGATAAATAAAGTAATAAACGATGAAAGCTATTTACACCGGCTCATTTTCAAATTAAAATTAATAAAATGTAAAGTTCAATCTTTTAATCAATACAGATAAAGTCAAACGTGCATCTGGGACATTGTATATGGGAACTTCATAATATGCATGTAATTAAAGGGATCAATAATGCTTGTGGTAAATATTGTCGTTTTTCGGTTACTGCTTTGTCATGAATATTAATATATATTTTTAAAAATAATGCAGCGAAAAGAGAGATAACAGTCCACCAGATAGTAAATGGCTACAGCAGCACTTAAACAAACCAACTTCAAACAAAAAATGCCACGGATGGGTTGGCCACAAAGTATATTGGTACTGCTGGGCGGTAGAAATTACCGGTGGTAGTATAATACTGCTATGTTGTCAACGTTTATAAAGCATTTCACAATTTATTTGAATTTTGAATAACTAAACGTTATTTAAACGCCCGCTAAATCTTAACATTCGCGATAATTGATTTCAGTCCTCAAGAAGAACAAGTAACTGACAACTGAAGGGGAAAGAAGGTTTTCGTGTGGCAGCCTCTTACTGGCAAGCGCAATGTTCGGCGATCTTCGTTCCCCCCATCAAATGTGACACGCAGGCAGTTGATGGGTGCTGGTGGCTCAGCACCGTACACTGCGGCAATCTATGGGGGAGCTCTATGTTGCTCTGTGTATGAGAAGTTGACTCGTGATGCGCTGTAGTAGAAGCAGTGGTATATATTAGTAAATAAAATAGTTCAATTATTTCACTTTTATACTCAGGTTATTATTAGGTAATTTATTTAAAATCAACCCTTAGTCACGAAACGTATCTGAACCAGCCAAATTTTGTAGGCTATTCATCGTACACTCATACTAAGCGTAAATTGAAGCACGTAAAGCCGTAGGTACTGCGCCTGATCTCTCTCCATGTCTGACTATGAAAGTAAAGAAAAAAAGAGTGCACCTGTGCTATTGCATACACTCGTGCACTATAATCCTGTCCCCTGCAGATAGTTAGGCTCCGTTGAGACTGGCCGCTGTGATCGGAATTTGATCTTGAAGACATTATCATACATTTAAGTTTAGGACTAAATGACAATACATGCAATTTATCATTGAACTATTAGGAGTACCTACACCTAGCTCTTCTTTCTATTATATAGTAGAAATACAACCTTTTCGTTCTATTATATAGTAAAAATACAAAAAATGTTAAGTATTTTATGATAAACATCCAAAGTATAGCGTAAACAACACCGCTTTCGTTAACTAGATTCAAATGAAGCAATAAACGTAAAAAGGTCGTGTATATTAAAATTATTACTGATCGTAAACAGGATAAATTTAAAATTAATTTTTAATAGCTGCCGTCAAGTAATTAAATGTTTTTTTTTTCTGGTAAAGTAATTAGTATATTGTATTTTAAGAATACACTTTTAAAGTAGAATAAGGATAATAACTTTATAACTTTTGTGTTGGTATCGATTGAATTATCACATAACATACTTCCGTTATAAAAAGGAAAATCTCTTTATTAAATACGTAAAACTGACTGTGGTTGCCCAGCCTTAAGCCTTGTTGCCAATCAGTCATAAGAGTGGATTAAGTAAATGCAAATTGGGATTGCCCCTGGCTTAAATGGAGTGAAAACCTGCGCAAGACGACTGCCACCAACTGGAAGTGTGAAGCCAAAGATCAAGCTAAGTGAAGCGCCTTAGGAAAGGTCAACATCCAGTTTTGGACTACCGCTTCTTGATGATGAAATCTTAACTTCATTGCTGTAAAATATCTAGACCATCCGACAGATAGGCGACTAATCCGCCTGCCAAGCTTGGCGAAACGTGGGAGGTCCAGTTTTTCTCTTTATTTAGGATAAAAAACAATTATACTTAACGATTACTAAGAGAGTATGTTAGGGCTGAATCCGAATAACACGGTGAGAAATTGTATGATAAAAGAAGAGTGTGGTTTTAAGATGATGTTGTGATCAGGATTAAGAAAGGAACGCTTTGGTGATTTGGTCATGAATAAGAATGCACGAGGTACGAGTGATAAGCGAATCTACGTTGCATTAGTGAACGTCAAAATCGGGAAGTGACGTCCTAGGCCAAAGTTTATCTACCATATTGGCGATATATTGAAAATGGACCAAATTAAGAGGACCCTTAAGCGACGAGCATGTATGCGTGGGTATATGGATGTGGAGGAGGCGAGAGAGATGTGTCAGGTTCGTGGCAAATGGAAGTCCGTAGTCTCTGCCTACCCCTCTGGGTGACAAGCGTAAGTGTTTATGTTATATGTTATATGGCTTCATAAATTAAACAATGAAATTTCTTACAGTATAACCATCCATTATCCAAGAATGAGTTGCTGCTTAATACGTGTACACAAACTACCAAATATAAACCAAAACAAACCAGAGAGCTAAATAAAAAAGAAAGAAGTGGAACTAAATTAAAATTACTTACGTTGTTGAAACTAAAATTTTAAAATAACACAATATGAGTTGAACATGGTGATAATTAGATTTATGGTTTTTTTTTTAACGGTGAAAGTTTATCTGCTTAGAGTTTATAGGGCTTATAACGCAGTATAAATTACTATACCTACTATAATTTCGTTATTCTGTATAAAGGAGATCGCTCACTAGTATGCGTACGAATCATTGAAGCAAACAAATAGCGTTTACGTGTGTTTCATATAGAATGCGAGCGATAAGGTATGTGAAAGGGTACATTTAGCGAACTATTCATTAGTTTTTTATAACCACATGATATCTATAAGCGTTATTCTGTTTTCAAGTTTTGCAAGAATAAATTTATCTAAAAGAGTATCCTTAAGAGAACTTAGCCCATTTCAAAATAATGTTTAGCTAAAAAAATATTAAATATACCACGTTTTTGTCATATTCTTACAGTGTCATCCGTTTCTGAGCTATGTACCTATGTTCAAAATTCAAGTATCTAGTTCATCAGAGAGTTAGTTTAAATTTAATTACCTACTAGTTAATAAAAATCTAAATAAACACCAACCTAAATGCGTATATAAGGTAGATTATTATCGTATTTGAGCCAAGGCGTATGAAATAATAATACAGATATAAGAGAACTTGAAAAACACTCTCTCGATTACATTGACACGATGTGAATAATTCCATATACGTATTTTATGATCGTATAACGGCATGTATCGATTATCCAAATTAGATTGTGTGTCGCAGCCATACAGTATAATCCATCACTCGGATAAACGACTGAGAATCTAGGCTAATGCTCCAACGAGATGAATATTTTATTACGTAGCCACTTAATTCGATCATAATTTTCGTTTCATCCAAGCCAAAATTATGACTACGTCCTGTAATTGCGAGGAGAGTCGTTTAATAATATCGATAACGGCTATAGATACATTATAATTAAATTAAATTTTCCATTTAAGCTGTTAAATGGGACAGTAATCTCATCAAAATAAATGCATCCTCTGAAAAGCTTTTACGTATTTAATAATATAGGTGTAAATTACTTCCTTAACTGTGTTAATTATGATACGATAATATACCGCTGTACAGCGACAAAAGAACAATTTTAGCCGTGCCGTAAAAAGCCTCTGAGATAAGATCCAAGGTAGCCTAGGTGGAAAGGTTTAGAGAACCAGCATACTCACAGGAGGCATACTGTTTTGGTCCGGCGAACACGCATCAGAATGTTTGAAGCTAGTAGCAGGAGTATATGAGCTGCAGATACCATTAGCCACTTAGGTGGACTATTAGTTCAAAGTACAGTGAAATGTAGTATATCAAAACCTTTGACCAATAATCGATACATAAAGTAATTAAATTTTGCGCGATGTGTTGCTTCATTTTTGTCACATTTTGTCTTATATTTTTTTTTTACTTAGTGATCCGTATACCATCGGAATAAACCAGAAAGGAATGCAGAAATTTCATTACCATTAAAGGAAATTACAAACCGAAGTCGTAAGTTCTTTCCTAGGATTTAATCTCGACATTTGAAAGCTTCCTCGCATTTTTGTATCAAGCACGGTGAGTACACCAGGATACTGCTTTTAAATATACAACGTACAAAGGATAAATTTTTTCAATTCTACCCCGTTCACTAGCACAATGCTCTGGTATTAGCATTCCGGTGGGCTCTTAGATAACTTCCGCTGTAGTGGAAAAAGAACAAAGCGTGGAAGTAAAGTCTGATAGGTCAGCGTCCACGTCGCAATTAAAAGCCGAGAGTAGAAGAACAAGACCATGGCCTTTCACCTTTATACTAACCTTTTTTCCCCCAAGAAAAACGATATTAACTCTAATTGGATTCTGTGAGAATTTTCTACAAATTTAGGAGCGTAAGTCTGAAGTTAGAAGGCACACGACTTTGTACTCCCTACAACAATTTTTTGTATAAAATAAGGGTGACAAACGAGCACACAGTCCACCTGATGGCAAGTGAATGCAGTGAACCATAAACATCTACATCATTTCTTGATTAAGAATCAATATGTAGATGTGTTGTCACCCTTATGGACTAAGATGGAATAACTTGTATCCAGTGAAAAGGGACTGCGGTTGTCTACAGTGACAATACGAAACACAACAGCATCAAGCTGCTGTTTTACGCTGGTATTCATTGAGAACGTGGTCCTTCCCCGGTCGAGCCGACCCATTTGTGCTATAACTATAATATACATAACAACAGCGTGGCCCAACCGTACAAAGTATCCTACTTCTCTTATCCTTCAGACCAGAACATAACAGCGAGCGCATTTCTGCTTTGTGGCAGAGATAGGTGAGAAATAAAACGAGTCTGTCAAGTTTTTTTTTATAGAAGACAATGTTAAGATAAGTAATTTTTTTTCTTTTTTCACATAAAAATACTAGCAACCGCCCGCGTTTCTCTCGCTTGGAATTTGAAAATGGTACTATACTCGTACCTATTTCCAAGATAGGTGTATCGTGTGTACTGTTACTGGACACAGTCTACCCGTGTATCCATAAACTTATTATATTACTGCGTATGGACCGGGTCATTAAATTACTCGAGGATATGACTATATGAAAATCCGAAATATATTCACTCACACAAATATACTTTAAAGCAAAGTTTTGTAGGATAACAATCCCGGCGTTATCACGAAAAATCAAGAAAATTGCCTACTTATATGCCAAATTTAATGATTCAAATATTTATAGTTACAAATATATATCGTAAAATGGGAATAACCCGATTCCGTGGAAATTTAGAAACATTGTTCCTTATTCCTTGTCTATATCATAAATTTTCTGAGCTTCCTAAGTCCAAGGGTTGAGGCTGGGCGTTGATGAGTCTGAGTGGTTACAGTAGTAACTTTAACAGACACACGAGCGTACGGTCCACTTGATAGTATGGATGCTAAGACCCATAAATACTTACATCTATTCTGGATGTTGAATATACCTATATTGAATCAAAATGTCAATGTCGACACGCATTTGGGCAGCGAGGTGGACTTTAACTTGAACTTTATCCCTTTCAGAAATAAGAGGCAGTGACACGTATAAGCTGTCAATTTAGATAACATACAAGGCAGTAGAAAAAAATTAAAGGAAAGTTCATAAAATCTCGAATTTAGTATTCGGAGCATAACTTTTCAAGCTTTCAACATAGCCCAAATAGCTTGGAGCGATACAAAAACGTAATATTATGAAAACGAAATACAGACCGGTCGAAACAGGATGTGGACATAAGCGAAATTAATCTGAATATGTTTTTCTCTATTTGTTCGAAATTTCGGAATTAGCTGCAGGGTAGGTTTACTGGTTTGTGTTAGACATGCACAAAATAAAACGTGGTAAGTGTGTTTTAAACACGTTTAGTAGCATGTGTGGATTATTAATGATGACAGTTTTAGTGGAAAACAACTCATAAACATGGATTTATTAAGTTAAACGAAATAGTAGGTAGTCAGGTACCCCCAGACCCTCGAATAGTAGCGTTGCTCATCACGAGTCAGGACATGAATTACGAAACATATAAGTAGTGCGCTAAGCTTCCTTCAGTTCAGTGCGCCATGCTGCAGTGGGGACTACCACGTGTCGTTTTACAGTGGAACCAAATAGGTATAGAATAGAAACGAAACACGGAACTATGCAGCTATCTCACGCTGGTATTCTGTGCGATTGTGGTAATTTCACATTCGACCCGACTCATTTCTGCTGCAGCTGTAACAAGTTGCAGAGTAGGTTTGCTAACAGCAACTAGCAGCCTTAGTCGAAAAGAATTGAAAAAGAAGATTAGAGGTAACATTGCACCGGTGTTATTTTTGAGAAGGGAGTGTTGTTCCCCCTATGACTTTAATTAGATTACTGTTATTTTACACTCAACTTAAAGTTTTTGTAAGTAAGTATTTTCTTCGTATACATGGGCTTTCTATCGTGCGACATCTAGCGGCGAGAGGATGCACGTCAAAACTGTTGGAGGGACGCCAAGAGCTTTGTTAAAAAGTCTGAGTAAAAGTAAAGTAAAACAAAGTAAAGTTACAGCCTATATACGTCCCACTGCTGGGCACAGGTCTCCCCTCATTTCTGAGAGGGTTTTAGGGTAAGGAAGTGTCCGCCGCGCTGCCCCAATGCGTGTTGGTTGGTATTTTTTTTCTTATTCCTCAGACATGCAGGTTTCCTCACGATGTTTTCCACTGCTATTATACTGTCGTGGCGGCAATCCATATTTGCCACGCCTGGCAGTTGAGTCTCAGTCGCAGTTTTATCACTTTCGAGTTGCCAGGGAGACGCTGCTCCCAATCTCCTGTTTCATTCACCTTTCTTTCGTCTGTTACGACATCCACGGCATGATATGAGGTAGTAGTGGATTCTCCTTACACACCATAAGCTTTTTAAATGCAAACGTATGTAACGTAATCATTAATTCTGACTTATTTAATTCTGACTTATTCAACATTCTATATTATACATATTCAATTAGAACCCGATCCACAATACATCCGCAAAAAGTTTGTTCAATATGATTTCGTTAGAACAATCATTAATTTTTAGCCGGTTCCTGTGAATGTTTCTATGTGATATATGAACTGCAGTTGTAGTACACAAGTGAATCGGCTAAATGACGGAAGGTCCAAGCTCTCACATAATACTAACGTAAAACATCAGCAAAATGTTGCTGTTTCGTGTGACGACAGACTATAACCGGTTACCCTTTTTACTGATATTTTATTTCATTTATAAATATTTTGATACATAAAACAGAAACAGGCAAAACACGATAAGAATGAAATGTCTACTGTGTTGAATCAGTCATAGCCCAAAATATGTGCACACGAATACAGAGTAAGCGTATTTTTTTTCTTATCGATATATGTACTTAACGCAAAAACTTTTTTATTTTATATTTTACAATACCACACAATTAAAAAGAAAATTATTTTTACGAAAGAGAATGCCTTCCAAATAATCCATAAAATCGGTCACGTATACATCTTGTTAAAAATCTGTCCGGATCCATGTTAGTAGTACTTGTTCAATAAGTTTACGGCACATTTAAACAAGATGAATTAATTCTAAACATAATAAATGAAACTTCTTAGCTTTTCTACAACGATTCGATACGTGTTCACTTTCTTCGTAGTAAAGCCACGTTGCAGCTATGTTATGAACACAATATATATAGATATACAAGAATTGCTCACATAATAAAAATAAAATATGGGACGCAGTTAAAGAAAGCATCTTCAAAGTATTATTAAACTATTTATTGACGGATCAGCAAATGTCAGAGTCGCATTTAAAATATCGGCACATAACTCTTAGGGTCGGCTGCCATTACCGCCAGAGAGGGGATCGCCTCCGTTTCCAAAGGAGTGTACACACATCGTAAAACTTGTCTCGTGTCTTGCTACACTTACAATCTACATCCATTTATCATTATATTAGGGGTCTGTTTCAGTCTTGTAGAGCTCATTTCTTAGTGGTTTATCATTTATTAACAGCAGCGCTGGCTTAACTGTCTCCTTTCTTATCGTTGTATGAAACTATAAAGTTTCAAGCTTCTCATTCCGATGTATAACGGATTTTAGAAATTTCACGGAAGCGATGAGACGCGGCTAGAATTTAACACTTTTTTAATTACTTACAAGTATCGTTTTAAAAAAATACTTTACGTTTTTTACTTTTTAGTGTCATCTTTTATATTACATAAATTGTATTTATCTCTGGCTGATTTGGATAAAAAAAATCGAGTCAGCATATTCGATACTGCGATATTTATTTATAATGCATGAACAGCGATTATTCATTTTGTCATTTAGGTAACTCAGAAACGTACTTTGTGACTGTCTTTGGGTCAAGTTTTTGCAGCCATAAATTAATAAATATAAAACAAATTAATTAATAAAAATTAATAACAATTATTAATTTATTCTTTACATCAAAATTTTGTACAAAGGGCGAGATTAGTGAGTAATACAAAAAATGAGTTATGGGCGGTTAGGTTGTCGGTTAGATAAAAAAAATATACATATATACTTATATACATAAATAAAGCTTATCATCAACCAATCTTTATATCATATAAGCATATATTTAATACTAAATAAGGTATCAAGAATGAACTTCTATCCCCTTTCAAATACAAAAAATAAATAAAGTAAGGGCTTATCCTTTTGATAAATATAAAATTAGTTCTTTGTCAGATAAAACGAATGACAACCCTTTGTGACAAAGCATTTAGGCAAATTTCGCCTGCCAAATGCATTTGTCAGCGACAGGTGATTCCGACCAACAGCGCACTCCCCGAGGCTAGGATCCGCCCTGTCCCAGATTCGAAGCCGAGTGCACTCGCCAAAGAGATTTGCGCGACTTCTGATAGACAGTAACCTGAATTGAAGTTTAGTGATTGAAGTGCTCGACTTCGTTCCGATTGCGACAGTGGCGGGAACTACTCGAGAAAATTCCAGAGCGAAATCAAATTTTATTGAACTACTTTAAAGCGAATGAAGATTTTATTCTAATGATATTCAATAATTTAACATTTACAATACTCAAGTTTATTTTTCATGCAACATATAGAAATAAAAACGAGCTAGGTTGGAGTAAGAGTAGTCAAGTCAGTACTTGATTACTATCGCACCTGATGGTAAGTAGTATCGTAGCCGAAGATGGCCAACAGCACTTCCTTCGATAGCCAAAAGTCTATTCATTCTTACCTTGAAGACACCCACATTGTAATCGTAACGGTTGGAAAGACAGAGGCTGGCAAATTATCAGAGAGCACGGAACAGTGCGTAGCGTCGCCGCGGCTATTTAGTACTCTGTTCGAATTATTCCATTATTTCGCTGTACGCATTACGAACCACAACATGGGTGCTTTGGCAAAAAAACCACAACGCTTAAGCAAAATATCTAAAACAATCAAATCCAATAACCGAGAACCAAAATAAAAAAAGTATTCATATTAAAAATTACCAATTTTAATTTTTAATAACATGTATATGTTTATTCAGTTATTATATTACTTAAAACAATATTGCACAAAAACTTATAAACTCTACTTAAATAAAAAATTAAATAAAAAAACAATTAACTGCCCTTTTTTCTGCCAAACGCACCATTATATTGTTCAAACCAAATGCATTCGAATGTATGGTTTGTCAATAATGAAGGTTTGGAGTCCTGCTGAGCGTCTGATTTCCCAATGGTGAAAAGTCGGAGGGAGATGAAAGTTTATTTTCATACAAAGAAAGTTGAAAGACGGGCGCAAAGTCCACCTTATGGTAAAATCAAAATCAAAATATTACTATTCAAAGTTGGCCTTCACAAATCATCATTTGCAAGTGGATGCTATTGGTTCATAGGCACATCATCGGTGTAGAATCAATATGCAAACACGTTGTAAATTCTGAAAACTCAGGTGGAAAGCCTTTTTTTTACTAATAATTAGACTCTTATTAATGGAAATGTTTCTCTACAATCACCATAATTATATAAATCAGCAATATTCTGCCAACTGTTACACTGGTATTTTGTGTGATTACTGCAGCCATAATAAAACTGCAGCATTGCTCCATCGTCATGCATTTCCAACGGACATTATTTTTCGTTGTATTGCGTTGTATTATATTTCATATTCTATATTAATAGAATTAAAAGGCGACAACAAGCAACTCGAGGAACGGATGTTAAAATATCCAAACCTACATATACACATATTACTCAGGATGCTCCCCCAGCATGTACTCACCTTAACGCCACAGGGGCACGCAACATTTGGGAAATAATTCATGAATTTTTAAAGACAGTTTACTGGCTGTCTAGACGCAGAGACACTTTTATAGTTATTGGTGCGAAAACACGAATGTTTCTACAATTTTATTGGGGAGAAACGCTTATTTCCCCTTCAACTAGGGAACGACAGGAATAAGTTTACGACTTACGTTTACGCAAACATCTGTAACATATTTCCTACGCGGCCATTATTGGGCACAAAAACCAATATTGACGTTATATTATTTTCAATTATGAAGCTTATATGTATTGCTAAAGCATTCCATTGTCTTGCCCATGAATTAGAAAATAATTCAAACTGGAGGCTGAAGGTTACAATCGTACAATGTATTTGCATCGTATAAAATTCCTAAAATAGTATTTATCCAAAATAAAAAGTATTTTTTTTTGTATTGAAGCTATTTGAGAGCGCAAATCAGTAAACTGATAAAGAATTTCTTAGAAAATAATTATAGAATCTATTTAGATTAAAAACTAATAATCTATTAAACATACTTTCATTTACCACACCGGGATTTAGATACAAAGAAAATGCCAAAATTATACGACCTTTCATAAGTAACATTATTTATTGAATGGTAGGTCTGGATAGAAACCACCTTATTACCTACATATTACATATCTTCACGGTGAATGTGCTGAAATTGGGATCCTTAGCTTTTTTCATAGTATTGGGTGACACACGAGCACACAGTCCACCTGATGGTAAGTGGTTGCTGTGGCCCATAGATATCTACATCTATCCTCGATTACGAATTGTTAAAAACAGACATTTTCGCTCTCTGTCTGTTTTTAAAAACAGACAGAGAGACAAAATTGTTAAAAACAGACAGAGAGAGAAAATTGTTAAAAACAGACAGAGAGACAAAATTGTTAAAAACAGACAGAGAGAGAAAATTGTTTAAAACAGACAGAGAGAGAAAATTGTTAAAAACAGAGAGAGAAAATTGTTAAAAAGACAGAGAGAGAAAATTGTTAAAAACAGACAGAGAGACAAAATTGTTAAAAACAGACAGAGAGAGAAAATTGTTAAAAACAGACAGAGAGAGAAAATTGTTAAAAACAGACAGAGAGACAAAATTGTTAAAAACAGACAGAGAGCGAAAATTGTTAAAAACAGACAGAGAGACAAAATTGTTAAAAACAGACAGAGAGACAAAATTGTTAAAAACAGACAGAGAAACAAAATTGTTAAAAAACAAACAAAGAGACAAAATTGTTAAAAACAGACGGAGAGACAAAATTGTTAAAAACAGACGGAGAGACAAAATTGTTAAAAACAGACAGAGAGACAAAATTGTTAAAAACAGACGGAGAGAGAAAATTGTTTAAAACAGGCAGAGAGAGAAAATTGTTAAAAACAGAGAGAGAAAATTGTTAAAAACAGACAGAGAGAGAAAATTGTTAAAAACAGACAGAGAGACAAAATTGTTAAAAACAGACAGAGAAACAAAATTGTTAAAAACAGCCGGAGAGACAAAATTGTTAAAAACCGACAGAGAAACAAAATTGTTAAAAACAGACAGAGAGACAAAATTGTTAAAAACAAACAGAGAGACAAAATTGTTAAAAACAGACAGAGAGACAAAATTGTTAAAAACAAACAGAGAGACAAAATTGTTAAAAACAGACAGAGAAACAAAATTGTTAAAAACAGACAGAGAGACAAAATTGTTAAAAACAGACAGAGAGACAAAATTGTTAAAAACAGACAGAGAGACAAAATTGTTAAAAACAGACAGAGAAACAAAATTGTTAAAAACAAACAGAGAGACAAAATTGTTAAAAACAGACAGAGAAACAAAATTGTTAAAAACAGACAGAGAGACAAAATTGTTAAAAACAGACAGAGAGAGAAAATTGTTAAAAACAAACAGAGAGACAAAATTGTTAAAAACAAATAGAGAGACAAAATTGTTAAAAACAAATAGAGAGACAAAATTGTTAAAAACAGACAGAGAAACAAAATTGTTAAAAACAGACAGAGAGACAAAATTGTTAAAAACAGACAGAGAGAGAAAATTGTTAAAAACAGACAGAGAGACAAAATTGTTAAAAACAGACAGAGAGAGAAAATTGTTAAAAACAGACAGAGAGAGAAAATTGTTAAAAATGGTTATGTCTTAATACATGCAAACAACCCCCTGAGCTTTATAAAAGCCTGGTATTCCAACATTACAGACAGACAATTAAATTTTATTTATATATACAGATTTGCAACTTCAAATAGCTGTATGATAAAATTATTTTCTGACACAGAAGTGCAAAAAATGCCTCCCCATTATTCCTAAAGCAAAACCGGAAAAGATAGTTACAGACAAAAATGCCATTTTTACGCTCTAGCTCACTCGCACTCAAGGAGGCGGAATGTTGAGTAAGAGCCAAGCTTTTTAATGTATTTGTTTATTATTAGATACTAGGTTTACTCGCTTATCAGTAATATACTATATAGTAATAGTAATTTAGCAGGAGCATCGAAGCATTGAAATAGGGTATATAATGAACTATATTAAAAATATGTAACTTCTTAGATATGGAACAAAATTATAAATTATTTTTTATTTACTATAGCATGTAAAATTGTACCTCCTATAGCATGTGATTTCAAAAGAAAATTTCGATTTTCTTCTCTGCCTCTCATACGCAGCACATCAAAGGATTTTATCATATTAAACAATATAAATATATGAGTCAAACATGTAAGAAAAATTGTAGAAAGAAGGATCTAACTGGCCTGGTCAGAAGCAAGTTATGTCATATACTTTACCAGAGCATACCGCAATCTAGCGATGAACCCTAAAGTATTGAATTAATACGTCAGATCTTTACCTAAGTATGTTTTTAAAACAAGTCCATAGAGGACGGAATGGGTCCCTAAGTTTAAAGCCGCATGGCGATCTATAGGACTATGCTTGGTATAAATTACATTGAGAGGTAAATTTATAAACGATTGAGTCAAAAAGAAAGTTATTGACAAAAAGTGAGAAATGGCATCCTAAAATGTCATAAGCTGTTAGGATTATTACAGAAGTTAACTGGCTTAGGTCTATAAATAATTTAGGCAAAAGACTTAGACAAAAACACTACGAACACAGTTCTATGTATCCTATTTTATGTAAATACTAGCTTTTTAACCACGGCTTCGCTCGCGTGGGCTTGAAATTAGAAACATCGATAATACTATTTCGTACTAAAATTAGCAAAACTGGATCACCTGTAGAGAGAAACGTCGGTATATATACACAGATTTGCAATATTATAGGCTACGACTACATACAAACTATGCTACAAACACCTATGTTAGTTTATCGAATCGCATAAATATCATACGTCAAGCAATACTTTTTTTTATATCGGGCACGTCTTGCGATGTGTCTTTATTTACGGAAAATTGTCATGGAATCGGAAATGCGTTATTTACATAATATTTATTATGAAAGTTGATATAGTCTTGATAAAATAAGGTTTAATTTCATGGTCTTTATTAATATTGGTTCCACTGAATATTGATTAGCATCACATGCCAGTATTTTTTTAAGTTCGAGTTGACTCCAAAGTTTCATAAATGTAATTGTATTCACAGAGAACGTGTGAGAAGAACTAAAATCATGAACAGGAGTAGAAATGTACTTAAGATGAGCCAGCAGCGTCTTTCTGATCACAGCTCAACATATTAAAAATATGCAGTTGGCAACTCGCATGCCAAGGGTGACTACTATGGCAAATATCCAATTTTATCAACTATTGGAAATATGGTCTAGTGTTAAATGCCAATAAAACCAAACTCATGATTATCAAATCTCCATATATGAGGTATCCTACTCCAAAACCATTAACTGCTCATAATCACGACTGCCTCCATCAAATAGGAACTTGCCAATGCCCTACAATTGAAGTTGTAACCACACAAAAATACCTTGGCCTTATAATTGACTCAAAGTTTAACTGGCACTACCACATTGAACATGTGTGTAATAAGTTGCGTCTGTTTCTAGCCAATGTAAAAATCCTAAAAAATCGCATACCCTTCAAAGTAAGACTTATGCTTTACAACTCCCTGGCTGAAACTTATATTCATTATGGCTTGTCGAGCTATGGTCGGACGTGCAAATCATATTTAAAACAGACCTATGATCTTCAATTTAGTATTCTCAAAAATATTATATCCCCTAATATACGTGTCCTAATAGATGATGATGAAAATGCGATTTTTAAACATTGTAAAATCTTACCAGTTTATGACCAAATTAAATTCATGTTATTAAAAAAAATATTTCTTTTGCGACAGTTTAAAATCATATATAGAACATCCAGTACGAACGCGCGCTATGAGACAAAACCGACTCCGGCATATCACTGCTAATAATGTGTACGGGCAACGAACGGCTGCTTATCAGGTACCGCATTTAATAAATAACTTACCTTTCGATGTACGCGAAAAAGTATCACAACAAAACATTAAAACTAAACTGAAAAACTTTTTCCTATCTAAATTATAATTACGTACTATATCTACATAATAATAATGTACTACCTGCCTAGCTCTTACTTTTACTTTTACTTACTACTTCTGACTTTAACTAAGTTGTTAACTTACCTTTTTAGTCTTTATATTCTTGTTACACCTTCTACCTACTCATATACCTAACTATTGAATTAGACTATGTTTTGTACATAATTCGCTTACTTAAATTTTATTACATATTTAGCATCAAGGTAAACCTCTGTGGTTTGTAGATGTTAATTAAGCCTATATTGGAATGTAATTATTGTTTGATCTGATAAATAAATTGAAAAAAAAATTGATGAACGGAAGTAGAAATAATATATTAGCCATGTAGAGGAGGCGAAAAGAAAACCACTACCCCATTTCTTCCCGTGGGTGTCGTAAGAGATGACAGAGGGAAACTGAAACAGGAGATGGGCAGCATCTTCTTGATAACAGCGTAAAGTAATAAAGAGCTGCGGTTGCCAGCCCGCTTGCCAAGCGTGAATACTGCTGCAAATACCCGGTCTATTTGTCATACAATGGGGGAATCCTATGATCAGCAGTGGAAAGCCCTATTAAAAGTAAAAAAGTAGCAGGCTAAATACATCCAACTACTGGGCACAGACCGCAGCGAGTTTTAGGTAAAAAAGGAGTTGATTAAGTTGACTAACGCTGGATGATCGACTTCACATACCTAACCTAAAAATGATTTAATAAATATTTTTTAACGTACCAGATATACAGATTTCCTGTGATGTTTTTCTTCACCACCGAGATTGTGGTAAAACTAAATTTCAAATTGCAGTTAAAATGTGAGTGGAGTCGGCGCTGATCTAATTTGAGTTGCTTACGTACAATCTATGAAATTTAAGTTTAGATCAACTTTGTGTTTACTTACTCAACGGTGTGTTTATTTTACTCACTTTCTTTTTGGAGATATGCGGCTGATGATATACTAATTATAATTAATTTGCGACATAGAGCGGATCACCCTATTTATAACGCGAGGTCAACTGAATCGCTAAAGGAATTAAAATGTAACATTAAAGCAAGAGTAAACAGGCTTTTGTTACATTAAGGCAGTACGATTTACCATCTAGGGTTTCATCATCAATCACCACCAGATGGAATGTGGTCAAGCTCTGGATTATAAAAAGTAAAAGAAACTCGTTGCTGATTTATAAAGATTAAATGAAAATGATTAAAATCTTTCATATTTTATAAAAATAGTAAGTAGTAAGTAGCAACGGGAATCTTACTTTCTTTTGATTCCTTCAATGTACCGATGTTACAACAGCTCAGTACGTTTAGGTTCTTAAGTTGCTTTTTGTGGAGATCATATTGCGACAAAGAGCGTAGAGCCCAATTAATACGACGCGGTCAGCTGAAACGCTAAAGGAAATAAAAAAATGACATTAAAATTTAAAACTTGCATATCAGTACAGCAGCATTTATGAGAATATTACGTTAATAAGAAAATTTATACTTTTAATTGTAGAATAATTACAAATTTGATGGTTTCAAAAACTGAAAATACATTAGCTCAAAATGTCTGTACCCGCATTTTTAACAAGGTTTCTGATGAAACACATCAGGTCCAAACCTCTAACTCGAAAGAAAAAATATATACTCTTAGACGAGATCCGTTAATAACAACATAATAGATCCCGACACAGGAATAGCAGCGTAAGTGTATTACGAGTTATGAATCAGGCATCTCCTCGCATCCGAGCGTAATATCTCAAAGCGGCGGTATTGAGGATGGCAGCCGTCGGTTGCGTCTAGTTTTTAATCACGACACTAATCTTCAGATGAGCTCTTAATCTCGGCAAGTATGCTCCCCGCACATTATTTGAGCTGCGATGAGTCGCGTAATACACTCTTTGTTCTTAGATTTGTCAGATGAGTAAAAATGTTTTTCAATGATAAATAAATTGAGGAAAAAGTGAACGCTAAATCGAACAAAAATAACAACGCATTTCATTTTTAATTTATAATATTTCGACTGTTTTGCAGAATCTACTGTCGCTGAGGGAATTTTTGAACGTGTCAGTCACGGCCTTCAGCTTTAATTATATAAAGCGTTCGAAAAGGGTAAAAATATTTTTTTTTCAGTCCACTCAAAAGAGGGTCGACATTCCTCTTATCTCTGATAAGTAGCTATCCTCACGACATATAGCTTAACCACTGACTACGTACATAGGTATAACACCTAAAATAGCTATTAACAATTCCACTGGTGTCTGCAGGGTTCGAACCCGGATTGCTTACGTACTCTGCAACTTATGACGAGCGCTTAGTCCCTGTGTTAACAGTAACATCGGGACGTCAGTCACATCAGCCCCCGTGACCATGGGTGCTGGAAAGCACCCGAAACGTCGGGAATTAAAAAATAAAAATAAATTAAACGCTATAAAATCCATAAAAGTAGTTTTAATCAAAAAGAAACAATTTGAGCTCGATACTAATTACGCCAATAATGTACTATGACTATATATATACTGAACGTGGTTAGCAAAAATGTGAATTTGTGCAATGAACTATGTTATTGAAAGAAAAAAATAACTACATCATCAAATACCGTTCAATAAAAATTAGTTTAGCCGCCCGACCTTCAGCACGGCCACAAACGAGCTGATCTCAAATCCATACTGCCACGCCCACCGATTCATAATCACAACTCAGCATGAAATCTAATACTTAACTGTTTCATCATAGCTATTATAATGTTAGTGTCACATTCAAATTGTTAAATTAGTGGTTTTGCGAAATTTCCAACATTATTCCGTTTATATTCAAATTATTTCGTTATGAAAGTGGTTTAGGTCTAAAAGGATTTTTGTTTCTTGTTTCTTTATTTTTTAATTATTGCGCAGTTGATGAATTCCGGCAGTAGAGCGAAATTGTCGCATTAACTAAATTGTTTAAGAAAACGTTTTTAATTATCATTTTCAATGTACTATGCATTTGCCAATTTATTTTAAGTTTTGCAACATACACATTCTAATTTATCTTAATTTTCCTGCCTTATTCCAAGTTATTTGGGGACGTAATTCAATTCTCTTCTTTTCTCCTCTATTATCCGCCAACTCTCCTAAATATTTTTTTACAAATATCATTACTTACATTGGCCATCCAAGTTTTCCTCTACCCTTATATCCATCCACTTTCATATCAAACATTCTTCTAGTTATATGATTTTTTTTACTTTTGCACAATATGCCCTGGTAGCCTGGCAGGTGGTGCTGTTGTCGAGATCCAGAAATAACATGTGCGAAGCCGGGGCAGATATCGCTAGTAATTTTATATAAATGTATTTTACATTCCAACTCAATTCCAACATAACATAACTAATATCGAGAATTTTCCAAATTTATGGTCAATCAAGAGCGGCTTACGCCCAGAGTCTTAACGAGATGATCAGATTTACAAAATCCTAAACTGAATAGGCACGCTTGTAATTTAGTGTGGAGGTATTTTTATACAAATTTTCGATAGAGCGGTCGATACGATGACGGGATTAAGAGCAATCCTACGCAGCGCGTTCTAATCCCGGGATTATGATGGAAATGTACCCGCGACAACAATAACTGGATTACAGTGTATTCGAAAACAAATTAGTTGTATAAACAGTCGCCGACAATATTTTATCGTGATAACGAAGTTTACAAGTGTCTTGTTGCGACGGCAGCGGAACGTGCGTTGTAAATATGTCTAAGAAGTTAATTTACGGTATAAAAGGAGAACTACGTCCGTTCATTTGATGCGTTAAGCTGTCTTGTTAAAATCAAACCTTTTTAACATATTAAATTATGGAGCTCGATGTCAGTCATATTAAGAATAAAAATACCAAAATAGCATTGTGACCAACATAAATTATAATCTTAAATTGATCTCCAATTCAAATTATTACGTCTATGAAAGGCCATGTGTTCATTTTAAGGATAAGTTTTCAAAAGACAACTAAAATAGAAACTATGTAACCTAGATATCTAAACATAAAATTACCAATGTCAAGATTTCAGAACTTTGTGTACTGTAATTTATCTAACTTACAGCTAACTTGTTAACTAACAGCTAACTTGTTTAAGGGTCTCACATATAAACCAATAACTATCTACTATTATCTGACACCAAGCAGCAGTAATATAAAAAAATAGAAGAAAACAACAGCCTCAATATTCCTCACGACTGGGCACACGTCTATAATTTCTAAAAGAATTTTTGAAGAAAAATTCACTAAGCTGCCCTATGTATGTTGGCGGACATCAGAAGTCCTTTAGATATTTTTCAATTTTTGAGTCATGCAGGTTTCTTTACGATGCTTTCCTTTACCGTTAAAATTATCTATATGGGACCCCACAAAGCCCCAAAAAAAAAAAAAAAAAAAAAAAAAAAAAAAAAAAAATACGAGTATACACCAACTCGCAACCACAACCTGTTAAAAACCGCCATCCTCCGAAAGGCCTACTAAGGAGTTAACAAATTGTATTTCAGGCCTTAACAATACTAATTAAATAAATATCAGTTTTCTTTTTATAAAATAAGGATGACAAACGAGCACAATCCACCTGATGGCAAGTGGATCTCGCCCATAAACATCTACATTAATCCTCGATTAAGAATCAAAACGCAGATGCGTTGTCAGCCCTGAGGACTAAGATGGAAAGCCTCGTTTTCAGTAAAAAAGGGTCTCCGGATCTCTAAACTCACCATACGAAGCACAGCAGTATTAAGCTGCTAATTTACACTGGTATTCTGTGAGAGCGTGGTCCTTCCGCGGTCGAGCCGACTCACTCGTGCTACAACCATAACACAACTGCGGCATAGCTCTACCAAATTGTATCTCCAGATACAATCAATATAACAGTAGTATCTATACAGAAACCTGAATGTTACAGAATAATAAACAAAACGACTTAATAGCATTATTAAAGTACAGTAATAGCCTTAGTTCCTGTCCACTCAGTCGCCATACGCAGGTTCCAAGTTCCCCCTTAGCTTTGGGGTTTTGTATCGGGTCGATCTCACTTTAATCCCGTAATCCGGGGACCGCAGGGCGTCGCTCTATCGTCGCCGGCCGCCGAGTTACGTCCTGCAATCCTTTCCGCAATTGCTTGTTCTATTGGATTTACTTTACTCTTGTATTTCTCATTGATTATTTTACGTGACTTAACATGATGTGGGTTTATGAAATACAAGTACTTAAGTTTATTTTATTGCAAGTGTACGTGGTACAGTGATGTAACAGGACAACCCTCTATGTCTCAGGAACTTGTGAATATAATGTAGTGATGTAGTGAAAACCATAAAAAGAAAAAGTTTGATATTTGGGTCGCCTTTCAAAACCGTTGTTAAAAACCGCTGCATATGCTGTAGAAAAAAAATAGCTTTTGGTAAATACAAATGTGCATGCCTTAATCGCTCACATTATACGTCAATTTTTTTAAAGTATTTTGAATACATACAAGTTTTCACTAATAACCTTATATTTGTAGTTCGATTCGATTTTTTTTAACCTTGCGCCTCTAGGCACGTGCCTAGACCTTTGCCTTATGGATAATCCCCCACTGTCCGGAGATAAGGTCACATCATAACTAACAAACGAGCCCAAACTCAGCACACATTACTATTACTACTCGTCGAGGAGTTCCAGTTGCATTGACCGAAGTATACCTTCAGGTGACTCCGTCAAGTCCGAGGGTAAGGTCTCATCATAACTAACACAACGAACACAATCTCAGTACACCAAGTTCTACTCGTCGAGAATTTCTAGTAACAGATACCGAAGTACACCTTCAGGTCACTCTATAGAATCCACAACGTATAAGTATATTTATATAAAAATTCTACGTACTTTTACCGAAACAATACATTTTGATCTATTAAATCTATAAAAATCTGTGATTATAAAAAAATATCTTCTCTTGGTCAAGTATGTATCTTTGTTTTTTGGAATATTTTGTATTTATACAGCGATATATATTTTTCATCACATGCCGCTGTAAGCAAACGATACAGTAATCCACTCACGACGGCGACCGAGCCTGTTATGACTAATGAGACAAAGTGTATTTAGGAAAATATATTATAACGAGGCTGCTTGAAATACCGAAAATTTCAGAATTTCTCAGCCGAAAAAAGTTTATTACAACTAAACAAAATAAAATTAAACAGCCATTTACATTCCATGGCTTCCCACATGATACATGAGATTAAAAAATTGATTGAGTTGAATTAATATTTTCAAAAGATATCGTGTTTACCCCTCCGTGCGGACGTGATAAATCTACACCATAAGCCACTAAAATCACTTTTTTAATAAATAAAAGTAGCAATTAATCGATATAAAAAATATATACAAGTCCAACAATTATTTATCTTTCCGACAATGTGCTTTCATATTATAAGTTCAATATTATTGTAAGATACGAATTCATGCCACAAAAAGTTGGGTTTTTGATTTTTGGGCGCTAGTAGAACATACCTTGAGGAGGGAAGTTAGTATGAAAGCGAAAGTTATGTTAAATTAGTAAAAAGACTAGTTCACGATTGTTTAAACAAAAAAAAATTAAAACGATGACTTGACTCTGAATAATTACAACATCAATAAAGTAATATTAAAGTCAATTGCCTATAGGTCCATTAGTAACTGGCATATATTTTCAAAAATAAACACATTACCGAGAATCCAAAACATTGATGAACTTTTTCGGCTTACCTGAAACAGAATACAATACAAACATTAGTAATGTAATACATTATGTATAACGTAGGCCTCTGTATCTTTTAAAACATGCATATTTGTAATTGTGAAGTTTACATTTACAACAAAAGACAAATCAGTCTACATGAAAGTATGAATTTTCCTGAAACAAAGTAGCGTTCTAGGCGAAGTTATGTTTGCCTATCCGAGCACGCCGCGACGTCGCCACTGAGCATAGGACACAACATTGAATCCGTTGGGACACGGTCAGCAGAAAAACTCGAAATATAATCATAATTGTAGTTACAATAAATATTATATTATCTTATAATAATTTGTTCGATCTTAATGATCTTAATCTCAGACTAATTTAATATCTATGATTGTGCTAATATACTTATCTTATTTATTTGTAAATACTATTGGATTAAGATATTTTTGTCTTTTATTACAGAATTGGCGACGAACTAATATTTACTAAGTCCAATCTGTTGTGTCTGAACAAGAAAAACTGGAATGCTGGTTATCGTAATCGCTCATTACACAATTTAAACCAGGACGTAACAGTAGTTGCACATCTGATTAAAGGCAGAAATAAAAGGGAAACCACCTATCTAGACGGACTCCAAGGCTGAAAATGAAGGATGTCCTATTACTATCCATTGCTTTTAATATTTAATATTTTATAGTTGCACAAGTGTAACAAACATATTGTAATGAAAATCTGTGATTATAAAAATAATAATTATATCATACTCGTACCGTGGTTAAGTACTAAAAAAAATATATATATATATATATATATATATATATATATATATGTGTATATATATGTGTGTGTGTGTGTGTGTGTGTATGTAAACAAACGATATAGTAACGCACTCTTGACGGCAGCCGAACTCGGGGTGAGTCGAAGTGTAACTGTATTTAGTAAAATATATTATTACAAGGCTGCTCAAGACACCGAAAATTTCGGAATTTATCAGTCGAAAAAATTAATTATAACTAAACAAAATTAAACAGCCATTTACAATCCATGGCTTCCTACATGATAGATGAAGAGATTAAAAAATACACTGAGTTGAACAATTGATATTTTCAAAAGGTATCGTATTTACCTACTCCGACATGCGGACTTGATAATTCGACACCATAGCCACTTAAACCACTTTTTTAATGTAGAAATAGTAATTAATCGATTTTAAAAAAAATAAGCTTAGCAATCATTTTTCTTGCTTTGTGCTTTTTATATAATTTTTATGTCCAATATGATTGTTAGATACGATTCCATGCGATAAAAGTTGGATTCTTGAGTTTTAGGCGCTAGTAGAACATACCTAGCCGCTTTGCGCTTAAGGCATGCAATATCAATTATTTGAAACTACTTGTGTTGTCACATGTAAAAATTATGCGAATAGAGTCAAAGTAATTTTTAATAAATTTAGGCTTGTATAAAGCTGTCATGAACGTCACAATCTATACTAGTTTGCGAAACAAAACAAGAGAAAACACGCAAAAAAACTCTGAGGGTCGTTTTTAATGCCAGATTACAAAGAAATTAACCAGTTTTATTTTTATTTTTACAAAATTTTAACAATATATAAGTAGTTACGTTATGTTAGGTACGTTAGTGAAAGAGTTCTACACATGATTACCATTACCGTTACATCATACGCTGGTACTCTGTGAGAACGTGGTCCTTCCCCAAACGAGCCGATCCATTCGTGCTACAACTATACAACTAATATAGATGCAGCCTTACTCAAAATTATTAATTTATTTTGGACTATTGCCATAATTGCCACGCTTCGCAAACGGATCGGCAACCTTAGTTTTTATATTTTAGTCGTTATCAAGAAGACATCGCTGCGCGTCTCCTGTTTTGTTTTGAAAATGGCAGAACTTAATTTCGAAGCTAGTTTATCAATATACATAAAGTAGATGAAGATGTTGTCGAATTCACTAGGACAACTTTAACACGTTTAATAATAAATGCGATTTCCTTTTGTTTCTATCGGTAATATTACTTACATAAAATGTCTGTTTTATGTTTGGTATCATTATTGTAATCTGTACCAAGTCCACTCCCCCAAAAATTATCACAGAGCACGGTGCTGAGCTATCTCAATCCATCGACGTTACAAACTTAATAACCAAAGAATAAATCTCACAATCTAGTTATAATACAGCTTACTAAATAACCACTAAATCAATTACGAACTAACAGGTCCAAGCATGCCTAATGGAGTCGTGAGATTGGTCTCAGTAGGGTAATTAACCAATTGGTAATAATCACATTGTAATTCTCACACTAATTGAATCATTATATTAATGGTTGTACTACTTAATACGTCGTTTCGTATGAACAATACTGAATTATCCATTATGCGATAGTTTTTACTTTCAGTTATTTTTCTTTTAAATTGTTACTACATTTAAACTTTTTTGGTATTACAGAAAAGAACTTTAGTAACTTAACTAAGAAATTATCAATATTTATATATTCATTGAAATTATGTTTACGTTACATTAAAGGCTGTTGCTAATCAAACAATAATCGTATAAATAAAGAAATACATTTTCGTCCTAATTTTTTAAATTAAAACTTTTAGTACTTTCAATGTTATATTTTAATTTATTTATATTTAACGATTGTATCATTATAATATATGCTGGTTGGTCCTAGGGCTACCCCAGCTACACCTTTAACTATAATTACACTGGTTAGTATCAGAGTTCGTTAGTTCAATTACTTAAAAAATGAACATATTATATTTATTTTTTATATTATATAACATATTAAAGATATATCGGACGAATAAAAAATAAATAAATATCATTAATATATAATAAAGAATGAATATATAGAATAGACTTACTAATGCGGAAACTTTTGCTAACCGTATCCACCACCCCCCGGTCACTTAAGGTATTGCGCTGTGACGGGTTGTAAAAAATAAAGGAAATAGGAATACATTATTACTAACACCGCACCGTCGCGTCGCCCGATGGCGGTTTGCAGCCGGGCATTTCGCGAAATGGCCAGTTTACGACTTGCAACGTGAGTAACTCCGCCCAAGAGAAATTTCTTTTCTTTAAATTTTTTTAGCTGCAATTTTATCATGAATGACATGTTCATAAACTATTATCTACTTACAACTACTAACACTACTACGACATCCTACGAGGGCTGCACTAAAAGTATCGGGAATGGAATATTTCCACTGTTCCTGTCATAATAAAATCTTTTTAATTGAAAACTCCTTGATTTTAAAAATCGAATACCATTTACTTATTTAAAAAAAGATTCTCGGTCTTGTCACAAGGTTTTGTCAAACTTGTATAGTCGTTGAGAAAATGGAATTGACTCGAGAAAATTCAAGAGCGATGATTTATTATGACTTTCGAAGTGGTTTAACACAAAAACAGTGAGTTGACCACCACCAATGGATGATATCTGCATTTGGTGATGAAGCCCCATCCAAAACCACAATTTATCGTTAGTTTGCTGAATTTCAACGTGGACGTGTCAAGCTCAGTGATGATCCCCGTCAAGGTCGTCCAAAAACTGCAGTCACCCAAGAAAACTTTGATGCTGTGCGTAAGCTGATTGAGGAAGATCGACATGTGACGTACCGCGATATTCAGGCAACTTTAGAAATTGGCATGAGTCAAATAAAAATAATCTTGCATGAACAATTAGGTGTAAAAAAGTTGTTTTCCCGATGGATTCCGCATTCGCTCTGTGAAGAGCAAAAAGCGGCTCGCGTTACTTGGTGCGTCAGAACTCTCGAAAGATTCCACGCAGGATCCTCAAATGCTGTATACAACATCGTATCAGGTGACGAATCCTGGATATATGCGTACGAACCCGAAACAAAAAATTTGTCACGAGTTTGGGTGTTCGAAATTTAACCGCCCCACCAAAAAAAAAAAAAACCCAAGAACCCCCAAACAAAAAAAAATGAGTTAAAGCCAACAAAAATTGTTCGTTCACGGAGTGTTGTAAAAAAAATGGTGGCCACGTTTGTCTCCAAAACCGGCCATGTTACGACTATTCCTCTTGAGGGACAAAGAACGGTTAATGCAGAATGGTATGCTAGCATTTGTTTGCCACAGGTCGTTTCTGAACTCCGTAAAGAGAACTGCAACCGCCGCATCATCCTCCATCACGACAATGCGAGTTCTCACACCGCACACAGAACAAAAGAGTTTTAAGAGCAAGAAAACATAGAATTATTAGACCATCCGCCGTACAGCTCCGACCTAAGCCCTAATGATTTCTATACTTTCCCTAAAATAAAGAATAAATTGCGTGGACAGAGATTTTCATCAACTGAAGAAGCTGTGGACGCCTACAAAACGGCCATTTTGGAGACCCCAACTTCCGAATGGAATGGTTGCTTCAATGATTGGTTCCATCGTATGGAAAAATGTGTCAAATTTCGCGGAGAATATTTCGAAAAGCAATAAATACATTTTTAAATAGTAATGTTGTGTCACTTCCTTGATTCCCGAAATTTTCAGTGCCGCCTTCGTATCTCAAGTCCACTGATAAACATAGGCACCGATAGATTGCCATAAAGTATGGTTCTGCGCCTTCTACATCTAACGACTATCTGCATTATTATATACATATTTTTTATGAATGACAAAAAAAACGGTTGGAACATTAATATCTGGCGCCAAATTACTTAAATTAGTAAATCAAAATGGAATAGAAAAATAATCGACTTTGATATTATACCATGATATTATTTTAAATACGTAACATAAGCCAGTTATTAAAACTAATAAAGACATTCTTAAGTACATTAGTCTAATTGCTATAAATATGCAAAATTAGCAGTGATTTTTAGGCGGCTCTAAAACTTATATTATAATGTTTACATCTGTAATATTGTGTTGCAAACACTGTCTTACAATTTTTTTAACTCTGTTGAAATTATTGTATTATATTGAAATATTGAAAGTATTGTATTAAGTGTCACTGAAAATAGAAAATGCCAAGTATACACAAAACTAAAAAGCCTTTTATGCGTTATTCTCCTTTCTGCATTGCAAGCGCCTCCCCGTATACCACTTATTTCGAGACGTCATGCAAGAGCGTCGCCTGTCGCTTACCTAGCAAGGATTCATCATTAAATTGTATGCGTCCTAAACCTCTATACTTCGCCATTTTATAACTCAAATAAAACGCTAAACTTGCAACCAAGTCACATTCAATTTTAGATGATTTAAATTGTAGCCATAACATTTCAGTAGTATACTACAGAAATATCTTCCTGAAATGTAATGATAAATTAATATACCGTAGCGATAGAGTATTTGTAATAGGTACACTTATATTTTAAGTTTTATAAAACGTCGGATTAACTTTTTGCAATAACACAGAAGAGCAGCGTAAAATAGAAGCTTAATGCTGCTGTGTTTCGTAATTTGAGCGCAGAGAACTGGATACCCTTTTTACTGCAAAGGAGTTATTCCATCTTAGTCCTCAGGGAGGACAATGCAATCTGCATTTTGATTGTTAATCGAAAATGAATGTAGATGTGTATGGCCAACGGTATCATCTATCCCTGTATCCTAGGTTTATAAAAGGTTATGCAGCAAATTAGCGATTGGAAAAATACCAATGCCTTTAAATAGTGCCTGCCATCTTAAGGTTTTGTTGACTTGATTTAAATAATACCTATTAAACATCAACATTAACATTCACAATCCTAGGCTCTTTTTACTTCTAAAATTTTTCTGACAAAACATTAAAAGCTAACCAGGTTGTCAATGTTCTTGGTTGCTAAACTATGTCTACGCCAGGTTCTAGTACAAGAAAATCAAATAATTCAATTTTTCAATTTCTTCAGTCTTGCGAGAACAATGCAGTTACGTAGTGTAAGAGAATGGCATAAATACCTACTGTATTTATGGAATTCGCTTGCACACTTGGAAAATTTCAAATTCTGCATATTTTTAATTCTCATCCGGCATAATCCGATATAATATGCACAAATTTTGAATTTTTTAAGTTATTAACATAGTTTTTACTAATTTAATCCCTTCAATAGAATCTTGTTAGCGATATCTTTTTAACTTTTTATTTTACAATTGGCCAATCGCGTGAATATCGAAGATTACTGTTGGTTTACATTAAAAGACCCAGTGACTACAATAGTTATTATTAATTTTATAACAATGGTTACATCATTTCGACAGTTTCAAGTCAACAGTGTTTCTGTCTGCATTCTTTTATAATATTAGTTTGCGAGAACTATAGTTGTTAAACGCTTGATAGTCTCAATATTAATATATCCTTATATATATATCTATCCTATCTATCCTATACTATATATATAGATAATATTATATATATATATATATATATATATATATATATATATATATATATATATATAATCGGAATCTCGGAAACGGCTACAACGATTTTCATAAAATATAAGTGTCCAGGGAGTTTCGGGGGGCAATAAATCGATCTAGCTAGGATTTATTTTTAGAAAATGTCCTTTTATCCGTGTTTTCAGGAAATAAAAGAACTGTTACAATATAAGAAGATAAATTTTGACAGATCAATAACGATCGTAATAGCTCAGGTGGGATGTCGGTCGGGCGTGATATCTGAGTTTCGTGGTTCGCATCCTGTCTCTGGTTCGGCTTATTTCCTTTTTTTTTCAAGTTCCTTTCTTTTGTGAGAAAATCTATTATTTTAAGTCCTTTTTTTAGTAATTTTTAAAAATAAAAAAATTTTAATTAAACTAATTGCACTCGTGATTTTTATTCAAATAACTAGTTCAGTTTTTTCTATTATGTCAATAAGATCAAAAAATATTATTCATGTAATTTGTATCTAAATGTAACTTAAAAAAAAAAAACGAGTAAAGCTCGGTCATCCGGGTACTAATGATTAAACGTATACGATCAATCTATTTAAAAGGGGTTAATCATGGTAAAAAGTTTAACTAACATAATGAACCTTTTTATTTAGCATAGCAAATGACTAAGTCAAATTAAAAATCGGCGTAATTTCGCCGATTTTTGATGATTTCACATTTACATTAACTATCTGGAAGCTCATGGGTCCATTATTTTAAGCACTAAATTTCAATTTTTTTTTTTAAAGGAGAGGGGGCAAACGAGCGTACGGCTCACCTGATAGTAAGTGATTACCGCAGCCCATGAGCAACTGCAACACTTTTTAAAAAGGATTAGGCTCTTTTCTTGAAGGTCCCTAAGTAGTATCGGCCCGGAAAAATCTCTGGTGGTAGTCGATTCCACAAGGAAGTTGTGCGAGGAAGAAAACTTCTTTTAAATCGCCCGGTGGTGGACCGCCAGTCATCCAGATGGTATGGATGGTATCGCGAATTTTGTCGCGATGTGCGATGGTGAAATTGTGCGGCTGAAATTAGCCCGAACAATTCCTCACAGCACTCCCCGTGGTAGACGCGATGAAATACGCAAAGATATGCAACTTCTCTTCGCAGTGCCAGTGAGTCAAGCCGATCGGAAAGGTCTCAGTCACCGACGCGACGGTTTGAACAACTCTGCGCTGGATGCGATCAAATGGAAGGAGCTGACACTGGGGAGTGCCGGCCCCGAGGTGGGAACAGTATTTCATATAGCTCCCCGTTTTGAGGTCCATAGAGCCTCGTATATATACAGCCTTTATAAGGATGTCTGTGTTGTGTTCGTATCGTGTAGGTTCGCTCGTTTGTAAACTTATTTCGTCTCGCATTTCTTAAGAAGAAATGATAAACGTCTCCAAAGCAACTTCATTCGACGCTTAATTACTTAATGAATACCTCATTCAATTTGCACTAAAACCAATTATAGAACAAAAAGTCGGGCAGATAGACTTTGCGCTCACACTCGTTTTCATATAGATTTTCTATTTTTTATTGATAAACTCTTCCATCTTTTTAGTAGCTTACGAAATTCCAGTACTGGAGTTTAGCCTATCCTGTTGCAGGAAAGACTTGCTTCAATCGTCACGCTATCAGACAGTATTTAACGCCTGGTGTAAGAGATGTGTTTTACAATCAACTATTGAAAGCCATAAAATCTTACAGGCATTTCCCATAGCTGTTTCTGACGACACTGATGGGACGAAATGGTGCGAAAGATTTTTTTACACCACCACATGACTTAATAAATTCATTAACAAACAAAAAAGAAAAAAGTAAACATTATTTCAGTCGATGTTTACAGCGTACACCCAGAGACAAATTTTTACATATAACTTTCAAGCAACAGCATGTTTAATTACGTAGGTACGACTCAAGGTTCGGTACTAGGACCCTTTCATATTTTGTCCTACGTCAATGACATGTGCCGCTGCTACGTCAATTGCACGTGCTACAAGTTTGCGGATGACGCTTGTCTTGTAATCGGTGATAAAAATCCACAAAAGGCTTGTGACCTCTTGCAGTCTGAACTAGACACCCAAACAAGGTGTTGCCATGAATTAGTCGCACACAACCACATCTGCCTATATAATAACAACTCTGCTAAATGTTGTTGTTCAGAAATTGATATAGTTGACACACAAACATATCTAGAACTTGTAATTGACAGTAAACTTGATTGGAGCTAGCATATTGAACGTGAATTTACTAAACTAAGACAGTTTCTAGCAAATATCACTATCCTCAATAATCGCATTCCATTTAAAATAAAGTTAATATTAAATAATGCACTTGCGGAGTCGCGCGTTCAATACGGGCTAAGTCACAAAACATAACTTGACCAGATCCATAATTTACAAGTAAGAATACTAAAGATCATAAAGTAAAAAATAAGTTACAGCCTATATACGTCCCAATACTGGGCACAGGCCTCCCCTCATTTCTGGGAAGGTTCTAAAGATCATAGTACTAAATGAAATATAAAATAAATTCCGAGATGAAGTCAGTGGTCTTTTCAAACATTGTAAAATTTTACCAATACATATAAATGAGCACAAAACATTTTATAAAAATAATAGTTTTTTTTATGAATCAATTTCTAAGAACCGTCTCAGCGAGCCGCGTGAGACCAATGCGTACTGTGAGCGAACATGTAGCGGCTTATCAATAATTTGCCGTCAAAATTGGTGGATAATGTCACTAATATAACATTAAGTGTAAGCTAAAGGATCACTTTCTTACGTTATTATAACGTGTTTTTGATTATTTTATTTTTCTGATTGTTTGCATATTTATTTTATGTCTTTTTTCCCTTTATCTTTAATACAATTTTACTCTATAGCTTAGGTAATATACCTTAGTGGTTTCTTAAAATCTATCACTACAAATATTTGTAATGCTCATGTTATACATAAATGAAAAAAAGTTATATTAGGGCCATTTTAATCTCCAACTTATACTTATGAACTTTCAAAACAGAAAACTTATAGTTTTAAATGGGGTAGAGACATGCTGCAGCTATATAATGCTTGCAGCAAATAAGTCGGCTCGACTGGTAAAGAACAACGCTCTCACAGAATACAAGTGTTAAAAAGCAGCTTAATGCTGCTGTGTTTCGCATGGTGAGCGTAGAGAAACTTTTTACTGGTTACGAGGCAATCTTCATCCTCAAGGGTGACAACGCATCTAAATTTCTATTCTTAATCGAATATAGATGTGGATGTCTATTGGCCTACCTATAAAATGGACTGGTGCTAGTTTGTTACTATTATTCTACAAAAATAATATAACTCGCAGTTTTATAATTATTGTTATTGTTTAATTGGGAGTCATATTGCTGAAGCTAAGGGTAAAGCCTCAATTGCTGCACGCCTGCAATCTCTCCACTGCCGCTTTACCTTAAGTTAGTAGTCAGATTCGGGCAGCGCAACCCGGCAGCTGCAACAAGGCAGTTGCGACCGTGGTCGTGCGCATCGTGACTGATGAACGCGACCGTGTCGCGAGGCCCTGGGTACTTACGTATATTTATATACTATTGGCCCCCGAGGCCGGACAACTAAGCCTACTCCCAACCGTGGCAGAGAACAGAGTGACCATACATCTTGTGGTCGCGCGACGCAACGCTATCGCGATAATTCGCGCAAAATGGCGTTGTTTAGGGAGCAAGATGACGAGCATTTAATAGAATTAGTTGCCCCAAATTCTCAAGTTAAGGATACGGAGCTCAAACAAGAAAAAAACATGATAAAGAACGTGGAGAAAAAAAAAAGAGAAAAAAAAATCTATATACAACTTAGGAGAAAAAAAAAAAAAAGAGGATGCAGAAAAAAACATTCTGCTGAGTGCGTAACGATCACTGCTTATTATTATTAATTACCAATTAATTGCCCAGCCGTGATAGCACAACGGCTTAGCACTCGCTGTAATTTTCATAGTACGCGAGCAACCAGGGTTCGATCTCCGCCGGCACCAATGAAATTGTTAGATGCAATTTTAAGTGCTGATTTAACACGCGCTCGGCGGTGAAGGAAACCTGCACAACTGAGAAATAATTAAACAAATATATTTCAAATACATGTGAAGTCCGCCAACAGGCATTAGGGCAGCGCACCGGACGCCTCCTTACCCTTAAATTCTCTCAGAAGTGAGACGAGGGCTATGCCCAGCAGTGGGACGTATATAGGCTGTAACTTTACTTAACCTTTAATAATGAATTGATAATAAATAATAAGAAGCAAGAAGTGCCGTCGCGTGCACTGAAACATTGACTCGTACAAAGTTTTTTCTCGTTTTTCGTCCTGTTCTTAAGAATTAACTTCTTCAAAACTTCAAACAACAAGTAAGTGCAACTTCAAACAACGTGCAGGCACCATGTATAGGGTAAATTATTTAAGATATAAGATACCAGTACCCGGATGACCGAGCTCTGCTCGGTTTTTTTTTTTTTGAAATTACATTTATAAATTACATACTGATGAAACATAAATAACATTTTGGTCTTATTGACAGAATAGAAAAAAACTGAACTGGTTATTTGAATAAAAAACCATGAGTGCAATTAGTTTTATTAAAATTTTCGTATTTTTAAAAATTACTAAAAAAAGGACTTAAAATAATAGATTTTCTCACAAAAAGAAGGGAACTTGAAAAAAAAAGGAAATAAGCCGAACCAGAGACAGGATGCGAACCACGAAACTCAGATATCACGCCCGACCGACATCCCACCCGAGCTATAACGATCGTTATTGATCTGTCAAAATTTACCTTCTTATATTGTAACAGTTTTTTTATTTCCTGAAAACACGGATAAAAGGACATTTTTTATTGCCCCCGAAATTCCCTGGACACTAAATTTTATGAAAATCGTTGGAGCCGTTTCCGAGATTCCGATTATATATACAAGAATTGCTCGTTTAAAGGTATATGATAAGGTACTATGTAAACTATGAATTAATGTATTGATTTAAACTGCTTTTACGGATTTTATAGCGTTTAATTTATATGATTTTTAATTTCCGACGTTTCAGGTGCTTTCCAGCATCCATGGTCACGGGGGCTGAGGTTACTGACGTCCCGAGTCCCGACGGAGTACCTTCAGCTTCTTAATTATTATTTATGGTCCGATCTACTTAATCAATGTGTAGTGTTCGCATAATAATAAGAAATCATTACCAATGATTATATTTTATTGTACACCAAAAATGTTAATCATGTAGTGCCTTATATTATAAAAAATTTTAAATATAAGGCACTACATGGCGGCCCTAATATTGCATAGTGATCTCTTCGAGACAACGAAGCGTAAAGAAATTTCAAATACAAGGGTGGTACAATATAAATATTCTCGTACTTAGCACATAAATAAAATATACCATAAAATACAAGAAATATATAAAATATAATTTATACATCTATACATATAATAAAACAGTAACGAAAGAAAAACTGTACATTGAGTATTTTCGAGAAAAATAACTGGCTTTTGTTAGAAAAACGTAACTGATGACAAAAAGTTACTTTTTAGAATTTTCGTCTGTTTGTCTGTGTGTATGGTACGGCTTCACGCCAAAACTACTGGATAGATTGAATTGAAATTCAGCAAAAATGTTCTTTGTAAACCAAGGAAGGCTTTAGGCTACATATTATCACGTTGTATGTTATAGGAGGTAAACAGTATTGATATTAAAAGGTTTTTCTTCGTAATTGAATGCACAAAATAATTGAATGCACAAAATGACATGTTATTAATTAAAATAAAAATAAAAATTTAACTCTGGGAACATAATAATCACGCTATTTTTATAAAGGAGCGGGGCAGTAATATTATAAATTGCAAGGGAACAGCTGTTTAACAATATGTCAACGGGGAATTTAGCGGTAAGGTCAAGCGACCGTTTACCGCATTAAATGGTGCGAGTTTAAATCCCATAATATTGTTTTGAAAAATCGTAATTTTTGTTTAATTTTTGCACTTTTTATGTGCATTAGGAAATCTGAGAACTTTACATGTCCTATCTAATTGTATGGAGAGTTTCACACCAATATTACTAAACAGATTGATTGGTGGTACAACAAGTTACACTATCATGAAGTCAAGTCAAACCTTTAGTTCTAAGTTATATCTTACCAAGCACATTTGTTGCAGGTAATTGATATAAGTATGTAATTCTTCGTTTTGTTCCTTGCTGCTGTTACATATTTTTTTAATGCAAAAATAATGTACTTATCTATTAAATTAACGACAATTTAGTTTTAATTCATAATTTAATTAATTCATTTGGGTAAATAATATGTAGTTTCCGTTTTCTAACTAGATGGAGTTAGCGTCGAGTTAGATCGCGTTATGGTTTCGTTCCCATAAAGTGATGTTATAAGTGCCGATGGGCCGCTCTCATCCTGAAGAAACGGAGGTTACCTTTGTTGTCTGTGTTGGTTAATGTGTTTAATTTTCCTGCGAATAATAATTATTTTTCTTTTCTACTTACTAGCAATTCTTACGTACTTATTCGATTACTTTTCCTTGTTTAGAATATCGTTAGTATCGGATTAAGAAGGAATTTTAGCGATGCCTTTTAGAAAAAGATCAAATCTGTCTCGAAACTCAAGGGTTTCTAAGACGCACAGGTTAGTTAGTAGTAGCAGTAGTTTCTCTCGAACCCACGCAGAGCGTGAACAACGGCTAGGTGCTAACCGTGAGCGTAATGCACTAAGTTTGTCCACAGAAACTAGCACGCAGCGCCAATTACGACTAGAATTTAAACGAGTTCGCACTACTGCTTTTCGATCTGAGGAAAGTGTGGAACAACGAGAAATGCGTTTAGCTATCGAGCGGCGAGAATATCCGCTCTGAGACTGCTCGATCACTTGAGAACAGTCAGGAGCGTGAGATACGACTTGCGCGTGACCGAGAACGTGGGAAAAGTCAAGGGTACAGCTATAGTTTATAAAGAATTTTTTTAAAGTGATTTACAATATTATTGTTAATTCAGTGTACCCTTGGGATCCGGTGCATTCCGCACCGGATCGGTGAAATATACGGAATGAAAAATTTTTTGTTGTATATGTGTTAAGTCTAGACAACATATAGGCTATAATTTATTTTGGAAAATGGAACACCTGATGCAGAACCGCAACAGACCAGCTAAAGTATAAGAGATATAAAAATGGTGCCATAGCAAAAAATATTCCAGTAGTAGTGATGAGTGATGAGTTCTAGTATTTTCTGCTGTGAGAATAAATTTAAAGATATGAAACACCTGTTGTGGAACTCCAAAGCCCAGCGACATTTTAACATATATAGGAATGTCGTCTTAGCAAAAGTTGTTTAGTCTGATGGGCATTTCCTGTTGACTTACAAAAATGAAAGATCTGGAACGTCTCGAATCGTCTCACGCATCACGTTGTTTTCCCGTCTCCGGGCTCTTAGAATTCGACATCAGACGTTTCAGATCTTCGATTTTGACGACCCCGTTGTCACTGGCATAAGCAACATCATCCGCATATGAAGTCATAAATAAACAAATTACATAATTTCAAAGGTAGCAGAGCCAGGCTGCCATTATATTATGTTTGTAGCACAACATGGGAATGCAACTTTACAAGGCGCGGGTTCGGCCGCACATGGAATACTGTTCCCATCTCTGGGCTGGGGCTCCCCAGTACCAGCTCCTTCCACTTGACCGCATCCAGCGCAGAGCGGCTCGAATCGTCGACGACCGAGTGCTTTCCGACCGGCTCGATTCACTGGCACTGCGAAGAGATGTTGCATCTCTTTGCATTTTCTTTCGCATATACCATGGAAAGTGCTCTGAGGAATTGTTCGGATTAATCCCAGCCGCCAAATTTCGTGAACGCACTAGGCGGCAAACGTCCCGATGCCATCCACACCACCACCGATATTACCGCCAGCGATTTTTCCGGGCCGATACGACCTGGGGACTTTCAAGAAAAGAGCTTACTCCTTTCTAAAGGGCTGGCAACGCACCTGCAATTCTCCTTGGTGTTGCGGTTGATCATGGGCGACGGTAGTCACTTAACATCAGGTGAGCCGCATGCTCGTTTGCCCCCTCTTCTATAAATAAAAACAACGTGAAATTATCAAAAGTGTATGGTACCGGGCCTGTGTACAACAATGCGACGCTTACATTCTGTAATTACCTTACTGTACTACATTAGACTTCAAATAAATAGCACAATTACGCTGCTCAAAACAATTTTATTTTGTATTCTCCCTCAAGGAAGTCCACTTGGGATGATGAGAAGATGTGTCCCGAACGCTGCGCAGCCGAGTTGACTCTGTCAATCCATGTTCATCTTAAGTCCTATCCTTTGGGAGACACTATTAAGGTCATTGTGCATAGTCCTTAGGTCCTCCAGCGATTCTGCCATAAGGACATTACACATGATCCATGTTCATCTTAAGAGCTATCCTTTGGGAGACACTATTAAGGTCATTGAGCGTAGTGCTTAGGTCCTCCAGCAATTATGCCATAAGGAACTATATCGTCGGCAAACCGTAGGTGAGTGATGTACTCGCCATTGATTTTAATACCACATCCTTTCCATTTCAGTAGCTTAAAAACGTCTTCCAATGCAGCGGTGAAGTGTTTCGGGGATGTAACATCATGTAACATTGATTGGGTGACAAATGAGCACACAGTCCACCTGATGGTAAGTGCTTACTGTGGCCCATAGACATCTACATCTATCCTCGATTATGAATCAAAATGCAGATGTGTTGTCACCCGTGAGGACTAAGATGAAATGCCTCGTTTCTAGTTAAAAGGGTCTCCCGTTCTCTGCACTCACCATACGAAACACAGCAGCATTATGCTACTATTGTAGTAGTAGTGATGCTTCCCCGGTCGAGCCGACCTATTCGTGCTACAACTATACTACTTATATAACTGCAGAATGGCTCCACCACGTATAAAAACACTCCTGTTATACAAACACTTCAGCACTTCGATATACTGACAATCAACTTGGCACCGTTTAAGAAACTTTAGCACCGCTCAACGACGGAATCGAAGGCTTTCTCATGGTCCACATATGCAAGTCAAAGTGGCAGATTATATACTTCGGTCTTCTGTACAATTTGCCGAAAGGTATGTGTGTGGTCTTTGGTGATATTCTCTTTCGGAAACCGACTTGTCCTGGAGGCTGAAAGTCGTCGAGTCTGCATGCTAGACTATATCCGCTATGGAGGACGGAATTAAAGACTTCTGAAGGACTTCAAGTACCAGTTTTCCACCCGCTTTCAGAAGTTCCGCTGTAATTCCCTCCTCGCCCGGGAACTTGCCGTTTTTAAGGTGCTGGAGCGGCATTCTAATCTCGCTCAGACTGGCGTCCGAAATATCATCGGAATATGATAGATAGATATAGGATAGATGTACGATTTTTCAATCCTAACTTAAAATGTATTCATAGGATAAAATACAACATAAACAAATTACAAATGACAGTTGTACGAATAATATATGTAAATAGTTCGATTGTTTAACTTTTATATTCAACCAGGCTATGATGATTTATAATACAAGTATCATGGATAACTTTCATCTGACGATTGAAAATAGGTCCTTAGTCTGATTCAATATTAAATTCGTCTACAAGCTATTAAATATTTTACTAATTCCTTATTATCCTTGATGTTGAGCCTAACCGTCATTAAATAAATTAATAGTTTATCCAACGAAACCAGTTAATTTACAGTCCCCATTCACAATACAACATAAATTTAATGTTACAGTCCTTAATAGTTGTGCTTTCTCGATAATCGCCAAATCACTTAATGCTTTCATAAACAAAGTTTGGGTTAATTGTAGAACTATTCTGTGATTTAAGAAATTTAAATTCAACACGTTTTATTTTAATATGAAGTTGAGAAAAATAAACATATATAAATAGATGATTTTTATAAAATAAGAGTGACAAACGAGCACACAGTACACGTGATGGTAAGTGGATGCTGTGGCCCATAGACAGAGTACCTGGAGCATGCCGGACCTCAACTGCCTCGATCACTCGCTACGCTAAGTACTGTCATTCGTATCTGCCTCACGACCTTATGCAGTCTATAGTTGTACCTATAATTAAAAATAAAACAGGTGACGTAGCAGATAAGTGTAATAATTGACCTATATCTTTGGTAACAATTATGGCTAAAATGCTTGACATCTTGTTGTATATAAAGTTGGAAAGCTATTTGTAGCTGTACGGTGGACAGTTTGGGTTACGGTCTGAATTGTCTACTGAGAATGCTATCCTAGCCCTAAAGCACACTGTTGAATATTACACAAAGCGTCGTACACATATACATGCATGCTTTTAGATCTCTCAAAAGCTTTCGATCTCGTAGATTATGACTTATTATGGAATAAGCTACGCCAGAAAAAGGTTCCAGAAGAGCTTTTGAAGACTTTTCAGTACAACAATTCGCATAATAATGTAAGATGGGCCAATAAGTTTTCTTAAAGGTACAGGTTGTAATATGGGGTCGGACAGGGCGGGATTACGTCACCAAACCTTCTCAACCTGTACATAAATTACCTAATCGTTGAACTCAGCAGCAAAAGAGTCGGATCGGAGAGGTCGGTCGTATCGATGACGTAACATTAATAACGTTAATTACGCTGATTATATGGAGCTACTGAGTCTAACGGACTTCGAACTCCTCAAAATATGTGAGAAATAGGCGTTAAACCATGCCTTGAGTTACAACACTAATGAAACCGAGTTCATGGTGTTTAGGGCTGTCGGTTGTAGAAGTCCAGGAGAAGTGCCTGCTATTAAATTGAATGGCACTGAATTAAAACCTGTTAGTAAATTTAAGTACCTAAGGAATTTTGTTACCGATGACAAAAACAACGTAGGGCGCTGGCAGTCCGATGTAATATGTTAGCACGTAGGCGCGCGGTGTAGTGAACAAGTAAAGATAACATTGTTTAAGCCTTCTGTCAAGTTTTCTACATATGCACCCTGTGGTCCCGTGGTCCAATTATTAAAAGCGGACTGTCGACGCTTTACGTGTCCAGTACAATAATGGCTTCAAGATCCTGTTGGGGCTACTCCAATTTTGCAGTGCATCAGGCATGTTTGCAAAGGCGCATACGGATGACTTCTACGCCATTATAAGACAGAAAACAGCCTCGTTGCTCGGCAGGCTGCGGGCTAGCTCCAACTCCATCATGAAAATGATTGCTGAAAGATATGATTTATTTCTTTTTAAGCAACATTACCACCTCTGGTTAGTTGATAAGGCGCTTGTATTTAAGATTTAGATTTAGGTATTAACATCTAAGATTGATTTTTACTAACAAATTATATGGATTACTTGGTTATCTGAAACAAAAACTATTATTATTATTATAGATATCTACATCTAGCCTTGATTAAGAATTAAAACACAGATGTGATATCACCCCTGTGGACTGAGATGAAATGTCTCCGTCCAGTAAAAAGGGACTCCGGTTCTCTCCACTCACTTTACGAGACACACCAGCACTAAGCTGCTATTTTACGTTGATATTCTGTGAGAGCTCGGTGCTTCCCTATCGACCCGACCCATTCGTTCTACAACTATAATATAGCAGCTCTATTATGTATAAAACCAACCTCTTATCACCCTTTTACCTTTCCACCGCCAAATATAAGTGCTAGCGCTGCTGTATTTCGATCTGAAGTTTCTGAAGGGTATAGAGAACCAGTATAATTATGGACTGCTAGAGATTTCATCTTTGTTCTCAGATGTGACAACGTATCTGTAGCCTTTTCTTTTGCCTTTTGTAGTAGTCAGTTACAATCAAGTGGGCTGTAAGTTTATTTTGACACTTCATTTTTATAAAAAAAGAACGAGTGAATTGTAATGAACTCGTGCAACCCAAGATCTAAGGCTATAGGAATCTGTTCAAGATTATATCACATAAAACATTTTGTCGTACATTAAGATTTCTATCATATCTGCTACAGAGGCGCGCCGCCGCCTTTGTAGTTTTTTGTTATAACATTAGTAAGAAAATGGTATAATATTGTTTGCACAACACAAGATATTTATTTGAGAGACGTAATATATTAAGTATTATTAGGTTATTTTTTAATTAATACACCCAGACTTTTAAATTCATACTTTTAAAAATGTAATCATCCAGTATTATCAGTAGACGGCATTCATAGAAAACCATTCGCCTAAATATCAGATTTTAGCCCTGAACTAAACGCCACAATAATAATTTCTTATATTTACGCGAACCTACTTGCTTTTTTAATTCCCGACGTTCCGGGTGCTTTTCAGCACCCATGGTCACGGGGACTGAGGTAACTGACGTCCGGATGTCAGTATTAACCCGGAGTACCTTCAACTTTTTGATTATCATATATAGTCTGATCTACACAGAATGAACTTACTGCGTGTAATGTTGTAATCATATCCTAGACGGCCTCCACCATTATATTAGATTTAATAGACCATAAATCCTCGCGAAAGAACTACGATTCCTACCAAGGATAATACGTGAGGCTATAGAAATTAAAAAACATCCTAATTCCAAAAGAGAAGGAGACTGGATACTACCACCTGCTTGGGATCCCGTAATTAATAAAATTTTAAACTAAAACCAAGCATACCACTGCAACAAGACATAGTAAGTTCATTCTGCGTAAATCGGATCATAAATAATAATTAAAAACCGGTACTCCGGGTTAACACTGACCGTGGATGCTGGAAAGGTGGAAAGCACCCTAAACGTCGGGAATTAAAAAAAGCAAGTATATTAAATGCGATAAAATCCGTAAAAGTAGTTTTAATATACGCCACAATTACAAAATAACTCTGTTTTTATCATTAATACATATTAGTTTTACAGTTTGCATGTACACTAGAGTGTGTACGTCAAGTGTGTGGGTATTTGCGTAATTAAAATATTATTTCTGTACATGATTAAAACTACTTTTACGGATTTTATCGCGTTTATTTTTACTTTTTATTTACTTTTATTTTTAATTCCCGACGTTTCGGGGGACCCCCGTGACCATGGGTGCTGGAAAGCGCCCGAAACGTCGAGAATTAAAAATAAAAGTAAATAAAAAGTAAAAATAAACGCGATAAAATCCGTAAAAGTAGTTTTAATCATGTATAGTGTTCGCGTAAATATAAGAAATCATAATATTATTTCTGTATATTTTTTGTGTGTGTAATACTAACATTTTTTTTACTCATTTAATTTGTTATACTAGTTTTTAAATCATCAAAGTGCACATTAGACCCGTAGTAGTTTAGGGATTAAGCGCTTGAAAAAAATTCTTAGTACGCGAGCAACCCGAGTTCGATCCTCGCTGGCACCACCCTTCAGAAGGAAGGAAGAAGTTCCCTTTGAATTCAGCAGTTTCTGGCCTGCTATACCAAATAAAAATACACATGTAAAGTAAACAGTGTCTTTATAAAAAAATATAAGTATTTTCTTCTTGAATACAATAATTGTTTGCATAATAAATAAATATTTTTAAATCTGAACAAACACGGATGTATGGTATGTGCTAAAACAACGGTGTCAGTCATAAACGGCCACATCAAAGCGCCGCTTTTACGCGCTGCGGGCGAACTAATAAATCTGCCATTCCTCGAAACGTCCGTGCAGTAGTTGCCTCCACTCGTTTTGCATTGTTTTGAGCTTTAAACGGCGCACGGAATAAGCACGGGAGTTATTATAAACAAGCGGTATAGTTTTACTACTATTGTTCACTGCTCTAATATTTACTTACTGCTTATATTTCACGCTATATCGCCGTAACTGCGAAATATTTGGAGGGAATACTATTGTTATTTTCATTGCATGCATTTTATGCGTTTCATCTTTTTATCGTAATAATTAGCAGCTTTGTTTTGTTTGTTAGTATTGTTTTAATAGATGGAGGGGCAAAAGAGCATGTGCCCTCAACTGCAACACAAGGGGAATTGCAGATGAGTTTCCGTCCTTTAAAAAAATAGTAGGCTCTTTTCTTGAAGGTGCCTAAGTTCTATCGGGCAAGAAATATCGCTGGTAGTAGTCGATTCCACAAGGAAGTTGTGCAGAAAAGTTCTTGTAAATAGCACAGTGGTTTTTTTTATAGAAGCGGGGGCAAACGAGCATGCGGCTCACCTGATGTTAAGTGACTACCGCCGCCCATGATCAATCGCAACACCAGGGGAATTGCAGGTGCGTTGCCGGCCCTTTAGAAAGGAGTACGCTCTTTTCTTGAAGGTGGACCGTCAATCATTCAGATGGTATGGATGGTATAGCGAGTTTTGTCGCGACGTGCGATGGTGAAATTATGCGACTGGAATCAGTCCTAACAATTCCTCAGACGCAACATCTCTTTGCAGTGCCAAAGATTTGGCTAGTAGTTAACAGTAGCAGTTTATGTTTCACCTACCTACAGCCGATTCTCTCACTTATACTTATATTATTACTCACTTATATTATTAAATTAGTTATAAGATGTGTTGCCAGTGATGACGTACGTATAACAAGTACTGAGAAGGTTATGCTCGAAGTTACTCCGCGTGATAGAATTCTAATTTCGAAATAAGACTATCCGTGGTAATTAAATGTAGCTATGTATGTTTTACTACGTACCTACAGCCGATTTAAAGTACATTGTTGAGCATAGGTCTCATATATCTTAACGAGACAATTATATGATAAAAATCCCTTTGCCAAAGTTGTCTCACTTACATGGCAACAGAATTAGTTTTTTAATTACTTTAAGTTGTTGTTAAAGAATTGCTGCTAAAAAATATTGTCGCGGCTAGGGTTGCCAGGTCTTAAAACCGAAAAGCCGGACAGACAAGCGAACTTAGCCGGACATTTTGGTATAAAGGTCGGACAACCTTAATTTTTTAGTTTTAGTATAACATGACCTTTTTTTAAGTAAAACAATGTTTTTTTTTTTATTATTTACTATAAAATTTTCTTAAATTCTAATAAAATAATAATAAAATTGAATAAATCAGTCTACTTTATTATTAATCAATCAATATTTCCTAAAATATTAATTTCAATAATTGCAAAATTATGTATGTAAGTACAGGAATACAAAATTTAACAAAACGGTCAAATTTTAAAAGTCTAACAAAAGCTGGCCATCGGCTTTATCTGGACGCTTGGCAACGCTAGACGCGACCCATCTCTCTCTGTTTTATTGCTATCTATCTGCTCCTTCGATACCCTTAACGTTAACTAGAGCAGTGTACGTTTTAAACATAATTTATTAACATCACATATTAAATATTAGTTACGAAAATGCTTTTTGTAAGAAACCGTCTTTTTCATGTAGCAATGGCGTAATGGTGTACGTATAAAGATTCAGTTTACCACCGCACTATTATCGTATAATAACAACAATCACCTCACCTTAGTAACAAAGGTTTTCATCACTTTACTTTCAATTTAAAATTGCCGAACGCAAGTGTTTTCCGTCTGCATTGCTACCGCTTTTTTACTTATTTACGTCGTCAAAAAGCAGCGTCGTGATCCGGTTTGCGGGGTAAGAAAGCCAGTACATATTTCATCTCAGTAGCTTTAGTTGTTTGAATTTGTTGGAATTTGATTGCAGGTGTTACGTACACTTACCATTACGTGGAATAAAAGTTCAACATACCTACTATTATAAAAGAAATAGATCATGGTTTTTTTCTCTTATATTCCGAAAATATTCTGATCAAGGAAAAATAACAAAATAAATCCTTACCGCTAAGTTACGAACATCGATGATGAATTACATAACGACATATGGCAGCTGGGGGTCCGTTTGACCCCCATCGCTTTATACGGGTTTACAAAACTGCAAGTCACCTAATTGATTGAGATAACAGCCATTGTTGTATCGAATTATGATTTTACATTATAAATTAAAATGAACAACGTCATAGCTGGAGATCCGATAGCATTCTAATAAATGTGAAGTAATGAAATCGACTTCGGATTTTAACAACTTAATTTATTTTTAGTATGCAAACCTTGTCCCTTATATATAGATTTATTGGTAACCATACTAAAAATATTTTTGAGAGACATAGATAAATTAAAAATAAGAATTAAGTATTTAATTATTGCATGTATTGTTTTTGCTTTTCTGACACCGCCACTCTAAGCTCATCATATCAAATCATCCCATGGAAGTCGTTAGAGGCGACAGAGAAACAAATCTGGAGATGGGCAGCAGGGTCTTGCTAATAAATATAAAAACTGCGGTTGCCAAACCGCTTGCCACGCATGCCAAGTGATGAGGCAATCAATGGGAGACGCCTATGTTTAGTAGTGGACTTAAATGGGCTGAACGATAACAGTAAAGCACGAACAACACATATAAACATTGTATAAGATACATACGCAATTTTAAGTTGCAAATGACATTGCTCAAAATGGCGTATGAATCTTATAGAATATTTATATGTGTTATCATGCTTGAAATATCATATATTACAATAGAACCACGGATCAGAATCTCGTTTAAGATAGTGGTATCACGACTTTATACTTATAGCGGCGCCATATTTGAACGAACGTACAATAAAAGACTAAATTATATCTAAAATAAAAGACTTTGTTACAGATTCAGATTCTCTCCTAATAATTAAATACTATTATAATTATTGATGTCTAATGTATATATTATTACTTACTTATTGATTTAGTTATGTGTTGCCATTGATAACATATGAATCTTTAACAAGTTCGGCGAGCTATTGAGAAGGTTACGCTCAAAGTTACTCTGTGTGATAAAATTCGAAATCCGAAATAAGGATATCCGTAAGACTAGAGTATAGAGTAGAATATTTTTAATTTAATTAATTAATTAAATTTATATGTTGTTCATGTAAGTATAAAGTCATTTTTTACTTTTACTACTGATTTGGTAATAAAACCTTTATCCTGGGAAGACCCAACTGAAACCCAGCGGGACTTTTTTTTGAAGTAAATTATACAATGAGAAATGCTATAAAATTTATTTTAGAAACAGCTTGGAAGCGACCACCTCATTCCCAGGGGTTATTATCAACCATGACATAGCCCAACGGATCAGTAAGAAGCGAACTGAAACAGCAACCGACCGGCTTTTTAGCTCGAAGAACCGACCACTGATGGGGAAGAAAGGTTCTCCAGTGGTAACCTTGTACCGGACTCGTACTGGCCATCGTACTGGTAAGACTTGCAGGACGTCGATGGATGTAGGTGACTAAGGATCGTGTCTTCCGGTGTTCCTTAAGGGAGGCCACTACATTGATCTCACACAGAGCAGTGAAGTGGAGAGTTACTATAATAATATTTAAAATAATCAAATACTACTATTAAATATATTATACTATTTAAAAAAAATATTTTTATACAGGTGTTTACATCATTAAATTTCAGTCAGAGTAGTTTTTGAAGAAATTTTGACACGGAAGATCAGCGTCGAAGTAATCTATCAGTATCAAGACTATGCTGAGTTGGGTATACCTTAATAATTAATTATAGGTAATCAATTCACCTGGTGTTACAGTTGTTCATGGGAGGTGGTAGTCACTTACCATCTGGTGAGCCACATGCTCGTCTGCCTTCTCCTTTCATATAAAAGAAAAACCTTTTTAGTAACCATTCACCAAATTTAAAAAATGGTTTTGATGTAAGCACGCTGCTAAAACGTGTTACTAATTTCACTTGTTTTCTTCATTTTCCTTCTATTTAGAATAAAGAAAGTGAATTTTGGGCGTGTTGGTTTTTACGCGAACAATAAAGGATCAGCAGGGCAAAGTCCTTTAGTACAATAATAGGGTAAAACTTTGTTCTCTATATATAGTATATACTTAATAAATATATTTTACAAATAACAGTTACGTCATATGAATCAATGCACATGTTTTCTTTTCAGATCAAAGTTTTCATGTGTGAGGTCTTAATGTTTGAGGTCAACGTTCGATGTGAAGTCAATATGTATTCTTCGGTAAAATAGAGGGATAGTGTAAGCTATTGTTCGCTCTTCACGTACACGTAGACGTAACAGAAAACACATAGAATGAAGAGGTGTCAGTTAACTTAAGCACTTCTGATAGACAAATTGTATGACGGATATATTTGATCCAAAATCTATATCGTGTATTCTGGAAAACAGATATTACAAAATACTAACTTCTTTATTTTTTTAAAATTCTAAACAATATTTATAACAATACTTGAAAAAAAAACTGAAATAAAACTACAGTCCAACTCCTCCCGGTTATAAGATTAAAAAACGTAGGCTGTGTATCCTCGCCGAATGGTTTTACTTCGAGCCCTCATGTCACCAGCGGCACCAACTAGATGTGGTTGGCATCTTTATGTTCCTATAGAATCCCCTCTGCATGTTAGTTTTACGTTTCATTTAAGGACTAGCTGCTTCTCGCGATTTCGCCCGCTTGTAATTTAAGGTTTTGATTTTATTTGCACGGAACTCTAATTCTTTTTCAACCCCCCCACGCCCCCCAACCACATCACAAAGAACACCGATTCCTACCAAGGATGAGTGAGGAGTCAATAGGCATAAAAAAAACATCCATTCAATAGAGAAGGAGCTAATGCTCTTAAACCCAACTACCACTGCAAACCTCAGACTAGTCATTCATTTTCAAACACCATAAACTATAAAAAAAAATACTCTAAAACATCCCCCGTACCGGTGGAAAGCGCCCGAAACGTATTAAATAAAACATGTAGTGTTCGCGTAAATATAAGAAATCATTAAAATAAAAGTAGTTACTCCTTATAACATTAGCTATCCTGCAGTGAAAGTACCGTCAAAGTCGCTCTAGCCATTTCGGAGATTAGCCGGAACAGACAGACAGACAAAATTTTTAAAAATTGTTTTTTGTTATAAGTACCATATAAACTTCAAATGTAGTAAAAAGCTGTTAATTTGACATTACTAACAAATATTTCAATTTATGTATTTTTATAGATATACATAGATTCAAATAATAGAAAATGGGTAAATTATTATTTAATATATAGCAACAGTCTTTACATAGAAGTACTAAAATGGAAGAGAAAAAAATAGAAACTTATATGACTTCGACACTTCACGTACACCCAACGGACCTATGGTTCCTACAGGAAATGGCACAAATATAACCAGGATCTTTTAGAAATCGTATTTGCAACATTTACTCAGTTCAGCCACCTGTTTGTTAAAGAAGAGGGAGCAAACGAGCGTGCGGCTCGCCTGATGGTGTCGACCACTGCCCATGATGCCAACACTAAACTCGTCCTGGGCAATTGACGGATCGCCGTTCCTAGTCTGAATCCTACGGCTACGCGCAAGCTTTTTCCGTCAAGTAGAAGTCACTAATTCAGACTAGATTCGTTAGACAGTTAGAAAACGTGCCTAATGTTAGTCATGAAACATATCTTTCTGCACACTCCGTACCAACGGAATATTTGTAACTGTTTTTTTTTTGTCGAAACACGCAAAAACAAGGAATCACTTACTATGTCAAAAACAACCACCCTGTTTTTTCTCTGTACCTGACTTCCTCTGAATGTTTTTTCAATATTTGCAATAAATAATAAAGTACAAAAAGTATGCTAATTTATAATATTTTACAACAATTTCGTCGTGTTATAAAAATAACGAAAGGAAGACAGCTGTTGCAAGCTTTTGAAGGTAATGATATGGATGAATAAATCGATGAACCAATTTTGTGCAATTCTTAAAAATCGTTTACATTTCTAACCACTCAGCCGTCGCAAATTTCCCCCCGAATCGATCCCAACCCAACAATTACATAAAAGAATAACTCAATCAATTTATCCGGCTAACTGTTATGACGGGGCACTTCGAACCCCTTGGGCTAATTCACGAGAGCGGCACGAACACGTCGCGAATTCGATACAATAAATCAAGGTTATTTATACAACATTGAGCTCTTTTTTGCAATTACTATAATTTTTATATAGGATTTAATAAGGTGTTTCGAGAATTGTATGCGCAGACCCGCTTTGATATCTATATTTTAGATATAAAGAGTTACTGTGATTAACGAGGAACGCAGTCACTTTTTACTGTTAACGAGTCATTCTATTATAGTCCTCATGAGTGACAACTCATTCGATCTACATTTCTATTCTTAATCGAGGTTACATGTAAGTAGTAAGTAACTATGAGCCACAGTGTCCACTTACCATCACTGTGCTCGTTTGTCAACCCATATTCCATAAAAAGGTAAGTAAAAAAATACAGCAGCATCAGGCCGCTATTTTATGCTAATATTCTCTGATAGTGTGGTCCTACACCAGCCAAGTCGACCATAAATGCTGCTACCATAATATTGCTAAAACGTGGCTCAATCACGTCAAAAACTAAATTTCACTAAAACTCCTTTTAGTCTAAGTCTGCTTCCAATTAAACCGACACTTGGATAAAATTCTCTTAGGCGATTTGATGGTGATAGCTACCGTGGTCACCTGCGATCAGACATGTGACTACGTTACTTGCGCCCATATTAAATAAAATACACATTTATTAAACAAGAACTGTGCTCGAATTAACGCATATTCTAGTTGAGGATGCTGTGTCAGACTCACAAATGCCGAAAAATGTTTTTTTTTATAGAATAGGCTGACAAACGAGCACACAGTCCACCTGATGGTAAGTGGTTGCTGCGGCCCATAGACATCTACATCTATCTTCCATTACAAATCAAAATGCAGATGCGTTGTCACCCGTGAGGACTGAGATGGAATGCCTCATTTCCAGTAAAAAGGGTCTCCGGTTCTCTACACTCACCATACGAAATACAGCAGCATTAAGCTACTATTTCACGCTGGTATTCTGTGAGAGCGTGGTCCTTCCCCGGTCGAGCCGACCCATTCGTGCTACAACTATACTACTAATATAACTGCAGCATGGCTCTACCACGTAAAAATTATGATGTTGAGAAAATATTGGCTCCACCTGCCATTTGACATGAGGACCCTTCGCCAAGAATCTTGGCTTCTGACCAGTCATCGTCGTAATCAAGTTGTATTGCAATAGTTATATATTTAAAGAACACCATCATGATCGTCATTACAGCCCTTTATAAGTCCACTGCTGAGCATAGGCCTGCCCCAAGGAATGCCACAAAGCCCGGTCCGTAGCCACCTTCATATCTTCTTTAAAGAACGGCGTTACGTAATTTGTCAATTAACTAACGCGTTCACCCCAATTTGTCAGAGATTAAATAACAACCGCAGCGCAACCGTGAAATTATCGTCATGATCATTTCGTATTAGAAATCGTTACGCTGCACAAACAGCCGCACAGTTAACGCGCGGTTGCATCGTACACACAGTAAACAGATGGTTTGGCAGCTATTAATGTCTCCTTTTGTGGTATACACGGATTGAATGAAGAGCCAATTTCGTTTGGCCCATATTTGACAACAATACTTGAATTTTAATGATTGAATATTTGAATTATTATTCCGTTACTAAGAATATATATTTATCATCACTACAGCCTATTAAAGTCCACAGCTGCACATAGGACTGCTTCCATAGATTATCTTGTAGGGGGGATAATTGACATAGTAATAATATTTGGCTGGGGTTAAGCAACCGCAGTTTTCTATTACTTTGTGTTGCCACTGCACATCTCCTGTTTTAATTCCCTCTGTCGCCTTTTACGAACCCCACAGAATGATATAGGGTAGTGTGTTACAGTTTAGCAGGAACATATACAGTGCCTGATTATAAATAAATAGATGGAGGCAATACATATTATGTACATACGAGTACAAAAGTGATGATTTTTTTTAATAGCGACCATATCTTACCAACTTATTTTTCGAAAGATGTATTAGTATTTTCAAAACAGGTGGCAGATTTTGACTTTTAAAACAATAAGAAAGGTACTAACTTCGAGTTGGAATAATTAGTACTATGAATGTCATAGAACGAGATAAGATTCCGTCTCTCACGTCGTCATTACAGCAAAAAATAAGTAGATAAAGACTTATAACAAAAACTAATAACAACCTATCTCGATAACTGGACATCAATCAAAAGTCAATCAAAATGACAAAAAGAAAGATACCTGAGGAGTTTCTTTCGCCGTTTCTTCTCCGCTCAGAGGAAACTCATTTTGAATCTGTAGTAGATTTGAGAAAAAAAATGACATTTGACAAACGAAAGTTTGTTTTCATAAGTCGCAAAAATAAATATATTTCATTCGATTTCAGTTTATGAGATCTGAGTATAATAATCATGAACGTTAAGACAAGTTATGATATTGCAATACGTAAAACGTTGCAATATGTAAATGTAACAATATTATGAACTTATAATCGGAAGCATTTTGAAAGATTTTTTACGTGGTAGAACTACGCAGCAACTATATTAGCAGTATAGTTGTAGCATGAATGGGTCGGCTCGACCGGGGCAGGACCACGCCGTCTCAGAATACCAGCGTAAAATAATAACTTAACGTTGCTGTGTTTCGTATGGTGAGCGAAGACAACCGAAGATCCTTTTTATTGGAAACGAGGCATTCCATTTTAGTCCTCACGGGTAACAAAGCAAAATGCAGATATTTTGATTCGTAATCGAGGATAGATGTAGATGTTCATAGACCACAGCAAACATTTACCATCGGTTGGATTTTGAGCTTCTTTATCAGCCTATACATATATATGTATCATATAAAAAGCTCCAGTTTCAGCGTGACGAGTAGACTGACGAATATGCCACTTTAGGCACACTTCCCTTCGTACATAATCATCACCATCATCCGGCAAAAGTCCACCCCGGTTTCGGCTTCACAGATCCAGTTACTGCCGGCGGTCTTGCGCTGATCGTCTCCCTATCCATTCAAGCCATACCCAGCGTGACGATTAGGGGCAAAAACCTCCCAAAAGTTAAGCACTACATAACACGTATTCTAGTCACTCGAGGTGTCTTAGTTAGTATATATAATGTACACAATATATATATATATATATATATATATATATATATATATATATATATATATATATATATATATGTATATAGGCCTCCCCCAAGTAATGCCACAAAGCACGGTCCTAAGCCACCTGCATATCTTACTAGGTCGTCACTCCATCTAATGGGGGGCCGCCCTACACTACGCCTACCGGTACGAGGCGGCCACTCGAGAACCTTTCTTCCCCATCGGTTATCGGTTCTTCGAGCTATATGGCCGGCCCATTGCCACTTCAGCTTACTAATCCGTTGGGCTATGTCGGTCACTCTGGTTTTACTGCGGATATCCTCATTTCTGAGTCTATCACGCAGAGAAACTCCGAGCATAGCCCTCTCCATAGCTCGCTGAGCGACCTTGAGCGTCCTCATGCTGCTATTAGACTTAGGGGGTTATTTGAATGCTTATAAATCACAATTTTTATAATTTTGGTCTGTCTGTCTGTCTGCCTGTCCGAGCGAATCTTCGGCGTGGCTGAACCGATTGTGGTGAATCTAAGAACAGGTAGAGAGCAATGCCACAAGAGATCTAGGCTATAATTTTATTCACAAAACTTTTATTTCTTGTACATTAAAGTAAAAATTTTAAAATAATATTATATAAAACTTTAGTTTCAAAATTAATTAACTTTATCACGCAATTTACGTTGTTTTTTTTATGAACAGGGCGTATCGATATTGAGCTAGTGATGTCAAGATTGAATTATCAATTATATTTTTGCAACATCGATCATCACTTAATTCGACGTTATAATCAAGATATTCTATTATTTATCGATATTAAAAAAAAACAAGGAAGTTAACAGAATGAGGTAATTAACTGTATGTTTTATTTGTAGGTATTTTTATATTATCAATTCTGTACTGATTTTGAAGATTCTTTTTTTATTAAATAATAACTTATTTAATAAAAAAAGAATCTTTTTTTTATTAAATAAGTTATTAAAGAATTGACAATATAAAAAACCTACTTCAGGGGTATTGCTATACGGTAATAATTGAGGATAAAGTTGGTAATCGAAATATTAAGACGAAACTGAGATAGTCCATTCAAAAGGGATGTGGAGGTAATAAAGGGTAAAAAAGGCAATATCGGTGCTAAGATATAGTAATGCTATATAGAAGCATTAACGCCCCAACTTTAGGATGTGAAATTATTTTCGTTCTAGTTGTATGAAAACTTAAAAATAATGTGTTAAATATCAACCAAGGATTAATTAAAGCTACATTATCAATAGCAACAGTAATCGATATTTTACTAAGAGGTAACGGGAGCACCAATCAAACGTTCTTATATGAATTATATATCTTTTTTGTAACACCTACAGATTTCAACATGAAAAAACATTTTCGAGACGCGTGTGTCCTTAATGATTGTCCAAAATCGACTGGAGTAAAGCCGATATGTCACCAAGCCGCATTATTGTCGCTACCCTACGGCGTTTCTCTCTCTACCCACCCCCCAGAAGCGAGTGATTAATGATAGGAACGATCGCTCCCCATCTCGTGACGCTATATCGATGTAGTTAGCGTCCACTACATTTATGTTTTTTTTTTGGGTTAAGACGCTATTTTCTAAATGAAAGTAAATGTATGAAATGTTTTATTTTGTACCACCGTAATGATGCCTTAAAGAAAAACCAGTCAACATCAATATACTTTATTTGTGTTCAGTGAGAAATACTCGATATACCTTATATCGACAAAATAACCTGTCATTATTCATACCCGTGGAAATCAACAAAATTTTTTAAATTCCCATTCCATAACACTTTCTTATATTCTAAATTCGTTTCTATTTAAACTGTTAGGTTCTGGAACTCCCTACCGCTGCTATTAGAAGTGCGCACTTTTTTCCTCCTTAAATAGTCTGTCTTCTAAAAAATTACTACCTACTTATTTTTCCTCACGTTAAGATTTGATATCACTTACTTGTTTAATATTTTCTGCTACGTCTGTATGTCTATATTTTTCTGTATGTATATATGGGCGCGGTTATCTCTGTTATAGGCACTGGTACCATCGCCAACAATGAACGAAAAGCGAGTGCGCAGTTCCGATAGTTTTGTCGCTGGGCTATATTATATTATAAGTGAGTGCACTCAGATCCGAACTGTAGAGTCAAATGAACGCTGGTTCGTCTGTCGGCGTGAGTTCTGACCGCTAAACGAGCATCGCTGAGCGAGTTTAAAGCTGGTTGCAGACCAACAATCAAGCTATTTCGAAGCTAAACAAAGGCAGCTTAGCTAAGCTAAGCTAAGATAAAATAAAAATATGTCCCGTGCACACCACGAACTAAACGAAAGGTCAGTCAGTGTTGCGAAGTTCAGTTCGACGGACGTCACTCACCATGAATATAATCAGAGAAGAAAGTTCCGATGACGAATACGTTATACATAGAAAAAGACTGACCTATTATTATTTAAGAAAAAGACATTCCAGACTTTGGATATGTTAAAATTTCAATAAATTGCTCCAGTCGCCACAAAAAGAAAGACACAGTACAGCACTGGCAAATGGATGTGCGAAGGAGGTGCGGGGTAGGCGGGAGGGGCTTAGCTTATCTCGTGTAGCCGCACATCGGCATGCACAACTAACCTAGCTTCGCATATTTTAGTTATCTCACATAGCTTAGTTTGCATAGTTTGCAGTCTGTACACAAGTATGAAAAACTGCGTCAGCTATGCGAGCTAAGCTAAACTAACTTAGCTTAGCTCTTGGTCTGCAACTGGCTATATATTTGATAGCTCTTGTCGCTGCGACAAGCTATTGGAAAGAGAGTTCTCTCCGGCAGTGTAAACAGCCAGCGATCAACTATTAATGTATTTCTTGTATTGACTCGGAATTTATTTCTATTGTTTGTTTCTTCAGCGAGAAAATAGTCTATAGCTAATCGGCTTCCTCGCTAGAGGTGGGACAAGTGCCTTAAGTATATTAAAAGCGATAAAAGTAAATTCAACGTAAATTTAAATTAATATAGCCGTATTTCAAAACGTGGTTTCAGGTTTAAGCCATGGTTTAAGAAGAGTCATTCTCACGAAAGAAGTTCGTTAGTCGCGGCGCCATAGTCTTGGGGAAATTAATATTTGCTATCAAAATCCATATTCCATATTTTAGTTCGCATAATATTAAATTTTCTACTTTATTGAAACAGACGTACCATTAGACTATTTTAAACTACTTTGACGGCTCCGTGCCGCAGTAGCTTAGCATTAAGTTGCGGCTCTGAGGGACTCGGTTTCGAATACCGGACGGAACAAGTATTTGTATGGCCTATAAATAATTGTGCCAGGTGTAGATGTTTGTATTTGTGCAATTTACGTTTGCCTCCCCGATACAGAAGAAAATCCTAGTGTGGAAGTAACGTTTTATAAAAAAACCAAACAAACAAAAAAAAAGACGTGTGGCACTCGGGGACTGCCGCGGTAAAGCTATTGCATAGCATTTTGTACTTATGCAATTATAATTATTTATTTATTTTATTTATGCAGTATTTCTTTTTCTTTGATATTAATTCAAGTTACACTTTTTGAGCGTGGTGACCGATAAAAAACAATTTTTTTTCTTTTATTAAATAAATAAATAATAAATGCACTTTGTTCATTCATATTCAAAACACTTTATACACAAATTTTACAAGTACAGCTATTCACTGTTGTACATAAATACCTATACACCTATATACTTTTGTTGAGCCACGTGGTGGCGGTGTAAAAGAACCATGAGCCATCACCCGTTTGGATCCCATGGGTGTCGTAAAAGACGATAACAGTCAACGACAGAAAACTTTTATGGCTTCCTATAGATGGCATAAAGCCAATACCCATCTTGTTTACACCTATTTAGTTTACATAAGAATTAAAATACTCGGACCGGCGAGGAGCAGCAGAACAACAGAACATGATATGCTTAAGAAGAGAAACGAAACTGTTTGGTATTAGAAATTAGACATTTCCATCTTAGTCCTCGAAGATGACTACGCGTCTACATTTTGATTTTTAATCGATAACTGATGTAGATATCTATGGGCGACAGCATCCACTTACAAGTTAATGGACTGTATGCTTATTTGTCACCCTTACTCTATAAAAATATATAAAAACCTACTCCACTATTAACAAAATTAAATTTTTGCAGTAATATTTTACGATTTTATGTCGTAGTGCTGAGCTCTCGCAACGCGGCGTACGTCCACCTAGCAACACGATGCGCCCCGCACTGAATTCGTGGACGAATGCGGGGGGTGATATAGACGCAGTATTTAATCGGGACGCATTTTTAATTTATTATCATAAAAATAATACATATTTCTAAAAAGTAACCTAACCTAATTATTTTATTTTGTATTGCAAAGCAGTAGATATTTTTTTTATATTCCTTTGATAAACAATGAAGGAGTAAAGTGGTTTCATCTCAACGATTTGGAGGTGATTTGGGTATTTTTTTATTTATTATGTGACACCGATAGAAAAATTATGGCTAAACCAAATTACGTATCAGATCATGTAGATTACTAGCTATTTTTTTCATATGTAATTTCTCTGTAAGTGTCGACGAAAAGTTGGTTCATCTGCACGCTTTTTTCAAGCTTTTTGCGAGAGAGCAGCCTTATTATTAAGGTTTGTTCATTCATATTCAAAATTTCAAAACACTTTATACACAAACACCGTGTCGAAGACTGAGGAAAAGAAACGACGTTAGACCATCGTTAGACAATGCACGGCCTTCAGGCCACACCTCCGTGCCCGTCGGAGAGCGTGAGGTTTTTTTCGTTACGAAATTTCTGGATTTTCCCGCACTCAAGGCCCGCGATAGAAGCTATGCAATAGCTTAAAACATTTTGTAATAAGTCGGAGCGTTTTCGATTTTATAGACAAATAAAGTGCATCGAAACATTAACTCTTAATGGTCCACTTTTAATGTTTTAGAATCCTATATAATTTATTTATAAATTGGATCGTCGTAAAGGCAAATGCATCAGGCAATTCCCACCCCAGTTCTTAATGACGTCATTTGTACTTCGATTCAATTATACGAAGAACGTTCAAGAAAAAAATGGCGCCATGAATAAACAGCAGACATCTTTGTTTTAATCATGGAGCTGTCAGGAGGCTCAGGGGTTGGATTGACTGGCATTAGATATAACGCAGATAAATGGGAAAAAGGTGAACTGTCGTTTTGAAGTATAACGTAATAAAGAAAATATAAAAACATAGACATTAATTACACGAGAAAACAGTTTTTAATTATTATTTAGAGTAAGCACTGCTTTTAATTAAAAATGACATAAAAATGACAACGTACTTTCTATCCGATTATAATATTTGTCATTCATTCGTTAATTACAGCCAATTAAAAGTACACTGCTGACTGAATGTAGGACGCCTTAATAGATCGTTTTATTCGGTAGCAATATATATATCAAACAATTAAATAATCAGCCCAAGGATATCTGCAACCAATTTCAAACCAGATGTGTTGTAACAACTTAGGAATAAGATGATCACCATCATCATTACAGCCCTTCACGAGTCCACTGCTGAACATAGGCCTCCACCAAGGAATGCAACAAAGCACGGTCCTGAGCCACCTGCATCCATCTTCATTCTTCAATGGACTTCCTGCATGTCTTACCAGGTCGTTACTCCATCTAGTGGCGGGGGGGGGGGGGTTAAGCCTTGCACTTTGAATACCGGTACGAGGCTGCTACTCAAGAACTTTTTCCCCCAACGGTTGTCGGTTCTTCGACAATATGGCGGGCCCGTGGTCTTACTAATCCGTTGGTCTGTCAGTCACTCTGATTCTACTGCGGCTATCCTCATTCCTAAGTTTATCACGAAGAGAAACTTCGAGCATAGGCCTCTACATAGCTCGCTGAGGGCCTTTGAGCTTCCTCATACGGCCAGCAGTGAAGGACATCATCTCAGATTTATAGTTCATCACTGGCAGCACGCACTGATTGTACAATCTAGTTTTGAGGTTTTGAGGTACGCCTGACGAGAAGATGTGTCCTAATCTCCCAAATGCTGCCCAGCCGAGTTGAATCCGCTGATTGATCTCTCGGTCGAAGTTGGTCTTACCTAGACGGACTACTTGTCCCAGATAAACATACTCGTCAACAATTTCGAGCTTAGTGCTCTCAACAACCATCGGCATAGGTGCGACATGGACATTACACATTACTTTTGTTTTGTCCATGTTCATCTTAAGACGTATCATAACTATATGTATATAGAATAAGATGAAATGACTTTATTTTTATTTTCAATTTTCAACACTGCTGCTTAAGCATAAAAGGTGTGCTACCTTAGTAGAATGACAGTAAAACGCCACAATTGTTAATAAGAAAATACAATAATTCATTAATACAAAGTAAAACTTGCAACTTGTGGTCTGGCCACTCCATACTTACTAACATACAAAATTTTGGAGAAAGAAAAAGGAAAAAGTTTTATAAAAGAACATATCACGAAAAAAAAATAAACAGAATTATAAGATATACCTATAGTTAAAAAAATGTAACAAACAATTATTGTTGACATAAATAACGGAACATTACACAGTTCATGCTGTTGATTATTTTTTTTTGTAATTGCCAGAAATGTTTCATCTGTGCTGTAGCATTACTGCGAAATAGTGAATACAGATATTGGCAGTGGTCTGTCTTCAGCAGTAGACTGATCACGGCTAAAGCGACATAGGACACAGAAAGGTATAGGTAACATGCTCATATATTACATGCCGGCACACCGCCTGCAACTTTACAAGGCGCAGGTTCGGCCGCACATAGAATGCTGTTCCCATCTCTGGGCTGGGGCTCCCCAGTACCAGCTCCTTCCACTTGACCGCATCCAGCGCAGAGCGGCTCGAATGGTCGACGACCGGGTGCTTTCCGATCGGCTCTATTCACTGGCACTGCGAAGAGATGTTGCATCTCTTTGCATTTTATTTCGCATATACCATGGAGAGTGCTCTGAGGAATTGTTCGGGTTAATCCCAGCCGCCAAATTTCGTGAACGCACTACGCGGCAAACGTCCCGATACCATCCACACCATCTGGATGCTTGGCGGTCCACCACAGTACGTTTCAAAAGGAGTTTTCTTCCGCGTACAACCTCTCTGTGGAATAGTTTACCACCGGCGATTTTTCCGAACCGATACGACCTGGGGACCTTCAAGAAAAGAGTTTACTCCTTTCTAAAGGGCTGGTAACGCACCTGCAATTCCCCTGGTGTTGCGGTTGATCATGGGCGGCGGTAGTCACATCAGGTGAGCCGCATGCTCTTTTGCCCCCTCTTCTATAAAAAAAAATATCCAAAGTAATTGATCAAAATCTAATAGTAAGTTCACTCTAAGTTAAACAGTATTCTAAATTAATGTTCTATTTTGACACCGTTAAAAATACGCAATCACTATTAGAAATTAAACCTAAAGCTCCAATGAATACATCGTTATACTCGTACTTATCATCATTAGTTCTCATTCGTACAAGCAAAGCCTTAATATTACAAAGTAAGCTAGCAGGTCAACACAGAGCGGCAGTTCAATCAGATAAGTTAGACCATTACGAGATAACAGGCTGAAATAAAACACTCAGAACTATTGGAAAGCACACAGAGTCGTCTCATTGTGGGTTACCTAGGAAGTACTAACCAGAAATTTGCTTTGTTTTCGTCTCGCTTAAAGTAATCTTGGCACGTTCTTTAATTATTCTGTTTTTAAATTCAAATTACATTTACTTTGTTAGAATGTTTTTGTAAGTCGCAGTAAAATCATTTTTATTTTCGTGTGGTAAGACTGGGCGTAGGTTTCATCGGAACCGATGAAGCTAAAGCCTATCAAATAAATTTGCAATCTGTAAGAGGAACTTGTAAACCCAAAAAGCAGTGTGTATGCTCAAGCTTCGCAAGTTATAGCAGGCAATACCATGCATATAATTACTGCACTAAAGCCCAAATAATCAATTTTAAGACGCCGTTAAGTCTCGTGCCGTCTCTACCACTTTAAGTCAAGGTCGCTGTGACACCACGAGACTTAACGACTTGTCAAAATTAAGTTGCCTTTGAGTATTTGTCCATAAAAATCGATTTGGAGAAATATATTTCATAATAGTACACCAAAGGATGGGATAGACAGAATATACCAAGCTGAACAATTGCAAGTATGAGTTAAGTAAATGCTTTGGTCTATAGATATCTGCATTCATCCTTGATTGATAATCAAAAACTGCACATTGTTACGTGTTTTATATAGAAACAATAAAGTCAAAGTTGAAGTTACAGCATATAAACGTCCCACTGCTGGGCACTGGACTCCTCTCATTCGTTCAAAACCATCATAGGTTTTAGAGAAAGGAAATGTCTGCCTCGCTACCCCAACGCGTGTTGGAGAACTTTACATATCTTCAAAATATTTTTTTCTTATTTCTCAGACGTGCAGTTTTCCTTCACCGCAGAACACGTGGTAAATCGGCACTTAAAATTGCAATTAACAATTTTATTAGTGCGGGGATCGCACTCAGGTTGCTTGCGTACTGTGATATTCACAGGAAGCGCTTAGCTCCTGAGCTACCATGGCCCTCACAATGTATAGATACGCTATAATATAAATGTTTTGGAGCCGACTAAGAAAAGAGTGATGTGCCAGAGAGAACCGTGTCCGGACTGCTCGAGCTGGTGACGAATATAAAATTTTGCATCACTCCATATCGTTCCATGGATTTCTTTATAATCGACTAATCTATTGATTTGTAGATACAAATCGGAAAAAGTAAAATATTTCAGTCCAAGCATATCACTGTCCATCTTCAAGATAAGTTCTTTGTCACAGCTTATCAAAAGTTCGCAGACTATAAAGTAATAAAAATATTTAAAAAAAATTAAACGAATGATAGACTTACGGAAAAATACTTAAAAACACTTCAATAAGCCCGCACCCATTTCAAATCGCGTTAGAGACGAGAGATTCACACAATATTTTACATCGGTCATAAATGAAAAGCAAAGGTGTTTTGTCTCCAGATTTAATATCATTAAATAAAAGGTAGCTAATAGTAATCATACATTCTTACTACAGGTATATTTTAGCAAGGCAAGAATATTTTTAGATGGGAATAAAACAGAAATTTAAAAACTAGGAACGCTATTGATATTATATTAATAGAGCACAAGTAATACTCATTGAAAGTCGCTCAAGGTTTTACTAGTGGTTTGGAAGGAAGACCAGCCAGAAATCCATCAGGAACTTTTTTAATAATAATTTACAATAAATTTATAAAATATCTTAGAAACGGAAAAGTAGCGACCGCGTCATTCCCAGGGGTTATTATCAATGGTGTATTTTTTTAAAACTATAACTAGGTATCTACTCGTCATACAGAGTTTGTGTTTAGTAAAAAAAAAAAACCCAAAATATGTCAGAAATGGCGCGGTTGGCTAGCGGGTTGGCAACAAGTTTTTTATTTTTAAGCTATTGCATAGCTTCTATCGCGGGCCTTGAGCGCGGGGACCGAATCTAGAAATTCCGTAACGAAAAAAACCTCCCGCTCCCCACTCCGACGGGCACGGAGGTGTGGCTTGAAGGCCGTGCATTGTCTATCGTCGTTTCTTTTCGGCAGTCTTCGACACGGTGTTTGTGTGCGTGCAATTAGACGTATTGTACGACTCTACGAAGCTCGCACGAATCGAGACGAGCTGCTCCGAAATCGGACGAATACATAAGCAGCTGTTTATGAGAAAGTATATAGGTGTATAGGAATTTATGTACAACAATGAATAGCTGTACTTGTAAAATTTGTGTATAAAGTGTTTTGAATATGAATGAACAAAGTGCATTTATTATTTATTTATTTAATAAAAGAAAAAAATTTGTTTTCTTATCGGTCACCACGCTCAAAAAGTGTAACTTGAATTAATATCAAAGAAAAAGAAATACTGCATAAATAAATAATTATAATTGCATAAGTTGATACAAAATGCTATGCAATAGCTTTACCGCGGCAGTCCCCGAGTGCCACACGTCTTGTTTTATTTTAAGTTGTTATCAGGAAGATAATGCTGCCCGTTTCCTGTTTCCTTTCCCTTCATCACCTTTTACGAAACCCTAGGGATGATACTGGGTTGTGATGTACTCGCCATTGTTGTTAATACCATTATTTCCAGAACAGTAGCTTGAAAACATCTTCCAATGCAGCGGTGAAGTGTCCTCTCTGCAGTTGAATAGGTTTCGTACTCTGGTTACTATCGCAGCCCTACTGTACAAACACTTCAGTACTTCACCGACACATCACCCACTTAGTTATCATTATTTGAAAAAGCAAGAACATATGCGAAATAAAAAAATAAGCATATTATATTACAATAACTTATTCATAAATTACAAGATAGAGTCTATACTTTGCTAAATTGCAGCAATATTTGCTGCAAGTAAAATTACATGAGTGCCAGGTGTGCCAACGTCCTTTTTGATGGTAAGAATAAATGTAAGAATAAGTTTTAGAGTACGAAACTATCGCCCGACGCGCTTAGCTGAAAACAGTCGTAACGTGCATCAGCGTTTGAACGAAATATTTTTTATGTGGTAGAGCTACGCTGCAGCTACATTATAGTTGTAGCACGAATGGGTCGGCTCGACCGGGGAAGGACCACGCTCTCACAGAATACCAGCGTAAAATAGCAGCTTAATACTGCTGTGCTGCTTTCTTACGGTAAGTGTAGAGATCCGGAGATCCTGTTTTGCTGGTTACAAGGCATTCCATCTTAGTCCTCATGGGTGACAACGCACCTGCGTTTTGATTCTTAATCGAAGATAAATGTGGATGCCTATGAGCCACAGCATCCATTTACCATCACGTGGACTGTGTGCTCGTTTGTCACCCTTATTCCATAAAAAATGGGCATTTTTCACTGCCGTCATATCTAAACTTAATAAACGTTATTACTGCAATACATAGACGTCCTGCATTACTGATGAGATCACATCGGTACAAAAGAAAATGTAAAAAAAATACGAAATTGATTGATTAAAATTGAAGTGGATGCTACGCCGTAAGCTACGATATCGGGGAGCGCTACGCTGTATCTTGTAGATAATACGCTACGAAATTTATTAAAAAGCGTAATTGCCTACTGTTGCAGGGTTGTCACTGTATTTTTGTTTAACAGCTAAGTCTCATGATGATTTCTAATATTTACGCGAACACTACACATTGATTAAAACTACTTTTACGAATTTTATCGCGTTTAATTTTAATTTTAATTATTTTTATTTTCAATTCCCGACATTTCAGGTGCTTTCCAGCACCCATAGTCACGGGGTACTGAGGTGACTGACGTCCCGATGTCACTGTTAAACCCTGAGTACCTTCAGCTTTTTTAGTTATTATTTATGGTTCGATCTATGTAAAATGAACTGACTATGCGGATAAAAATAATTGAAATTAAACGCGATAAAATCCGTAAAAGTAGTTTTAATCATATATATATATATATATATATATATATATATATATATATATATATATATATATATATATACCTAGTCAGGTCATAAGTCAAAAGTTTATTGAATTCGAATTTCGATTGTTCATGAAAATAAAACTGTATACTTTTTAAATTTTACTCATTTTTAAATATAGAGTGGACGCTTAAAGAAGACCGTGTTGCAGTTATTGCGTTGCATCGTTGCGGTTACGCGCCAATTCAAATTTTTGACATACTGAAAAATTTGAATAAAACCAAAAGATTCGTTTATCGTACCATCAAACGATACAATGAAGACTCTAGTGTAGATGACACGTCAAGAAGTGATCGCCCTCGGTCTGTTAGGACTCCAGCAGTGATAAAAGCTGTGAAGGTGCGAATTTAAAGAAATCCCAAACGTAAGCAGAAACTGTTGGCCCTTCAGATGGGGTTAAGCAGAACGACGGTGAAAAGGGTGTTAAATGAAGACTTAGGGCTTCGGGCATATCGAAGAAAAACAGGACATCGTTTGAATGCTCGTCTAATGGACCTAAGACTGAAGAGATGCCGCGCTTTGTTGAAGCGGTACGCGGAAAAAAATATCGAGAAATTCTATTTTTTGGATGAAAAAATTTTTACCGTAGAAGAGAGCTACAACAAACAAAATGATGCACGCACACAGTAGTCAAGAAGCGAGCAACCGTATTCCGCGTGTCCAACGAGGTCATTTTCCATCCATCCATCGCTCATGGTATGGTAGGAAGTTTCTTATTGGGGCTTATCAGAGGTACATTTTTGTGAGAAAGCTGTAAAAACGAATGCAGTTGTGTATCAAAATACAGTCCTGACGAACCTTGTGGAACCTGTTTCACATACCATGTTCAATAACAGGCACTGGATATTCCAACAAGATTCGGCGCCAGCTCATAGAGCGAAGAGCACACAAGACTGGCTGGCGGCGCGTGAAATCGACTTCATCCAGCACGAAGACTAGCCCTCCTCCAGTCCAGATTTGAATCCGTTAGATTACAAGGTATGGCAACACTTGGAGGAAAAGGCGTGCTCAAAGCCTCATCGCAATTTGGAGTCACTCAAGACATCCTGGATTAAGGCAGCCGCCGATATTGACATGGACCTCGTTCGTGCTGCGATAGATGACTGGCCGCGCAGATTGAAGGCCTGTATTCAAAATCACGGAGTTCATATTGGTATATAAATGGTTACATACTGAATAAACTTGTTTCAATTATTTTATATTAAACATGTGACAGAATTTATGACCTGAATAGGTATATATATACATATAAATATATATATATATATATATATATATATATATATATATATATATGTATATATACAACATGTAACATAATTAACGCACTTTGAGAAAGTAGTTTGTTCAGAATCGTTTACTGAATCGATTCCTATAATTTTTAATATAGGTAATTTTTTATCCCAAAATTAATTAAAATTACGTAAATTACAGTCACACTAAATCTGTACAGTCAAAACAAACTGAAATGGACCGTAACTTAAGGCAATAAGACTTTTAAGAGTGCAGTTTTATTTGTATTATTACTAATTCTGTCATTCAATAAAAATAAAGAAAAATGAACTTTATTTCAAGCAAGCAAGTGGAATTGTAGTGTGACCACAACATTCTTCCGGAATTAGTATAACTAATTTGATAAATAATCAGTGCATAAAAATGTTTAACTAAAAATTCAGTGTATGTATTATGATTATAACATAATATACTAATTGGGGTGTCTGAGGGTGTGCGTTAATTACGTTACATATTGTATACATATAAACTTAATTACAACTAAATTATGTAAATAATCAATAGCTATCAAAGCTAAGTCTCATATAGTTTTACAAGCATAATACATACGGATACGTACCTATGCATCATATTTGTTAATCTTTTCTTTAGTTTCCTCTCAAAGATTCAGTGTTTATCAAAAAAATTCCAACTTTACATTACAACAAATGCCTATTCTGTTTTCTATTCTGTTTTTACTATGCAGCTATGGAGTCGAATATGGATAATAAGTAAACAGAATAAACATCACTGCTAAGTATAAATCGTTATTACCGTGGTTACCAAAATGTCTGCCAAATGCGAAAATCATTCTTAATTACCTCGAATTAAACGTGGTAAATAAAATAAATAAAAAATAAATACACTTATAACTAGGTATGTAATAGGACTTCATTTCTACCTGAGAGTGCGCCTGAGTAGGTAGGTAGGTGCTGTGTTCCGGTCAGAAGGGTACAGAGAGCCAGTATAATTACAGCTTGTGAAGCATTCATACGTGGTAGAGCCACGCTGCAGCTATATTATGGTTGCAGCACGAATGGGTCGGCTCGGGAAAGAACACGTTTTTCGACAAACAAGGTGTTGCGTATGGTGAGTGTCGAGAACCGGAGATCCCTTTTAATGGAAAATCGGCATTTCGTCTTAGTCCGCAGAGATGACAACATATCTGCAGTTTCATTCCTAATTGAGGATAAATGTCTATGGACCAAATGAAGTAAGGCATATATGTATAAACATTTTAATAAAATGAGACTCAAGGAGAACGCTCCAGAATACTCATTACGGCACTCACTTAATCCGCCCCCTCTCTTAGCATTAGTATTTTGATGCCTTGCGTGAATTATTCACTAATTCATATTTCAGCCTTCCCTTACTCCCCCTACCACACGCCATACCACATCTCATTTGGGTTATATTAAAAATAAATATATTTAAAGCAACAAGCAGAAGGCGGCTTAGTATTTATTTACATTTGATTATGAAATTATAATATTATAATAATAAATTACTTGCTTAATGGAGCCGCCACCTAAATTTGGATAGAAGAATAAACTCGGATAATATTTTATTTCTTAACGCATTTTGAAGTTATCTAATTAGCTTCGTGTTGACGTACTTAGTAAAGAGATGTAGGTAGGTTTGGCATGTCAAAACAATTTATTGAAAAGCATCGAAAATTTGACTAATTTCAGCAAGAAACCTTCTCCCACTGCCTGCACTTTAAAAATATCTTTTGAAATGTTTATCACTAAATAGAGATATTAAGAAAAAAATCAAATTTGTTCAAAACGACAACAAAGCGAAATGGAAACTAACGTGAAGTTAAATACAAATTTTTGCAACGAAGTACTAAACAATCTATAGGTACATATAATACGAGGACTCATACTTTAAAACAAAGATCAGGGGAACGATTGTGAGTTTAATTTTATGCACTCTTGTCTTTAGGTTCTAGCTTGTATCATTCTAAAAAATACGACGAATAATTCGAGCAAAACCATAAACACATTAAGTTGTTTTCATAATTTTTCGCATTCGCTTAGGCAGAAATGGAATGAGACAGGCCTTAAGTAAGGAGTATATTAACCGCAATGTTCCTTAAGCAATGTCTCCTCTGGGAACCACGCTGTAACCGCGATATCTTGTGAGATTTTAGCATGTGATTTGTTAAGATTAAATTGTCTCTTAGTAACCACATGAATCACTTAAATTTAATTTAATTCAAGCTCTAAAGGTAACGGAAATCATAATATATTTTATTTTTTATTAAAAATGCGCTTACTCTTGACATAGATCTGGCCCAAGGGCAAAAATGAGGTCTACGATAGAGCAGGTTTGCCCAAGAGCAGTCTAATAACACGCACCTGGAAGAGGTGCAGGTTATAGGTACACGGAAAAACAGACGCCGGCGAGGTATTCCACACCTAGGCTGTGCACGTTATAAAAGATGATTTATAGCGCTTAGTGCGAATATTCGAAATGTCAACCAAGTGTGGATGGTAACCTGCAATACGTCTGGTACTTCGATAGGCGAATGAAGGTAGCTGTATTAGCTAATGAAGCTCATAGGCACACTCTTCGAAGTAAGTACGTGACACCGACAAACAAGCAACTTTGACTGGCGGTATTTAAGGTGTTGTGAAATTTTAGCATGTGATTTTTCAACAGACTAAATTGTCTCTTAGAGAACATGAATCATTTAAATAAAACAAGTTTTTACGGATTTTATAGCATATATTTGACAGCATATATTCCTATTTTTTATATTTTTATTCGCGTAAATATAAGAAATAATTATGAACATGTATAAAGTATATACGCTGCGGCTTTACTATGGTTGAAGTACGAATTGGTCGGTTCGACCAGGGTGGGCATACTCTCAAAGTATATATTATATATACTTTAAACGTAACGTTGAGACATATTTTTATAAAAAAATACTTTAAACAATTCACAATACATTTTTCAATTTTGATTTAATGTCACAAAAATGACATATTATTATAGATATTCAAAATAATCGTATGCGTGATCATCACACACCGTTCTTTGTTAGTACTGCTTTGTAGTGTTTATCACAGATTAATAGATATACTTTAATCAAGAAACAACCTCAACGTCGTATGCATAGGTAGTTTTTTAGTAGAATAAATAAAGGTAGACCGAGTAAAGGAAAACCTTACGACTGTTTTCTACATACTACATATATTCAAATAATGAAAGATTAGATTGAAAATGTTTGCAGTGACCGCCTTTAAGACTTAAAAAAAATCAAAAACTAAAAACGACCGCGTGAATTTCAAAGACTAGAAAAAAGTATTCGTATACTCGTATAAGTAGTTTTATTAACTAAAAACAATCTTGCAGTAATTTGTTTTTAAATATAATTATTAGGTTAATAAATATAATTATTTTATTATTATTATTTTTATTTATGTATTTCGCATTTACAGCTTTCATTACAGTGTTATGTATTGCAGTAGTGCAGTAAATAATTGTCATGTGTAATTAGTATGTCATGTGTAAGTAGTATGCCATAATTTAATCAACACATACATAATTGTACATAACATAATCTACTTGCAATTGTTGTCATATTTGCATAGTACTACTGCTACTAACTACATAACATCTCCATTTAAATAGAATTGACACATGTATTTACACTTACACCCTTCTACCCTGATAATGGCATAAAGTTAAATCGATTACTTTATAATAAATAAGTATATAAATGAAACAAGTACATGTGTCAATCCTTTTAAATAAACATTAAACAAGACACGGAGTGGTTGGTAGCTACATATGTATATAAATAAATAAGTTCAAACTACAAGGTTATTGTTGTCTAGAGCAATTATTTAGAAAAGCGGCCATTAGCAAACATGAGAATTGAGGCTCAAAACTTATAACAAGGGGGGAATATAGTAGACGGAGCGAAGCCTCACTGACTAGCAGAGCCGCGGGCTCGTGATTGAGCTCCTACCCTAGTTTTTGTAACGAGGTCGCTTTCAGGCATCGGACCCAATTAAAATCTCAAAACATTTTTTAAGAATGCAAAATTAAAAGTAAAAAAAAAACAGTATTTTTAAAAGAAACCAAATAGTTCTCATTCTGCCTTCTTAGCATATTGTTACTATGAGTTACCATTTTTTGAATGCTCCCACTATAATATTAAAATGTATTTTTTAAATAAAAAATAACCTAAAATAACTTCTAGTGTCTTGGGAACGTAGGAGAATCTAACAAACAAGATGATACTAATTTTTTCAGTATTAACAAAAGTTGTCAAAAGTAATTTAGTAGTTTCCAGAAGTTACAAAAGCGACTATGACAATCACTTTCAAATATGAACAAATATTTTAGCAATAGTCGATTGTTTATGAGTTAATCATAATGAAAGACTTTTTCAACCGAATTAAAAATTTGGAGGAGGTTCTCAATTCGATTGCATTTTTTTTTGCTGTGTTACCAGTAATATAATAAGTCTATGTGTGTTACAGAATTTTGATGATTCTTTTTTTTTCATTTGAAAAGTTGGTGACTCATGTGGTCCCATATAAATTTGATCAAGACGTGACTAGTAGTTTTTGAGTTATACTTATTAATGAGTATTAATTGACTTAGACTACAATGACGATATTTTCATTTTGTGATTGTATGTCAAAGCGCACTGACTGACATTTAAAAAAAAAACCTATTCAATCTTGCCTGTAAGACACATTACAATCGGATGGAAAGGCAGATGTGGCCAAAATATTTCACTACTTTGCTGTACACATTACAAATGTCGAAGCAAACAGTAAAATTATATGATATTGTTACGCGCTCAAGTCGACGGCACTAGATTAATTATTAGTGTTTTTAACTTTAATTAGTGTAAAGTGAATTAAAGTGTTAATTTAGGTAATTCTATCGGCAATTTTTATTGTCACGAACCTCAAGCTCGTAACAATATGTTGGTTTTCCGTTAGCAGGCTTTGGAAGAGAGTCGTAATATTCAACAGAGGGAAATAAAATAGGAATGGGGCGCAGAGCAACTTCTTCACGATAATCACACAAAATATTTAAAAAAACCGCGTTTATTAGCCCTTGTACCAAACGCGGCAACTATATAAAATATCCTATGAGACAATACATGGGGCAGCCTATACAATATGTAACGTAATTAACGCACACCCTCAGACACCCCAATTAGTATATTATGTTATAATCATAATACATACACTGAATTTTTAGTTAAACATTTTTATGCACTGATTATTTATCAAATTAGTTATACTAATTCCGGAAGAATGTTGTGGTCACAGTACAAATCCACGAACGCAAAGACTTTAACGTAAAGTTCATTTTTCTTTATTTTTATTGAATGACAGAATTAGTAATAATACAAATAAAACTGCACTCTTAAAAGTCTTATTGCCTTAAGTTACGGTCCATTTCAGTTTGTTTTGACTGTACAGATTTAGTATGACTGTAATTTACGTAGTTTTAATTATTTTTGGGATAAAAATTACCTATATTAAAAATGATAGGAATCGATTCAGTAAACGATTCTGAACAAACTAATTTCTCAAAGTGCGTTAATTATGTTACATGTTGTATATACTTGTGTTTGGATAAAATAACAGTATAAATAGAGATGTTTATCGTAAAGATGTCATTTTAGGTTCCTGTTTAACATTTTCCTTGTACGTTCATGATCAACGATCTGATAAGCGAACACACGTTTCGAACAAATGATTCCATCATTTATCACAAATGTTTCGAAAGGCGTGTGCCAGTTTCAAATTCTTAGGAAATTAAGCCCTATCGAGTATAGAAAATTGACAGAAAATTTCCAATTACATTTAAAACTAGTGACACACCCTGGCTTTGCCTGAGTAGAATCTATAGATGTGACGTCATTTGAATTGAAGACAATATAAAACGTCAACATTCTAAACATAATATCTCCAAGATTTTGGAATAAAATATAGTCTAGATCACTCCTAGAATACTAGGCTCTCTATCTAGTCGTTAAGTTTTATCCCAATCGGTTCAGCTATTGGAGCCCGGACATACAGACAAACAGATAACTTTTTTTAAATAGTTATGTCTTCAGTCAGTTTTTTTGATGTTACATGTATTACCTATATAACAATAAAATTTAAGTGACAATAGCTTAATAAGGCGTAACCTTCGGCTATTGTCCCTTAAATATTACTAAACTGCAAAAAGAATATTCAAAATTTAACTTACACTAAGTTTTTTAGACAAAATAAAATCGTCAAAAAACCAAACGTATAGACAAACCAGACGCGTGATGCTAAAACCCCGGCACATGGGAAAAATAAAACATGAAACGTCAAACGTGATATAATTTTTTAAAAACAGTATAATTTTATTTTCCATGTACAATATTTTTGAGGGTCAAAATCCAACCCTGCCCTAATATTGGTATCGTAACTAAACTAACTGTAAACTTTAAAAATGCGTTCATATAATAATTTAATTGTACAAAATTAATACAGGGTTATTAACCGATGATCCGATATCTCATGTTCCTTTTTAATCTTCGTATCGTAATTTTTGCATCCTTTTACCACGCAGCTAGACATATATATGACAGACAAATCTGTCCTGCGCGCGCACCACTGACGACCGATTCGCGTTGGCCCTAAACTGTAATTTTAGGGCCAACGCACTGGTCCGTTTTATTTGTTCGGTCGGCCCGGTCCTTACGCTAGTAATATATAGGTCAATGTTTATAATAGATTATTACATATTAGTACTTGACGGAAGTCATTTTTTAAATTACAACTGTTTGGAAAATACCTCTGTACTGTGTAGGAATAAACAACAAGTAACCCAGAAGGATTATTTACAATAATTTTGTACAATTATTTATATGAATTATACTAGAAGCAGCATGGTAGGAATCACATTTTTCCCAGGAGCTATTTTCATTCAACTATTCCTTAATATTATAATAACCCTTTTATACAGTTTTTGTTTTAACATTTTGATTGACGAACGTTGAACATTTTCTGGGATTTTATTTTAAAAGCGTATACATTCTTTCCTGATAAATGAATTACTAATTCTGAGTTGTCTTCTAACTGGGTAGCTTGTGTTTGTTCCTAGTATTTAAGGTATGAATATCTTTGTTACCATTAAAATGTATTGTGTTCACACACATTACATTTTCATAAATATATTGCAGTTAATATATTTATTTCCTTAATTCTTTCTTAGTGGGACTCTACAACTTAAGTTACAAATTACACATACGGCCCTCTTTTGTGAAACAAATATAGTTTCAATGTCAGACGCGTTACCCCATAGCAAAATATATAAAACATTACGCAAAGAAAGTAAGTACAATAAACAAAACTGGCTGTTTCAACATTGGTAAAACTTCTAATCTTTCTTACACCATATGCTACAGATTCTAATTCACCATCTGACATGCTCTTAGCACACGGCTTTTTCAGCTTAGTTCGTTAATAAGAATGCTAGTAATGCTAATAGCGTTAACAGTATTCTTTTTTAAACTATATTTATGTGACAATAATTACTAGCAAAACATATCTAAATTATCGACTAATTCCTTCTTACCTCACCTCAAAGGGAGATAGAGAGGCTATTGCTTCGCTTTTAACACTGCTTCAATAGCCGTTTTTAATATGGACCACCGAACCTGGGAGAAGCTTGAGGAAAAATGAACGAATGGCGCAGATTCTTAGTGAAGCGTCGCAAGTTCTACGATGATGCCGGGTTCGGAGACTAATGTCAGCATGCCTCATGACATAGGCGACATCAAGGCCGTTCAATATTATCTGCCGCAAATTTCTCTTGTTAAGTCGTTCTTAAATCAAAAACAATACTCCTCAGACACTGCAAGATAAATCGTCTGTCATAGAAGCGAAGTCCTCAAAGGAATCACACTACGTAACAAACTAGGTGTAAATAGAGACAGCATACAGACAAATTATGACGATCTCCATCATTTAAAATAGCTATTGGGGGTCATTGTAGAAGCGTGCTCGTCGCGACCCCTGCCAGCCCTTTTCAGGGCTGCAATTCTACACAGCTGCGCACCCATGCAAACGAGGGTTAGGGCGTCCCCCCAAGGCGACGCACACCAGCTCGTCCCCGTTGGTGTGGAATGCAGCGCGCAAAGCGGCGATGGGGACCGCCACCCATCACGCACAGCCCGACACGGCGGAAGGTGGAGGACGGAGTGCAGAGTTGGCACGTGGAATGTTAGAGGGGGCATGAGATATAAGACGAATGAGTTGATCGAAATAATGAAAGAAAGAGAATTAGATGTCGTGTGTATGTCGGAGACCAAACGGAAAGGCAGTGGTACTGAAGAGCTCCCTGGCGGGACGTTAGCTATATGGTCCGGAGTCCCAGAAAGTGAGAACGCCTGCCAGGGAGTGGGAGTGCTGTTGTCGTCCCGGTTGGTCGATCTTATGACTGAATACAAGGTTGTGAACTCAAGACTTCTCTGGGTTCGCTTCAAAATGGGACTGACGAAGTTATTCCTTTTGGCTGTTTATGCGCCGGTAGCTTCGTCGTCCAGGGCTGAGCTGGAGGAGTTTTGGGAGAATGTAAGAGAAGTTCTAGATTTGGTTAAGGGAAACGAAAGAATTGTTGTATGTGGTGATTTGAATGGATGGGTAGGTGTCGCTCGACCAGGATACGAGTCTGTGCTTGGAAAGTTTGGCGATAAAAGGGTTAATGATGCTGGCAATCTTATACTGGCTGTATGCAAGGAAAAGGCTCTTCTTGTGACAAACACTATGTTTAATCACAGGAAAATCCATATGTATACTAGAGAAAGAAAGAATAGAGAAGTATGATTGATTTGTTCCTGGTGGATGACCGACTGCGAAAACAGGTGATGGATACACGAGTGTTCAGGGGTGCTGACCTGGGAACGGATCATTATCTAGTAATTACTAGATTTAGGGGTTTGTTCGCGGGTTGGCGCTACCGGACGGCAGTAACAGAACCACAGTCGGTCTGTCGCATCCGAAGCTGGAAGCTTCAGGAAGCGGATACTAGGGATAAATATCACACGAGGGTAGCCGAAAAGCTTGACACCATCGATGGCAGGAAAGAATGTGTGGAGAGAACATGGCAGAACCTTAGGGATGGAATGGTAAGTGCAGCGGAAGAAGTATGTGGAACGACAAAAAGAGGTAGTAGTAAAAGAAGAGATGCATGGTGGAATGATGAAGTGAGAGAAGCTGTAAAAAAGAAGAAAAAAAGCATGGTTAGACTACTTGGCCTCTAGTAACGATGAGCATATGAGAGAGAAGGTGAAATAAAGATATAAGCTGCAGAAAGTTCATGCGAAAACATTGATTGAGGAAGTACGTGAAAGGTGTAGAATAGAAGCGGACGAGAGGTTGTCGCACAACTTTAAGGAAAACTCCAAACTCTTCTGGAAATAGGTTGGAAGGTCCCGGAGTGGTGCGACAGCCTTAAGAATGAACAAAGTGCTTTCGAGAACCAATTACGTCCTCTCAGAAAAATCGGACGTCATGCAGCGATGGAGTGAATTTTATAGAGAAATGTATGCGTGTCATGATCTTAGTGAAGGATCCGGGGGTGACGCCGTGACTGGCACGCCAGACACGGACCTCGATGACACTAAGGTCATCAGCATGAAAGAGATTGAACGTACGATTCGAAGTTTGAAATGTGGTAAGGCTGCGGGACTAGACAGAGTTACTGCTGAAATGGTCAAGTACGGTGGGCCTCGCGTCTGGGACAGCTTCCATCTGCTGTGCAATTTGTGCTGGCGGACGGGAGATGTCCCGGATGATTGGCGATCCGCGGTCATTGTGCCTTTATATAAAGGTAAAGGTTCACATTTTGACTGCGGGTGCTATCGGGCGATCAGCTTGACCAGTTTAGCAAGTAAAGTTTACTCGAAGGTTTTGACACGTAGGATGCAAGAGAAATCGGAAAGATTCTTTTGGGAGGCACAATGCGGATTTAGACCTGGAAGAGGATGCACGGATCAAATGTTTTCTCTCCGCATGATCACGGAGAAGCTTCTGAGTGTTAACCAGAGGATTTTCTGTGCTTTTGTGGATCTGGAGAAAGCATTTGATAAGGTTATAAGGAAGAAAATGTGGGAACTGTTGCCGGGATATGGTGTGAATGGTCGATTGTTAAGGGCTGTGCAGTCACTTCACTATGACTGTAAAGCCTGTGTGCGGGTAGGGCATGACCTGTCACCCATGTTTAGCGTCCAAGCGTGCGTAAAACAGGGTTGTGTCATGTCTTCCTGGCTATTCATACTACAGTATCTCAGTAGTCTCGACAGCTGTTTACAGAAGCTGAAAAATAGCTGTTTGGGTGTGAAATTGGGTGACATAAAAGTTAATTGTCTGCTGTATGCTGATGATGCAGTGCTTATTGCACCATCAGAAGCAGAACTGCAGGCATTAGTCACGTGTATGAAAGAGGAATGTGAAATTAAAGGTCTCCGTTTAAATGCTAATAAAACTAAGGTTCTGGTATTTGAAAAGGACGAAGAGAGAACGAAATGTGAAATATGGGTAAATCAGGAATGTCTAGAACAGGTAAATGAAATTGTATACTTGGGGAGTGCTCTCAGCCGGGATGGAAGATGTGATTTAGATGTGGATAGGCGTGTCGCTGCCAGAAACAAAGTCAATGGTGCCCTGAATGCATTAGTAAAAAGGCAAGGTGTGGTGAAGAGTGCACGCCTTGCAATACATAACGCAGTGTTGGTACCGACTTTGTTATATGGCAGCGAAACCTGGGTATGCCAGAAGAAGCATAAAAGCAAGTTGAATGCAGTGGAGATGCGATCTCTTCGTAAAATGTGTGGCGTTACCATAGCCGACCGAAAGCGAAACGAAGAGATTCGCAATATGGCAGGATTGAAAGATGACCTTATCACAAAAATTGATAGGGGCGTACTCCAATGGTTTGGGCACGTTGAACGAATGAGTGAAGACCGAATGGTGAAGAAAATATATAGAGCGAAAGTAAATATTAAAAGGTGTCGAGGTAGACCGAGACTAACTTTCGAAGACCATGTGAGCAAATTGCTCGAAGAGGGGAGGGTCAAGAGTACTCGGATACCTAGACGTGCATGTATGAAGAAGTTAATGAACCGAAAGAAGCGAAAGAGGTATGTAAGGATCGTGACATTTGGCGATCTGTTCTCTCTGGCTACCCCGTTAGGGATTGTGCGTGAAGATAAGTAAGTAAGTAAGTAAGTAAAATAGCTATTTAACCTTAACGTAAAAACGATAGTATAATTCTGCGAAAACGTTATGAAATGAAAAAAATTTTTCACAAGAAATAATCGACGTTGTTTTTAAAAATTATTCAGTGAACTCAAATTTTCTGGATACAACAAAATTAAAGAATATGAAAAAATGTTTCTGTTTTCGGAATCTATTTTTTCACTCAAGGCAATAGGCGTAACGAAGTGGCCTTAATTTTTCTGCTCCGATCTCATTTCCATAACATTTTTTATTATAATAAAAATCAAATTGTATGTATGTATGTTTGTCAGAGGCTCATAGCGCCCCCTATCCCGCCTAGTTAGTGATGAGCCGACATCCCCGATTCCCGTTTTAAGTATTAAAGTATTATAAGGACCAAACTAACTTTTGAGACCTGACTTAAAAAAGTGGTTTCTATTATAGTGTTAAGTATAATTAGATGTTAAATCATCTAAAGTATTGCAACTTCAAGCATCAGAGGCTTGCTTCATCTTACGTGATGCGTACCGCAAAGGAGAGGGATAATCTGCCGGCGTCGGTCTTTCTGTCCGATTACATATTTGTCCATCTGGGCTTCATCGCCATTTACCCAGAGCCATAACCGTTATATAACAGTCTATTAAAGTCCACTGCTGAACATAGCCTCCCCCATAGATTGCCTCGTAGGAGGATATTTGCCATAGATACCACGCTTGGCAACCGCAGTTTTTTTACTTTTAGTCGTTATTATTAAGATGATGCCGCTGCCCATTTCCTGATTTGCTTCCCTCTGTCGCCTACTACCCCAGCCACGGGATGATATGGGGCAGTAGATATCCTTACACCTCCAGCACTCGGTTACACTTACCACCAGGTGGGATTGTAATCAAACACTGACTTACAAAAGGTAAAAAAGGCTAAGGCCTGAGTTGCCAGCGTTCGGCGAGGCGTGGTTCTGCGACGCCAAAATTTCATGAGATCCTTCCCGAAAAATGATATTACAACAGCATTAACAATGACGTGTTAATCTTTACATCTAAAAAAGAAAGAAAGAAAAGTTACAGACAAAATTATATTGTTTTGAATTTTTTTCCTTTCTCTATTATTTATATAACTCAAAGAATTCGATTCCATCTACTTGCTCCATTTCCTCCGGGGCCGGGTGCAGGGTGCACTTCGTTTACCGATACGAGGCTGACACTCGAGAACGTCTCTCCCTCGCCAGTTGTCGGTTCTTCGAGCTATATGGCCGGCTCATTGCCACTTCAGCTTACCGATCCCATTTGTATGGCTTAGAAATAACTGTGATGTCCCCACTAGATGGAGTGATGTGGCATTCTTTGAGGGAGGCCTATAATCAGCAGCGGACTTGTGATGGACTGTAATAATGATAATGATGATGATAATAATAATAATATGTATGTAAAAAAGCCTTAAAAATTCATGAGAAAATCTTAAATCGAGAGTAACCTTTTTAAACAAAAAAAAAATTGCGGTGCCCTCAGCAAAGCCATTGAAATTGTTAATAGAAAATTTGAGCGCTGAATACTAGCCTTGCTTGAAGGAAAACATCAGTGCCCGACTGGTAATAAAACCTGCATGTCTGACAAATTAAAACTAGATACTTAAATAAAAATGTGAAATCTCACAATAGGCGATGATTAGTCTCCGTTAAAACCGGCCGCCATGACCGAAAAAATTCGATTTTTAGTATAATAAACTTTTATGTTATATTTTTATTAAACTTTCACATTCTTAATTTAAAGTTATCGTGTTTCAGATCGGACATCACTACATTAAACTCTGTTATAATCACGTTGTTATTTTTCACGAAAAAAAAATATAAAAAAATTCCTTCTGACATTTGGCTGTGTTATTTTACCATTTTTATTCATCACGCTTGACTGGCTGTTGTATAATTATGCTTTCGAAAGGCATATGCTTGTTTATATATTATACGCGTGACGATCCGATCTCTCCCATTTGTTTAACGCTCTAGTGAATTGATAAGGTTTAATGTTCGACAGTGGACAATATTACTTTTTAGCCGACTACAAAAAAGGACGAGGTTAGCAATTCGACTGCAATATCTTCGCTAACTTGAATCGATTGAAATAATATATTTTGTTAATTTTATAAGTTATAACAAATAATAGGTCGGGGGCAAAGTTTTTTTTTTATTTCAATAGCCTCGCGTATCATCCTTGGTAGGAATCAGTGTTCTTTTGCGATGATTTGTGGTTTATCAAATCTAATGTAATGGTGAGGACGATCTTGAACATGTTCGCAGACTGCACGCAAACTTTACAAGGCGCAGGTTCGGCCGCACATGGAATACTGTTCCCATCTCTGGGCCGGGGCTCCCCAGTGCCAGCTCCTTCCATTTGATCGCATCCATCGCAGTTCGAATCGTCGGCGACCGAGCTCTTTCCGATCGGCTCGATTCACTGGCACTGCGAAGAGATATTGCATCTCTTTGCATTTTATTTCGCATATACCATGGAGAGTGCTCTGAGGAATTGTTCGGATTAATCCCAGCCGCCAAATTTCGTGAACTCACTACGCGACAAACGTCCCGATACCATCCACACCATCTGGATGCTTGGCGGTCCACCACAGTACGTTTTCAAAAGGAGTTTTCTTCCGCGACAACCTCCTGTGGAATAGTTTACCACCGGCGATTTTTCCGGACCGATACGACCTGGGGACCTTCAAGAAAAGAGCTTCCTCCTTTCTAAAGGGCCGGAAACGCACCTGCAATTCCCCTGGTGTTGCGGTTGATCATGGGCGGCGGTAGTCACTTAACATCAGGTGAGCCGCATGCTCGTTTGCCCCCTCTTCTATATAAAAAAAAAGTTACGACATAACCGAGGGATTGAAGATTGACCACAAAACAGTTTTGATCCATTTGAAAAAGTCTAGCTATACCAACAAATCTTTGGGTACCACACGAGCTCACTGAAAGAAACCTAATGAATCGTGTACCTACTCATTTGCGATTCTCTATTGTAACGTAATGATACCAAACCATTTCTGAAAAGATTAATCACTGGTGATGAAAAGTGGATCACCTACGACAAGAACGTGCGAAAAAGATCATGGTCAAAGGGTATTTAGGCACCACAGAATAGCAAAACCGGGTTGCCCCTCCTCCCAAGAGGGTCCCCTCACAGCCATTTCTAAAAGGCGTGAGTGGGTAAAGTCCCACAACCACCACCCTCCTACATTCACCGCCTCCCTCCCCTCTTTCCGGAGGTCCCATATTTGCTTCGCCAAAAAAAAAAACAAAACCGGGATTAACAAGCAATACTGCTATGCTGTGTGTATAGTGGGATTGGGAGAGCATCGTTTATTATGTGTTTTGTTTTAACATCGGGCAAAACCAGATTCAGATTCCTACTGACAACAACTAATGAGGACCCAAGCAAGAAATTGGAAAAGAAGTGGTCTTTCATCATGATAACGCCAGACCACACGTTTGGCCACTCAGCAAAAACTGAGAGAGCTTGATTAGGAAGTTTGAATTTCACCTGTTTCGGTGTCTTCAGAATTCTTTGGGTAGTGTTAGATTAACATCAAGAGAGAGATGACTATCAAAACTAATTGTCACATTTTTTTGATTTCAAAAATCGCTAGATTTCTACAGCAACGGGATTATGTTACCACCTATAAGATGGCAACAAGTTATCGAACAAAATGGCATGGCATATTATATTTAAATGTAATTAAACTTTCGTATACATTTGGAGAAAACATTTTACTGTGTCTGTACGGATGTAAAATAAGGGATGAAGTTTTCAATGTAACCTGTGGCGACACCTAGTAGCGACGTCGTAAAAATAGTCAATACCACATGTCGTCACGTGGATGTCGTAAAAGGCGACAGAGGACATTTTCCTTACACAGGAGACGGGCAGTAGCACCTTCGTGATAACAACTCAAAATAAAAAAACACTGCCGTTGCCAACAAACTTGCCAAGCGAGGCAACTACAACAAACATTACCCGTATGGCGTATCTATAGGTTCATGTCAAGGTGGTGGGATTTTGATACACCTATCCATTCATTACAGCCGTAATAAGTGGATAAATTATTGAAATTTAGACAGCAACATAATTTTTATCTTAAGCTTGTAACATTCCTGAGTCCACTTAAAAGGATCTAAAATTAAAAAGCAAAAAGTCGATTGATGGAATCGAATAGAACGGACATTTCACCGAAGTGAGAGAAGAAAAATAAATATATTATAATAAATTCTTGGTACGTACGAGATAACATCTATAAAAAAATAACTAGCAATGCTACTAACACAGCCGATATTTCCGTTAATCATACTCGGATGACGTATTCAAACCCACGAATTAAGTTCGTGATCTACATCCTTAACCATTAGGCTTAAAAAGTAATCGTTGAATATTTTTCCAAACAACCTACAAAGTAATATCGCTTATCGCAACATTCACATAAATTATAAACAACTTCAATTGGAAAAAACGTTTCGTTACACACTGACATTACGAAATTGCTGCCAAACTTTTTGAGAACACGAGCACCGTTAGAAAAACGGAACGTGATTCCAATATGGCGTCGAGTTTGAATTTTATAAACAAGCATGGTCGTTTCGCATACACGGGGTAAACATCGACAATCATCTTCCCGGTTAAATGTTTGCACGACACTATAATACATACACTCGCACACACACAAAGGTTCGGCTTCCGTCAGCACACTCGCAGAATAAAAGTTATGCACGTGGTTCAAGACCATGTTCCTTTTCATGGTCCATTGTACATCAGTCGATTTCTGAAGGGCTGTAATGATGATGATAAAAGAAAATATGAAACCTAAAAATTATTCCATTATGTTCGTCCGTCTTAAAGTAGTATAAATTCTAGAGATTTTTATAATAAAAGACATTTCAGGTTATATTTTTAGATATGAGCCTCAATCCTAAGATAATAATTACATAATGAATGTTTTCAGTTTTTTAATAAATTATACAGGGATTCCTAAAATTTTACATAATTCGGTAAATGGATATAATGAGTGGGATAGATGAAACTAACTTTATTTTATGAAAAGTGTCTTAACGTTATTTAGGAAAATTTCTTATGTTTATTTTTGTTTATGTTATAGATGAGTAGAATTTTGGGTGTTTCCTGACCAATTTATATGACTCGGGATGCAAATACACCCAAGTGTCTGTATTTTATCTTTAACTATTTTTACCAAATACAGGAAATGTAACTTTTGATATGTTTTACTCTAACTTTATATCATATTAACTATAATTGAAAATCTATGATAAAAAATAGCACTAGTCTTCTAAAAAAAGCTATTTATAAACATAATAGACCTCCTTTCATTTTTTTAAACGCATCAATTATATGAAAAATACATAACTTCCAGAAACTGTGAAACCCACACAATCATAATAATCAAAACTTATCGCGTACTAAAATTAAACTACAAATTGTTGTTTGCAATATCTCGTGTGATCTGTATTTGCAATAGCTAATTAATTACACAACTTCGCCCTGCAACAATCGTCGAGTTAACTTTTGAATATATAAATATCGTACCACATCAGCCAGCTAATATGAAAAGTCCTCCAGGTGTAGATGCGAACTCGAGTAGGGAAATAATGAATAAAGTTTGGAAAAGCCATGAATATGTCAACGCTACGCAATAATGTGAAGTTAAATTGTTTGTCCGTCCACTCGTTATCGTACTTCGAAAAGAGTCAATATGTGTAATATTGTAGAGACGTGTGTTGATTTCATAATTTGCATATTATTTCATCAGATGCCCTATGAAAGTTCAGACACTGGCCTTCCTAACCTATCAAAAATCCTCCGCTGAACATAAGCCTCTCCCCTATAGATTGCCTCATAGTGGAGACATTTGCAATGCCACATTTGGCAGGCGGGTTGGCAAACGCAGTACTTTTTTAAATATTAGGAAAACACTGTTATGTACAGCCTCTGGTTTGTAGCCCTTTGTCGCCTCTTACGACATCCACAAGGCGATATGGGGTAGTGGATATACTTACACCGCAACTACACGGTCATGTATTTCAGCTTTTTGCATGGTAGAGCCACGCAGCAGCTATATTATGGTTGTAGCATGAATGGGTCGGCTCGACCGGGATGGGACCACGCTCTCACAGAATACCAGCGTTTAATATCAGCTTAATACTGCTGTGTTTCGTACGGTGTAGTGTAGAGAACCGGAGACTTTTTACTGGAGACGAGGCATGCCATCTCAGTGTTCAGGGGTGACAAAGCATTTGCATTTTGAATCTTAACCGAGGATAAGTGTAGAAATGTCCATGGGCCACAGAATTCACTTACCATCAGGTAGACTGTGCGTTCGTTTATCACCCATATTCTATCAAAAAGGGCAATATTGCAAGGTCTGTTATTTTCAATTAGTCATTATTTACATAAAAACGAAAACATATCAAAGAGATAACAAAAAACTGGGAACCCCCCCCCCAAAAAATAAAAAAAAAAAAAACACCACACCCCCCCCCCCCCCCCCCCCCCCACCCCTTTTTGAAAAAAAAGGGATGGGAAAGACCCCCCCCAAAAAAAAAAAACTGCGATCGCCAACTACTAAAGTCCACTGCTGAACATAGGCCTCCCCGTAGATTGCCCCATAGGGGGGGGGGGATATTTGCTATAGTTGTCACGGTCGGCAAGCATGTTGGCAGCCGCAGTTTTTGTTTTAAGTCTTTAAGGTGCTGCTGCACATCTCATGATTTATTTCCATCTGTCGCCTCTTACGACACCCACGGGAATCACCCCGTATCCATACGGTAGGCCATATCAATGGGGTAGTGGATATTCTTACACCGTCACTACACGGAAACGGTCTTTTTTATAGGCTGTTATGAATTAACTAATTCTCCACCATCAGTCATCCTCGCTATAGCTTCGCACATCAAAAAATAGGGTGAATAAGTTAGTCAATAAAAAAAATTGTGACAGTATTACATTTATAATGATATGTGAGATAAAAATAAGAGAAAGGAATCGTTAAATATTCATTTTCCTCCATCTTGCGAATGTCACATAATGATGACTGACGTGATTAACGTAAATCTCACATTTCGTTTCCTTCAATATTTTTACTCGAAAGACTATTGAAAATGTAAAAAGGGGCTTTAACAGACAGCGTTGCATAATTGTGTAACTTTTTTATAAAACTGATGAGATTATGAAGTTATAGACTCCCTGAAAATAGTTACTGTAGCCCATAAACAAATGCAGCCAACTTCAAACTAGGAATGCTACACATGCTTCGTAACTTCCAAGTTAAGCTGTAATGCTTCATATCCTGTAATTATACTGGCTCTCTATAGCCTTCAGACAGGAACTCAGTAATGCAAACACTGCTATTAGATGGTAGAAGATCGGAACCTACCCAAACGGGCTTTTAGGTAAAAAAAAAGTAGTCCTGCCACCGACTTAAGTAGTAAACAACGTACTAAGTAACCATAATAGCCGAGGTTAACTATGACATTGGAACGTTGAAAACCTCAATCTCCTTTGTGACCATAGGTGCTGCAAAGAACTCGAAACGATGGGAATAAAAAATAGATCAATTAAGTAAGTAAGTAAGTAAAGTACAGTCGTAAACTGGTTATTTTTACAGAAGGAAATATTCGTTTGAAGATTAAGAATTGCAAAGCTCATTAATTATATTTTGTTATTAAAAAGGGATCTTTCAAAATAAATTTTTGTATTCTGGAAGCCAATTTGTTAAATTTAAAAAAAGTTTTAGGCAGTTTTCGTGTCGATTTCTTGAAATGAGCGTTATCCGCGCTAGGTCAAAGTGTTTAGAAAGTTGTGAACGATAGAACAGTATGTGGTTTAGTTCTACAATTTGCAAGACTTTGCAGAGCAGAAAAATAGTCACGACTTGAGGTGAAGAAAGGTATTTTTCAGCAGTTTTGGACGACTTAGGCCAATGACTAGGTCGCGATTTAGAGCTCCGCACGCAACAAGCAAGTAAACGACAAAAAATAATAGTTCTGAGCTTCTGCGTCTAGGTGTCTGTCTATGTTCTTCTTACGTATGGAAACGCTCTATGATAGAGGAGAACGAATAAATTTGTAATATAAAATAGAAGAACTAAAAACTTTAATTAAAGAATGTTTTAAATATCATTACGTTAAATATAATTTATTAAATATTACAATATTCTAAGCCATAAACTTAATATCAAATAACTGAAAAATTTTGAATATCCATCGCTGTCGATGTAAAACGTTTTTCTGAACGTTATACATTTCTATAGCTACTATTGAACTAGGCATTAGTTCAGATCACAAATCTTTTATCAGCGAAGACAAACAACCTCGAACGTCGTTTCCAATGAACTTAGCTCCTTTTTCACATTTATATCATCATCATCGCTTTACAAGTCCATTGCTGAAAGTAGGACTTCCCCGAAGAATACTACAAAGCACTGTGCTGTGTCATGAGCATCCATCGACTTCCTGCATCTCTTAATACGTCGTCACTCCATTTAGAGAGGGATCGCCCCACAACTCGTCATTTTATATTTGAGATTTAATTTACAAACAAAAAGTTAAAAAAAAGCATAAACAGTAAAATTAACCCATGATACGAATACCCCACCTAAATGCAAGACAAAAAAGCAGCGTTAGTTACTTTATAACGAAAGTCAACTCGTGCAAATGGATTAATTACAAAGTTTAAAAACAATGGAGAGCGGGCAAAACAAGTGCGGTGTTGGGCGAGCCGCAACACAGCCACGCCGCAGTTAAATGGAGTTGCAAATTGACGCGGCGACGACGATTTCGCACCCTGAACGCCCCATTTCCACGATAGCTTTAGATCCGGAATTTGAACCTGGGTCACATCTCACAAACTATGAAATAAATAAAAAAGTACAAGCTGGTCAAAGACCCCCATTCATTTATGAGAAGGTTTGGGATAGACAGAGTCATTACGACGCGCTGTCAATGCATTTATATACCATAGAAATCTTTTATACTCCTAATGTACGAATTTCTCTCCGCCATGTTTTCCTTCTTCATCCAACACATGGTAGTAGTAAAATTCGATCGAACTCGAGTTGCACGCGTCTCACGATTTTAAAGCGGGTTGACGGTTGACCTACACAGATAAAGTAATAATGCTTTTTTTATTAAGTTAAATATACATAATGAGTGGGGCAACATCGAGTCTAGCAGATCATCCTAAAAAGAAACAAATTGATTGCATCTGTATTTTCCAAACCACTCCACAAGTTATTAGAAAACAGTTTTTAATGGCAGCCTCCAGTGGCTTTGACTACGTTTTCTAATCTAACGAGTAAATAAACAGAAATCTAAATAATTATTATTATTTAGATTTCTGTGGGTAAATATCAACAATTCAAATTTAAATTTCCTCTTCAATTTTATTCAAGCTGAAAACAAACATATAAATAAAGTTGCAATGTCTGTTTGTACTATTCAAATGAGTGGCTATTAAGCTTAGGCGTTATTTGTATACCATTAAGAGTCAACCTATTTAAACATTTTTGTCTATTTGTCTGCCTGTTTGGGCTTCATGTCTGGATGAACCGATTGTGGTGAAACTTAACGATATCTAGGCTATATTTAATCCGAATAACTTAAATATTAAAAAAAATTATCTTTAATTATCTTAAATCTATAAATAACGCCACGTTAATAGATCTTTATCAGGCGTAGCCGGGGCTTTTCGCTAGTTTTAAATAAGACAATGGATGAGCTCTGATAATTCATGTCGTAGTGGTGACAACCAATGTACATAAGAATATCATATAAAATTGATTTTGCCGCCATTTTCAATAGCGAGATTTTGTATCGTTGCCTTTGTCAATGTTATTTTCAGTCACTTTTTTGAAGAAGAAGCTTGCACTGTTGGCATTTATGAGAAGGTTTGGGATAGACAGAGTCATTACGACGCGCTGTCTCAATGCATTTATATACCATAGAAATCTTTTATACTCCTAATGTACGAATTTCTCTCCGCCATGTTTTCCTTCTTCATCCAACACATGGTAGTAGTAAAATTCGATCGAACTCGAGTTGCACGCGTCTCACGATTTTAAAGCGGGTTGACGGTTGACCTACACAGATAAAGTAATAATGCTTTTTTTATTAAGTTAAATATACATAATGAGTGGGGCAACATCGAGTCTAGCAGATCATCCTAAAAAGAAACAAATTGATTGCATCTGTATTTTCCAAACCACTCCACAAGTTATTAGAAAACAGTTTTTAATGACAGCCTCCAGTGGCTTTGACTACGTTTTCCAATCTAACGAGTAAATAAACAGAAATCTAAATAATTATTATTATTTAGATTTCTGTGGGTAAATATCAACAATTCAAATTTAAATTTCCTCTTCAATTTTATTCAAGCTGAAAACAAACATATAAATAAAGTTGCAATGTCTGTCTGTACTATTCAAATGAGTGGCTATTAAGCTTAGATGTTATTTGTATACCATTAAGAGTCAACCTATTTAAACATTTTTGTCTATTTGTCTGCCTGTTTGGGCTTCATGTCTGGATGAACCGATTGTGGTGAAACTTAACGATATCTAGGCTATATTTAATCCGAATAACTTAAATATTAAAAAAAATTATCTTTAATTATCTTAAATCTATAAATAACGCCACGTTAATAGATCTTTATCAGGCGTAGCCGGGGCTTTTCGCTAGTTTTAAATAAGACAATGGATGAGCTCTGATAATTCATGTCGTAGTGGTGACAACCAATGTACATAAGAATATCATATAAAATTGATTTTGCCGCCATTTTCAATAGCGAGATTTTGTATCGTTGCCTTTGTCAATGTTATTTTCAGTCACTTTTTTGAAGAAGAAGCTTGCACTGTTGGTAAGTTGCCATTGCACAAATCTCCATAATTTTAATCCAAACTGCAGCCAAATCTCAACAGAAAAACTACATTAGGACTGCCTGAGGTTTGGCAGAAATTCCTAAACATCCACATACATACCTAAAACGAAATTTCATAGAGAGCTTGAAAAATCGAAATGAAATATGTAATTTTTATCTACATGCGAGCCTAAAGTTCTATATTATATATAAGATGCTCTAGATCTGGTAAAGAAGATACGTAGGAAAGAACAGAGGGGGATCCAAAAATAAAGTAGTGATAATACATATTCTTTGGCAGAGTTTTGTTAAAACCCATCCTTTCTCTTTATATGGGTTAGTGGATATATTAAAAAAAGAACGCTTAAACACCACAGCTTCCGTATAGTATCGTTTAATCTTCATATAATTTTTTATAAATACATACCTACAGTATAAATTATTACCTATAATATATTCAACCTACGGCCACATAACATCATTACAAAACGAGTAATTCTTTCATGTTACACTCAAATACAAACATTTGAATACAAAGGGACAAGCGTTAATCATATACATTCAAATGAATTCGCGGGTTGTTGAAGCACCCCGCTCTTGTCGGTCGGTGTGTAAAGATTCCGGTTTAAATTTTTATTTAAAAAAAAATCGTGTCGCGGTTAATGACCCTTTGTTCCGGGTGAGCCACTCGTCCGGCAGACGGCTGGCAGACTGTCGAAAGCGAACAAACACACCTATGTATACAAATCGTACGTATTGACGGTGAGGTTGAATGCGGTTCCTGAAAATGAGTTACGTAGTGCACTCGTGTATTCACTATGAGTTATTATCGACATGATTTCGTGCTGACGATGTATTGCGGTTCTCGTTTGGAAATCGAAAAGAGCCTTTATTTGTTAGTAGTTTGAGAAGGCTAGTCAAAAAAGAAGTAGACATGTTAATAAATAAGCTGCTTGTTAACATAAATAAATATATACAACATGTCACAAAAACCCTGTTGTTTTTCGTTCAGTGCCTTATCAGCATCAGTATTCTAACGAACGAGGGACGTTCAATGTATTCTCGGTATGGGTATGTAAGATAAAGAAAAAATTATGAAATACATATTTTTTATTTTTCAATATAGTCTCCCATGACATCAATACATTTACTTTGTTCATGAAAACAGATTTTCCATTGACTTGAAAAAATTTTCTTCGTCTTGGTCTAAAAATACTCATTGACTGTGATGAGCTGATGAGACTTGACTCAATGATGAAACATGAGTTTATTATCCAGCAAACCGCTTTCCCTGAAGGTCTTTTTTAAGTTTGGGGATATTAAGTAGGCATCATGCAATTTTCTCAAACCCGCAGTCTCGTACAGCAGCCTTGGAGAGTCGCGCCGTGTAAACCTGTGCGTCTTCATGAAGAAGCAGCACTCCCTTGGTCAATTTCTATTTTAATGCTTCCCTCAAACGGCATAAAGTGGCTTAATATTTGTTAGCGTTAATGGTTTCATCTTTTTTTGTGTACTCAATCAATAGTATTCGATTTTTTTTTCAACATTATCGAGTCAGTCATTCCCATCGCCTATGACTGCAGGTTACATAAGAAGTAATGAAGTTACCAAGATGAAATTTCATATTTATAGCCTCAGGTAGTGTCGTTAGCTAATGATTTTTTTAACTACCCACATTATTAGTCAATCACCCTAATACCGAGAATACATTGAACGCCTCTCGTATACATACTTTCGCATTGGCCGGGTAGTAAGAGTATTGTCAAAGACTCCACTTTACCGATGCGGGTGTCAGAGGTACACCACATAAAACTTGCAAATAAAAATTAATTTTTTAATAAAAAAAAGTTATGGTTGAGTTTTTTGAAGTTACAACGTTTTTTTTTAACGCCGATATCGCCGATAAAGCAGCCTTTCATTGGTGGCCGCAGATTTCGAAGTAAGTTTGCTCACGTATTATATTCAATTTAAGGCATTATTTCCTAAATTACTAAGGCTTATATACGAAAAATTATTATTAAAAGCCGGTATTGTAAAATAAAGTATAAAAGATTACATTAAATTTAATGTAATACTACTTAATATAGCCATTAAAACCATTTATAGGCAAATATTGTAACAAACTTATTTAACAAATTGTAATATAAAATAAATACTAGCTTACCAGGCAGACGTTGTTCTGCCCTTTTCGACGACCCTTTGTCTTATTAAAAATCCTCAAATTCGCAAAAAAAAAAAACAAATTGTCGGTCACTCATGAGTAAAAAAACTATCCTATCTCTCAAGTTATACCAAACTGCACACAGTGTGCAAATTTGATTAAAATCGGTTAAGTAGTTTAGTTCATCGCGGACAAACGACGTGACACGTAATTTATACATATTAAGATTGTAACAAACTCCATTCGATTTGAATTTAAATGAATTCATATTAAAAAAAGCCGGACAAATTGAAATAGGCTAATATAATATTAATAAAGCATGCGTATATGGATTCGATCAACCCTTTCGCTGTCCCGTGCACTACATAATATTATATTAAGTCATTATTATTATCTTACTATTGTGTCTGAAAACCGGACAGTGAGTGTTAATAATTAAATCTAAGTTAATTTCTTCTATAATAGATATTTGTTCATAAGAAATTGCATGTCGATTATATTGTAATTTCTTATAGATGTTAATGATATGAGGTCGTAATTAAGAGAATTCATTCTATCTGTATGATAAAATCTGTAATATCATAGCAGAATGTAACCAGATTAACACTACCTAAAGTTTTGAAATAGTTCTCGAAGTTATTTCTTCTATAGCATGCAGATTTAAAATTCGGTGCACACGCTCCAAACACTTTTTTCTATTTCTTACAACACGTTGTACGAATACGAACAAGTAAAAGTGCTTCAAGTTTTCATTTCATTAGTTTAGCATTACTAGAGGACCAGTTCGCTTAGTCTGACGCTAAGGAAACATTTCATTATTAATTTATTATTATAACTAATCCCTGATGATTATTCTACTGCACTGTACACTGTAGAATGAATGCTCCACATAGACAAATGTTTAAGATCTGCTAAACCGGATCTATCGCTATTGGGAACAGTGTATTAATTGGCTGTTAACGCAAAGACTGTCCGCACCATGTCTTGATTTACACATACACAATAAATTTGATCATTTGAGCAACGACATCTAAGGAAGATAATTTGATGATGGTTATTTTACCTATGATATATAAGTTTTTTTGTGTACGTATAACGAATGCATGTTCTCATTTGCCACCCTCATACCGGCAAGCTCAGCATACGTCAAGCTCTTATTGACGAAGAGACGAATTATTTATACATGAGTGAAATGGATGCAGGTAGTTCAATATCAAATTTTGTAGCAATTCATACGCGAGGTGAACTTGTTAACTTGGCTGTGATTATGATAAAACCAAAAATTAAAACATTTTAAACAATTTTAACTATGTATCTAGCAGTAAAGTCTTAAATTTAACAATAAACAACAACCCACGATACAAAGTAGGACAGAAACAAAAAACCTACGCTCAAAAAATAATCTTATAAATGTTTAACTCCCCATAAAACGAAGATAGGTGACAGGAACTCAATTTGCTTTATCGATCCTTTGTTCCCATAGCCACACTGCTCTCTATACGACGTTTGTACCCAAATATCTTTTACCACAATCAAATTTCGGAGCTAAAACCAAAGATTACGGTCCATTTCACTTGTCCTTTCATCGGCTGTTACGACAATTTCAATAGGCTTGGTACTCAAGAGTAATCTCGGTCACTTTCAAGTAAATCTACCCTTTATTTTTATGTAGTTCCGAGTCCTATTTGAATGTAACGGTCAAGGAGATGAGTCGTTTGAATATATATGGCGATGCGATTCCCCTTCAGTTGGCATTGTAAACAAAACGCCTATTATAATACGTCGAAGCTATGATAGAGTTGTGCCCGAGGGAATTACTACTACATGTCGATGAGAAAAATTAGAATAAGTGAATATTAATATGAAATTAAACGTGTTTATTTACTACCATCAAACGCTCAAATAATTCACTATGAGTTATTTCTCACTTTGTTGTATGCAAATTCGTGGTTGTATTGTTTAAAACGAGTTTTGTTTGAAACATCGGAAACCAATGTTTTCTTTAAGTGGTTTATGGAATTTCATAACTATTTTAAAATATCTATCTAACAATTATCCATAAGACATTAATAGTAAAAAAATCAGTGTTGGTGTTACATATGAAAAAAAAATAAATTAATAAAATTCCAATTTTATCATATAACAAAATTAAAACCCACAGCGACATATACTTAATTTTACCTTAATCAAAACTACATGTAACGATGCTACGACACATTAAGATTAAATGAAGTAGCGAACAAAAAACTAATTATTAAAATTTATAATTTATTAAAATCGATGATAAATGAAAGTGATGGTTGACTACGTCCCCTATTCTACCTATATCTTCATTGTTATTCGAAAAGTTAACGACTTCTAATGGTTATTCATGTAGCCTGTCATAACAAATCTGTTTCACGTTTTGCGTCGAGTAGTAGCGCCCGCTCACTTCTACTTCGGAAAGTGTGCCAACTAAAACATGAAACAAACGTAATTTTATATTTATTACGACAATGCAAGGACTATAATCTATGAAAGAGAACTTGGCCGCTTCAATGGACTTATAAAATTATAATTAGTTTAGCAAAACAAAGTTATAATTATGAAATGGACGAGGAAAATATTCTGCGAACTTCTGCACGGTTCGTGAAAGGACAAAGCATAATTTTAGTTTAATAAAGATCACAACTTCAAAATTTTTAGTTATAAAATATAAAAAATATACCTAAACTTCAAAAGATAAAGGTATAACGGAATTTTTTAAGAGTGCAAACGAGCATGCAATTTACCTAAACATCAGGTAATCGCATACGATGCCACAGTCTTTGAGGAAGGAGTAGACTCTTTTTCTTGAAGATTCCTAAGGGATTCCAAAAAATCGCTACTCGCAGCATATTTTTAAACTCTTCATTTTTCGACTTGTGAATGCAACATACAGCAACAACTCTAGGTATGCCCTTTTTATATATTTTTTTCAAGGTCAATAATAGTAAATTCTTAGTCAAAAAATAAATTTTCACAAAGTAGTTGTGCGAGGTAATAAATTCCTTGAAAATCGCAGTGGACCGCCAACCAACCAGATAGTGATTATGAAATTGCGAATCGTTTAGCAAAGTGCGTTATTGAAATTCGGCGGCTGGAATCAATTTCTTGGAGCACACTACGTATTACGTAACGAATTCGATAAATAATGCAGAGATGAACTTGGACATTAAAAGATACAATTACGAAAATAAAAATAATTAAATTAAAATTATTATAAGACATGGTGATTGCATAAGAAAATTCATCGTCTCTAAGGTGTAATTAAAAGCCGTGCAAGTTAAAGTGAAGAAAAGCCTACTGATATCGGAATATCCTTGTACATGTCACATTCGTAATACCCGGACTGGCAAATAGAAGGGAATGTAAAACTTACTGCTTTTGTTCTTGAGTACTAAGTTGTTCTAAACCGTAATGATAACTGAACAAAGACAAAGTGAAGGAATGTATTTTAGCTCAGAAATTTCGTTATACAAATTTACAATGGTATAGACCCGTATCTAACAGTGGACTACTTACAGGTTGATTATGATGATGTTCGTTAGATGTCGTGATATCGTGTAGTGGTGGCGTAAGAAAATCTACTACGCCATATGATATGGGATAGTTCCCATATGAGCCCTTGCCTAGCAAGGAACTATGGCAAATATCCCATTATAACCAATCTATAGGGAGGACTACGTTTAGTAGCGGACTATTGATGGGTTGTAATGATGATATTATGATTTCGTTTTATGTACCATATTTTAAAAATATCATCAAGCTGATTTTACTTTAAAATCATTTACAACCTGTTAAACTTTATAACCACCTGATTCTTTCGGGTCTGAATGTGTATCTGTGTGATATTTATAACGATTTGATTTGATCCTTTCAGTTATATAGAAATCTAACTGAAAGGAAGTCTAGTTGGACGTTGTTGTTCTACAGGTTGTAAACGACTACTGTTCATGTAGTCCCGTGTTATAATCCTATGTAATTATATATATTATAATAATATATACCTATGAATTATAAGATTACATGGGATTATATCCTATATAATCCTATGTAATGTTATGAAATTCTCAGTAGTAGTCCAGAGCCAGAAAGTTAGCGGTGTTTTATACCCTTGCCTTGAGAAGCACGTAATTGGTTCAGCGCTTGATCTCTCTTTGTTCGAGTCAGATTGCGCTCCTATGATTGTATACTAATTCGTGCACTTTAATCCTGTCCTGCACAGATGGCTAGTACTCCGTTGAGACTGGCCGCCGTGACCAAAGTAAGGTCTGAAGAACATTATAAATAACTGTAATGAAGCATGTTAATCAGAAAAAATACCGCACATATCCTGTATCAAAACTATGACTAGGCAATTTACTATGCCTTCTATTCCTCACACTCAAGAATAGACTACCTGTAAAATCCACATTTTGATGTGAAACAAAAGACGGATAAATTTAGTTTTTATCGATGCACCTACTGTTTCTCCTCTCTCTACACGCCCTTACGGTGTAACATGTTTAACACTCGTTTTAAACTTTATTCTTGTTTTTCACGAAGAAAAGTAATGTTGAGACTTTGTTCAAACATATTAAAAAGGCGATAGTGTTGCACGAAGCACAATTCTCTTTGAACTAAAAGCGATCAGGTCCTGAAGAGCGGCGTACAACATCGCCTGCATTTTAATCAGTAACTCGAGTCCACTAACTAACACTGCCCTCTCAACTTTTAGAAATGATAATGACCCGATAAAAACCACTTGCTTCATGAACGTACGTACGGGATTTTTTAAAGAAAAAAAAGAAGCTACTGAAAGTTGTGTAAAATAAGACGTTGAATAGAAAAATATATTTTCATTATTACAGTTTTTAAACTAAGGTCTTAAAAAATTGATAACGATGTGATGTTAAAATATAATTCATCGCCACCATTGGCACATTCTGTGGATTTACCTAACTGGGTATATTTATCACCAATAATATGGATATTTTACCTTGTAAATTTACTGGCACACTGTGTGCGTTTACTGTCACATCATCATCTATTTCGTGTCTGAGACAAATGTTCGTAGCATCTTGCGACTTCAGACTGACAAATGTTTAATCAACTTTACATTCTACTTACGTTAGATTTTTAAAAAATTATATAAAAACTGATGTAATCAGAATATAAGTATGGTCACTGATTCTAGTATAGTCACAAACTGAAAGTGAATCCGTAGAGATACGGAATTTTGCAATCCGGCGTGTCCGCCAAGAAGCGGATCTATAGTAGTAACAGTAGCTTCCTGGTTATATATTGCGTCAAGTGGGTACCACAGAAAGTCACCACACGAAGTTCAACTTCTCTAACTCCGTGGGCCGAAAAAAAAGGGAATTTAAATAGATTCGGTAAACTGTTATCGGTCTATCGTACTAATAGACTACATCTATGTTAGCGATATTCGATATTTTCTTTAATTCATTAATGGCAGCCTAAATCCACTGCTAAGCATAGGGCTCTCCCATAGATTGCCTTATGAATTGCGTGAAAATATCCTCCATTATTAGCCGTAGTTGGTACACCTTGGCTAGCGAGTTGACAAACGCAGTTTATCTTTATTTTGAGCTGTTGCTGGAAGATACTGCTGCTGCCCGTCTCCTGCTTCATTTCTCCCTGTCGTCCACTTCCTCCCTCCTCTCGTCCCTTATGACATCCACGGGGTGTTATGGGGTAATGATAAGAATCCATTACCGCTTAACTACATATTCGGTATAGTCAATAATAAAAAAATCCCTTTAAAATTTGGAAAAAAAATCAATATAAACACTATGATAATATCGAATGTAATGTTAGTTTTAGACATCATCATATTGTTTGCTTTAAAGTTATGAGTGTATGTTAGTTGTTTTTTTTAAATGCTTGTAACCGAGGAGCACGCTGTGGCTATTTTTAAGGGGGATTTGTTTAGTTGTAAGTATTGTTTATTAATACATCCCTAGTATTAATTTTATTGGTGCACCTAGATAAATTGTCTTCATAAATAGTAAACAAACCCTTTTTATAAGAGGGGCGCTTGGGGGGGGGGGGGTAAAATATTTAGTTTGTTGAATATATCTGTAGGATCTGTATTTTAGACAAAAAAACTATGCCGATACAATATAGTAACATATGCGTAGAAGATGGTACTCAAAATATTTTTAAAACTTACACTGTTCACTAGCAACCCGTGCCGGCTTCGTCTGGGTCGTATGGTTTATTCCAAATTCGAAAAAATCGTTAAATTTTTCAAAAAATTCTAAACTCACTCCTGGCATTGCTCTCTATCTATTTATGAAGTTTCATCGCCATTGGAAAATCCATTGCGAACACTAGCTCGGACTGACAGAAACACAGACAGACTGCCAAATATTTTACAAATAGTTTTTCATGTATTAATGGCATATTAAATAAAATCATAAAAAAAGATAAAATCCTTTTCGATAAAAGCCAGTTATTTAGATATTAAAGACAGGCACTTTAACGTTCTATCGATAGAATACCGACACTCGTCCACCACTACACCCCAAATTGTCGTAATCCGAACCGTTAGGTTAGGGCCGATGATATATGAATGCATTATTTGATTGCCGCGCGCTTCTGTCCCAATAATTGCTACAGCGTGTCGTACCGACGGGAAATATTAAATTTAAGGTTCGGCATACAAATCGAACATAAAACTATTATACCGAGTGTCATTAATTTTTCATAAGAATCAAAAATTGAACAAGAATATTAGGGAAATGGCAGCAATCAATGTATACAGCGTTCCGAAATGTGAAAAAGAAGTTTAAATAATAAAAATAAAATCAGAAATAATTATAACATATGATGAGGATGTAAGAGATTTCGACTGCTTACGTGGTAGAGCCATGCTGCAGCTGTGTGACGGTTGTAGCAAGAATGGATCGAAAATCGATCGGAGAATGATCTCGCTCTCACGGAATGCCAGCGTAGAATAGCAGCTAAATGCTGCTGTGTTTCATAAGATACATGTAAAGAATCGGGGATTCTTCGTCCCTCATGTGTGACAACGCATCTGCATTTTGATTCTTAATTGAAGATAGATGTAAATGTCTATGGGCCACAGCATCCACTTACAATTGGGAGGACTGTGTGCTCATTTGACACCCTTACTTTTATATTTAAGATTTTTTACTAGTCGAAAGATATAAAGAGAGTTAAGAAATAATAGTAATAGCATGAACTCGTCTAAGCATCGTTATCATCATTACAGCCCTACACGAGTCCACGGCAGAACATAGGCATAGCGCATCAGCAATTCACAAAATTTAGTAATTTCATGAAACTGTGCCATTTAAGAGATCTGTAAATGCGATATCATTAACCTGTAACTGGTTGACCCGCACATTTCACATTCGATATTCAAGTTTAATCACGGACCATTGGAAACCCCGACGGAACCGACTTTTAATTGGTCGAACGTAAACCAATATAACGAACGTGGTACGAAAGTTGTACCGATAACATCTACGATTGCTTTAGACACCGACTACACAAGTGAGCGTCTGGTTAGAGCCTAGAGCGAATCGATTATTGATTTGTCATCATCGCATCGACAAGAATAGCATCACAAACGACGCTGCGTTGTGTTATATTATAATGAACCTATTGTATTATCCATACCACCTGATCTAATTTACAGATTGATTTAGATTTGATTGCCTTATAGAGTAGTTATTATTTGACTCCTAAAATGATGATGCATTTTCATCGTCGGGCATGAGTTAGACGGTTTATACAAATAATCAGTGACATAATATAATACGAAAAATGAAGGATTACCGTCGAGGACGACTACGAAATAAACAGTAAAATGACATTTTCCGGCTTTATATAAAGACAAGAAAATGTTTTTAGGATCAGAGTCATAGAATAAATAATAGTTATTAATTAGAGAGAATAGTTACAAAGATCATGTGTAACGTCCATGTCACACCTATACCGGCAATTGTTGAGAGCAGTTCTCAGTAAATACAACTTCGACATAGAGGTAAATCGACGGATTCAACTCGGCTGGGCAGCGTTCGGGAGATTATAATACATCTTGTCAGGTATGCACGAAAACTTAAAAAAATTTACACAACCAGTGCGTGTTGCCAATGTTGACATATGGATCTGAAGTCCTTCACTGCTGGTGGCAACCTCGTACCAATATGCGAAGTGCAGAGCGGCCTCCCACTAAATGGAGTAACAACCTGGTAAAATATGCAGGAAGTTGATGGATGCAGGTGGCTCAGAACCGTGCTTTGTAGCTTTCGTTGGGGAAGGCCTAAGGCCAACAGTAGACTTGTGAAGGACTGCAATGATGATGATGATGATGACGATTAAATAGAGAGTATTCAAGCTTACCTTCAATAGTGATTTATTTATTTATTTGTTTAATATAATTTAATATGAAAATCGGAATGCTATTAAAACTAATACGCCAGTGAACCACACCAACTTTGCTTAATTACTTTTGCTAGGTGTAGTACAGACAGCAGTCGAATGGTAGTTCTACCGCGACCCGTCGATTCTAATCTAAAGCAGTTAAGTATCCAAAACGATACCATGATCACACTCACTTAACAGGGTTTTTTTGTTGCATTTCTTTTTTAAGGTAAATTTAGATCGTGCGGAACCCTTTCCGCCGCAAACAAGAGTGCGCTTGATAATTTTTGTATAAAACACGTCGTCGATACGAGCCTTCTAAAATTTGATATTCAAAGTAGACAGTAAAGTATGGAGCTCGGCGGTCTCAGCGTTATTGATAGTGTTTACATTATGGCGTATTAAGAGCGGGTAAGGGGGGAGCGTGTGACGATATCGACACAAAAAGACAAAGGAAACTTTTCGTATATTAAGCACAAAACATTTTTAATTAATAGTCTCTGTACCAATATACGACAAATTAAACAGAACTTCGTGCGTGCATGTAAGAGGCTAAAGAGGGAAACAAATCAGGATATTGGGCCACAATATTTTCATAATAACAACCAGAAAATAAAAAAAATTGTGACCAACCCGCCTGCTGAGCATGGCAAATATGGCAAATATCCCCATTGTGAGATAATCCATGGGCAGGCTTATGATCAGAGGTGGATTTTGCTAGGCTATCACAAAAATGAGAGGAGGCCTGTGTTGACTCGTTGTCAGTTGTCAATTTTTTTTGGTGTAACTTTTTTTTATAAATTCTAAAATAAGTGTACAGTTGGTACACTATCCGCAATTTTGATATCATTCTCATCCAATAATAACAGAAAAAAAAATAATAAGATTCATAATGAAGAGTAGGGTGGCGAACAAAAGAATCAACCCTCTCGTTAGAATTTAAAACCGACAAATCGAATAATGTGTAATGTTTATTGTAAATATGATTACGTGTGATATATCGCTGCGGACCCTATCTTAATATCGCATATTGAAAACTAACAATGTGCCGCGTAGGGTTACGCGTCACGTTGGAATTGCGTAAGTTAGTGTTGAATGTGGCGACTCGGTGGGAGCCGCGTTCGTCTTTTAAGGAGGAGGTTGCAAGTTCCTCGATGAATCTCTTTTTAAATTCAAGATTTAATGAAGTGATAGAAAAAAAAGTTACAAATTAATTAGCATGCACACAGTACATTATAAGTGTGTATATATTTACTAGAGATTCCGCGAAAACTCGATATTATTCGGTATTCGGCATTACTGGAAAAATTTTGTTATTCGTCGAATACCGAATAATAGCTAGTATTTATTCGACATTCCGCGAATAATTGTCTAAAATAAACATATAATAAACTTAAAAAATAATCAAACTTTAATTTTTCTTAAAACATATTCTTAGATAATATGTTGAATTCCAGCTAGTTTGAATATCTTGAATTAGTTTATGTTTAGGCAGTCCGAGTTCAAATTGAAAACTTTTGAGATTACAGTAACAAATAAATGATTGGTAAGTTCAAAATTACTACAAGCGTGATAATTATTATTTGATAACATAGAAATTATTTTTGATATTCCTCTTTTTATGTCGAATAATAATAGCGGGTTATTCGACTATTCGCCATAGGGAATGGCGATTAATCGGTATTCGACTATTCGCTATAACAATTATTCGCGGCGTCTCTAATATTTACTCATATAAGCTACATTTAAAATACCCAGAGAACAGCGTCGTAGGTGCGACATTGCCAAGATATTTGGAATATATTTGGTACCGCGTTTCGCCAATCAGTCTGTCAAGTGTAGCAAACCCTTCATATATTCGATACAGCTCAATTCAAGCAGTGGACTGTTACGGGCTAATAACAAAGATGCTGCGCGCGGTTCTTCCCAGCGAGATTCTTCCCCCGGGCGGTACCCATCGATATACTTAAAATAATTAACTTGTTGCAGCCTGGCAATATATATTTGATTAAAAATTCCACTCAAAAACAATTTTCTCGAACCATGTCAATATAATGTCAACTGGTATGTGCCTGGCAGAGGTGACTCATATGAATTCTGTTCTGTTTACTCTTAAGCTTGTTATTAATTCTTTGTTGTCTCTAGACAAGATTAAAATTTTAAATTACTAGACGGCAGAGATTCCTTTGTAAATAGTTAAGAGAGACTCAAAGTTATTGTACTGGTTATGACGGAATTCAGTTAATATTTTGAAGTAATTAACTTCAGTGTTCTGTTGTTTTATTGTTCCGTGGCAAAATTAACTAAATGTTACACTTAAAAGGATTCATACGTTACTAAGTTTCTACATGTGGACCAAGAATGACACGGTATTAAGCCATTAAGTCACTAAGTGTGAACCACGAAAACTAAGTCTAACACACTATCACTAATTGCGATCGGCGCTAGCGTCGTTTACACTGTTCTCGATTTTTTTTTAATTTATTGAAAATCGAAATGCCTTCTGGATCATTTCCAAATGTACCAATCATTCATACAAAATAAAAATAAGTTACTCGAAGATTTTTTTTATGTCAAAGAACTTTAGTTATACTTATTATATAAAAGCAATGAGTTTTTAGCCGGCCATGTACGATCATAGTGAGTTGTTTCTATTATTTTCTTATTCTTTATGAAGTTTGTTTGGGAAGTGTATGTAGTCAAGTTTTCGATTATAATAATATTATAATGTTCGGGCGTACACCGCATCTTCTTTTTATTTTTATTAGGACTGCGTGCTGCTTTTGTCATGCGTCATTTTATAGTTATCCGTCAAATAAACTATAACCTGACTGATTATAAAAGTAAAACAATGAAACTATTTTTATAGCAACAATATTTTAATTTGTTTATGTTGTATTTTATTCCTTAAATAACTTTTATCGGAGATTGAAGAAACTGTTCTAGTAGAATAACTTACGATTTTCTATAAAAATTTTGACGTAATAATACGAAATTTATCAATGTCACGGCCTTATTATAGAGGTAAAGAAAGTGTATAAAGTCAAATATTGTCGAGCTTATAATAAAGAAATCGCAAACATATTAACGCAACTATGAAAAATTACCACCCTCGTGCGATGCGGCTTTGTGACAGAATGTAGCCCCCGGTATATTCAACCCCTTTCACATGTTAACCCCAAAGTCTCACGTTGAGGTTGCGGGAGACGTTGACGCGGAGAGACGCAGAATCACCGTGGGCTATGCTTCAACTTCAACCCCGACACCTGCCAAGCGCTGAAATAATTTTAATGACACAATACAAATTTTAATTAACTGAGTCCTGTCGTGGCAAAGGTAAATGTGACAACGATACGATTACAGAGAGAAATCACAAAGTATAAAACATAGTTTCTATTCGGGGCTTTATTGTACGGTAAGAAATAACGCATTGGGTGGAAGCTTCAGACGTACGCTTAATCTCAAAAAAAAATCCTCCGAGATGTACATATTTTTCTTGTCGAATCAGTTTTCCGTATCATATGTAACATAGGTACATATTATTCTATTTTTACTCTGATAAATAAGGCAATTCTGAAATATTTTTCTCAACCTACACCTTAACATCTATAGATGAGTTTTTGGTGATATTCGCATGGTTATTTTAGAAACACGGTAGGAATATAAAAACAAAATTGTTTAATGAAAATAAATTATATATATACATTATAAATTTTTCAAATGGTTTCAAACAGTTTTTAATAATACATGCTATGGTCTCAAAAATAAATAATTTTCGGACTTTAACTTCGTTTCGTCACAAACCAATGATAAATGAAATATGTCAGAAAAAGTCAGATATGCCACTCTACAAAGGCCTAAAATCGGGATTATGCACCCTTTTTGGTGCAATCGTTTGTACTCTTTAATTTGAACAGAAACAGAAACTTTTTTATTCAATGTCGATTATAACAATACTTATTGAAAGTCACTTTTTTCATTTACCACTGGTTCGCAAAAAAAAACTCTGTCCTGGGAAGAACCAGCAAGAAACCCAGCGGCACTATTTTTTTTTCCAATAATAGCTTACAATCATGTTTACAATTCACAACACAAGACAAATTAGAAATAGCTTGGTAGCGATCACACTTCCCAGGGGTTATTATCATCCATAAATTCCTTAATATTATAATAATCCTTTTTATACAAACTTAGTTTAATAACATTTTTGAACTTTGTGTATGTAAAATTTTGTATAGATAATAATTTTCTGGGATTTTGTTGTAAAAACGTATACATCGCCCCAAGAATGAATTACTGACTCGGTGGAGTCATCAAGGTTATTAAAGAGTTTATCAAATTTATTAAAGAGCATACTAAAAAACTTTATGTGCATCTTCACTAACCCATAAATATGCGACTTCTGAGACCTGGAGAGATCCTGTAGCAGGTATTTGCCAACTAATCTCACTGTTCAAAAACTCATAATTATATTATGGTTTGTAGTTAAGTCCCCAAAGAGAATATATATAAATATAGTATAAAATAAAATGTGCTAACTTTTACTCTAAGCGCCAACGTAACCTGCACACGGTGCACCCTGATTCCTGTCCGTCACCCTTGATTGATGGAGAAGGCTTTTGCGATCGATTGATGGCGGGAAATCCAACCGGAAACGCTGAAAGTCTATCCGGCTTTGTGCTCTGTAAATCATACAATCCGTCTTAGTCGTCAGGGGCTAAAACACATTTGCAGTCTTTTTGCAGATGGTTAGTAAATTCGTTTGACACTTCAATTTATTAAAAAAAATTGGTTGACCATGCATACCATCCCTGGAACTTCCCGCTTAGCACTCCAAATTTCACCAAATTATGTTGCGAAATCTCGCAGTTATTTAAAACAAGGTTTTTTAATTCTTTCTCCTCACAAACGAATGAACCGATTTTTATTTTCCAAACGGCATTCGACGTTTTTCGAGGTTAAGGGCTGATTAGTTTTTTAATTCGATCGGTAAAGCCGTTTAAAATTATTTAAAAAAATCAGTTTTTCAAAATTTTTATTTTTGAGATTTCTCAAAATCTGCTCGTCCGAATCAGTTCATATATTTTTTTAGAACGCCACAAACCGCATCTCAATCGATCAAGACGTTCAAAAGTTATAAAATATTTACATACACACACACACACACACACACACACATACATACATCCGTACGGAAGTCTACGTGAAATTAGAATAGCTTCCTGGGATTTCAAAACTTCGAGATCTGATGAAAACTCGATTTTCAATAATCGGGGTGAAATAAATAACTTCCACATTTTTGAAAATTTTCAATTTTCTTAGCGGGAAGTTAAAAATGAGATGAAGCCTGTACCTAAAAATTAAACCAATCTAAAGGCCCTAAACTTTTAACATATTGTACTATTAAAGCTGTAGAAAATATCGTGCACTTAAATGTTTTTAAAATATAGATAGAGTGCTGTCCATGTGACAGTGAGTGACAACTGCAGCCATGGCCCCTACAAACAGTTTCCAACAAAAATTATTTCGGGTAATTATTGTGTATTTTCGTTAATATAGAATTAAAAAAATAAAAACTAGCGACCCCGCAGCGGCTTCGCCTGGGCACGATGCATTAATATGTCGTTAATTCGATTTTGATTTCATAAAAGAATATTTGTTTCACAATTTAAAAAAAAATATAGCCTAGATTATTGTTCTCTCTCTGTTCGTTAAATTACTATTATATAGGTACTAAGATAATATATTAAATGAAATATCTCGCAGCCTGTAACTATATAGGCTTTTCTACTTTTCAGACCGGAACATAGCAATGGTTGCACTGCGGCTAGATGACATAAATAGGTAAATGGTGGCAGCAATATATATGGACTTCCAGGTAAGAATAAGCCCTACCAGATAGTCAATACTTTAATTCTTTTTATACAGTAAAAAATATAAAAAATTACATTAACACTAGCTTGCCAGGCAGACGTTGTTCTGCCCTTCTCGACGACTCTTTGTAAAAACTATTAAAAATCCTTAAAATCGCAAAAAAAAAATTTGTGTGTCACTCATGGGCAAAAAAACTATCGTATCTTTTAAGTTGGATCAAACTGTACACGGTGTGCAAATTTGATTAAAATTGGTTAAGTAGTTTAGGAGCCCATCGCGGACAAACAACGTGACACGTAATTTATATATATTAAGATTGTAACAAACTCCATTCGATTTGAATTTAAATGAATTCATATTAAAAAATATAAAAGATAAAATAAACATAATTTCCCCCTGAAATAGCGTTATAAGAACTCTGATAGATTGGATTCTCACTACACCCCGTGAGTGTAAGAATACAAAGGGAAACTGAAAAGAGAGATGACTGCTCAATCTCTCATCTTCCTGAAAATACATCTAAATCGCGGTTGCTAACACGTGGGCAAATATCCCCCAAAACTAAAATATTATGGGATATATCCCCCCTCAGAGACAATGTATAGAAAAGCCCTATGTTCAGTGATGGAGTTCGATTGCGTGTCATGATAGTGATGATGACACATACAAACATAGAAATATAGCCTCCTCTCATGATGTAGTACCAGAAACTCTGTTTGCGTTTCTGTGAATGGCTGTTATACCTATTCAGTTCAGCAAAGGCCGGCTCGGCGGGCCGCTCGCAGACAGTTCCTTCAGAACGTTGACTACGGGAAATGAGACTAATATCTAGTTAAATATGACTGTCTCGTTGATCTAGTGGTCGTAAACGCACTCATCTCGGGTTCGAATCCGGGAACAAAATCAGTTATTTAATCAGGCAGTTGGTAGTATTTTACCCCCGAGCCTCCGAAAGCACGTTAAGCCGTTAGTACTGAGTCTGATCTCTCTCCAGTCGTGTCGAATTACCGACCCATCGGACTATTGTGAGTGAGGGAATAGAGAGTGCACCTGTGCTTGCGCGTACACTCGTGCACTACAATCCTTTCCTGCGCCGATTGCTTGTCCCCGTTGAGACTGGACGCGATGACCGAAGTTCGTTCTGGAGAACATTATTAATATGTAGTCATCACTCAATCTCATATAAGCTCGATTTATTAAGTTCAGCCTAGCCTACTTGCATTCTATTAGAATAAGTCTTAAGAAGTTTTTTGTGAACGTAATCTAATGATCAAAATCTCTGCTAACGGGAAGAATATAATATAACAAAAACTTTTTTCCTCAACCTTTTTTTAATCAATCTTCCCTAGTACACTTTATCGGGGAATAATAATGCCGTTCCCTTCCGATTTTGGCTAAAGTGACATATTTATATGAGAACCTGTCAACAACGGAAAATATATTATACTTTAATCACACGATCACCGAGGCACATGTTTGCTAGTACATAATAATTATATTTTTATTACGCAAATTTCTTAATCAGGCTTAATACAACCAGCTAAAATTGCCGTGTAGTAGAGGCGTAATAGAATCCACTACCCCATATTATCCTGTAGGAGTAAGAGGCGCCGGGGGGAAGCAGGGCCATGAGATGAGCAGCAGCATTTCTCTGAGAACTGAATAATTAATAACTGCGGCTGTAAAACAGTCTGTCAAATGTGACAATTATGTCAAATGAATTTATGGTGGAGGCCTACATATGTTCAGGTGCAAAAGTCAGTTCGTAAGCAATGACGATAGCAAACTAAACAAATGCTTTTGTGTTAAGGTTTGTAGGTCATCACTATTACAGATATCATTATAATAATATCTGAAATATGAACAAAATAAAAGAAAAAAAGAAATGTTCTTCCCGACAAGTTTTCGATGGATAGGGTTGCAAGAAAACAATAAAATCATTTTTAAATAAAACTACTTTTTTCGGAGCTTATCGCGTATATTAGCGGGAATGAGATGCTCGATGCACCAAAGTCATAGTAACCACGGCCACCTTCAGAATAAAATTATTAATTATGTTCCGATCTACGCAGTGTGTACTTATAGTATCTTGAAGTAGGTAAAAAATTCAATCCTAGAGGGTTGCAAATAAATAGCCTGTTTTTAACAATTTGTAGTTGATTTTTACTTTTTGTTTAATGTTCTAATCATTATCATAAACCATAAATTAATAATATAAATTGATAAAATAAAATGGTATATATAAATAAGTTCATAGATAAGTTCTAATACACACATAAACATGTCACGTTTAAAATTGCCAGGTTGTTATACCGGATTGCTCTAAATAAACCCTTTGTAGTGGCAAATGAAAAGAATTGTAGCGCGTTTACTCCAGTAACCTAAGGGCCGTTGTGACAGGAACAAAGAGATTCACGCTCTGCTTATAGTGAATGAGATCCTAGTGTTTACAGTAAGGCTTTAGTACTATATCTTATCTTAGCAGACGCTTGTAAAATATTGATAGTACAGTCTATTACAGACATTTTTTGTCATCGACTTATTAAAAACAATTCTTAATGAAGAAAGATATTTCATTTCTTAGTCTAGAATAGATGTAGGTGTGTCTATAAGGATCGCTTCAATGGTAGTCCCATCAGGTAGATCGTGTGCTAGTTTTTTTAATCTTACTTTATCTTTTAAATATTTTTATAACATGCCAATATTTTATCTAGTATTCCTTTAAACTTTTTTCGCCTTTTTAGCTTAATACTAACGTATAATGTACGTGACATGAAACGAAGTAATTCTTAACCCTGCCATTTTTAACTTACCCTTAAGTTTTAAATAAGATATATTTGACTAGGTATTTAAAAAGCCAAAATAAATATCTAAACATATTTGTCCATTACGTTACAGTTCTAAACTTAAGCCCAATCAATTTCGATAATTTCATCCTTAACCCTTTCACATTCGAAGCCGACCATAAACCACCGGGTCCGTGGCACCGATGTTCACGGATACATTAATTTACATACCGGGGAATCGTCCGCAGCCTTATAAGGCTGACGTCGTGACGGGGCGCATGCGAAAGAATACTTATGACCACGTAATACGTCCCGGCGATGTGGTTGCTCTCATGTTTGCATTGCGGTACGGATTCTCATGCATGACCTGCCGTGGATAAGCCGGTTGTGACCGCAGACCTCTTTGTACTGCAATAGCTTACATAACCGCGAAAGGTTAAAACTGTAAAACTATTACCGTTACCGATACAACCTATCAAGATTCCAATGTTGGACATAGATCTACCCCATAGATTGTCACATAGGTGGTCACATTTAGTTGGCGAGATAGTGACCTCAGTATTTCCTAGTAGTCATTAGGAGGACGTTGCTGCCTATCTCTTATGGCTAGTTTAGACGATGCGAGCTGCTGACTAGACAGTAGACAGCTACTCGGTTTGTCTACTTGTACGTCAGTAGCTCGGCTCGCCTTTGCTGTCTACACGACACTAGTAGCTGCCGTCCAGTCTTGCGAGTTGTCGCGATGTCGAGTGAACGTGTTATAAAAAAAAAAACACTGGCGAGCTACTGCCGAACGCGTCTAAACGATACGAGCGACGGCCGAGCTGCTGTCATGTACGTGTTGCTGGCGGGTGAGCATGCGAGTGAAAACAAAAAATGTTGAAGTAACTCGGATGCGAGCTACTGTTCGACTCGCACGTGCGAGTTACTCGTAACTGACGTCCAAACAGTGCGAGTTACTGCAGTGCAGCTACTCGGCAGGCTGACTCGTACGCTAGCTCGCACTGTGTAAACTAGCCATTAATTTGTTTTCCTCTGTCGCCTCTTACAACTTGTGGCAAGACGATATGTGATAGTGGATATATTTACACCGCCATAACACTGTAAAAGTGTGTTACTAATTAATTACAATCTAAATTTAAATGAATAAAAAGTTGTATATAGAAGTTATACAAGATTTGGGTCACGGCGGCAAAAGAAGTTAATATAGAAATACATACATGCAAAAGTTTGTGAAGATGTTCGGCTGTTTGCGACTAAAACATATACTTAAACAGCTAATAATAATGATAAGCCAGGGGTTTATTTTTAACTTACTTCAAAAAAGAAAGAGACTTACAGTGCGAATGTATGTTTTTGAGTCTACGGTACGCGATATCTTCGTCAATAGTGAAGAGATTTAATAATTCTTTTTATTTAATATTTCAAGAGTGGTCCCAAAGAAATTTGTAGAAAAATTCCACTACTAGGGGTGGAAAACATACTTTAGAACTAATACTTGGAAAATATAGTTTTTAATGTAATGCTATTAGACGATAATGAGATAATTTATTGTGTTGTATTTCTAGAAATTTCACTGGAAAGCCAATTTTTTTTACACATTAAAGCGAAGCAACAGCTAACTTATTCTATTTTGATAACTTCCACAGTATTCTACAGTGTGTTACTGTGGAGATCTGCTGCCGGATTGAAACCAATATTCATATTGCGAAAGCAATCGATACGGGCAATCAATAACTTGGGGTGTGTCGTCTACTAGCGAATGTAATTGGTGGTAATTTAGCACTTTAAATCTAAAATTATATAAAATGTACAATTATTTCGATGCAGGAGGATCAAACTCGGGTTGATCGCGTACTGTGAAATTTACGGCAAGTGCTAGCCCCGGATCTATTACATTTTTATTTTGAGTACGCCTACATTCTTTTTGCTTTTTCATATTTTATAGCACACTACCCCTCTAAATTTCTAAAAGGTGTTGCGTGCCCAGCGGAAAGATTAAAGGCGTACTTTTTTTTTCGATTGTCCAATTATCGTTTACAAACCAAAGTATGTTCCTTGATTTAAACTACTGTATAATACTGTACGATTATTTTCAGTTAATTGCCTAACCTGTAGATAAGAGGATTTAACTTCAGCGCCCCCTTTGGCCTGTTACTGTAGTAAGATATTACTGTGCCCCTCGGGACACTTTAAAACTTATTCAGTTCCAATAACCAAGGTACAGAATAGCGAACATACAGATTCTTATTGCGTACACAGCCGCTACTATAAATTATTATAGCCGCTATTTCAATTATCATTTTACGAACAAGAGAATTACGACTTACTGATATAATACTCTAAATAAGCTAAAACTTCAATTTACTTTAAGACGTGAGAGGTGAATAGTGAGGAGGAGGTGACAAACGAGCGTACAGTCCATCATATGGTAAGTGAATACTATGGTTTGGTTATGGTAAGTGAATATTTGATTGAAAATCAAAATTTAGGTGCATTACCACTCCTGAGTACTAACACGAAATTGCCACGTTACCAGCTAAAAGGGTCTCCAATAGTCTAAACAAAACTGCGTATACAGAATATGAAGAAAATAAATTATCCCTAGCCTAGTTAGATATGATTAGCTACTTATGAACAGTCAGCGACTATTAAATGAAATTGTCTTTTCATGACTTAATACGGTTCTAATGTCGAACATAAATTATAACCTAAAGTCACGTAGTACGGTCAGCACTTAGCATACCTAACTGAGTTAGGTCACATAACGGACAATGGGATACGTTAGAACAGTAATTTCTTTTAAGTTTGCATTGAATTAGTGTCAGTATTACCGATAAGAGTAAATTGATCAAAACGGGAAACGTCACGCTATAAGCAGCTAAACGTTGAGTATGGCATTTGAATGGGTTTGATTTCATTGAGCAGTAATAATAATATTTTTTTATAAAACTAATATGATAGTAGGATCTACAGTCCACCCGATGGTAAGTGACTATTTCAGCCCATGGAAACCTGCAATCAATTAAAAAAGAAGGCTATAGATGCGTTGTCACCTCTGAGGACTAAGGTGGGATGCCTCACACTAACGCATGCCTGTTAGGCATTTAGGTAATTATAGTGGTTCTCCACACCCTTCTGACCGGAAGAAAGCAATGCACGCACTGCTGTTAGGCGGCATAAATAGGCAAATAGGTGGTATCTTTTTAGACGGAATCATAGGCAAAAAGAGTCCTACTACTCTTTTTATAGAATAAAGGTAACAAACGAGCACACAGCTCACCTGATGGTAAATGGATGCTCTAGCCCATATACACCTACATTTATACTCAAGAATCAAAACGTTGATGCGTTGTCACCCCTGAGGACTAAGATGGAATGCTTAATTTATAGTAAAAAGGGTCTTCAGTTCTCTACACTCATTATACGAAACACAGCAGCATTAGGCTGCTATTTTACGGTAGTATTTTGTGAGAGCGAGCTCCTACCCCGGTCGAGCCGACCCATTCGTGCTACAACCATAATAAAGCTGCAGCGTGACTCTACCACGTAGTCTACTTACTTACTTTTGGCAGTATAACATGCTATACGCAGCTAAAAATTTTCGACGAATACTATTCACGTACATTTTTATGGAATATAAAAATAATATTTGGGTATTTAGCCTGCGCGTTACCGTTTATAAAACTCTTTCGTATATTCAATACATTACGCGACTTAATATCGTAGACTTTCAAAGCCCCTATTACCGAATTACATATGCAAATAACGTTTTGATAGATACACAAGTAATACTTGAGCCCTTTGGAGAGACGCCTGTACGGAGAATCGCCTTGGCTTATACCGGTCCTTGGGGACCAGACTTGGCGGAAATTGTTTAACTACGGTCAACGGTTTAGTCTTCATGTAATTATTGTTTGCCTGAGAGTTTCAAACTTATTCCAGAACCCAAAAACAGGTTTCAGACAAAACAATTAGCATTGATTTATAATCAATTATAATATTTAACTAAGTGCCGTGGAAGCTCAGTGGCTTATCACTTGCTGTAAATTTCACCGCATGACACGCACCATGCTCCGGTGACGACACCTCTGTTTTTCGATTAGTAATCGAGGATTGATGTAAATGTCTTATAGCCACAGTAATTACTAACTATAAGGCGTGTTATATAAGAGGTTTCAAATAATAATCCATTTAAAAATTAAAACACGTCATAAGCACACTAGCATAAGTATTTTACTAGAATCGCTATTATCAATTAAATAGTGCAATAAAACTTAGGAAAATAACCCATAACGAAACAATAAAGTAATCTTACAATTCAGTAACATACTAACGTTTTCGTATCAATAAATCATTGGCACTTCTCATTAAGCCCATTCACTGAAATCCAACAGGCAATAATCAAATAAATTCCAACCGCATTAACATCTCCGTACAGCAAACATCCGTTGACGTTATGAAGCGAAGTTGATTCACCTCAGCTTCACCAGTAGGCGTCGTTTAGCGGGTCCGTTTAATCTGTCTTTATGCATTTACTAATGAGCACTATCCGCTGTCGGTGCATGTTGATTCATACGAAGCGGTATCTTGATTAGCGCCTGTAATAGTAAGCGAATTTCGGTCGACGGCATTAAGTTATACCGTTATGGTCAGTTGTGCCAGCATTCATACTGAATTCGGTGAGAATTAATGGCGTTAGCTACTCTGACAGGTACTTAAAGAAGCTCGATAAGTAGCTAATTACGAATAAAGAAGCACCTTTTACAAATGTCAATCAACAAACTTCGGCGAAAACCTAAGCTAAGTGAGGTCCGCCATAACACGTTATGTGTGAAGAATGTTTTTTTACGAGAATTTATAAAATACTTTTTTAATGTTATATCCGTTAAAAATGTTGTTTTGTTTTAATGTGCACACATTTGTGACGGCGACGTCGTCACGCCACAAGCGAAACACTCGAAGCCTAAATCGCGCTATCAAAGTTCCGAAGTAAAACAGTATTTATAGAATAGCTCCGAAATATCACACGGAGCGTTGGCCGCTCCCCGGGCTGAACAACTTGCCCGGCGGGTGACCTCCCTTTTTCTTCCACGGCTACATTCCAAAGTGAACATAGGCCTCCACAAAGAAACGGCACAAAGCACGGTCTAGAGTCACCGCATCCATCGAATACCTGCATGGCTTACCAGGTCGTCACTCCATCTAGTGGGGGTCGTCCTACGTTTCAGCTACCGGTACGAGGCTGCCACTCGAAAACCTTTTTTCCCCATCGGTTGTCGGTTCTTCGGGCTATATAGCAAGCCTATTACCACTTCTTACAACGACATAGCCAAACGGATTAGATTATTAATCCGTTGGGCTATGTCGGTCAATCAAATCGGAAACCGTGAGCGTAGCCCTCTCCATAGTTTGATGAGCGATTTTGAGCTTCCTCGTCTTCCAATGCAGCGGCGAAGAGTTTCGGGGATATAACGCCCCCAATTTGCCGAAGAGTATGTATGTGGTCTATGGTACTAAAGCCTTTTCAGAAACCTCGTAGTAGCAGTTACTAATCATTTAATCTTAATATGAAATGTTTATTCATTAGTTCTTGGAACTTTTATGCGAACAATATTTATATTATATTCGTTTTTAATGACGTTCTCGAAAATGGCTACGATTTCGATGAAATTCACAATGTGGGGATATACGGGGACGAAAAATCAATCTAACTGGGTCTGATTTCTGGGGAAATTCGTTTTCCCCGTGTAAAAAAAAACATAAAACGAACGAAAAAATTCATTTTATCTTTTATTTTTAAACACACAACAGCAGTAGCGCTGCTGTGTGTTTAAAAATAAAAGTTACTTATAAAGTGCATCAATTTGAATAAAAAATCTATTTTTTTAAAGAAGAAAGATGACAGGCGAGCACAGAGTTCTCCTGATGGTAAGTGGATGATTTGACCCATAACATCTACACTTATACTAACTTAAGAATGAAAATGCAGATGCGTTGTCACCCCTAAGGACTAAGATGGTATATCTAGTTTTCAGTAAGAAGAATCTCATTTGTTTGTACACAATTCTAAAGATTTCTAGAGATCACAAACAATCATGAACAGATTCATTCAATGAACGTTTTCGAGCAGCCTATAGCGAGAACGAGAAGAGCACCGCCGGGCAATCAAAGGCGCCCCTATAACAGCGTCGCATTCAAAGCTATTAGATAAAACTTAACCCACTATCAAGCTCCAAGCGTTGAAAGTTATTTTGTATTGGAAACGTAAAGCGAACGACTCGTAAACGGATCGTATTCCTGCTTTACATTAATGTAGTGCGGGATAACGTATCAAGCACCCGGATGAATGAGGATTATTGCGAGTTTTTCCACCTTTAATTCAGGGTTGCCACTTGCGTTTGCTCACACATAGCATACTATTTTTTTCTCTATCGTTGATTTGCTATGATTAAATGAATAGACTAGTATAGAGTAATTTAAGTACCAAATAAGGTAGTCAACTTTATGATAGACGCAGAAGTTTTAATTTTATTTATGTTTGGTTTTGGTTTTTATTTTAAAAACGATACCCCACACCAGGATTTCCTCCTGTATCACAGAGGCAATTTACATACACATATTTCACAAGTACAAACGTTCAGATCCGGAACAATTATTTGTGATTGTTCCGTGCGGGATTCAAACCGTGGCCCTCACTACCACAAATCATTGCTAAGCCACTGCGCTACGGGGCCTTCTACCATAGACGCACATGATAGTAAATGCATATTTAATTTTTTGTCATAAAAGCTTATCACGCAGAACGTTATGGCCCGTATTCATAAACGTAACAAAAAGTCTTTGTAAGGAATGGGAAACATGCGGGTCGCATTGAACTTTTTGCGGAATTATTTCAATAACTTTATTACAATGCAGGATTACCATTATTATGAGACTGTCCAACAGAATTTCAAAATAATTGGCCATTGATGCTATAATGACGTTTTATATTTATTCTATAACAATTTTATAAAAAATTTCAATCGATCTGTGTACTGTTTGCATGCTGCATTATTTTAGATGAATAAATACGGAATAGGGATAGATATGTAGCCATAGATAATAAGCACCGGTTTAGCGAAACTAAAGCCTATTCACTCTTGCCTTGAACACACATTGTATTCGGAAGAAAGGTAAGACGCTGCAAAATATTCCACTCTTAAGCTTTACGCATTAAGAATGAAATTGGCCTGGGGGCTGAATCTAAATCGTCGGACATAATATATAATCCACAACCTAGTATAGGTTAACCTGTAAGTGATAACGTGTGTTCATGTCGATTTACAGTCGAGTTAGCACCTGTCTACTCAGTTCCTAGACTATTGCTTTAATAACTTGCAGAGAGACCTTACATTTCAGTTACGTATATACATATTAGTTCAACGGTTTGGATTAGTTTGACTCATTGACCGTTCCTAAGCAGTCACCTATGCAACAGACCCCTGTCTGATAAAAGTAAGTCTGGTTTTTTAAGAGTATCAATTCCTATTAGTAATTAGATGAAAACTTCCATGTTTTGCATTCAACATCATTTTATATATATATTCACTGATGAATTTGGATCAAGGTCCTGAGCCATCCTGCCTCATCCACCGACTTCCTGCATGTCTTTCCGTACAATTATGAACTTTGAATGACAGTTCATATGGGCAATACGATAACGCTCTGTTTTAAATTAGCCAGGTTCGAAACATAATAGTGGTGATTTCTGCATCCTTTTACGTTTTTTGAGATTGTTTTGCTTTATCAAAAATATCCTCAGAATAAAATAAAATTAATAAAAAACTAAAACAAAATGAATAAAAGACGACCTTTCAAGCTTTGTTTTGCCACCGCATAATTATCGAATTGAAGCTCTTGAGCGAGAAATACCGCATTAAACTATAAATGGTTCCATATTCGATTACAAACGCAGGTAATTCGGTACGGCGGTTATGTATTTACTTGAATCTCAATAACCGAACGAGTTGAGCCGTCTGTAATTCGATAATACACGAGTATTCTTGAATATTCGTATTAAAACAATTTATTCCATTATCCTACATATCTATTTGGAATTAGTATGGTTTTACCTTACTAAATTCCAATATATTGATGGTAAGAATGCTCAATATTGCTACACAATGTTTATAAATTTACATAATGTCGCTGTTTAAAAACGCTAGTCGCAACCTAACCTAACCTAGGAAGTTTATGAACGAAAAAAGTAAAGTAAAGTTACATCCTATATACGTCCCACTGCTGGGCACAGGCCTCCCCTCATTTCTGAGAGGGTTTTAATATCCGCCGCGCTGCTCAAATGCGTGCTGGCGAACTTCACATATCTTCGAAATATATTTTTTTTCTTATTCGTCAGACATTCAGGTTTCCTCACGATGTTTTCCTTCACCGCCGAGCTCGTGGTAATGATGAACGTACTAGTAATTAAATCAATAATAATTTAAGAAATAAAATGCTTTGACTGTGTAGCAGCGGCATAACATAATTTATAACCCAATTTCATATCGTGGTTGTCGTAAGAGTATCTCGTTTACGTTAAACGTAAAATAACCAAACCGGCGATGACCACCGTTAGAAATGGGAGACGTCTGATACGGCGTCGTCGTCAATCCGCTTCCTAAGCATGACGATTAACCCTCTCGGTGTCTCGTGCATTACATATAGGTCATTGCTATTGTCTTACCATTATGTCTGAAAACCAGACAGTGAAAGTGTTAAGGTAAACTCTTTCCGCTAATGGGCCCATACCCAGCGATGGGCTTTTACGCTTGCTTGATAAAGAAACTATAGTATTTAAGCTAAGTTTGAAAAACAAAAGTAAGTATTTGATATATTACGATCGATCCCGCAGAACTTCTGATGAAGAAAATTTCTTAAATTAGCCTCGGCTAAAGGTTAAACAAATATCAGTAAGTACTGAGTGGTGACCTGATGAAGCATGAAGAAGTCGATACGTGAGGGTGGACTTAAAATCGTGTTTTGTTTCAGTCTATGGGTCAATGTTTAACAATGAACTATTGAGAGACTCTCGTGATAATGACGATGATGGTAAAATATTTTTATCTTTTAATTTATTAATCATCATCATCATCATAAGTCCGACCAGAGGCTAAATGCATCCCGTTCTACCAGCCGCCTTGCGCAAAATGTTGAATCATCTAGCCGGAGGCTACGTTTACCTAAGCGCGATCACCATATCCGAACACGTCTACTTTTTTATAGAATAAGAATGATAAACGAGCACACAGTCCACCTGATGCTAAGCGGATGCTCGCGCTCATGGACATCTAACCACGATTGAAAATCCAATTCTGATGTGTTGTCTGTCATCCCTAAGGACTTAGGTGAAAAGCCTCGTTTCCAATAAAGAGGGTCTCCAGTTCGCTGCACATCATACATACTTAACACAGCAACATTAAGCTGTTATTTTACGCTGGTATTCTGTGAGAGCGTGGTCCTTCCCCGGTCGAGCCGACCCATTTGTGCTACAACCACATTAATATAGCTACAGCGAGGCTCTACCACGTATAAAATACTTCAAAGATTTTCACTTCTACGATAGATACGACCAGTGTTTTGCCACTGTTAAAACGCAGAATACTAAATCGTATTCTTTTACTAAACCTCACAAAGCTAGGCGCTAATACAAATGAAATTAACTATTTTACATATTTAATATTCGTAGGAAACATACCACGAGTTTTGCTATAGAAACCACCTAAACTAAAATATTACATAAATAATCAGTCTTTGGGTGCGGAAAAACAAAACAAAATAAGCACTCTGAAACGTTTTTAGTCCGTAACTCCCAAACTTCGAACAGTGCTGAAAGTTGTCCATATGCAATATAATATTGATAAAAATATATATTTTCTTACGTTATTCAGAACGCGTCAACCCTACTATGAAAGTACCCTACAAGATCCCAGCGCGATAAAGCAGCGCAACTTATTTCATTAAGTATCGCGATCTTGAACTAGTGTTCCCTCAATATCGATATTGTGGCCGCGATTCATCGGAAACCGTTGCTCAACGTGCTCGATGCTCGAGCCAATCTCTATCTCTTGCTTTAATGTTATTAAAGCTTCGCCGAGTATTATATTGCCGCTTCCTATCGGCGAGGGTATTGACACGAGGCTGCCTCGCAGTTAATGGGGATACGACTGGTTTCTCGATAGCCGAGCCTATCTCTAGCTTCGAACATTTTCAGCTTCTAACAATAATTTAGGCGTGTCTTGAAATGAGGTTGTGTCGCAATTGCGAATAACTTAACAATTATATTAAAATGTATAGATATTTATAATGTCAGTAACTACCGCAATTTATCGATTGGCTTAGGGTTGAATGATTCTAGTAAATAATAATCATTTTCATTACAGTTTATAAAAAGTCATTTTTTGAACTCTTCATAGCTTGTATCATAGAGTAGTCTACCATATAACTACCATAGTCGTTTCCATATATGCTGTAATTGTTTTCTATTTCCATCAAATGAAGACTTCGTGAATAGGGAAGTTGATGCGATATTTGATAAATCAGTTCTCATCCACCAGGCTTATGGCTCTAGGAAAGTTATTTCAAATTCCAGTGATTCTTGTCATTAGAGCTACAGGATCCCGTAATTAAGCGTAGACGTTATCGTTACTTATAAACCAGCCACGGCCGTTAGGACACGACTGTTCAATGTGAATACTTCGCGACCCATCTATACACAGGCGGTTAAAGCAACAAGCTTTGTGTGTGTTTGAAAGAGTTTTTTGAGGTCAGTTTAATGTACTACGAATGACATATAAAACATAAACTCTTAAGCCTATTACCCAGAGGAGTAGGTAGAGACTAGAGATAGAGAGACACATCTCTCGCTTCTTTCACATTCATATATTTACGCATACAAGCCCTTCGGTTAAGGGTACCCTAAACGTGGCCCATCGCATAGATATATCACCAATCTGTTCGATTAACTTCCGTCTAAGTCATTCTTTGCCAACTCCTTTACTACGAGTACGTGATACGTAACATATAAATCGACATATACGTTCTACTGCTGGCCAGAGCCCTGCTCTCAAGCCTGTAACGAAGTATAGGACTGTTCTTTCCCGGCACCACGATGCGTAGTGGCAAATTAATAACAATAACCTCAAAATGTTTGTTCGAACAGTCTTTACAAAGTTATGCTGACGTGTGAACCATAAATTGTCAAAGCTCAATAAAGATTTGTGAAAATACTCTTCGCCCGTTTATCCTTAGAATTATGTGAAGCGTGGGGTTTTTCCTTAGTTTAGCAGAACCAAACGTGCCGCAGCTCTAGTACACTGTCAAATATCCTATACCTTTAAACGAGCAATTATATATATATATATATATATATATATATATATATATATATATATATATATATATATATAACTTCAATAAAACGATCTAGCTAGGATTTATTTTTAGAAAATGTCCTTTTGTCCGTGTTTTCAGGCAATAAAAAAAACTGCTACAATATAAGAAGGTAAATTTCGACAGATCACTAACGATCGTTATAGCTCAGGTGGGATGTCGGTCGGGCGTGATATCGGAGTTCCGTGGTTCGCGTCCTGTCTCTGGTCTAGCTATTTTTCCCTTTTTTTTTTTCAAGTTCCCTTCTTTTGTGAGAAAATCTATTATTTCACTCCCTTTTTTTAGTAATTTTTAAAAATACGCAAATTTTAATAAAACTAATTGCACTCATGATTTTTTATTCAAATAATCAGTTCAGTTTTTTCTAGTCTGTCAATAAGATCAAAAAATATTATTTAAGTTTCATCAGTATGTAATTTATAAATGTAATTTCAAAAAAAAAAAATCCGGGTACCGGTCATCCGGGTACTCAAATTTTAAAATAAGAGAACACGCCAACTTGATGATTTGAAGAGATACAAAACCTAAAACAGATAATATGTAAAGAAAAGCTAGTAGTGGTTATAAGGAGCAGTTTAGGCAGCGTACAAACGTTTGTGTATTCGAGTATCTTGCATTCTCATTAATGGTGAATAATAAAAATACATTAGACACGTAATAAAAATACCTGAGAGCTTATAACTGAAACATTTCTAATCAACCCATACCGTTATTATACGTTGATTGTAAAACTTTACGGTACAGCGGCTAAGAACGTAATATGAAAGAAAATTTAAATGTATTCGTATTAATACTTCACAAGTTAGACTAATAAATATTATGATTTATGTATCTTTCATTCAATATAGCCAATATGAAATCCAATATGAACATAGACCTCGCCCGTAGTTTGCCCTAAATTAATTTTTCATAGTTTCCACGCTTGGGATTTATCGTTTAAAGAATACAATCGCCGTTTAGTGGCAAATAAGTATAAGGCAATGTACGTTTATGTTGTATTGATGATGATGGAATATTATAATTGTAATTGGGCGCCCTATTGAACAAGGACGTGGCGTTAAAAATACAGTGCAGGTTTGTTTCTTATGAAATATTTTTTGTCTGATGTAATTATCACCCAATGCATAAGAAATACTATATCTTTGGCGGTGGAAGTAAATGGGGAGATCTCCCACCGGGCATGGAGTTCAGCTCGGTGAGCGGCCAATGCTCCGTGTGGTTAGTACAGAGCTGTTCTATATACATATATAGCGCAGTACTTCGGAATTTTGATAGCTGCTGTTGGTTTTTGAGATTTTAGTGCTGTTAGCCTTTTGGCTCTTACAGCTTCGACAGACAGAGCTTCATCGGACACAATCTATGATAGCGTGATTTAAGCTTGTGGCGGCACATATCTCACGACATGGTCGCCACATCTCTATAAAATAATTTCTTGTATTTCTATAAAATAAGAACTCGCATTTTAGAATAATACTTGACAAAAGACAACTATATAAAGCCATACATGCATACACTTCATTTAGATTTTAGAGGGAGCAGCCCCACGACGACTACGATGATGACGAAAGGGCATAGCGACCTTTCGTGTTTTCAAGTATTATTAGCCAGTGTTTGAATACTAAACCACCTGATTAAAAGTGATGTAGCGGAAGATGGTAAAGGGGACCAACCTTCTTAGCTTATCAAAGCTTTTTAACTTTTTCCTTGAAGAAACCTGCAAATTAATCGGAAATGCTGGTAAGATTTTCCACTACATTGCTGTGCAATATGATCGACGAAGCAAACCGAACTCAATGGCATTTTCCATTGTAACCCCTTAGGAAATTTAATGGACGAGATGAATAGACGAATTTATTATTTACTCCGCTAACATCTCTTGATCACATGTCGTAACCTTAACTTGTCAACTTTGTCTTTATTTTAACGCGTCTTTTCCGGTACTTCTACTCTCAAGACGTAGTCCCGGATTCTTGGAAAACAGCATTAGTCCACCCGAGTCCACCCTAAAAAAGACGACCGCTCAGACCAGTACAGGCCTATCGTCATCACCTCCTTGTTCTCCAAAATATTGTCTAAAATAATGATAGTCCATTGCAAGCTGCCAGCTCATGAGATACTTTGAGGATTACCAGCTTCATTAGCAGATCAGTGACCTCAATACTATTTCCATCGTGGTCGATCAGCTGGAAATGTTCTGGTCTACCTTATTCATAGATGAGCGGAGGCAGTAGAGTCCAAGGGGGAGGCATTGGTCTTTAGTTTAGACATAGCGAAGGCCTTCGATCGGGTTGGTACAAAGCGCTTCTTTCGAAGCTCCCTTCCTATGGGCTTCCGGAGAAATTGTACGATTGGATCATTAGTTTTCTTGGTAATCGGAGCATCAAGGTCGTAGTAGACGGTGCATGCTCTGATTAAAAGCCTTCCACAAAGCATTCCACAAGGCTGCGTGTTATCACCAACGCTGTTTCTCCTGCATTTCAATGATATGTTGCAAACTGGTAACATTCATTGCTCTGCAGACGACAGCACTGGTGATGCCTTATACAGCGGCCGTGCCAATATTTCTCGGGAAATCGTCGCCGAGTACCGGGACAAACTTGTGTCTGAAGTCGAGTCTTTGTTTAACTAAGTCTCGGGATTGGGGGCGACTAAATCTAGTCCAATTCAATCGTTAACTGCTAAAAAGAAACTCTTCAGTTTGAAAGCACTCCCCTTGCTGCCTTAGCCAGGATCGGAATCCTCGGCGTCGACATAGTAAATAGTGTGCAGTTTTGCGGTCACTTGGAGGGGAAGGCCAAATTGGCCTCTAAAAAGCTTGGCGTGCTCAGCAGAGCAAGACAGTATTTCATGCCGGCACATCGCTTGCAACTTTACAAAGCGCAAGTTCGGCCTCACATGGAATACTGTTCTCATCTTTAGGTCGGTGCACCCCAGTGCCAGCTCCTTTCATTTGACCGCATCCAGCGCAGAGTAATTGGAATCGCCGCCGTCGCACCGAGTTCTTTGTGATCGGCTCGATTTACTGGCGTTGCGTAGGGATGTTGCATCCCTTTGCGTTTTCTATCGTATCTATCACGGGGAGCGCTCTGAGGAATTGTTTGCATTAGTTCCAGCCGCCAAATTTCACGAACGCACATCGCGTCAAATACCACGATACCATCCTCACCATCTGGATGCTTGGCGGTCCACCACTGAGCGTCTTACTAGGAGTTTTCTTCCTGGTACAACCTCTCTGTGGAATTGTTTACTATCGGCGACTTTTCCGGACCGATACTATTCCGATTTCTAAAAGGCCGGCAACGCACCTACCATTCCCCTGGTGTTGCGGTTGTTCATGGGCGGCGGTAGTCACTTACCATCAAGTGAGCCGCCACATGCTCGTTTGCCCCTCTTCTATAAAAAAGAAAAGAGATAAAGAATAGAAAAAACATTTCGTTCCAAATTTTAGTCTACAGTTCCCTCTCTCTCTGTGTCTCTGTTGTAACGCTACTCTACCCTCTTACATACCATATATCTTATATCACTTATTACGTAAAATATTCTATTTTAAATCATCACACAAGATACTTCAGTCGTCCTTATCTAAACATATTATACCAACGTCGTTTACCTTGCAATATCAACGTATAATTATGAGAACTAAAAAATGTTTCGTAAAAACGAAAGCTTACAAGAAAGAATAACGCTCGAGGCGCTCATTCCATATTCAAAACTCAAGTCTTGTGAGAAAAAAATACATCATTCTCCTCAATGTAAGTATTTATGCAGGGCTCCTAGAGGGGCGGAGACAGGCTGAATGTTTTCAGGTAACAAATACCCGTGTAGAACATCCATAATAAAACAGCTTTACCTTCGTCATTGTAGGATAGATATAACTTAAGTGAATTAAAGAGTACTATGTTCTCGCTAATACATTATTCAGATTAATAACCAAAATGCACCGTATATCGAAAACGTAAACGATGGGCTTAGTACATGTTTTTGCTTTTCAATTTTAATATATATATATAAATTACGTGTCACGTTGTTTGTACGCGATGGACTCTAAACTACTTCACCGATTTTAATCAAATTTGCACACCGTGTGCATTTTGGTCTAACTTGAGAGATAAGATAGTTTTTTTTGCCCATTGAGTGACCCACTTTTTTTGAGAATTAAAGTATTTTTAATAGGAAATGCCAAATGGTCGTCGAAAAGGGCAGAACAACGTCTGCCTGGCAAGCTAGTTGAAATATATATTTTCTTGTTACATAATGCTAAAAACTTTAATAATATCAATACTTGCAACACATTGTAATATAAGGCGTTATTACAACAAAAGCGAAGTAAATACCTAAAATTAAACCGTTTTAAAGAGAACCTTCCGTTCTTTGTGCCTATATCTATATAAAATATATAAAAACCACTTAGCTTTACAAAATAATAACCAACATTAAGGAACTAAAAATAATATTTTTACTTTTAAAATTAAAATTTTGGACTATTTTTATGGAATAAGTAATCCCACAACCTCGAAAGTCATGTAAATAGTAATATTAAAAGTTACATCACCTATTTATATTTACGTCACCCTAAGTAATGGAATTTCTTCTCCAAATTTAAATTGGCCTACTCTTGCAGCTTTTATAATTTGAAAATAAATTAATTTAAATCAATACATATATAGCCATGATATCGGCAAGTGAACCAGCAAATTTTTAAATGCGAATGAAAAATGAACTTATTTAAATTTGACAGAACAAATTAACTCAATAATTAACGTTACAAATAAAAACGAAATCGTTATTGTAAGCAAAAAACATTTTAGCCAACATAACGGCCAGTTAAGAGCGGACGTTGTTAGTTTTAACTAGTTACAAAAACTGTAATGGAGCTTATGGTGCGCTGTTCTAGCTCGCAACCAATTATCAATAAAACTTTGCTCCAATATGCATCGAAAGCTGAGCATTATGTTTAATAATTAGGAATATATATAATACTGTGTGAGACAAGAGAAATATAAAGTATTTGGCAGTGTGGACTTGTTAGCTTTCATTACATGCACAAATATGCTAATGGTTATTGGTTACCTAAGAATGTTAATCATTATTACTTAAGCTCACTTCAGAACACTGGTCTCCTGCACATATTGCTACAAAGCACAGTCTCCAGCCTGCTGCAGTCTAGCTGCATGACATATATGTTATATGTATATTAAAGGTCGTTCTACACTGTGCTGTTAGGTTTGAAGCTGCTACTTGAGAATATTTCCTAAAGTTTTATTTTTATTGTTTATTATTTTAGCTTTGTTTTCCTAATAATACATAATAAGAATCTCGAGAACAGTTCTCCAATTGTGAACCATCCTGTGTTTCTCCATCCACTCAAACACACAAAAAATTTCATTAAAATCAGTTCAGCCGTTTTGGAGAAATTTAGTGACATACACACGTGCAAAATAATTATATAAATATAACTAACGACTCTTATTATACATTCAGGGCAATGAACATCGTAAGACTCAGTAGTAAACGTGAATGCACAATAAAACATAAAATATTTTTAATTTTTGAGCCTGGATCCTTTCCGACCTTTATTGTTTTAATCCCGAGAAGCAACATATTTTGACTTTATGAAACGAAGATATTGCCGATGTTAAAATCGATTAAAAACATACCAAGCAACGCTACAAAAAGTACTATAATTAAGCACGATCTACCAATATGCATTTAAATTATGCTTAGGCGTCGAGTTTGCAACCAAACTACATTAAATTGCACAACTTGAAGAAAAACCACCTGGCGCCCCCGTAAAAAAAACTTCGACAAAAAAAAAACACCCCGGTTAAAAAAAAATACGAAAAAAAAAAAAAAACACCCAAAAAAAAAGTACAAAATAAAAAAAAAAACCAAAAAAAAAACAAAAAACAAAAAAAAAAAAAAAAAAACCGAGTTGGTCTTGCATCGGTATCAATAAAACTATTGCTAGCAACTTGAAGAGCTATTTACCACGTTTCGAGGAATGACCAAATGAAATGGAATGACCATATTTCGAGGGCATATAAAGTCCGCTATGTATTCAGGCAGCGTTGCAGACTCAGCTCCAAAAGCTTTTAAAAATTATAGACGGTTTGTGCCTAGTAATAGGATATTTGTACGATAAAGTCTTTGTAGTTTATAATGTTATTGCTGCAATATAATAATGGATTGTAAATATAGTCACAGGTAACGCGTCTCGGAGATTTGTTTTGGTTTTATTCAGATTAAGGGGAAATATAACCTCAAATGGCTTAGCAAGATCCTCCGTTATGCCGAAAGTATTGCAGCATTAATTTTGAAATAAATATATGGTAAAGTTGAGGATTAATGTTAAGGTTTATGTTAGACGAAAACACGATTCCGTAAAATTTTCTCGATAGAAAAAAATCCAAAGTTACCTCCAAACTGAACAATAAACCGCTGTTATTCATAAAATACTTTAAATAAGATCATGAAACTTTGCATACTAACTGAACTAACCATAAAGCAGTGCTTATGTTATTTACTTTTTTTTAAATATCATTATTTTCACTGTAAAAAGAAATTACCTAAACTATCGGCGCGTAAGCTTGGTTCCTGTCGCTCCGTTAGTATTGCTCCGGCTTTTGAAGGGAGAAGTTGTGTCGCTTACGATCAGAAAACACATTACGCAACAGGAAGACGTAAAATTAAAATGGGAAATAACCGTTATAAAAATAAGAAGCGACTGGGTTGGCGTTAAGAAACAGGCATATATATGATAAACATAATGAAATAAGTATCTAACGACCTATCTACTTAGAGTATTAGTGATTACAAACATGTCGGTACATAGCATACGACGCGCGGGGAAGTGGGGGCGAAATTAGAATTTGAGCTGACTTACTCTCACCTCTTAACTGTTGAATTATTTATTTAAGACAACTCTGTAGTTACCACCAGTGTACTAACGCTTTCCTTCTCGCGTAATATATTCTATTTTCTATAAACGTGTTCATTTACCGCTCAACAAAGGCAACGCTACAACAATGTAACGCGCATATCGGTTAACTCTCTAGGAGCTGCGAGATTTCGCATATGTAAGTAATTACTCGGGATATTTAAGTAGTCTGTTGGCAATAGACGTCGGATAACCGTCAGAGACAAGATTAACATTTCAAAAGATATTTCACGAATCCCGGCCTGTCTGCGGAGACCAGTCCCTCTGAATTGTTTAATAGTTTACTTAATCTGAACTGCGGTGTATTTTGGGGATGCGTGTCGCACAGGTGCGTAATCGAATAACCATAGTCATAGTCATTTATTCCATAGAACTATATTACGTTGTATTAGAAATTAATTATACGAAATGAACAATAACGTTTGCATGCAATTAACATAAATAAAACAAAAATCGAATTAAGTTTAATTATCATTTGATAATCATTCTACATTTTATTCTTTTCTTGTCATCATTAAATATTTTTCATGTCTTAGTAGATTATGAATTAAACAGTACATAAACAAAAATAGTCCGACTAGGTGAGTCCAACTTCGACCGAGAGGTCAATCGACGGATTCAACTCGGCTGGGCAGCGATCGGGAAATTACGACATATCTTCTCGTCAGGTATACCTCAATCTCTAAAAACTGTACAACCAGTACGTGTTGCCAGAGATGACTTACGGATCTGAGACGTGGTCCTTTACTGCTGGCCGTATGAGGACGCTCAAGGTCGCTCAGCGAGCTATGGAGAGGGCTATGCTCGGAGTTTCTCTGCGTGATAGACTCAAAAATGAGGATATCCGCAGTAAAACCAGAGTGACCGACATAGCCCAACGGATTAGTAAGCTGAAGTGGCAATGGGCCGGCCATATAGCTCGAAGAACCGATAACCGATGGTGAAGAAAGGTTCTCGAGTGGCAGCCTCGTACCGGTAGGCGTAGTGTAGGGCGACCCCCACTAGATGGAGTGACGACCTGGTAAGACATGCAGGAAGTCGATGGATGCAGGTGGCTCAGGCCCGTGCTTTGTGGCATTACTTGGGGGAGGCCTATGTTCAGCAGTGGACTTGTGAAGGGCTGTAATGATGATGATGATGAAACAAAAATAAATAAATTCATTAAGTTTATTTTTGTCATTTAGGTAATCGTCAAGTGAATAGTAGCTTCTTTTAATTAATAATGATTTAAAGTTTATTTTGAAATTTCTGGTGGTAATAAATAGTTTTAAAATAGGTAGGCGAATATTTAAATAGTACAATGGCTGTGCTGTGGCGTACAACATTCAATATAGGTGTAATTGAAATTTTTAAATGTTTTCGACGTGTCATTCCTATCTTTATTTGTTTCATATTTGTAAAAGTTTTTACGAAATATGTAATTGAAACTAGGATATACAGAAGGGCAACCGTAAGTATGCCAAGTTTTCAGAAATGTCCTTTACACGACTCAATTTGTGGAATTATGTATTCCACAAATTGAGTGGTGGTGATGGTGCGGATCGCTCTTTTTTGTAATACAAACGCTGTCTTAATGTTATACTTATAACTGTTGCCCCATAATATTATGCTATAACAAAGTTTTGATTCTACTGGAGCAAATGCTGACTGCAGCATCAAGGTCGTAGTAGACGGTGCATGCTCCAATTACAAGCCCATTAACGCTGGTGTTCCACAAGGCTGCGTGATATCACGCTGTTTCTTCTGCATATCAATGACATGTTGCAAACCGGCAACATTCATTGCTATGCAGACAAAGGCACTGGTGATGCTTTGTAGACCGGCCGTGCCAATATTTCTCGAGAAAACGTCGCAGAGTACGGGGATAAACTTGTGTCTGAAGTCGTTGTTGGTAAGTCTCGGAGTGGGGGCGACTAAATCTAATCCAGTTTAATCCCCAGAAGGCACAAGTTTGCGCGTTTACCGCTAAAAAAAACTCCTTCGTCGTATCTCCTCAGTTTCAAGGCACTCCCCTCGTTACCTCAGCCAGTATTAGAATCCTCGGCGTCGACATATCGAGTGACGTGCAGTTTCGTGGTCACTTGGAAGAGAAGGCCAAATTGGCCTCGAGAAAGCTTGGCATGCTCAGCAGAGCGGGACAGTATTTCATGCCGGCTCACCGCCTGCAACTTAACAAGGCACAGTTCGGCCGCACATGGAATACTGTTCCCATCACTGGGCCGGGGCTCCCCAGTGCCAACTCTTTCCATTTCATCGCATCCAGCATAGAGCTGTTCGAATCGTCGGCGACCGAGCTCTTTTCGATCGGCTTGACTCACTGGCACTGCGAAGATATGTTGCATCACTTTGCGTACTTCCTCGCATCTACCACGGGGAGTGCTCTGAGGAATTGTTCGGACTAATTCCAGCCGCACAATTTCACCATCGCACATCGCGATACCGATATCGCGATGAGCCTACTCCTTTTAAAAAGGCCGGCAACGCATCTGCAATTCCCCTGATGTTGCAGTTGCTCATGGGCGGCGGTAATCTCTTTCCATCAGGTGAGCCGTAAGCTCGTTTGCTTCTTCCTATAAAAAAAATTAAGCTGCTTTAACGTAACTTCGTCTTGTAAACTTCTTAAGGCTTAGCATGCTAAACCGATAGTAGATTCTAGTGCTATAATTATCTTTTTCCAATCCAAATACATGTCAATGTAGATTTCTAGAAATTTTAATGTTTTAACAAAGTCAATATTTTTACTGTCAATATTAATGTTTATTGAGTCTTTTTGTCTTGCTGTAGATTTGAAAAGCATTGCGTATGTTTATTTGTATTTAATAGAAGATCGTTAGTAGCAAACCAAATTTAAAGTCATACAGTCTGTTTTTCATTTTGGTATTTAATTCGTCTACCGTGTTAGCAGATACAATCGCGTTTGTATCATCAGCATAAATAGTTAACTTTACTCCTTGCTGTTTGGTATGTATTTAAGCACTTAAATTATTAATGAATATTATAAATAATATGGGTACCAAAATGGAGCCTTGTGGAACGCCCTTTTTTAAGGTTGTCAATTACTGTATTGTTTAAGTATGATCCTACGAACCTTAAAATTGAGCCTCTAACTCCATAATGTTCCAAGTTCAGTAGCAGTATATCATTATTTATCGTGTCAAAAGACGAACTTAAATATAAAAATAGCCATACTACATTATCGACTAGCGTATTTGTAGCATCTATAGTACCACAAACGTTCGATACCCAAATTTCCTCATATCATATAGTGTTTTGTCGCAAATGTGCTACTAGTCTTGCTTTTATCAGCTTTATGTAAAATTTTGATAAAATCGATAGCGAGGAAATCGGTCTATAGTTTTGGTGTCCATTTTACTTCACCTTTTATGTACCGGAAGTACTCGTGCAACCTTAAGCTGATTAAGAAAAAAAGATTGTTCTTTTTTATAGGACAGGGTGACAAACGAGCACACAGTCCACGTGATGGTAAGTGGTTACTGTGGCCTATAGACATCTTCATCTCCTCGATTACGAATCAAAATGCAGATGAGCTGTCACCCGTGAAAACTAAGATGGAACGCTTCGTTTCCAGTAAAAAGGGTTTCCGGTTCTCTACACTCACCATATGAAACACAGCAGCATTAAGCTACTATTTCACGCTGGTATTCTGTGAGAGCGTGGTCCTTCCTCGGTCGAGCCGACCCATTCGTGCTACAACTATACCAGTAATACCAGTAATAACCTGTAGCATGGCTCTACCACGTAAATCGTGTTCCAAACACCTGTTGAAAAGATAAGCTAAAGATTCAGCTATTATATCAATATTTTCTTTAATAATCTCGATGGGTATTTCATCATAACCATGTGGTCTTTTATTTTCCATTTGCTTAACTGTTTTTAAAATTTCATAACTAGAAATAATCTTAAAACGCATGTTTGTCACAACATTCGCCACACTTTGTTCCAGAATTATTTGTGCGAAGAGTGAATCACTAGCTCACTAAAATTACTCGAGAAAACATTTATTATATTTATCATATTTCCTGTAGATTACGAACCTTTATGGTGGATATAACGTCGATCGATTGGGTACTTAACACACTCATGCTAATTTGAATACTTTTTGTGATCTGCCAAAACAGTGGAGGTATCATCAACAGAGAGAAGTGAATACATTTTTCAAGCTAGTTTTAGTTAACAACTAGGTTTTCATCAAGTGGGACTGGAGTTCACTATTATTAAGCTTGAACAAAAAAAAAACTACTACCATAGAAATTGTATGGGAATACTTTATTTGACAAAAAACTCTTAAGTTAATTCAAAATGAAAATCGACCAAGATCAGTGACATTAGGTAACATGTATTCCATGATGTAATAATTTATTAATGATGGTTTTTTCACATATATACTGTTTTTATTTCATTGATATATATATATATAAATTACGTGTCACGTTGTTTGTCCGCGATGAACTCCTAAACTACTAAACCGATTTTAATCAAATTTTCACACCGTATGCAGTTTGGTCCAACTTGAGAGATAGGATAGTTATATATAGTTAAAAGTTTAGAGGGTATTCGGAGCAAAATTCATAACATACCGGTAATGGCAGAACAACGTCTGCTGGACCATCTATACGTCTACTCATAAAAATATATAGAATCTATTTCTGAAGATTGCATAAATGTAGTCTCATACATTTAAGAAACTAGGATAAATCAGTCATCAAAATATTTCTGATGCCATTAAATACTCGTATGTATAAATACTATATTACTTTCTTACTTTTGTATATTAATTTGCTTTTAGAACCATTTACCTACCTGGCTTCATAACTAATGACCAGATGATTTCGAAGGTGTGGGTTTTGTGGTTAGGTGGTTGCGAGTAATATCGAACCCCTTTACGGAGTACACATATCGACCACACCCCACATTAATTGGTAAGATAAATATAGAAAAATATTTTAGTTCTTAAAAAGTCGTGGGTTTGCATCGGCTATTCGACTTCTGTCGTGAACCGCTCCTAACAAAAGAATTTTAAGCTTACTAGGAGTGCTTAAAGGGAATATTAGTAATGTTAACAACGTTCCTAGTACTAAAAAAACCAAATCAAATACTTGTTAAAATAAAAACTAAAAATTACACGATAAATATGTATAAAAACGGTAATAGCAAAATAATTTCCAGATAGTTTGAATTAACTTCATCATCATTACTATTACAGGCCATCACAAGTCCACTGCTGAACTTAGACCACATAGCACGCTCTTGAGCCACCTGCATCCTCGACTTTCTGTATCTCTTACGATATCGTCATCTAGTGTGCGGCCGGCCTACACTTCGCTTACCAGTACGAGGCTACCACTCGAGAACTTTACTTCCATCATGAATTAACTTTCTAACATATAATTTCCATCTGTTTTATAACTTTCCAAGTAATTAATCATAGCCGTGCTCCGAATGATTAAGTGAGTCCAAATTGCACGTTTCGGTGTAACAGCATCCGGCGTGGACCACTAGTAATCGGATTTACAACGATCTGGATTGCAGCTGCAAAAATCATTATCGTTAGAGGTATGATGTTCGAGCACTATAGTTGCAGAGTCTTAGTTCCCATTTGTTTAAATCGATTTTAATAGGCACAAACAAGAAATCGTATGATAATGGTTGTTCTAAACTGTTTTAATATTGTTATTTAGTATTGTTATTAGTCGACTTCAATAAAGGAGGAGGATATATGAAATATATATATCCTTCTCTTTATTAAATATTTTTTAAATAGGTTAATTTTAGGAGTGTACCCATATAAATTTAAAGAACAACTCCATCTAATGTGGTGGATTAATAGGGGAGCTCTTAATGCAATGGAACCATTTAGAGGACATTCTATATATTACCTTTAACTTAAAGGTTCATAAAATTAGACTTTAAAAACTAAAACGAATAAAATAATTTCCACATAATAACAGCTTCGGAAGTAGGAGCTCAATTTTTTCTGATACGTTATATCTTAGCACCGACTCCAGAAGGTATTTTGTAAATAAAGGAATATATTTTAATTTCTTGAGTATTTGAAGTCAATTTTTTGGTTTTTTATTTTTTATTTGTAGCATAGCATATAAATGGCTGACGACTCGATAGCATAGTAGCTAAAAGTTTCACCGCGGCGCTGCACGTAGCAGGTTTAATTTGCACGGCTGAGTGTTTGTCCATTTGCAAGTTGTCTGTTAAGCGCTTGTGTTAGACAGAGGAAATTCCTAGAGCGCTTTTAAAAACAAAACCAAAGCTTATTCTGAACACGGACATCTCACAAGTTAGGATGTCCTTAACTTGTATAATATTTCCTATTTATTAAACGAACGAACAACGTATGACTAGCTGTTTAAGTTTTTTTTTTAAATATATAAGTAGCCACTGAAATTTATGGTCTCTTACAGCCAATATCAAACAAGGCAACAGATGTCTTTCATCTGTGAGGACTAAGATGGTATTTCACAGCCCATAATTAGACCGGCTATCTATACCCTTCAGACAGGAACAAAGTAATGAAGGCACTGCTATTTAGCAATAGAAATAGATAAGAGTGTAGTTTTTTAACGTGGCAGAGATATGCTGCAGACTACATACACTATGGTTGTAGCACGAATAGATCGGCTCGACCGGGGTAGGTCCACGCTCTCATATAATACCAGCATAAAATAGTAACTCAATGTTGTGTTTCATATGGTGAGTGTTCAGAACCCTTCAGGACCCTTTTTACTGGCAACGAGGTATTCCATATTATTTCTTAGGGGTGGTAACGCATCTATATTTTGATTATTAATCAAGGATAGATATAGATTTCTATGGCCCACATCATTCACTTATCATAAGATGGACTGTGTGCTCGTTTGTCACCGTTTTTCTTTAAAATAAAACCTTAACAGACGAACTCTAACGCTGAAAAAATGTCCAAAAATATAGAGACGTATTAAAAATAGCATGCATTTCAAATAAATAAATTATGTAATCATTTACAAATACATCTGTAAAAAAAATAAAAGCATTTAAAACGTTCGTGGGCTTTCTTTCAAACTTAAAAATTTCTTTAGTAAATCCCAACAGAAACCTTCAGTTTAACTTCCCTTATAAAAACAATATAGTTATTTATAGGTATAACAGTTATATAAGTATATTAAAGCAGTGATCGAGCTTCGAGCTTGCACAGGGCGGAGAACAGTGGAGTCTTTGAGTGTCAGGCGCAGTGACCCACTTCGAGTTTCTGAAAGGGACTGGATTATAAGAATATTATAATAAAATAACATTTCCAGTATGTTTTAGCTTAATTACTTTCCATTTCTAATGAATAAAGAATGTTTTGTAGAGTATGATTTGTAGAAAAAATGTTTTGTAACTAATTAGTAATTATTATGTTTTACTACAAGTATATCACTTTTAAAAATATATTTGAAATCAATATAAAATAGTGAAGCAGCCCCTTTTAATGTTCCACCACTTGACACAGACTCCCAATTTCAAAGAGAGGGATATAACGTAGGTGGCTATCAGAAAAGGAAATGAGAAAAAATCTGCGAACTTTACATGTCCTCGAAATATGTATCCGTACCATATTTGGCTTTACTACGTGAAAAGTTAGTTCTAAAATTATGATTAACAACCAGTGATGTCGGCGGGGACTTCAGTGGGCATCACTACGAAATTCAATATAAAATTTTACACATTTAATCACGTTTATTTTTAACCAAATTCGCGACTCGTGGTCACGGGAAGAACTGAGATGTTAGACGTCCCGATGTGATATTTAATCGGGGCTAGCTTCAGATTTCAAATATTAATTTTTGGGTCTAATCTACGCTGAAGGAGCTTATAGTGTTTTCAAGTCTAACAATGGTATGCCATGGATTTGGATTTAAAGATGTTATTCCAAGCAGATGACAATACCCAGCAATCAACCGTATTGAAATCAGCATGTTGTTATGAAATTCCAATAGCCTCGGGGAAAAATGTTAACCACGGGCTACTTTCATTTTCTAAAACCTTTTCTCCTGAGTTTTTAGGAATGACAATGCATTTATATTTTGATTCCTATTCGAACTGTATTTAAGCTGTTATAAATTCGTATGAGTAATTAAAAAAAATTGAGTATTGGTCTTAGTCCAGATTCAAATTTCGAGATACATTTACAAAGCTGATACACTATCCGCCAAGCCCCGCTATTAACAATAGCGATGCTTGGATAACTGAAACTTTAATTTTAAAAATCTAAGCGTAATATTCTTTAACAAAGCCCTACCTTTAGATATAACTTTGACATTCTGATGAGCAATTCAATTTTTCGATAAGTAGGTACAAGAGCAATTTGATATTTCGTACACTAGCGAACGCGAAATTTCAATAGCCTCACGTATCATCCTTGGTAGGAATCGGTGTTCTTTCGCGAGGATTTGTGGTCTATCAAATCTGATGTAATGGTTGGGGCCGTCTAGGATATGATCACAAACTGCAGACTTCCCGGAACGTTGATGCTTTATGTGAAGTTAAAAAGTGAAGTGAAATTAAAAAACATCCTAATTTCAATAGAGAAGGAGGCTGGGTACTACCACCTGCTTGGGATCCTATAATCAATAAAATTAAAACTAAACCCAAGCATACCACTGCAAGACCTCAGGACATAGTCAGTTCATTTTGCATATATCGGACCATAAACAATAATTAAAAAAGCTGAAGGTACTCCGGGTTTAACAATGACATCGGGACGTCAGTCATCTCAGTCCCCCGTGACCATGGGTGCTGGAAAGCGCCCGAAACGTCGGGAATTAAAAATAAAAAGTAAAAAATAAACGCGATAAAATCCGTAAAAGTAGTTTTAATCATGTGCAATGTTCGCGTAAATATAAGAAATCATTACTTCATAGTTTTCCGCTGGTATCAATGGTCTGCGCTGATCACTAGTCATCGGGTGGGCTGTGAACCCGTTGAAACTCTATAGATAGAAACTTAAGACGTGCTTGTCCAGCCGTGTGTTAATAGATTGGCAAAATCGAAAAGATCTCATGGTACCTGAGTATTGACAGTACTCGTTTACGTAAACGTCAAGCAGCGACAGGAAGCAGCATTAAGGGTGCAAGTTCTGAAATTGTATTCACCAATTCGCCAACTATGGCGATTCTGGCAAATCCTCCCTTCAAATCTAATGGTCTATTCCAGCAGCGCACTTTTCCGCGCTATAGAACGAATCTTTTAAACTGTTACTTTACTTTCATACATTATATGTCCAGTGTAATTTATCACAAAAGACTTCCATGAAAATTTGTTGTGAAAAATACACCGAAATAGTTATTTCAGTCTCGAATCCTGAATCTAATTTCCACGAATCTATCAACTGTTGGCTCGAATGATTCACTTACACTCAAATATTTACAGTACACGTGAAACTTCACCGTCGTTCTCTTATCTACTATTAGTCACAGCATTCTTAGGAAAACTAACGATGACCTAGCGTGTGCTCTCGGTCTACGGATGTTCTAGATACGATTAATTAATTAACACGTCACATTAAAACCTTGAAAAGCTTGACTAATGGATTAGCTGTATTCAAAATAATTTATTCTTCTTTCTCTTCTCTTCTTTTTTATAGAATAAGGGCGTCAAACGCGCACACAGTTCATCTGGTGTTAAGTGGATGCTGTGGTACATAGACATCTAAGTTTATTCTCTAATAAGAAACAAAATTTAGATGCATTGTCACCCCTGAGAACTAAGATGGAATGCCTCGCGTCCAGTAAAAAGGATGACCGGTTCTCTACACCATACGAAACACAGTAGCATTAATGTGCTTTTTAACGATGGCATTCTGTGAGAACTAGGTCCTTTCCCGTTTGTACTTTGCAATTCATTCTAAAACCATAATACAGCTACAGCGTAGCTTTACTACGTAGAAAGTTGTATCTTCTATATCTATCCTATTTACCATTGTATTTGATTTCACTGTTGAATAGTAGCCTTTCGATGTCACACCTAAGCGTTGTGCATAGCGATATCCCAGCACTCACCTGAAACAAAGTAAAAAGCAGTTGTAGTATTTATAACGTTTAAACGATAACAAGATAATACATATGTGTTATAATGATATATCAGATAAACAAGGGAAAACTGAATTACTTGTGTGTTTTACTTATTTATCATCATACCAAAATAAAAATATACATATAATTGTTTGCATGTGCTACATTTGACTGCGGTGCGCTATTAATGTTTAACCTGAAATGTTATCGTGCAGACAGAGCATTATCTAGAATCTAGAATGCCAAATGAGTTTTGAATATTTGATTTTATACGCTTAGTTTGGTTCTATTGTATATTATAATCTAAAAGATAGCTATCGAGAAGATAAAGAGTAAACCATATATAATTACGTAGTAACAATGGAAATTAACATTTCCATATAATTACAGCGAATAGCCATATAAATACATAAAATAAAATATGACAACAATATTTTAACCTACTTTAAAATAGGAGGCATTTATCCTTTCGACTGATTGTCCTTTTATTTTTTTATATGACAAGGGTTACAAGCGAGCTCATAGTCCACCAGTTTTCCAGTGATGGAAGTGGTTGCTGTGGTCCATAGACATCTACATCTATCTTCGATTACGAATCAAAATGCAGATTCATCTTCACCCGTGAGAACTAAGATGGAATACCTCCTTTCCATTCCTCGGGTCTGCACGTTCTCTACACTCACCATACGAAACACAGCAGTGTTAAGCTGCTCTTTTACGCTGGTATTCTGTGAGTGCGTGGTCCTTCCCCGGTCATGCCGATTGGTGTTTTGAAGCCAAGCCCCAAGATGCTTCCTGCAATCAGCTTCCATTTTAGGAGTTTATTTTATAAATATACCATGTTATTGTACAATAGCCCGTAACCGTGGCAATCTTCTACCGGGTATTAACGTAACCTTTATCATTGCAGAAAAATTTGCCACATTCGCCATGCTTGGCCGGTGAATTAGCGGATAGTGCCAGACATCTTTATTTTTGGCGATGCCACTTTTCTCCGGCCTGATTAATTTATATGTGACATATTTTTATTTCATCATGATCACCATTACAGCCCTGCGCAAGTCCACATCTGACCATAAGCTAGCAAATAATACTGCAAAACGCAGTCCTGTGCTATCTGTATCCATCGACTTCCTGCATCAAACTACTCCTAACTCTATCTAGTGGGGGACCGCGCTAGAACTCGCTAACAGTTACAAGGCTGTTACGTGAAAATACTTGTCATATACGTGATGATTACATGATCGGCTGTAGATCATTCCTTCACCACCTTCCGACATCCACGTGACACAAAAAGATTATGTTATGGTGCTTCCAAACGGCTTTCAAATATATTATTTAAAAAAAGTCTTGAAAATGGTATTTTTAAAATATCATATAAGTCATAATCTCGGTTACGAGCGCTATAAAATTAATGCGTTGAAATTTTAAGGTTTTTGTAGATGGAGATAGAGAAAATAAACTCTCTAGTTAGGTAGTAAATAAACCAACCTGTTGCTGTCTAATTAAGACGTAAATACGAGTTAATTCCTAATTATTTTAATGAACGCATTTCGGTTTATTTCATAATAAAGACGTCTAATTGTAGATGGAAATTTTCAACTTGGCGACAACGACTCCAACCTAATTTTTAAAACATTTTAAAAAGCCAATTAAGGCTTTTTAAAACATTAAACCCCCCACCTTCCCCATTAGGATTTTCTCCTGTATCGGGGAGGTAGTTTAAATACATAAATTGCACAAGGACAAACTAGGAGTAAATATTTGTAAGCCAATTCAATACTAATGCAATGCAAACTCATTGCTAAGCCTTTAAACTAAAGAGCAGAAAGTCGCAACTTTTTTTTTTTGAAAAACGTAACATTTTTAAAATTATTAATATTTGCTTTAACCACTCCTGGTAAGTATTTCTTATTGTAGAGTTCTTGTATTAGAAGTGAGTTACGACAGTATTCGAATAGCGAATTGGAAGCCACGATTTTTTATGTTTTGCAGTCTACTGTGACTTCAAGTCAATAATCTGGACTTATACTTGACTTCTATACGTGTATAAAAATTATTAGGTTATATAAACTAGTTTGAATCAGCATTTTAACTCGTGGTAGAGCTATATTGCAGCTATATTATTACTATGGCACGAATGGGTCGGCTCGACCGGGGAAGGACAAAGGTTCGACTTACCGATCGCACGTTTGTCACCCTTATTCTATAAAACAAGCTATTCGACCATTGACTTGAACCTCTCCTAACACAAGCTTTTTTTAAGCTTACTTGGACTGGTAAATAGGAGGAGTAATATAAATAGCACAGCTATTTTTTTCCTATATATAAAACCGATAGGGAAGAAATTTTCTCGATACACATTCAGACATGACACTAGTACAGAACACTAGGGCACACCGCGTTCGCAGGCGGACGCGAAGTCATATACACACCCCGTATACGAGGTTCAACAACGGCGTTACGGGGCGTTTTTAGTTGCGACCCGTTTCCACTTACAACGATAGTGGTTCAAGCCGAGGTTTCGTACCTCCTTCAGAGGGGCCCTTGAATCACATCAAGCCCCTCCTAGCTTGTGGAAGCTCACTCCAAAAGCAGGAGACAGGGTGCCTCGGGACTGTAGTCGGAGACGCGGCGCTTCACTTTTTTACACTGTTGTTGCACTCAATAGCTCGTGGATCCTCACTCATAAGTCTATTTCGATGAAGCTGTTAAGGCCGCAGGGCCAACAGCATAAACTTTTAGAAAAAAAGTTACTCGAGTTTCAGCCTCGTACCGGAAGGTGAACATTTAGACATGCGAGAAGTCGATATATGCAGGTGGCTCAGGACCGTGCTTTGTGGTATTCCTTAGGGGAGGCCGTTCAGGAGGTTCAGCATCGGCCTTGTGAAGTGAAGGGCTGCAATAACGATGATATATAAAACCCAAACTATTTGCTGTTGACGTACAAGTAGATGAGACCTTTTATAAAAATACTCCGTATTTTTCACTCACTGTATTCAACTTTTAAATTACCAATTAAATTATTAAGAATAATTCCATTATAATATTGTTTACAGTAAGCGCTTTGTAATATTAGGAACATGATTCGAATACCTTCTACCTCCATGCAAGTCGTGACCGCCGCGTAGCTCCACGGCTTAGGCCCTAAGCTCGTGTGTACACAGAACCTAACCCGCTCTAGTCTACACTTGTATATACGTACACAAGATAAAGCTCTTCAGCACTTATCTGCATTAAGCTGCACTAAGTTTGACCGGAAGCACGAGTAAACATACACGTCATAACAAATAGCGACCGCACGCGACTTTATGAAGAGAAACTTAGATTTTATATTAAAATTGAGCAACAATCAATTTCCACAGATGTACAGTTTACCAGATGGTAAGCAATGTTTAATTTTTAGTCACTGCTTACGACATACGTGTTTTTTAGATTTTAAGGCGGAAATGCATCAACCTTTAGTTCTTAAGTAAAATTAATTTACTGAAAAATGCAGAAGTATATTACGTATGTTATGAGATGTAAACGCATTTACGCACAGCTATTTGTTAGGTAATCATCATATTAAAATATGATGTTCTTTTCTATTATTGTCCAATCACGACTTTTTGCCACCAGAGCGGCGCCACTTTGGAACGAGGTGGAATATTTTAACAGATTTCATTGAAGGGAAGTTAGATTGTAAGGAAAATGTAAGGGTTAATGTTTCTTTCTGTAATATTAGTAATATTTTATATTGATTAGTAGAAAAATTAAAAATGTGCAACAAAATAAAGACCAAGAAAGTGAAGCTTTGTTTTGTGTATTTATATACTACTCTAGAAACTGATTTGTATTTAAAACTAACTTCTCAATTAAATGACATTGTGTAAAAAAATCTTCAAACTCAGTCCAAACTATTATTAGCCCTGATAATTATAAGTCTGAAATATTCATCGTTGCTTTTCATTAGTATTGATACTTTTAATACAGATTTTTTAACTTTACAATTTCGAAATTATAAATTTCGATAAGTGAGACACATAACGCGGCATCATCTTATCTTAAATTTTAGAAAATAATACGTTATATTGAATAATTATTACACTGTGTTGTGCAGAAGATTGGCGGCAACATCCTTTAAACCGACTTTAAAAAAAGGGAGGTTCTCAATTCAGATGTTTATATTTTTTTTGTTTGTTCGGCCATAACTCCGTCATAAACGGTGTATAGACCGGATTTGCAAAATTATTTTTTGTTCTAAAGACGTTTAATTTGGAAAAAGTCCTATTTAAAATTTCGTAAAAATCTGATGATGAGTTTCGAAGACAGACAACGGAACTCTCCAATAAATAAATGCCAGCAAATCAACCACAATTGCTGCTATCGTATATCTATGCATTGTTTACACAATCAAACAACATAATATCACGCCTGTACCCTCTTAAGGGGTGTTCAGTATACCACGACTCACCCTTATATCAGTAAAAGTTGTTATATTGAAGTCGGTTGTACAAAATTTTTAATTTTACCTCTTGTATTATAAAAACGAAGCATGACAACTATCGCAAATGAGGCAATCTATGGGGGTGGACTTCGTTCAGCTGTGGACTTACAATAGGCTGTAACGGTTATGATTTTTTTTTAATAATGATTTCTTATATTTACGCGAACACTATACATTGATTAAAACTACTTTTACGGATTTTATCGCGTTTTATTTATATTAATTTTAATACCCGACGTTTCGGGTGCTTTCCAGCACCCATGATCACGGGGGACTGAGGTGACTGACGTCCCGATGTCAACGTTAACCCGGAGTACCTTCAGCTTTTTAATTACTGTCTTTGGTCCGATCTACGCAGAATGAACTAACTGTATTTTGAAGTCTTGCAGTGGTATGCTTGGGTTTAGTTTTAATTTTATTAATTATAGAATCCCAAGCAGGTGGTAGTATACAAGCTTGTTTAGTTTGTTTTAATCAATGATTTTTTTTTAATTTCATCCAATAGAAACTCGAACATTTATTTTAATGAAAATATAAATTATAAACATTAAAAGGAATATGAAATATGATCCTCTTAACAACCTCAAAGTCACAGTGCGAAAATATCAAGCGAGTAGTTATTCGTGAGACGAACTTGTATAATGGCTAAGTTGATGATGAAATGTTCTGGCAACATTCCTAAATGCCTTAACTTTATTCAGCACAAATGTCTACTGATAAGTACCTAACGCATTAGGGGAAATGGAGAAAATGAATCTGAATTAATCTGTCCTTAATTGTACAATTCTTAATTGCGTTTTTGTTATTTACTTCCTTTATTAATAACTTTTTCGGTAAGCTTTAGAACATTATGACAATTAGTAGATAGAGTCCTATCATTTAAGTTAATTTAAGCATACTGAAATGTCATTAGTTGTAAGCGTTAAGCGCAGATCGTATTGTCTCGGGTTTGGATTCCAGGTCAAGACAAAATCAGGTATTGTTAGTGTTTTTCTGTAGAAAGAATGCCAGGAGAAATTAGCAGAAGCATCTCTAAGTCAGGAACAGGAGGCACATAAAGACGCTATTCTCACGCCTTATCTCTCTCTGGTCGTGTCAGATTGCCTTCCGTCGAAGTATGAGAGTAAACACTAGAGATTGCACCTGTGCTTGAAAACACACTCATGCACTATGCCGTATATCGTGACCACGTCTCAGATCCATATGTCATCACTGGCAACACTCATTGGTTGTACTACTACACTCTTGTTTACAAAGTTTGGGGAATACCTGAAGCGAAGATGTTCGTTTTTCTAATTACGCAGAATGATTTGTAAACCTTTAAAGTCAGTTAATCGTTATCATTAAACAAAAATAACAAAATCTTTAACGCTTATATTGTCACAGATTAATTTGTTAGAAATTAACAAAAATTATCAAATTAAAACCAACAAAACAAATATGTATATTTCTTACAGATGTGACATTTCAGAGAGGAATCCGAGACGGTCCATCTGAAATTAAAGCAGGCAATTCAGCCGAAGCATTAAATGGTTTTAAGCGTTGTGTCAACAATGCTGTTTATTTTCAGACGGACGCCATCATTAATGTGCGCGCTCGAAACTCGACTAGCGCGCCAACATATACGTCAAACAGCATTTTGTCGTTTTACAAATAAGTTATATCTTGTGAAACGATCGGAAATGCCTGCATTTCAATAGCTTAGTAGGAATTTTTACCGTTTCCGAAGTAGCATGCGTTATTTACCGCATCCGCAACCCGATTTATTTGAAGTTAATATCTTTTAAATTAGGCGGTAAGATGTATGCGGTTTAATACAGTTTTTAATGCGTTCGTTAAATTCTTCGGCACAATAAATCTCCTAGCGGTTTTAAAGCAAAGCCAGGTTTTTATGTGCGCGTCATAAAATGGATAGTTTTAATGGCAGATGTCTGTTCGTACATTAAGCTAGGTTTGAAACGTTCTAGATGGCAAGATACAGGACGCTGAGACTGGAGGAGTTTATTCTTGATTTCATTTTATTACTTTTCCTCGGCGGTCGTTATTACCTACGCTACAAGGTGATCGTTTACACCCATTGCTTAACATAGGCCTTCGCGTAGATTAGTCCGCAATTAACTAGAGTTCGATTTATTGTTGATTGCAATTTTAAGAGTTTATTAACCAATTAGGAAAACATCGTAAGAAAACTTTGTAATTAAACCTTAATTCCTCTCTCTTTCTTCAACCATCAGACACGAGGATAAACACATCAAGAACTCTTCATAAGTGCGAAAAAACAAATTTGTGTTGCAGAAGTGAACGGCAGAGTCGGAAAGGAACGTCCTAGGCGAAAGTTTATCAACCAAGTTGGCGATATACGAGTATTGAAAATAGGCCAAATTAAGAGTAATCTTAACCAACGAGCATGTATACGTAGGTATATGGATGTGAAGGAGGCGAGAGAGGTGTGTCAGAATCGTGTCAAATGGAAGACTGTAGTGTCTGCCTACCACTCTAGGTGACAAGCGTGAGTGAGTGTTTATGTTATGTTTAACTCTTCATACCTTCTATGTCTTCGTCGTACGTATAATAGTGGTGCCAAAAAGTAACGGCGATTTGGGGACACATAATGAAAGACCTAATATTAAAATTATAGGCGCCTGTGCGTCAATTTTCAAATCTTAAGTAAACAAGCGACAGTTGTATTTTCTCGGTTTCAGATCGACATTGCAGTACATAATCGACTTACGAATTAATTCCGAGTTTTCTAAATTTGCGTATACTAGTATTCGAGTCGGAATGCCGTCCATATAAACTATTTGTCTTACTTCTCAAAACAGGCAGAAATCGCGTTCAACACCGTACCGTCACGCATTTTTTCCATAATATTTATTCCGCCATGACACCAACATTATTCTTCAGTAAAAACTAGTCTCATAGCTTGGTTGTTTCTTCTTTATTTTTATTTTTTCTCTAATATCTATTCATCCATGTGACAGACGTTATTCTCTAGTGATGACTAGACTCATTTTTTTTATCGATCCGTAAAATTTTGTTGCTTAAAATGAGTCTCCTCTGATATATGGAGGATTGCCGATCACAGTGCCAGAAGATTCACACCTTTGAAGATGCTGCTTAGGTTATATCTTACCTTTCTTAGGTAATATGGCTTACCTACCGGAAACCATTAAGCTTTACTGGCATTCCCCATACTGGCATGCTACGACACCCACGTCACGAAATAGAGTGATATATACTCTTACGCTGCCACCAAACGGGGAATGATCTCTCCGGTCTCTTATATAACTTCAGTAATTGAGAACACGTAAAGACCATGTCCAAGGTGCACAAGAGGTATATTTACGTGGGAAAATAAAAGTTACTGCGGCAAAATAAACATGAAGACGTTTTCACGCGAACGGTACCATGGGATGTAGATATCATATAATTGTTTAACTGTTAATTGTTCCAAATTAATAAAGTATAGTAATTACATAATGAGTAAAAATATTTTTCGGATTTTATAGCATTTAATTTGAGATGCAGTGATCCAAACGTTAGGAATTAAAAATAAGTTTTAATTAAACTTCATTATATCCGTAATACGTTATGAAAGTTTTACTTAAATGAAAATAAATAAAAAAGATACGCTAAGACTATTAGCATCAGGCATTACTTTGCAGAAAACCGGTACAGGGAAGTACGGAAACCAAGTAGTTTTAGTTTTTGCCTCACGGATCCGAGCAAATTAACTTTGTTTCACTTTGAATATTTTATCGACACCTAATCGCTTAGATGGAGTGACGTAAAAAACGTAGTCCTAGTTGCAATTTCACGAAGTTACGATGTCTTGAAAGAAAATCTTCTAAACATCCCAAGTTACCTTAGAGAATGTATAGCTTAGTGGTTACAAAACCTGACTAATAATCTTTTGAGTTCAAAGTTAAATCCTAGCCAAATCCATGATTTGTGTAAAAAATATAAATTGAAAAGGTAACTTCAATTAAATATATAATGTATTATTTTAGCCGACTTCAAAAAAGGTAGTTCTCAATATGACTATGTATGTTATGCGATAAGTTCGTCAATTCTTAAACCTATTTTGATGAATCTCCTTTTAATAGAATAGATTATACTTCAGGAGCGGTCGCATATAAATTTGGAAACAAAATTCCACCCCTAATAGTAAAATTAGAGATGAAGTATTAGTAACTATTTAGACGACATTGAGGTTGTGATATTACTGGATATTACTTAAACCGCTTAAAAAGGTAAAAATAACTTTTAATAAACAGCAACAGCTTTAATTTTTATATACGAAGTGTATATAAAATTACTTACATTGTGGGGTGGTGTTCTAAGAATTAAAAGTGATTTCAGTATTTGAAATTATTTTATTCTTTTTTAGTTTTTTGAAGTAGACCTTTATTTTTTATTAAATGTTTGATTTTTAATCATTTATATCTTTGCAAACGTAAGCACAGTTCGTTTCCTACCTGATTGTTTTATTGAAAATAGCATAAATGTTAACAACGTTGAACTCGTTAAATTTAATGATAACCAGACTTAACACCGCAAATACAATTCAGTCATGGCCTCGTGTTAAAATTATAGTTTCTGAACCACATAACACTGCATTTATTACAAATAATAGTTACTTGGAAAATTTCGTAATTTTTTTTTGACTGAAATCACTTTATTTCTGCTCCAGTGGTTGAATTTTTGCTAAATAAATTAAATTCAAAAAGTATTTTACTATTTTAGTTTTTAGTCAACCTCATAATCATATCCAGGGTAACCTGTGGACATCTGCAGCAAATCCCATACATTTTCTTTAAACTTTTTTTGTAAATTCACTTTATTGATAAAATATAATATTAATAAAATATTACATACACACACACACACACACACACACACACACACACACACACACACACACACACACACACACACACACACACACACACACACACACACATATATATATATATATATATATATCAAATAGGGTATAAAAATATGGCGTTATCTTCAACAGTACTTAGTAATCGATTTCTCCTTTTCGCCATTAGAAACACAACAGCGGCGTTTTTGTACCAAGAATTTCGACACATTTTTGAAGAGAGCCGCGCCACCGCAGCCCTAATACTTGCTGGCGGACTTTAGCTTCATGCCGGAACACAGCAATGCAAGCACATCTGCTCGGCGACGGGAATAGGTAAGAGAATGGCATCCACCCAGACAGAGTCCAAGGAACAAAAGGAATTCTATCAGCTAAAATTGTAATTAACAATTTCGTTGGAGCCATGTGATAAAATCAGTTCGGCTGCGTGGTAATTTTACGGTAAGTGATTATCCTCTGAGCTAACCTGGTTGTTAACATCTGTATGTATGTAGATAAGAAGACCTGAGCACGCACAGCTGTTTAATTACGTAACGTTTAGTCCGTGCCTCCTGTAAACTAGTTTCTCGGGCTTCGATATGATATTTCACCCTAGAATGCGCCCGAGCCCATACTAGCGATAAGGCCTATTCTATGAAACCTTAGCAATGGCACCACAAAATGTTAAGAGTATATCGAGCTCGGTTGCCCACATGTTTGTTAGAATAGTTAAACAACAAATTACTTGCCATTTTAGCAGGTTTCGGTTGTCGATTTATTTGACATCTTCCGAATACTGCCAAAAGTTACTCGTTTATCTAAAGTAGATCAGATGCTGAGTTAAAGACAAGTGGAAAATTAAAACAGAGAGCAGAGTAAAAGATGTATGTTTGGCTCTTTTTTATAGAACAAGGATAACAAACAAGCACACAGTCCACCTTATGGTAAATGGATGCTCTCGCCCATAGACATCTACATTTATTCTCGATTAAGAATCATAACTCAGATGCGTTGTCACTTGTCCTACTGAGGACTAAGATGGAATGCCCCGTTTCCACTAAAAAAGGATCTCTACACTCACCATATGAAACAACAGTATTAAGCTACTATTTTACGCTGGTATTCTGTGAGAGCGTGGTCCATCCCCTGTCGAGCCGATCAGTTCGTGCTAAAACCATAATATAGCTGCAGCGTGGCTCTACCACGTATAAATAACTCTGTAACTAACTATTATCATCACGCCTTGTATATCATGGCACGCAAGCAAATAGTGCTCGAGATTTCAAGTGCTGGCTTACCACATGCACGGCAGTGACGGAAAATACCATCCATCTATTACAGCCTAAAATAGTCCACTATTGAACATAGCTTTTCCCATAGATTAAGTCACGCATAGTTTCAGCGCCCTTCAGATGTTATGATATACTGAATACATACACCATATGTTAAGTTTAAGCTAATTTTTACGGATTCCATCGCGTATATTAACTTATTTTATATTTAGGGAAGTTAAAATAAGTTAATATAAGCGATACAATTTGTAAAAACTAGTTTTATTTAAATGTGTAGTGTTTGTGTAAATATGAGAAATCACTATATGTATAGGTTTTATATATTAGGTATAGTACCCGGATGACCGAGCTTTGCTCGGTTTTTTTTAAGCTATTGCATAGCTTCTATCGCGGGCCTTGAGCGCGGGGACCGAATCCAGAAATTCCGTAACGAAAAAAAACCTCACGCTCCCCACTCTGACGGGCACGGAGGTGTGGCGTTGAAAGCCGTGCATCGTCTAACGTCGTTGCAGTTCGGCAGACTTCGGCACTCGGCAGAGTTCGGCACGGTGTTTGTGTGCGTGATGCGTGTACACTAGCTGCTAACTCAATGATAAAAATTCCTGAATAACCTACATGTATTGTAAGATATTAAAAATATTTTAAACAATATTAACTTCTCATTTATTCAATAAGAGAAAAAAAATTGTTTTCTTATCGGTCACCACGCTCAAAAAGTGTAACTTGATTTAATATCAAAGACTTAACTGCATAAATAAAATAAATAAATAATTGTAATTGCATAAGTTGATAAAAAATGCTATGCAATAGCTTTACCGCGGCAGTCACCGAGTGCCACACGTATTTTTTAAGTTACATTTAGATACAAATTACATGAATATTATTTTTTGATCTTATTGACATAATAGAAAAAACTGAACTGGTTATTTGAATGAAAATCATGAGTGCAATTAGTTTAATTAAAATTTTTCTTATTTTTAAAAATTACTAAAAAAAAGGGCTCGAAATAATAGATTTTCTCACAAAAGAAGGGAATTTGAAAAAAAAAGGAAAAAAAGTCGGGCCCAAGACGGGACGCGAACCACGGAACTCCGATATCACGCCCGAGCGACATCCCACCTGAGCTATTACGATCGTTAGTAGTCGGTCAAAATCTACCTTCTTATATTGTAGCAGTTTTTTTATTGCCTGAAAACACGGACAAAAGGACATTTTCTAAAAATAAATCCTAGCTAGATCGATTTATTGCCCCCGAAACTCCCTGGACACTAAATTTTATGAAAATCGTTGGAGCCGTTTCCGAGATTCCGATTATATATATATATATATATATATAAAAAAAAAAAAAAATACAAGAATTGCTCGTTTAAAGGTATAGGATGTACATCATAGTATGTTTGTATGTAATTTCATCTGCCACAAAATCTTATCACTACGAGTTTACCGTAAGAGAATGCCGTTAGCATTAAGTCTGCCCTTTATCACTCTATTTACTAAGGTGTTAACAATAAAGATTAAATAAATACATAAATATCACATCGGTTAGTGTATATTCTTATACTGCCGTTTTTCGGCACATAAAATATTAAAATAAATGATAATAAATAATTCGTGGACGGGCCGCGGAAATTTACATATTTGATCGTTAACAACACTATCGCATCCATCGATGTACATCATAATTTGATTACTCTCTACGTGTGAGAATTAGACCTAGAAATAGTTTGGTTGTCGACAACAACATGTGAAACTACTCAATTGTCTGTAAGCGCCGTGTCAGCGACGTCAGCGCGACATCAGCACGATATCAGCGTGACGTGGAAGCGATCAAATTGGCCGCCGAGTGACGGACGTGGCCAATTAACACTCGACGCTGCGGCGATGCAACTGCACTCGCCTCAACAGGGTTAATTAATGAAAAAGTAGGTATCGTTCATCCAGTTTAACGGATGTTCGCGGCTTCAATTTTTATTTGTTTTATAGCTCTTGATAGTTTATATCTCGCGCTGTTGTCCAAATAAAAATAAAACTTCAAATTTCGTGTCGTATGTGATCGTACCGTTAGTTGTTACGTATGCCGTATTTAGAATGTAAGGTAAAAATTATTAGCTATTACCTAATTCTAAATTCATTTTCAAGATATTCATTCCCGCATTACGGTTGTGTTATTTTGGTAGGCATCTTTAACCGGCGGGAATCACTTCGAAACTTTATTTATTTCTAAGGACATAAAGACACTTTAGAAACACTGCTTCCTTTGCTTGTCGTAAGGATTGACACAAGGAAATAAGTACGACGTGATATCATTTGTTACTGGACTCACATTAAATATGTGAACCCAGTATATAAACTACTAGCTGTTCCCCGCGAATTCGTCCGTGTAAAATTTATTATGATTGAATTTCATAGATTTGAATGTTTGCACAAGACCTCAATTCTTTTTCCACAATAAAAGTAAACTAAATTACTCCTTATAACATCAACTATCTGGTAGTGAAAGCCCTGACAAAATTAGTTCAACCATTTCGGAGATTAGCCGGAACAAACAGAAAAACAGAGACAAACATTTTAAAAATTGTTTATTGTTTTAATACATAATACATAAATACTCACGCCTGTCACCCAGAGGGGTAGGCAGAGAGTACGGACTTCCATTTGGCACGATCCTGACATACCTCTTTCGCCTCCTTTACATCCATATATCTACGCATACATGCTCGTCGGTTAAGGGTAATTCTAACGTGGCCCATTTTCAAAATATCGCCAATTTGGTCAATGAACTTTTTTCTAGGACGTTGTTTTAATACTATTTCATATAGCTGTGCCCCGCGGTTTCACCCGCGTACGTCACACGTCTGCGCCGCGCGACATGACATGACACCTCTCTGATTCAGCTCAATAATTTTAGGTATTTATAATATTTTATCTTCTATAAAACTGTAGTACATAACTTTGCTCTATTGTCAATAGTTTCCGCAGCGTACGAGATATAAGGATTTTTTTGGTTTTTTTTTCACACCGTGGGTTACATTAACGAAGTCTCCATACGGATCCATAATTTTTTTGATAATTTTTGATGATTGAAAAATACTATAAGCCTATGTTCATCAGAGATAATGTAGGATTTCAATGGTGAAAGAATTTTTCAAATCGGTCCAGTAGTTTCGGAGCCTATTCAATTCAAACAAACAATCTTTCCTCTTTATAATATTAAAATTATAAATTAATATATTATATTATAGTGTAGATCTCGCAGTGTACCACATAAGAACGAGATGATGTCACGCCTACAAACCATTGTTTGCTAATTGTTATACCATTAATAAACTTACGAATTAAATATGCAATGCACCTCACAGTATTATAAGATAGCGATCTGCACTGATGTAATTACAATTATTAAGTTTTAACACCTACCGTGCGCAAGGCAGATAACGCTTTTGTGAGAACTCAATGTTCAACCGTGATCTTTTTTTTTTTAAATAAAATAGAAGTGAAGGCAAACATACAGTCTACCTAATGGAAGAAATAGTTACTGCAGTACATTGAAACCTGAGCCAACTTCAAACAAATAAGCCTATAAATATATTTATAATCATTAAGTATTATATATATATATAATAATATTTTTTTTTCAGCTTATTTTATATGTACGTTGCATCCATCCATATATCCATCAAAATATAAAATTACAATGTCGTTTTATGTTCAGTTTGTCAGGTAGAAATCGCTTAAAGCGATATGACCACCGTTTGTAGTTCATAAATTTTCCGGTAATGTAATAACTATGTTTAAATGCAATAAAGAGTTATCTATCTATCTATAAGCCTACAGATGCATTGTCACCTCTGTGGACTAAGATTAAATGCCTTATTAACCTGTAATTATATTCAGACGGACGGATATACAGACGGACTGTTCTGCAGAACAGTACCGTTGCCTCTGCAGCCCTTGTAGGGCGTTAAGAACGCTAAGCCTTAGAGATACGAGTACTATGTTCACTACCTTTTTGTTCGTACTACAGGCCCACCCTGAGAGTAATTTTAGGTTAAAAAAAACAATTTGTGTCCTGTATTAAGACATTTTTAGAATATTATTTTTGTTACAACAACAAAATATACAATTGTAATTTCTGATTATATTTATAGATCTTAAATTATTTATCGACACGTCGTCACAGCCATATAATTTTCTTTTGAAGATATTTCACACTCTTTTCAAAGAATAATTTCCATTCCCCTGGCGTTATTGACAAAAATTATTTCATGAAAAATATTTTATTTTATACAATATAAAAGGAAAAAATAACGCGTAAAAAATACTGTAAAAAGTTAAAATTTTTGTGGGAATTATGCTTTCTCTTGATCAGAAAATTTCATTTCAATACAAAGGCAGTGAGATTCATGTAAACGCGTTATTCTAGCAGAAGCCTATTGAGTTGCCTTGAAAAGACTGTTATAATATATAGGTCTCGGAAGAACTTTATCTTTAGTACAACAGCGGGGTCACGCTAGCACAAGTTTTAAAACCGGTGTATGTTAATGATTAAGAAAATCTTCTTTATTATGTACCTATATGCTTCAATTTATAAGAAGGAATCTGCTCTATTATTTTCTTTAGCGATTTCCTAAAATTATTACTCTATAATACTACCATATAGTTAAAATTGATAAAGTCTATCTGACTGTTCAGTATTTTATATTTTCATAACAATGTTCCTTTTTTATAGACTAAGGGTGACAAACGAGTACCTACACACTTCCACTGATGGTAAGTGCATGCTGTGGCATATGGACATCGACTTCTATCCTGAATTAAGAATCTAAATGCAGATGCGTTGCCACTCGTAAGTACTTAGATGCAATGCCTAGTCTCTAGTAAAAGAGGTATCCTGTTCCTCTACACTAGCCATACGAAACACATTAAGCTGCTATTTTATTCTGGTATTCTGTGTTAACGTGGTTCTTCCCCGGTCGAACCGACTTATTCGTGCTACAACCATAATATAGCTGCAGCACGGTTCTACCACGTAAAATACTTCTCAGAATAGTGTAATTTCTACAATCATACATTACAATATTATACGTTGTTTGTTTGCGAGTCAATAGACCACACCGCACCGTTGAAATCACAAAGGCACACGCTAATGTTATATTGCTTGGTACGCCCCGGGCGACGCGGTGCACGGGCAAATAATTTGATATTAAGTACATTTCATTCGTCTATTAATTGCAGAGGATTTTGGATCGTAGAGAATGTTGAATCATCACCATTACATAAATACCTTACATATAACTTGCATGCCAGTTACACATGTCAGGAGAAACAACGATTTGATATTAGTTATTAAAATAAAGTAAAAACATTAGTAATAGCACTTAGCTTAATTATTATATTCAACAAACACTTTATCTAATACATATTTTTTATCTCAACCGGACGAAAATACTACAAAAATATTCCCAATGTTAATAATAAGAATTTATTTGTATAATAAATTCTTATTATTAAGAGTTTATATAAGAGTCAAAATGTGTCGAAAAAGGCACGTATGGCAATTCACAATGCTGTGTTGGTCCCTACTTTAACGTATGGTAGTGAAAGTTGGGTGTGGCAGAAGAAGCACGAGAGTAGAATAAACGCAGTAGAAATGCGGTCGTTAAGGAGTATGTTAGGGCTGGATCTGAATGACAGGGTAAGAAATTGTGTAATAAGAGAGAAGAGTGTGGTTTGCAAGATGATGTTGTGACCAGGATTAAGAAAGGAATGCTTCGGTGGTTTGGTCATGTGGAAAGAATGAATGAGGAAAGAGTGACAAAGAAAATTTATGTTGCAGAAGTGAATGGCAGAGTCGGAAAGGGACGTCCTAGGCGAAAATTTATCGACCAAATTGGCGATTTATTGAAAACGGGCCAAATTAGGAGTACCCTTAACGGACGAGCATGTATGCGTAGGTGTATGGATGTGAAGGAGGCGAGAGAGGTGTGTCAGGATCGTGCCAAATGGAAGTCTGTAGTCTCTGCCTACCCCTCTGGGTGACAGGCGTGAGTGTTTATGTATGTATTTATGTATTTGTATAATACATGGTACAGGTTTGCATGATGACACGCTATGAAATTGGATGGATATAAAATGAGATGTAGGTCTAAAGAGATGGATGGACTATATTAGGAATGATATGCGTAAGGAGGAAGTGAAAAGATGACAGTTAATAGAGGATAGCGGAGAATGGAACAGCTATGCCGAACCGAACTGCGAACCGGACCCAAATTGATTGGTAACGGCAAGAAGAAGAAACTTGTAGAAAATATCTTAAGGAATAAAATATTTTCAGGGCATGTCAAGTCCACAAACGCTCACTGCTCCATCACACGCTTTAAAGTAAGGAATGATTCCAACGTTAGACTACGGCTTACTTTTATAGTAAATTTTTTAACAGCTCTAATAGTTTATAACTTTAATTAGGTTTGTTAGAGTGTCTAATACATAAATAAATAAAAAATAATGAAACGACTAATTTACAATAAAAGGAAAAAATTAGAGACACTACACTACACTATGGGTCAGGGATACAAATAGCATAAAAGTTTCACTCACTTCGTGGTTTCGGCACACTACACCCCATTTTTAGGATTAGCTTTAGCATATTTGAATAGTTATTCCGCCATTTGGCTCGAGAGATGAGATAGGGTGAAATTTTTCATTTGGTGCTAATGGTAATATACATCGCCTCGTATTGTGTATTCTTATATTTTTTACACATATTTATTTATTTTTATTTATAAATGATATTTACTTTTAAAATGAATGATATTTATTTGTAAAAAAACGATATAGGTAATAAGTCGTCCTTCGTCGTCACATTACAGCCATCGATATGTATGTACTACGCACTAGAATTCGCATTCCGAACACTCACTATGTTCAACTGAACTGTATTGCAATCCGTACACCTGTTATTGTCGCTTCGATATTCGTGCAGTGCGGAGCGGCGCTAATAATAAATTTATATTAAATTAACATATATGCAAAATAAACGAAAATTAAAAAAATGTACTCGATTAACAATAGAGTCAAAATAAAACAATTATATATTGGCAATTTTCGCGCATTTATATCAACTGCGCATGCGCGACTCTACTGTTTCCCGCGCATGCGCATAAAGTACGGCATATTTTTTGTTTGGAATAGCTTCTCTAGTAAGTAGTTCATATAACTCAATGATTACAGCCCTTTTCAAGTCTAGTACTGAACATCGACCTGCCCCAAGGAATGTCACAAGGCATTATATCTCCCAATATAGAGCACAAAATAAAACGAGTTATTTTTCAATAAATATGTGGCTACTATAAAAATTATGCGGTATTAAATATAACTAACGATCCGCCCCCACTTCGCACGGATGTCTGGATCTCGACAACAACGTTACCTACCGGGTCCAATTGTCAAAACTCTAAACCATCTCGGGACCCACTCCAACAAATAAAAGAATTACTAACTAACTTCACTTCGTAAAATGACTAGTACAGATGATTGATGGGAGTGTTAATGTTCGAAGTTGTTCCAAACTCTCAATATGTGTTTGAACGGACAAATTATCGTTATGAAATTTTAAGTTTTCGGGATCACATTAGTCGCGTTTATTGTCTTTTTATATAACAGCGGCCAAACAAGCATGGATCGAAGCACGGATCACCTGGTAAGTAATGCCGCCCATGAACAATTGCAACACGAGGGGGATTACAGTTGCATGGCCGGCTTTTTAAAAACGAGTAGGCTATTTTCTTGAAGGTCTCGAAGAGATACCCATAGAGAGGTAGGAAACTTCGGTTTAATCGCATAGTGATGGACCGTCAAGCATCCAGATGATATGGATGGTATCGAGAATTGTGCCACATGAATGGGTCGGCTCGACCAAGAAAGGAGCACGATCTCACAGAATACCAGTTTCGTATGTTTTTAGGTTTATCAAATGACATATGATTTTGGCATGGAATGGAACTCGGAAGGGTATTTTAGAAGATATACGGAGTGTATTTATAATACAACTCACAGGTAAAGGTTTGCCAAATTATTTTCTACTTTTTATATACTACGAATAGGTTTGATGATAATTATGAAACAAATATCAACTTTCAATGTTAGGTAGATATGCTAGGTACCACATGAGTACTGACTTTGCATATATTGTTCCGAGTGAAAAGATTATTGCAAAGGTTTTCCCAAATATTGTTGAAATATTTTAACATCGAAAATCCTTTCAAAGAGCGGCGAAGTTTAGTTACCTTATCTCAAACGACATGCACAGAAGCACTCTATGAAGCGCAATAGCGATATATATAACGAAACCACGTGTATATTATTTTTTAAATATAATATGAATGGTAATTCGACATTAATATTACGCACAACGATAACCTAATGAGAACAGAAAACAAATAAGAAGACAAAATATCGGCTCACGGATGACAGACATGTAGGGAGGTCTACCGGCCGGAATAATTCCTATAGTCGTTTCTGCAGACGCGTTAATCCCGTTCAGCACCCTGATACATATGAGGCGACTGCAACTACATGTTGGGACGCTCTGTGCTCGAATGCAGAAAGCAGAAGGAGACGGAGAGAAAGTTTATGTCCCTTCTAGGACTCTAATGACTAAATGATCGAAGGCGTTTAGTCTTCCCTGTTGAGTGCTGTTATCTGGTTAGGTTTTCTTTACATATTTTTTACTTTAATTTATATAAAGTGTTAAAAACAATATTTTTTTTAATCTCTCATGTTATTCATTACTATCATGGCCTTTAGAATTAACGCGCACTAAAACTAGCCGTCCAATGTTGACAAAATGATTTTCATTTTCATTCGAATTGGATTCATTCGATTCATCATAATCGCGCGAGTGTATCATAGATTATTAAGTAAAAAATATTCTCAGCACCCGGTCCACATGATGATAAGTGAATGCTATGGGCCCATAGAAACTTATACTCGACTTATAATCAAAATGTAGATATGCTTTGTTACCCCTGAGTACTAAGATTAGCTTGTAATTTAACGTTACCAGTATTATGGTATGCGGTTCTCTACACTTATCTTGCGAAACATAGCATTATGCTGTTATACGTATATACTGGTATTCAGTAAGAGCGGAGTCCGTCCCGGGTCGATCCGACCCAAGATATAAAAAAGTTTTAAACAAAACTCAATGTTATGTAATTTTACACGGAACAAGTCCATACATTTTATTTTCTATCTCTTGAAGTTTTGATGATCGATTCAAAATCGATTTTTAACTCAACGTCATTTTATAACAAAACTATACGTCTTATGGGATAAAGTGAAAAGATCATATTTACGTGCAATTAATAGATCCTTAATTTCTATTTAAATCTTTTCCCGTACCTTAATATATAGTTTACGAAATAATAGTAAAAAAACTGAGTTTAAAGTTTTTTTCGACAGTTAAGTTCTTACTTAAAAACACATTTATCGATATGTAAGTGTTTTACGCGAAGTCGAGGGTAAAGCTAGTTTTATTTTATTAGCCTATCTTGACCCACTGCTGAGCAAAGGCCTTTTTTCACTTCCTTCGTTGTATTTCGTCATAGTATATGAAATCCCCCCCCCTCGCCCTATCGTCCCGTAGGTGCTTACGAGGCGATAGAGGAAAACTGAAAAAAAGAGATTAACAGCAGCATTTTCCTGATAACAGCTCAATTTTATAAAAAAAAACTGCGGTTGCCAACCCGCCTGCCAATCGTGACAATAATCCCCACCTAGTCGATATATGGGAGAGGCCTTTGTAGTGCAGTGAACTTTATAGGCTGTAATGGATATGTAATTTATATTATGAAATCACTGCAGAAATTTTCTATTAAGTAAGTAATATTTATATTATATGAAATGAGCGCCTTGATGTCGCTGTTACCGTTAAGAATTTAATAATACATACCATGTGAAACATCCGCCTGGTCATCTACATAATATGTGGTAATCGATGCTTGTAATTGCTTTAAAATAACGTTATTACTGTGGTACACGAAGTCTAAATATCCTTGAACAGCTGGTAATGACAGTTTATAAATGTTCTTTAGAACATAATTGGGTTGCCTTGACTTTTTAATACTTTGTAATTGTTCCTCATCCTTAATTCTGAACATTTAACTCACTATAGTAGGAAGGTTATGGATGACTTTTTATAGAATAACGGTGACCAACGAGAACATAGTCCACATGATGGTAAGTGTATGTAATGTATTTATCCTCAATTAATAATCAAAATGAAGACATGTTGTTCTTTTGTTCTCTACACACACCATAAGAAATACAGCAGCATTAAGCTGATATTTTACGCTGGTATTACAAACCGGTGCTACCACCACAATATTGCTGCAGAGACGCTCTACTACGTATTAATGATGATGGACAGATTCGCAGTAACAATCACGTCGCGTCGTGTCAAATCGCTACTTCCAATCGCCAACTTGGTCAACGATAGAGCGATAGAGACATCGACTTGCTCATCAGGTATTTCACATTTAGTATAAACGAGTTCATCATAATCATTACTATCATCTATTACTTATAACCCAACGGAGAATTTTTCAAAATTTAACAAATTAGTGAGATTAAAGACAAACACTATTTATTAAATAAGTGCTAGGGCGTTCATAAAATGAGAGCAAGTAACGCATTTATAAACTAAGGATGATTTAGCGCCTCAAACAGATGTTTATGTGATCCTCATCTCAGTCAGTGAACCGAATCTATTTAATTAGACGTCAACAACAGTTTAATCACGTGTAACAATTGTAAACGCTCGCATGACGAAATACATTATACCTAACATGTATATTTCAATTCGCTTTCATTAAAATAAACAGCTGAAATAAATCAATATAATATAAAGGTTATATAAAAATACAAATAATAATAAGGGTTTTATAAAAAAGATATTTAGTATTTTGGAATACTCAATCGTGCTCAAAACTATGTAATAATATATAACTTAGGTACATACACTGTTGCGCCGTGTATGTACTATAAGATCCATCTCTCACTCTCACACTCGTCCCGTAATTCATTATTTAGGTACGAAATCACCACGAAACTTTGTAAGGATAGTTTAGTATATCATATAAAGAAAATATTTAAATGTGTAGAAGATAGTAAATATGTAGACTTTTGGAACTGCGTAGCATCTCTGGACTCGGTGAAGAGACAAGCCAAATGGCTTGCTTACTGGTTTGGTCTGGTATTAAAAATAAAAATCTCTCGATAAAAATCCTCTCAGTGTTCTACAAAATGTAAACTCAACGCCTTCTTACCATGTATTACAAACTCCTAGCACGATCTTATAGCTTTTAAAAAACCAATGTTAATGTTGTACAATCGACGATTAAACGTTCTCATTTAAGCACGTGCCAAGTAATATTATACACGACTGTGATACGTTACGGAATACGTTATTGCAATGCAAGCATATTGTAATACACTTTGAGATTCTAACAACCAGCCTGTATATAATCCATTAGATAGGCCACCCTGTATTCCATTTCACAACATCACATTCCGAGAGGAAAGCACGTTGTCACCGTGCTCAAAATATTTTAATAGATCCGTGTTTTGACAGCAACGGTGTCAAGAAAAGTCGCCGAAAGTGAATCAAGAAATGGAATTAACATTTTAAAACAGTCGGCAGAATAAGCTATTTTTCTCGTCGTCATTCGGGAGGAATTTAAATGAGCCAGCTTAGCGGGATCGATGAGGAGGTGCGGGTGAAATGTCAATCCTGACGCCGCCCGCGATGAAATCCTTGTTTTCAATATAAAATCGTCCGCTAGGCATTACTCTTAAGTGGTCATAAAACATTTTATAGGCAATTGGGATATGAAGCGAGAAATGGGCAGAAAAATTATTTAAATTCTTTCGATCGCTTTAGTGCTTCTGTTCTTGTTAAACGAGCCGTTTTGATTTAAATAAGCGATATCTCAGTCAAAATGGTGAAGTCCGCGTAATAACAAATTTATATTCATAATAACTTTATATGAATATAAATTGGTGCTCGAGGCAGCCTTGTAAGCGAAGTAGAGAGCGCCCACCCACTAGATGGAGTGACTAAGACATACAGAATGTCGATGGATGCAGATGGCTCAGGACAGTGCTTTGTGGCATGCCTTGGGGAAAGCCTTTGTTCAGCAGTCGACTTGTGATGGGCTGTAATGATGATGATCATGATTATGCTATCACGATGAAAATGTTTGCATATATATTACGGCACAACAGGAAATATATTCTAGCGTAAATAAAAGGATACACGCTCTATCTTCCTGATACAATGTAACATAATAAGGCCGGATGTAGTTGATCATAGTACGAACCTGAAAATTAATAAAGGCTTTGGACCGGAATACCACCTGGATTCCTTGCCTCTATAATCATGCCACTAAGCTATAAAATCAAAGTATTTTAAGCTGATTTAAAACATAATAGTAACGTCAAACCAAAAAGCATTTATACATAAGGGTGAAAGGAAATAATTCATATAAATAGAAAACTATTGGACTTCCGAAATGTTTTATTTTTACAGACTTCAAATTCAAATAGTACAAAATTACTACAAATAATCTGGAAAATAGCAAAAGTAAATGATAATTGTGTATCAAAATAGGATAAAAATACTATTTCAATTATGTGACAACTGGAGTTAAACAATTTTGTATTAGTTATTTTTATGTGGTAGAACAATGCTGCAGTTGTATTTCACTGCAGCGTTAAGGGATATAGTAAGTCAGCTCAAATTCTAATTTCGTCCCCACTTCCCCGCGCGTCGTATGCTATGTACCGACATGTTTGTAATCACTAATACTGTAAGTAGATAGGTCGTTAGATACTTATTTCATTAGGCTTATCATATTTATGCCTGTTTCTTAACGCCAACCCAGTCGCTTCTTATTTATTATTATTATTACGGATATTTCCCATTTTAATTTTACGTCGTCCTGTTGCGTAATGTGTATTCTGATCGTAAGCGACACAACTTTCCCCCTTCAAAAGTCGAAGCGATACTAACCGGGCGGAGGGAAACAAGCTTCAAGACGCCGATAGTTTAGGTAATTTCTTTTTACAGTGAAAATAATAGTAATTAAAAAAAATTAAGCCCTGCTTTATAGTTAGTTCAGTTAATATGCAAAGTTTCATGATATTATTTAAAATATTTTATGAATAACAGCGGTTTATTGTTCAGTTTGGAGGTAACTTTGGATTTTTTTTTCTATCGAGAATATTTTACGGAATCGTGTTTTCGTCTAACATAGTACTTAACATTAATCCTCAACTTTACCATACATTTATTTCAAAATTAATGCTGCAATATTTTCGGCATAACGGAGGATCTTGCTAAGCCATTTGAGGTAGTATTTTTATTATTTCCCCATAATAAAAAAATAACCCCAGAAACCAGACTTTGTTGGACCACAAGTTTAGTGTGCCCTACGATATTTATAGAGTACTCTATAACGACCGATACCTCTTGAAGAAAGTTTTCAGTCACCAGGGTCGGCCCCGTGAAGTCCCGCATGAGCAGTTACGACGTGCCCCACAACCAGGTGCAGTCTTAAACCAACAGGCGGCCGTGTCGCCTACAGACACAGACGAACATCAAGGAGCATCCGGCATTGATAAAACACTTGTGACAGCACCAGCACCAACCTAACCTGCGTCAAAACTAGCTAGTGCCAGTTAAGTCATTTGAGGTTATATTTCCTCTTAAAGGCTTGGCTTTACCAGGAGGATCACGCTCTTACAGAATATCAGCATCGAAATAGCAGCATAATGCTGTTCTTTAGAGTTATTACCAAAAACTTTTACGTTCGCCGACAAGATCCCCCGATAAAAGGTGAAACGCCAACCAAAATTGATACCGCTTAAAAATCCATTGAAATGGTTAATGATCAAAAATAGATTTAAGCGTTTGGGATCCAACGAAACAAATAAATGGTACAAAGCAGGTGTGACTTCCTTTTTTACAGTAATATTTCGAACTATAATAATGAATATACTGTTCTACGAATATTTGTATGCTGCAACCGTATTTTATAGCGTTCTATGGATCCTACAACCTAAACAGTACTAATACTTTTTATCGTAGTGTATAGTACTTCCGCAGTTTGATTCTTTGTTGAAGATATGTTACCTACAAGTTATGTTCTATCTATGGGCCACAACATCAACTTTTCATCAGGTGAGCCGTGTGCACGCTTGTCACCATTACTTGCATTTTATATGAAAATAAAAAAAATATTTTTAATTAAGAATGAGAATAACTTCTGCTAACAGTAAGTAATACTAATGCTTATGCCCAAATACTCAATTGTTACTCAATTTTTGACGCAATTTTAAGTCTTGTGCTGTCTTTATCACTTTAAGTCAAAGTTACTGTGGCGTTTGAGTATATGGGTATTAAGGTACGGACAGACGTGCTCAAAAAAGCATGCTCATAAGCTTGCTTAAAATTAGCATGCTCTGCAACTGTTCACATTTGCCAGCAATAAGCACGCTTAAAGCATACTCATAAATAAGCATGCTTAAAGCAAACTTTGGACAGACGTGCTATTTGGCGCCAGACTCTTGGCCAAAATGGATATACAAAGATATAGTAACAGTGCTATCCATACAAAATAAAATAATCATATTGCTTGCAACGGAATTGTGTAAGAACAAAAAGCAAAGTTTTTTTCTTCTCCAGAACGCCACATATTGAGGGTTATTTTTTATTTAAATTGACGCAGCAACTGTCGCTAATCGAGATCGATTTGATAATAGCATGCTCATAAGCAAACCTGTACAGACGCGCTCGGAGCACGCCCGTTCCCGCGCCTAAGGTAACATGCTCGATAGTCAAAAGACGGATGATTTTTTAGTCCGCTAAAAATAAGCATGCTTTCGTACTAGTAACGAGCACGTCTGTCCGTACCTTTATTCAACATAATATATTTCTACATAAAAATCACCATACAAAAAATCAACGCTTTTTCAATAACTGAAACAGAAGCCAACAAAGAACAACAGCAACAGAACACACTGAATACAGAAAAAAGTCGGTCCATCTCACTGCGCGATTGTTTTTCCTTCCAAGTCATCGCTCCTGTTGACACGTACTAATGAAATGCTAACTCGCAGAGGCGGGCGTTCAGAAATTATAATTAGCCCACAAATATTTGCCCTTTTTCCCTGACCCCACCCCACTTAGGTGGGAGTTTTTAAGGCCTCCTTTTATTCCCCTTTATTTTACATCATAACGAAAATATTTCGACTGCGGGTCGATTTGCAACAAAGATTAGGCCACGGCGTTTTTATATTATATCTAATGTTTACAAAGGCTGTTTACGTAGGGAGTACCTGGTGAGCCTTCTCGAAAAGAGATGCCTAAGCCCGGTGCCATTTTCCGAATCGTGATCCATGGGTTCCGTATAGCATTAGTTACCGATTTTCATAACAGGCAGCGATTTCAAAAGATAAAATATCAAGCTCTATCGTGGCAATTAAAAAATATGTAACAGCATAAAAATAATAGTAAATATTACATCCAATATTGAGCCAAACTGATTCACCGATTAATAAATTGAACCAACACTTGGCAAAATAATGTCACCGCTTATAGGACACATAAACGATTCATTCTATTTTGTCAGTGATATAAAAGACTACTTACCTCTTGCTGACAGTTAAACTATAGTTAGTTTTGATGCCGTGTCACTGTGTAAATATTGATATGTAAATAGTAGCCCGCAAATTGGAGACTGCATATCAATTGTAACTGGGAAGCTACGAGTGAATAATTCACAAGCAGAATATGCAGTACTACACAGACATTGCCTTACATCTGGCTATCTATTGTGGAAGGAGGAGTTCTACCAACAAGGTATGACGGTGGGCTTGTCTGTAGGTATCTCCCACTGTTGCCGATATTCATGGAGGTTTTTGGGAAATAAGTGGTACGTAGTAAACACTCAAAATTTTACCATGAGAAAGTAACTACATTTTAGATCTAAAATTTAATTCTAGAACTCTAAAATTTAATTCACCGCGGAGTTATTGGCAAATACGATTACACATTAGTAATACTGTGTATAGAAAAAAGATGCATTCCAATAGATGTATAGAAAAAACATCGGTATACTTTAATGGTGAATTGCGCCATCATCTATCATAGTTAGGTACGGTGGGAAAATTCTTGTTTCAGAGAGCAAATGGCACCTGTGATAGTAAGCAAATGGTCGTCGAGTTTTAGAACGTCCAATTTATGCACGACACCAAGACAGCAAGCTTCGGGTCTCGCGCCTACGTCACAGCGACCGGGTGGATCCAGCCACAGTCAAACGTGTGCCTTCACATGTCAGTGGAATCAGACAAGATTGGCTACATTTCCACGCAAGCTTCAATAAGAACAAATTTAAGCCGCCAAAGATTAGTCAGTTGTTACCATCCGCCAAGTGTCACATCTCTAACAAGATGGAGGACTGTTCATGCTTGATTTTGAATGTGGTCTCTTTTACACAAGACAAACAAAAAGATCGATAAGAACCCGCGTACCGCAATTAATAAAATTAAATCCAAATCCAAGCATTAGGGATATGCTTGGATTTGGATTTAATTTTGAGATCAGACCAAAAAATATACATTTAAGTCGCAGTTAGTCTTCGTAACGTCGTTTGGACTTCAAACACTCAGTCAATCTATGAACAAAATAACATTTAAGGGGAAATATAATGTCAAATGGCTTAGCAAGATCCTTCGTTATGCCGAAAATATTGCAGCATTAATTTTGAAATAAATATACGGTAAAGTTGAGGATTAATGTTAATGATTATGTTAGACGAAAACACGATTTCGTAAAATTTTCTCGATAGAAAAAAAATCCAAAGTTACCTCCAAAATAAACAATAAACCGCTGTTATTCATAAAATACTTTAAATAAGATCATGAAACTTTGCATACTAACTGAACTAACTATAAAGCAGTGCTTATGTTATTTACTTTTTTTTAAATACCATTATTTTCACTGTAAAAAGAAATTACCTAAACTATCGGCGTCTTGAGCTTGATTCCTGTCGCCCCGTTAGTATCGCTTAGGTTTTGAAGGGAGAAGTTGTGTCGCTTACGATCGGAATATACATTACGCAACAGTACGACGTAAAATTAAAATGGGAAATAGGCATAAATATGATAAACCTAATGAAATAAGTGTCTAACGACCTTTCTACTTACAGTATTAGTGATTACAAACATATCGGTACATAGCATACGACGCGCGGGGAAGTGGGGGCGAAATTAGAATTTGAGCTGATTTACTCTATCCTCTTAATAATTCTCGGGCGTGTTTTCCGAACCACAGCTGAAAAAAAAACTTTTGAGTTTATTACACTGTTACTCATAAATCACCATTTTAACAATCTAGAACTAATACTGAAAATGTGTAGCGTGATTATACAACTGAAATACAATGCACTATATGCCTATATGAAACTGATATCAGCAAATAACGCCCACATACGTACGTCCAGTTTCCAATTGCCGTTCCCAACAAGGCGCTGACACAGCTGGCCTCGCTCCGTTGAAATCACAATACGTGCAATCGTTTTGTTTTAGAATTCAAAAAATGAAACAGCAATCTCCCTGTGCATACTGTGCGTGAATCTTTCACTATTTGTGTAATACAGGAAAAGTAGTCGAAACCACAAATCGCGAGGACTTAAACTTTTCTTACACAGTTGCTAGATATGTAATGTAATGTTTCAGATTTTTACAAACGAGCAAACAGCAATAAAATAATAGTAATCGAAAGCTGTAATCAATAGATACCTATCCCAGATTAAGAACGAAAATGTAAATGCATTGTCAACTCTGAGGTTTATGAAGTCTCGTTACTAGTATAATGTGTATCCAGATATAATGTGATCCTTTGTGACAAACATAAAACATATACAACAGCAACGGGGTAAATAGTACAACTTGGCTCAATAGTAGTCAATCTTAGTTTACGACCTTAGGGGTCCAGGGTTCGAAACCCAGTCGGTGACTCTTCCCTGGAATTGTAGCCTTGGCAACTTTATAAACGCTAAGTTGGATACGGGTAGACTGGGATGAGTTTTAGTATTTGTTCGTGCTTATGTTGGTACTATCAAATCTGATAAGTTGGCAGTTTCATAAATAAATAAGGAAAGCTGACACTGACGATAAAAACATGTCAGAAGAAAATCCATCCAAAAGATTGACATCAAAGCGTATTGAAAGTAGCAGAATGACATATTGGCAAAGATTTGCTGATGCAAAGATCTCGGTGTCTGCACCAACTTCCAAAAACACATACACTGATTTACACTAAACTACTTTTAATTGTAATGAATCTAAACCCCTCTAAGAGGCAATCTGCACCAACCACAGCGTGTTGTGTGTAGCCAACTTTTACAAAAAAATCGAATTAAATGATTTGGGTATTGGTGTTTTCAAAAAATGAATGAATAGACTTTTCGTTTAGCTAAGTCAGTGCGTTTTATCACCACTTACCATCAGATGGGATAATAGAAGAGTTGGAAAAAAATATTGCAAGCCTGCCAGCGCATATTGAAAAGTCAAGCATTAGACATATAAAGGCCATGTCCATACCATAATATTTATACAACTGTTTCAAACACATAGTCACATCAATGATTATTCATGTGGACTCGTTTGTCACCCTCGCTATTAAAATAAAGTAACAATTCCAGGTAGCGATTTTAATGTTATTGTTGGACGAGTAGACTGTAAAACCCTTTACATTAAAATATATTCAAATGTCTACCTCCACCAGTAAAACCTAAACCCGGTCTAATATAAATACACATAAAACAAACAGACAAACGAACTCAATTAAACGGAATATCGGACTTACGCCAGTTTATTTAAGCGTTCGACCATCAAAGTAAACATTTCTATTTCAAAGTAATTAATTACCTACTTTATTAGGTTCGCTAAAGTCGTGGCTCGAGTGAAAGCGGAATGAAATCTCTTTTTACTAGTCAGGTACAGATGAACCTCTATTAAGAGTAAATTTTTTTCAATCATCAGATAGTCAAAATTTTACATTAAAAAATCAATGTTTTGGCAACATAAGACTCATTTAATTTATTCATAAAATAAATAATAAGCTGAAATTAAATTCGGTGCTAAGACATAATGCATAAAATAATTTAAGTCGCAACTTCTGAATGAGAAATTATTTTCTTCTTTCAGTTCTTTGAAGTCGGCTTATACTTTTTTTAGGTTAATCTTTTTAACACTTTTATACGGACAAAAAATCACCATCTCAATGGCGTCTAAATAGTTACATTAAAAACATCATCCCCTACATTACCACCCTCAAGGTGTTCGATCAGGGTTTTCCAAATGAAGCCTGAAGTATAACGTAATTATTATAAAAATAATCAGTTCAAAATTGAAGCAGATATCGCGTAACATAAAGGCAAAATAATACACAGTTGAATTGCCAGCCGCTGACACTCAGACCTGCATGAAATTTCATTGTGTCGGGATCGTACGCCCTAAGCCCCAAAACCTCCAAAACGTCTGATTATTTCTGGTTGAATATTGTGATTTATTTTAAATTGCTAAGGTCTTACTCCAATAAGTATGTAAAAATGTGTTCTCTCTGAAATATTAAACATGATATAAACTAAACAACAGGGGCGGGCTCTTTTCCAACCGAAGAGTTCGTCTCGAATAGTACCACTCTTTTGATACCTTTTTCAAGAGATGATTTTGTAAAAGATCTAGCAAGAGAGAGGCTAAGAAACATTTTATCATAGTACAAAGCACGTATTTATGGCCTCCTTTGCATACCATTACGTGGACTGTTGTCTCGTTTATCACTAATACTGTTAAAAAAAATACTGCCGCAAGTTTTGCGCGTTAAATTGCATTACATGTAAATAAATTTGAAATAAAATTAGTTAAATAAACGTAACAGTTTAATAACCCTTACACCGCCGCTGCGGCGAGGCGGGTATCGGAGCATAAAGAGACGGGGTTCAGATTGGCCTCGAACAAAGTGGGGAGCATCGCTAACATCTCTTCGCTCGCGGCACAAACGCACCCCTATATAAAAGCTAGGTGGTGATCTAGGGTTGAATATTACCCAGAAATTTTCGGATCTGATTATTAATGTAGAGATCTAGCAAAATTTATTTATCCAATTTTAAGAATATACTAAGTTTTCCATTTTTATAAAATCCTTCAAAAAAGAACCATAAAGTCTTAATAAATTATAGTTGTAAAAAGAGCTAATTTAGTTGTAAAAAATGAAAGTTTCGTGTACGGTTTTAATAGGTATAATCTAATATATATATATATATATATATATATATATATATATTGTGTGTGTGTTTTTACATATAAATTACGTTCACTCCGCGATGGACTACTGAACCGATTTTAATCAAATTTGCACACCGTGTTCAATTTGATCCAACTTGAGAGATAGGATAGTTTTTTTACCCGTGAGTGACACAATTGCTTTTTTTTCCAAACTTAAGGATTTTTAATAGGACGTGACAAAGGGTAGTCGGAAAGGGCAGAACAACGTCTGCCTGGCAAGCTAGTTAATTATAAATTAAGAACTATACTAAAAATAATCCAATCAATAATTATAAAATCTATTTCACACACTTATAATCCATAAAGTCCTCTGCTAAACAAAGGCCTCCCACATAAATTGATATACACATGATGGATTTTGCCATAGTTGCCACACTTGGTAGACAGGTTGGCAACTGCAGTTCATATTATTATTTTGTTCTGTTACGAGGAAGATGCTGCTGCCCATCTTCTGCTTCAGTTTTCCTCTGACGCCTCCTACGACAACTACGAGATGGGGTGGTGGACATTCTTACGACATGTGGTGGTGGACATTCTTACGACATGTGGTGGTGGACATTGTTACGACATGGGGTGGTGGACATTCTTACGACATGTGGTGGTGGACATTCTTACGACATGTGGTGGTGGACATTCTTACGACATGTGGTGGTGGACATTCTTACGACATGTGGTGGTGGACATTCTTACGACATGTGGTGGTGGACATTCTTACGACATGTGGTGGTGGACATTCTTACGACATGTGGTGGTGGACATTCTTACGACATGTGGTGGTGGACATTCTTACGACATGGGGTGGTGGACATTCTTACGACATGGGGTGGTGGACATTCTTACGACATGGGGTGGTGGACATTCTTACGACATGTGGTGGTGGACATTCTTACGACATGTGGTGGTGGACATTCTTACGACATGGGGTGGTGGACATTCTTACGACATGGGGTGGTGGACATTCTTACGACATGTGGTGGTGGACATTCTTACGACATGGGGTGGTGGACATTCTTACGACATGTGGTGGTGGACATTCTTACGACATGGGGTGGTGGACATTCTTACGACATGGGGTGGTGGACATTCTTACGACATGGGGTGGTGGACATTCTTACGACATGGGGTGGTGGACATTCTTACGACATGGGGTGGTGGACATTCTTACACCGCCACTACACGGTGAAATTATAAAACGAATCATATATTAAAAGAAAAATACTAAACAAATTAAACCTTTAATTCTACTCAATAAAAAAACCATAAAATGCTTAAATAAAACTATAAAACGAAACAGCCCTGTTTCAAACATTAAAAATTCTCTAAGAGGAATCATTGTTACGTGCTCGGATCTAAACTGATAAGACGTGACAGTGTAGTGAATAATTAAATAACCAGGCGTTGTGCTCGTCCCAAAGAAATATCTGCTATTTAATATTCATATTTAAAATTCCATTTAAGTCGAGAAGCGTTCTTTTAAGATGTGTTTACGTCGGGCTTTCAACAAAGTGCAGGGTTAACGCAGTCTGTTGTCATCAATTTCTACCAAATTTATTTCTCAGATACGAGAATTGTTGTGCTAATTAGGTTCAAAACAAATCGGAACATGAACAAAGTAATGGATCGGACTAGAAAAATGTAATAATTAAAGCATTGAAATAAAAGTATTTAAAGTAAAAAAAAAGTTAAATAAGTAAAAAAACGTATAATTTAAAGAAGCCATGTACTTGTAGCATCGCCTTCATGTGATGCACAAGTTTTAGACGACGCAACGTGTTACATATTATAGATATGTGATAGAGATGTGTACGTATTTTTTCTTTATTTATATAGAAATATTGAAGTAATTGATAGTTATGTCTATAAAATTTGCAGTCACAGTTGCCGCAACTAGATTATTTGTTCAGCCAACGTTCTCATTATCAGACTTATATGAAAGTGTCATAGAGTACAAACTACTATCGTGCAGGTCCCCAAAATACAACGTTGAAGACGGCGAGAGATCTGTCAAACTTGTCATCACTCTAGACAGGTTTTTTTTTATAAAATAAGGGTGGTAAACGAGCACACAGTCCACCTGACGGTAAGTGGATGCTGTGACCCATAAACATATACTTTCGACGTTTAAGAATGAAAATGCAGATGCGTTGCCACCCCTGAGAACTACGATGAAATGTCTCGTTTCCAGTAAAAATAGTCTCCGGTTCTGTACACTCACCATACGAAACAGAACACAGCATTGAGCTGCTATTCGACGCTGGTAGAGCGTGATCCTTCCCGGTCGAGCCTATCCATTCGTGCTTCAACCATAACATAGCTGCAGCATTGCTCTACCACGTAAAAAGCTACTATTTTTTTTATTAAAAATTATCGAAATAAAGATCACAAAGAGTGAACTTAATGCCTGTTGACATTTTCTAACAGTCAGCGATGGGTGTGAAATTGTGTTAGGTATAACAAAAGAAATTATACATAAATTACATAATACATAAACACTCACACCTGTCACCCAGAGGGGTAGGCAGAGATCACGGACTTCCATTTGGCACGATCCCGACATACCTCTTTCGCCTCCTTTACATCCATATATCTACGCATATTGTATAATAAGGTATTAAAATTATGTAATTGTTTTACTACGCCATTAATTAAATAAATTATTTATATTTATATTTTATTTAAATTACTTTATTAGAGTTTATGCCATAGATTTAGTATAAACTGAACTATATGGTTTATGCAACCGCACCTGAACCGGACCGTAATGTTTTGTTGAAAGGGGTTTTTGGTTTTCACAACTCAATATAGAATCATATTATAGAAAACATTTAACATTTTTTAAATCTTATAACTTAATATGTTCTTATATACATAAAGTAAATATGTAAAAAGTAATAATGATTTTATTTTTGTTTGAATGTTAAATTAAATTTTTAAAAAAATTACCGAAATTACCATTTGAAACTCTTTGTCGCTTTAAAAGCCCTGTTCAAACATAGTTTAATCATAAGTTTAGTGATGATATAACCCTTTTTTCATAATCATAGCTGCTTACACATTTCATAGCAGCACCCTAATTTAAAATTTGCCGCCTTAGTGGTTTTGAGCTCTTGGGTTAGGGCCACCATACCCCCCCCCCCCCAACCCCGAGGGATCGATGACTCGGAAGTGGTCTCGAAACATCGTGGTAGCACTGCGAGGGTGCTGGGAGTAGCAAGTATTGGGACGTGCTATTAGTGTAGCAAAGCGTTGAGGGACTCCGGTTGCGTTCCGAACGGAGATCCCGGGGTAGGAGTCCGGCAAAACCTTCTCGTTGCCCCACAACAAATGGTATCCAGGAGGATTTCCCAACGAAAAAAAGGCCAACATACACTCAAAATATAATTCAATAATTATTTTATGAGTATTTTCTAAGTTTATCACGTAGAGAAACCCCGATCATAGTAGCCCTCTCCAAAGCTAAAGGCCAGCAGTGAGGGACCATGTCTCAGATCTATGTCAGGATTGGACTTCTGAAAGGCTGTAATAAAGATAATGATAATGATGATGATGACTGAATTACTATATAGTATAGTCTACAATTTCTACAAATGGCTTCAAGACTTAAAATTAAATAAGAGCATCTTACCATATTCCTTCTTTACTTCCTTATTTACTTTCACTGGTCAAGAATAAAAAGAATCGTGTAATATACAAAAAATGGCGGCGCGGCAACGGTGCGGCGCTAAAGTGGCTGCGGTGCGGTAGCGATGCGGCCCGTATACGAATTTTGTTAGTATGCACTAACCTACCAATTCACCTATCCGACCAATCCCATCTGGAGGTGACACGTACTGGTGGGATTGAACAAGTGCGTGAAAACGCAGATATTGGGGACTTGAGCAAGCAGGATATGCAGGCATAATGTGAGCCAACGTTATAAATGCATGGCAGGAACGATGGAAGAACGAGATGAATGGCAGAGAACTGTTCTGTTTATTCCTGGACATGGCGACACGACTCAATGCAAATTAGGTTGCGCCGGACTATCAAGTCTAACAGATCCTCAGTGAGGATGGATGTTTCCAGAAGAGATTGTTTGATATGAATTTGGCTGAATCATGTATGTGTGATTGTGGTGCGGGCTATGGTGTGATGTGGAGTACGTGCTGTATGATTACCTGCGGTGTAAGATGTGGTACACGGAGGGTGGGCCCGATTTATTATCCGGACCTTGTAGACGGTAAAGATAACTTTAGCCAGAACCGTGAGTTTGCATGGGTGGCATGCACAGGGAACTGCCACGGAGAGGTAAAATATATACTTAACAAGAGATCTGTCTGTACAAAGGCGTTATGTGCTTTTCATGCCTAGAAAAGGAGAGTGGCAATATGGGACAAGGAGGCGAATAAATAATTTGTGAAGAGTCAAGAAAATATACGTGGGAAAGATCCTTTTGCAAGTACCGCGTGCATCTCTCGAGATTTGGCCGAGTACGAGTATAACCGCAAGGTTCGTGGGGCCATGGGAGGTGGAGGATTTTCTCTTCTCACCTATTCACCTGCTGCTTCCGTATGGAATGCGGCCAATCTTTTAAGAAATTTATCTTATTCAAATTATAGCATTATTACACAAATATTGTGGGAATATGTCCATATGTTGTCAATAGTACCTCAAGACACGAGATACGAAATAAAGAAACTTTCAAAATTGAAATTGTAGCGACCAAAATAAGACTAAGTAAAAATATAATTTTAGTCCATCGCTCCGCGTTTTCAAGCTTGGCGGAGAAAATCTCAAATTATCGAGACAATGTATCTCTTGTGAAGTGAAATACAAGATGCTGCCTGTTTGTAAAGATAATTCAAGATGTGAACACGACGGGTTAGTTCATTTGATTCGTCGACAATCCCGGTGGGTAATGAACAATAAGCGAAGCGCGAAGTCGCTTAACTTTTAACGTGAAGTTTTACACCATTGATAACTCTATATCTTCGTAGCGGCAACGCAGGCAGCCGGTTTGATCTGGTTATAACTAACCAAAGGCAATTAAAACTGGTAACTAACTCCGGTTTTCGCCGGTGTTTGTTAGCCGAGTTCGGGGGCACCTTTTGTTAATGTGTTACTTTCGGAAAGTTGTATTAGTTTTCGTGCAGCGTCGCAGCCTGTTAGTTTGAAAACTAATATTTTTTTATTCATTATGCGCGCTCTGATGCAAACTTCTCAAAATTTTGAGCAAAAAATAGCACAATATGAATGTGACGGTCGAAATTCAACTTAAATGAGGTCAAAAATGTCGATTTTCGTATTAAAAATTTCATTCGGGTCTAAAAATATAACTCGGAGATTTATCTTATAAAACTGAAAACACTAAAAAGCTTATAAGTAATCGGATACTGCAGTTCATGCTTACCTGCAACTAACTTCCATCACAGAAATTCCAGATGCGTTGCCACCTCTGAGGACTAAGATGGAATGCCTCACGGTATGTAATTATACAAACTCTCTCTGTGCTATGTTTAGATTGGATCTATTCCGATATAGCAGTGCAAGTACAGCTTTAACTGCCCTTTTATTATTACCAGTTCAGAATGAAAAACTCGGCTTGAACCGGGGAAGAACTTCGATCGCAGAAAATACCAAAACACGTTCAATCAACTATTAAAAATATTATTTAATCATCGTAATATAATTCAGGTTATTGTTTTAAAATAATTCTCTAATGATTTACTAGTTACGGAGAGTTCCAACTTAGTCCTCAGGGGTGACAGTGCATCGGCGTTTTGATTTTTATTTGAGATTAGTATAGCTTGAAGATGTCTATTGACAGTATCCACTTACCATTTGGCGGACTGTGGGCCTTTTTGTCGTCCATATTTTTGTAATTATTCACTCTAATGGAAAGTTTAAAAAGAATATTTTGAATTGTAAATCAAAAGAAAATTATGCTCGTATTTATTATGTATTTCGGTCATAAATTTTGCTGTGGCAGTTTGCAGGCTGTAATGCGGATAGACGAACGGAATGAAATTTTAATCCTTTCTCATAAGACTTAAAAATCATTTGATCGTTAAAGTTTTCTAACAAAATAACTTTTAAAAACTGATAGCTATTTTCGTCCATCAAAATATTTTACAAACTAGTTACGATCATCTTTTAGCTTATTTATTATCTTTTTATACTTTTAAGCTAAATTATTCGATAAAAAATCTGATTTACTTCTTTACCTTTAGATGTTATTGGCTTGTTGGCTGCCTACAAGTCTGTCTACAAGTACAATACACTTGACCGTTCTGTACCAAAGTAATAGTGCATTTTCTGCTGGGTTCCGGCAACACAAACCGAACAAACAAAAGATACGGGATAAATTCAGTCTGTAAGGTTTGCAGCAACTTTGAAATTTCTAGAAGATAGAACTCTAATTGTTAATGCAGAAGTATGTATCACCTCACATCACCACCAGAGTGTGTCTCAGTAAGTATCACCCACCCTCCAACCTTTCTTACGTGGTAGAGCCACGCTGCAGCTACTATAGTTGTAGCATGAATGGGTCGGCTCGACCGGGGAAGGGCCACGCTCTTACAGAGTACCAGCGTAAAATAGCAGCTTAATGCCGCTATTTTCCGTTTGGCGAGTGTAGAGAACCGGAGACCCGTTTTACTGGAATTGAGGCATTCCATCTTAGTCCTCAAGGGTGACAACGCATCTGCGTTTTGATTCTTAAGCGAGATTAAATGTAGATGTCTATGGGCCCACAGCATCCACTTACCATCAGGTGGACTGTGTGCTCGTTTGTCACCTTTATCTTATAAAAAAAACTATTGAACCACCAAGCAGAAGTGCGTGCACTATTATATTTCGGTCTGAGGGGTATATAGAGCCAGTAAAATTAACAGGCATTCCATTTTATTTCAGGTATTCCACATTAATCATCAACGGTAACAACGAACAATCTGTACGCTTCTTTGTCTGCATGTGTCAAGGGGCTGCAGTAGCCAATTACCATCAGATAACCTGTTAGCTCGTTAGACGCTATCTGCTTTTTTATATACATATCTCAAATTATAAGAAAGGTGATTTCTGGATCTCGGCTACAGCGCCACCTACCGGCTCCATATGTGAATCATAATCAACGTGTACGTGGTGGAGCCATGCTGCAGTTATATTAGTAGTATAGTTGTAGCACGAATGGGTCGGCTCGACCGGGGAAGGACCACGCTCTCACAGAATACCAGCGTGAAATAGTAGCTTAATGCTGCTGTATTTCGTATGGTGAGTGTAGAGAACCGGAGACCCTTGTTACTGGAAATGAGGCATTCCATCTCAGTCCTCGCGGGTGACAACGCATCTGCATTTTGATTTGTAATGGAAGATAGATGTAGATGTCTATGGGCCGCAGCAACCACTTACCATCAGGTGGACTGTGTGCTCGTTTGTCACCCTATTCTATAAAAAAAAAAAAAAAAAAAACTAGGGACCCATTCAAACACACATAAAAATTTCATCAAAATCGGTCTAGCCGTTTTTGAATTTTAGAGATTAAGGGACGTCAATTGATTGATATAATATATAGAGACAATTTTATATTTATAATTCTATTAAACGTGGCAAATTGGACATAGGTTTCTTTTACAAAAACATTTAAAAAGAAAACATACACTTGTATAGCATAGAATAATAGCGAATTTCTACCCAATATACATTTTCATTCCTAACGGAGCATAAATAAAAAATAAACTTCGTACCTCACGATGAGGTCCAAAATTCGATATCACGTAAAACTAGAAAAATACATACATAATTAAGTGTGCTGTTACATTCGTGCAGATGTCTTGTTATGTAACTACGTGTTGCTTAGAATCAGTTCCTAATGCAAATCAAGAATACATTTTTAAAGAAGTTCTGTAGCGATAGAAGACCAAAAACTGTAAGTATTGGTGGAAAACTAAACCAACATAATATTGTTTGTGATTTTTAGTCTTTTACTCCATATATACAAGATTTTTACCAAATTAATAACTTGACTATAAGATCCCAGCATCGTCTAGGAAGAATCGTCTAGATAAAACTAGCTAAACACCTTGCGCGAATATGACATAGGTTGGTCCAGTTATATATAGGTTACTTGATAACAAATAGTCACAACGATCATAATATGTATAAAGGATACTATAGTGTAACATGTACGAGAAGGCACTTTTAAATATTTTGAACTATAACAGTCCAATTTAGATCGATAATAATAAAACACAATATCTGAGCCTGGTTCGTCAGGTGACCGACATGTTACATTTTTTTTAAATATTATCATAAGGAATAATACTTAAAGGAAACCAATCGTAGCTTATCTTTATTATATTCATCCTACCATAGTTATTTATTTGACAGTAGTGTATCACACTTCTATTAGAACGTTGATTCCAATAGAAGTGTGATATATCCAAAATTATCGATACATCCAAAAATACGGCATCAGTCAAAGTAATAGTTTACAGTTGTCTGTTACGATTAGTTTGAGCACACAACTGCATGTATAAACTATCGTCTTTGTGTAGAAATCAAACGTTAGATTTCTTTATTAAATAGAAACTACGCAGTGAATACTACACTGTCATTAATGTGTGAAATTATTGTGTGCTGTGCACATCGTTATAATGTAAAAAACTTTATATTTCTATATTTTTAGAAACGGGTAAAAAATTGCAAACTAACGCGATGTATTAAAAACTGCAAAAAGACACCTGTTTTGTTTCTCGCAGGTACGTGCGCGAAATAACCGCTAGATGATTTGGTAACGCCTCAATTTATTCGAATTCAGCTATATTATAGTTGTGGCCCGAATGGGTCGGCCCGACTGGGGTAGGACCACGTTTTCACAGGATACCAGCGTAAAATAGCGGCTGATGTGTTTCGTATGGTGAGTATAGAGAACCGGAAACCCTTTTTACTGGAATCGAGGCATTCCATCTTAGTCCTCAGGAGTGATTAACACATTTGCATTTTGATCCTTAACTGAGGATAAATGTGGATTTCTATGGGCCACAGCTCCCACTTACCATCAGGTGGACTGTGTGCTCGTTTGTCATCCAATGCTATAGAAAAAAACTCGGTTTAATCTTTTCACAATTTTATTGCAGGCGTTTCCAAAAACAAAATATTTTTAAACATGAGCAGGGTTGGTCCGTACAGAAAATACTAAAAATAAGTACAAATTAACAAATGTTAATTTTATGAAAGAGAATTTCTATATTTTAAAATACATGTTTAAAAACAATCAGCCAACACACTATTAGATAGCATTCAATCGTCACCCGTGAGAATGCATTCGTAGACTTCTGCATTCTGATTCTTAAGCAAGTGTCGATGGGCTATAGATGTAATGTTTTATGATTATAAAATGAATTTCTCGATTTCAAAAAAACAAAAATCACATATTAGATAAAAATTAAGGGATACTCGGTATGTGTCCTCACGAAGTCTAGGCAAATGTTCATGTAAATGTCAACTCTCGACCATTTACTCGACGGCTGATCGACTAGTTATGCAGCAGTTGTTCTCTAATTGCTTGCGTTGTTTAGCTACTCTTCGAAATACTCGTTAAGCTATTTCTTATGGTTATCCCAGTTTAGGCATGCTAGCTTTCGGTGTGAAAAGAAGAAAGTTATTTAGATAAATGTTTTCTTTGTGCTAGAAAGCAAAAAAAGAGACGAAAATTCTTGATGCGACAAATATGTGACGATGATGCGAAGAGACCTTAGACATTTTCTTGGTTGGGTTTCAGGTTCAGTTTGGTGTAATGCTCAGGTTAACAACAAGTTTTAAATTTAAAGCGTATTAAATTCGAATATTTATTCGATTTTCTAACTTCTGCTTGGAAAGTGCTGGTAGCCCTGCACACGCAACATTATCTTGGTCAAGCTCTGTTGCGAGCGCTCTATCGAATCGATGCAAAAATCATGCTCCAATAAACACTAAAACTTTTACAAGTAATTGATGCTCAACGCCTTTATCTCATCAGTCTAAAGTTTTTAATGCATTCAACTTCGGTCAACACTACACTAAAATGCATTTTAATTTAAACCGAGACGAGGAAACTTCCGCTGTAAGAATTTTCTTTTGATTAAAACGCGTTTTTGCTCGCATATCAGATGAGATTACAAAAAAACGGAGGCGTGACCCGAAACAATTATTCTTTTCTGTCTAAAAGAAAAAGTATAATATATGCATTTAAAAAATAAATGCTTTCTTTCTTTCCCTCGCTTTTTTTTCCCTCAATCCTTTCGTTTTTTGAGTTCTATGTCTTTAATTCGCAGGGCCGAGTGGGGCGTTTTCAACGCGGTCCTGCAGCAATTTGCGAAAGCATGCCCGTGCAAAACGAGGAGACAAATTGTAATCTAAGAACAAACTCCGCAATCGGCCGCAAACGCGCCGTGACATTAAGTCCCGCTGACCAAACACCCGCTAATGAAACGGCACCCCTTGTGGGGGAGGGGGCGGTTTTGTATTAAATGTGTTGCGCGCCCGGCCAACTGGCTTTGGTTTATTTGTACATAAGATTTTAACACTTGTCGGATAATACCCGGAAATAGAAAAAGTTTTCCACAGTTTAACACGCAGCCCTGAGTAATTAAAAAAATCAAATAGGTTCCTTATCATTACAATTTTATATTAAATTAAACGCATTACATATTCAAATTGACCCCTAGGGCGTACTTCTAATCAAGCAGACAAGTCTCGAGAGCTACGATAATATTTGTGTATAAAAATTATAAGTCACTGCAGGCGGGGCCGAGTGTAGCCTTTCCAGCCCTATGTTAGGGAGATATTTCGATTGCAGTATCACATCAGTTAGAAAACGGTTAACCTATGTGGAAGCAAGAACCCCCCCTCGGTTATGACAAACTGTTAAGGTATATGATATCTCTATGACCATCAGTGAACTTGTGACATGTCGTAACCAGTACTGAAACTATTCCTGTATCTCTGATACTGATCGGAGTTAGAGTAACTCACTATACTTTTTACACTTTTTAACTCACTACTATATCATAAGTATTAATCAAGCACGTATAAGTCAGAAAGAGTAAATATATTATATATGTTTACGTGTACAATTGAGAATAATAATTTCATCGGCAAAGTTGAGAGCTTCCGATGGATGGAAGTCGTCGTCGTGTATATAATCAGCCAAGAGGCTATCATCATCACCATCATAAATATATAACACCGATTACAGTTTACTGTATAATTACCAACACTTTATAAACGCAGCAACATATGAAGGTGACATAAGCCAACAACGTTTAGACAAAGTTAGTGACAGGTGAGTCAACTCAGCATTATGTCACTATACATGACTGCGCTTTTTTTTCATTACCACATTCTTTTTCAGTTACAAGTATGGTTGTTACTTTTTTTAAAGCTTACTAGTAAGGCTATTACAATTCTAATACTCCCGCTAACCGCTCCTTAGTAATTAAAAAGCTTGTTCGAAAATTTGAAGCCACTACTTTCTGATTTGGTAGACCATACTCTCTTGCGTCTCCCGTTATCTACACTCACCATACGAAACACAGTAACACTATTCTGCTGCTTCACGCTGGTATTCTGTGAAATCGTGGTCCTACCTCGGTTGAGCCGACCGTTGGTCTACAGAGCTTGGTGCTACAGTCATGACAATATTATAAAGTAATCATTAAATTCGTACACAATACTTTATATACTTTGGTTAATTTACAAGTAATGCGAAAGTAATAGATAACGTAGGTCGATGCGAATATAATTTTACTCGAGTTTTACCTACATTAAGTTTCTGTCGTTCTTTGAACACATACACTTTTAAATAATCAAAATGAGTACAATAGTTACTAAATATTTGCGTTGTTCAAGCTAGAATATCAACGATATGTTACCGGACTATCACATATAAAATATAAATCAGTTCATCCGACGCGTGACAGTATATAGTGCAGCTATATTACTGATATAGTTGTACCACGAATGGGTCAGTTCGACCAGGGAAGGACCACGCTCTTACAGAATGCCTGCGTAAAATAGCAGTATCAACAATAGCAATAATCAACGCTACTGTGCTTCGTATGGTAAGTGTAGAGAACCGGAGACCCTTTTTACTGGAAACGAGGCATTCCGTCTTAGTCCTCACGCGCGACAACGCATCTGCTTTTGATTCGTAATCGAGGATAGATGTAGATGTCTATAGGCAACAGCAACCACTTAACGTCAGGTATTTTTACAAGTATTTTTGTTTTTATCATAAGTGTATCTCAATTTTCTTTTGGTAATACTTGATATTTTATATCCGTAGTAATCTACTTAGGTGCTTGATTGCTAAAATTAATCTTACACCTTTGAATAGGAAAACAAAGATTATATTTATTGAATGATGAATTAAGATCTTCTACGTCGATTTCCTTCCAGGAAGCGCTCATGGAAGTTTTAAACTTCTACGGCATGAAAATTGTTTACAGTACACGAATATCTTACAAAGAAGTATCTGCCCTGGCTTCGAACGGGTCGAATCCAAGAATGCGACGTTATTTAGATTTAAGATCAGAGAACATTTTGATATTTTATCAATATTTCTTATTTGTGTGAAAAAGTCTCCAAATTTTTCGATTAAAATATAGACAATCATTCCTACTCCCTTATCTGTTCGCGAAGTTTTCTGATCACCCATTCCAAGGTTAAACACGGACAGACAAAATTTTTAAAAATCGTTATCTCTTACGACATACAAACAACCCCTTTATAAATGGCAGTGGCTTCGATATTACAGGCCGACACTTCAATGTTATTTATATGTAATACTAGCGACCCGCTCCCGTTTCGCGCGGGTACTTTCTCTCAACAATTTCTCTCAGGATCTCAACAACAGCCCTACCTAACCTACCGAATCCAATTGTCAATCTAAACCATTCAATTCTTCTGTCAAACCATTTTGGAGATTTTGCGAGACTAAGGGACAGTATTTGATTTTTATATAATAGAGATAGATGTATACACCACATACATACCCTGCGGCAGATTGTACAGAAGAACGAAGAGTACAATCTGCCACTTTGCCTGGCGTATGTGGACTATGAGAAAGCCTTTGATTCCGTCGAAATTTGGGCGGTGCTACAATCAAGTTGACTGTCGGTATATCGAAGTGCTGAAGTGTTTGTACAGTAGGGCTACGATTGCTATCCGAGTATAGAACCAGAGCTCGAAACCTATCCAACCGCAGAGAGGTGTAAGACAGGGTGACGTTATATCCCCGAAACTCTTCACCGCTGCATTGGAAGATGTTTTCAAGCTACTGAACTGGAAAGGATACGGTATTAACATCAATGGCGAGTACATCACTCACCTTCGATTTGCCGACGAGCCCTTATGGCAGAATCGCTGGAGGGCCTAAGCACTATGCTCAATGACCTCAATGGTGTCTCCCAACGGATAGGTCTTAAGATGAACATGGACAAAACAAAGATCATGTTTAATGTCCATGTCACACCTATGCCGGTAGTTGTTGGGAGCACTAAGCTCGAAGTTTTTAACGAGTACGTTTACCTGGGACAAATAGTCCGACTAGGTAAGTCCAACTTCGACCGAGAGGTCAATCGACGGATTCAACTCGGCTGGGCAGCGTTCGGGAAATTACGATACATATTTCCGTCAGGTATACCTCAAACTCTGAGCACTAGATTTACAACCAGATCCAACCAGTACTAGATTGTACAACCAGTGCGTGTTGCCAGTAATGACTTACGGATCTGAGATGTGGTCCTTCACTGCTGGCCATATGAGGACGCTCAAGGTCGCTCAGCGAGCTATGGAGATGGCTATGCTCGGAGTTTTTCTGCGTGATAGACTCAGAAATGAGGATATCCGCAGTAAAACCAGAGTGACTGACATAGCCCAACGGATTAGTAAGCTGAAGTGGCGATGGGCCGGCCATACAGCTCGAGGAACGGATAACCGATGTGGAAGAAAGGTTCTCGAGTGGCAGCCTCGTACCGGTAGGCGTAGTGTAGGGCGACCCCCCCACTAGATGGAGTGACGACCTGATAAGACATGCAGGAAGTCGATGGATGCAGGTGGCTCAGAACCGTGCTTTGTGCCATTACTTGGGGGAGGCCTATGTTCAGCAGTGGACTTGTGAAGGGCTGTAATGATGATGATGATGAGAGATAGATGTATTTTTCATTCATATATATATATATATATATATATATATCAATGTTCACTGTTAAATACAGGCCTCGACGACGTAGATTGCCTATGAAAGGGATATTTGCCATAGTTGGCACGCTTGGCGGACGAGTTGATAACCGCAGTTTATATTTTCTAGTTGTTATTAGGAAAAAGCTGCTGCCGATTTTCTTTTTTGATTCTCTGTCGCCTCTTACTACAGCCACGGGATTATTTCTCGTGATGGATATTCTTACACCGCCACCACACTGTCAATATCGATGTTTGAATAAATATTATAATATGGCAAAAGCCGCAATTATTGATGAACACTATCTTTATTCTATTTTTTTTTAACAATACGATCAATTTTCCAAATAGACTGCACGCAACCTCCCTAAACTCACGTCGACCTTATTAAGTAAATATCAATTAAAATTACTTTTACGGATTTTACCGCGTTTAATTTACTTGCTTTTTTATTTTCCCGTGACCATAGGTGCTAGAAAGCACCCGAAACGTCGAGAATTAAAAAAATAGTTTTAATCAAAGTGTATAGTATATGCGTAAATATAAGTATCATTTTGTAAACAAATATTGTTACAAATTATGTGATCGAATTATAATAATAATCTTTATTTGCAAGAATATGGTTGTACAATGGTGTTCGAAATGATAGAACAAAATAAAAAATGCATAACTTTATTTATTTGAATAAGCATATGTACCTAAATAAAAAAGGCAAAAGCAAAGAAACATCAATGCGCGAGCATTGCTTAATTTGTAGCAAAATGTAACTTTACCGATTGCTCGAGAAAACCTTTTTAAGACGCCGGAATAAAACGATTCCAATGTTAACATACTTATTATAATATTGCTTTTGCAAGGGCTACGAGGACAAAAATATTTACATTATTCCCAACTTAATATTATTAACATATTTAAATTCAAAGGCAGATATCGTGTTTGTTAAAGCTGATGCGAATATCGAAACGAAATAATCTGAGAAATATGTGACGCCCGGGATTTTTCACACGAAATAAATTTGACGATAACAAATTGATTAAATACCTGACACAAATACGTATGTTATGAAAGTTAGATGTTATATTACTTCATTGAAATTCATACATTATTGGTGAAATACTAAATAAACGGCAAATGAATTATGAAGAACTATGTGTTAGTGCCAAATTTTTAGTCCCAATATTTACAAAAAATTATCAATATTTCATAAACTTTTAAATTTTGCGTAAATAACATATATAATAACTTCAGTTATGAAATATGCGAACGTTTGAAGTAATGTTAAAACTTAAAAATATATTTTTAAATCAACCCTCTCAGAAATGAAAGGAGACCTTTATATCATTATCAGATAAACCAGTTGGACAAAATTCTTGCGTATTGGCAAACAATGTTTTAGTACCATATTATAAGATTCGCAAGCAATTATCGCCATGTTTATTTTGCCATCAGTTAGATCCCCCTTAATCGATATTTCTATACCTTCGGATGAAACGGGATCATTACTGTAATAAAATACAAATAGTCCGTTTTCTAGTAGGAAGACATAAAAACACTGAAAGTAAATACGACAAATCGATCAGTTTCACATAAAGAGCTGCCCTCTTTTTAGAATCAATAATCAATCAATCAATACAGATACATTGTCACCTTTGATGAATAAAATGGAATGTGTCGTTACCAGTAAAAATTTAAATTACACACCATATGAAAAACGGCATAGAGCTGCCATTTTTACACTGGTATTCATTCAATGAAAGCGTGGTCCTTCGCCGGTCGAGGCGACCCATTCGTGCCAGTGCGGCCATAATACAGTACAGCGGACCTCTACTGCTCTAAATTTACAACAATATATACATATATTATATGGTAATATGCATATAGAAATTGTATGGTAATATGTATGGAACTTTTTTTACTTCTTATAAGCCAATATATCCCAACTGATATATCCCACTTGATCGAATCGTTGTTGATGTGGCCGAAGATGGCAAAGCGACCTTAACTTAGCTAGATATAGTTTGTGACTTGTAGTCTTGCCTTAAAGACAACTACAATGTAATCGAATGAAAAGAAAAATGCTAGTAAATAATTTGTCGGACTAGTTGATGATTGCTCGGATGTGAATTCGAACGATTCAAACCATATGATTCCAATACATTCTGAATTAAAAACGGGGTGGAGACCCGCTGAGCGTCTGGTCATTCGATGATAGCAGGGTGAGGGAGGAATTTAATCATAATTTTTTTAAGTACCACCATTATAAAATCGTCAACAACAATTTTATATACGCTAATACTTCATGCATGTAATCTAAGAGGGAACTTTGAGCTACAACATCATACCTGCATTAAGTTATGCCGATCGCTGTGTGAGTCACGAATAGCCGCCTCATCACCAAGATAAATCTTCGATAACATCTCGTATAGGTGCGCGCGACTTTTAATTATTAGGCCTCGGGTCTATTTTGCGGTCGCTGTATGATTTAGTAAACATTATACGGTCAGCAAACTTTCTGTACCTGCTGCTGTGACCACGTATGTTGATAGATTTTGTCCTCGACGACCAGATTAGAGTACGGCTATAAATGTTGACGGCTTTATATATATATATATATATATATATATATATATATATATATATATATATATATAGGATAGGGTGACAAACGAGCACACAGTCCACCTGATGGTAAGTGGTCGCTGTGGCCCATAGACATCTAAATCCATCCTCGATTACGAATCAAATGCAGATGCGTTGTCACCCAAGAGGGCTAAGATGGAATGCCTCGATTCCAGTAAAAAAGATCTCCGGTTCTCTACTCACCATACGAAACACAGCAGCATTAAGCTGCTATTTTACGCTGGTATTCCGTGAGAGCGTGGTCCTTCCCCGGTCGAGCCGACCCATTCATGCTACAACTATACTACTAATATAACTGCAGCATGGCTTTACCACTTATAAAATATATTTTATAAGTGGTATATTTAATAAAAGCTCTATAAAGGCTATTTAATAAAAGCTCATATCTTCATAATTATATTGATTAAAGTGTACAAGCATACACAAAGACCCTAACTGTTACAACCTGTCAAAGGACCGTCGCTGAATATATAGGTCTCTACTACAGATTGCCTCTTACGGAGGACAGTTTTACGTGGTAGAGCAAGGCTGCAGCTATGTTATCGTTGCAGCATGAATAGGTCGGCTCGACCGGGGAAGGACCATGCTCTCATAGAGTACCAGCGTCAAACAGCAGCTCAATGCTGCTGTGTTTCGTATGGTGAGTAGAGAGAACCGGAGACCTTTTTTACTGGAAGCGAGGCTTTTCATCTTGGTTCTCAGGGGTGGCAACGCATCTGCATTTTGATTCTTAATCGAGGATAGAAGTAGATGTTTATGAGTCACAGCATCCCCTTACCATCAGGTAGACTGTATGCTCGTTTGCCATCTTTATTCTATAAAAAAAATCATTTGCCAAAGTTGCCACGCTGGGCGATCGAGTTGGCAACCGCCGATGTTTTAGACACTCGTGGGACGATATGGTGTAATGGACGTTTACACCGCCAACTGCACGACTGAAAGAAGTACACAAAAACACTAATATATATTTTTAACGTAAACGTATCTATAAGGCTAAGCACAAGCTTCTTCTAATTTTATTAGGGGTTCCGAAGTAGAAAAGCTAGAGGGGAGAGGGTGGACTTAACGTGTATTAGGTGTATTTGAACTTCTAAGACATTCAGGTTTCCTTACGACGTTTACCTGCACCGGTGAGCAAATTGTAAATTAATATTTCAAATTGCATCTGACAATTTAATTGGTGCCAAAGGGATCAATGTTTGCTGCAAACTATGAAACTCTAAGCAGGCGCTTATCCCTTGACTCATAGCTATCTGTATCAAACCCAGTCTATTGACTCAGAAATCAGATATCCTGACAACTAAGCCACCCAGTTGTTTCAAAGATAAAAAGCATTCATTATAATAAAATAAAGATATAATCGCTTATATTCACCTTCAATTCTAATACAAAAACGTATATTGTGTACATAAATAATAGAATCATTTTTTTTTCAATATAGATTAGAAATGATTCTTGTTAAAAGTAATTTTATACTTTTACCATTGGATCGGATAAAACCTTTGAACTTCGCAGGACTTTTTTCAAAGTAAAAATCTTCGATCAATAATACCAGCTAGATGTCGGGTCGGCGCAAGAAATCTATCGAAGTAAATAAAAGTGCACATGAGACGTGAGCTCTTATTTCGTTTAGTTTAAGCGGGCTACATACGACATGATATCGGTGGCGATCTAGGGTGGAGTAGTGGGGATGCCTCCTAGATTGCCTGTAAATCGTGTCGTATGTAGGGCCATCCTAAGTCGTGGCCGATATCGCCTCCTTAATCGGCTGGCAGGAGCAAAAATGAAGCCGATGCTTCCTAGATCGGGGCCCCGCCTGCCGGCAGCCCTCGCGGAAGGACGTTAACGAAACAGTGATACTGAATGACCTTTTTTACGTAACAATTTTTTTACATTTTTAACATGTGAACGGAGTAGAAGCCTATGGCACTGATATTTTACAAAAAAAAAAGAATAAAAAAAAAAAATAAATTAATTAAAATCCATCGAAAAATCATATCCACCCTAGCCTATGACGCTGCGAAGTGACATGGTCAAGAATGCCTACTAAACTAATTGTTTTATTGCCGTTCGTAAAGTAGGGTGTATGAAGTAAGTAAGGAGAAGATAAAGCCTCTCCTCAACAACTAACTCCTATTCCCACGCTATCAACACAAGACCGCACTCATATCTCTTACGTGCCTTCATCCTCTCATCAACAACTAACTCTTATTCCTACACCATCTCCACAAGACCACACTTCGATCTCTTACATGCCTTCGTCCTCTCATCAACAACTAACTCTTATTCCTACACCATCTCCACAAGACGACACTTCGATCTCTTACGTGCCTTCATCCTCTCATGAACAACTAACTCTTATTCCTGCACCAACTCCACAAGACCACACTTCGATCTCTTACGTGCCTTCGTCCTCTCATCAACAACTAACTCTTATTCCTACACCATCTCCACATAGCCTTCTCCTCTCATCAACAACTAACTCTTATTCCTACACCATCTCCAAAAGACCACACTTCGATCTCTTACGTGCCTTCGTCCTCTCATCAACAACTAACTCTTATTCCTACACCATCTCCACAAGACCACACTTCGATCTCTTACGTGCCTTCGTCCTCTCATCAACAACTAACTCTTATTCCTACACCATCTCCACAAGACCACACTTCGATCTCTTACGTGCCTTCGTCCTCTCATCAACAACTAACTCTTATTCCTACACCATCTCCACAAGACCACACTTCGATCTCTTACGTGCCTTCGTCCTCTCATCAACAACTAACTCTTATTCCTGCAGCAACTCCACAAGACCACACTTCGATCTCTTACGTGCCTTCATCCTCTCATCATCAACTATCTCTTATTTCTAAACATCTCCACTTTAACAAACATGCTATATAGAAGGGAGTATGTCCGAAATAAAAAGGTTTCTTTATGTTAAAAAAAAGATATAAGCTATTTTATTTTTTGATAGTTTTAGTCCATAAATAAAGATTACATTAAAAAAATAAAAGTATACATATTATTATACAAAAGTATTTTATTTCATTGTTTGTTGTGTGTAGTACATAACCCGATTTTGACCAAAGCAGAAATGAACAAAGAGAAGAAATAACTAAATAGCATAGGTAGGAGAAATTGATGTTTTTATATAAGTGGCGAAATCATTTCTAGAAGGTTGTAAAAACTGTCTTCATCCATCCAGAGAAAATTAATCATGTCTTTGGATTACAGACCATTTAGTACGTTTATGTGGCTTAATTTTTGTCTCTTTTGGAGCCATTTTTTTCACACAGCAACTCCTCTTTTTCTATTTTCGAATAAATTTACCGAGATGGCTAATACCAAACCAACACGTTGGTATTTTAAGAGCGTCGGAGGCATTTCGAAGAACTCTACCGTATATGCGTTCAGCTACAAGTCCGAACGCGTACTGCTAGGCAGGCTCGTGTGTAGGGTCTGCCCCGATAAAAGCCCCGATTTCTTTCCACCCTAGATCGCCACCGATATCGTCTCGTATGTAGCCCGCTTTACTTGAATCTCAGCCAATGTGAACACGTTTCACAATGCTGCAATGTGTATTTAAAAGTTGCAAGAATAATGCCCGAAAAAGTAATTTAACTTTACTTTCGGTAATGACATGTATAATATGTTATATTTTAAGCTCTAAACTAACAAATAATATCATATTTGAAACAAAATTACCGATCATAACCACCCCTACAAATGTTTTGCCAATGTTGACCAATACACGCGCAAACATTTGTGAAACAGAACATAGACGCATGAAGTAGAATTGTACTGTAATAATTTTTAATAATTCGTTACCAAAACTTTAAATAATGATAATTGCTACTTTTGTCTTTGTGTAATTCCAGTAGATACTTAGCTTTTTTTTACTTTCCTAGCTTTCTTCCCCGGTCGAGTCGACCCATTCGTGCTACAACTATACTACTACTATAATTGCAGCATGCCTCTTTAAAAGTATGCAATGGACGCTTAATATTGCTGACAGCAATTTCGACCAGATAACCAATTAATAGACAGGATTACATGAAGATGACAGGAGTAGGGCAAATTGGTGTGATAACAAAGAATACATATATTTATATATATATATACAATACATAGATACACACCTACTACAAACATATATACATACAAAAACTAAAATAGATATTTATTGTATTAAAATGCAATCAATATACTACGTACTATATTATATTTAATGGCTAGTGTGGAAAGTATGTTTACCAAAAATCATAAATGCCCAAAACATGAAAATAATTTTAATTAAACTTATGATCATATTATAAATTATTTTAGTGTTCAACGCCACTCAATATTCCCTGGACCAAATACGCAGAAGAAAACAGGAAAATAACAAAATGACGTAGCTCGCCAGGCAATAACGGGAAAAAGAACTTTATTTGTTAAAACTTAGGGTTGCTTTGACACTAAATGTTATTTAATTTATGTCATTTCATTTCCAAGTGATGGAGTATTGTATAGCTTTGTTCTTTTTTGTGACTAATGATCGTAAGATTTGAAGAATTTTAAACCCGCCCAATAAAAAAAACAACCAGACAACCCCTTTTTTTATAAAAAAAAAAACGAAAACCACCCCCGGGGAACCAAAAAAAAAAACCCTTTAAACGCTTGAAAAAACCAAGTAAAAGTTTGAAGGAAAAAAAAAAAAACACCAACCAAAAGAAAAGTTACAGTCCATACACGTTACACTCCTAGCCACAGGTCTCTAATTTTTGAAAGGGCTTAAGGGCAAGGAAGTGTTCACTGTGCTGCCTCAATGAGTGAGTGTGTGGACTTCACATGTCTTTGAAACATTTTATTTTATTTCTCAGACATTCAGGTTTCCTCACAGTGTTTTCCTTCACCGTACAGCACGAGGTAAATCAGCGATAAAAATTGCAATTAACAATTTCATTAATCCCGACGGGGATCCAATCCGGGTTGCTTTCGTACTCAACAAATACAACATTTACGGCGAGCGCTAAGACCCTAGTCACCTCATCATCATCATTACAGCCCTTCATAAGTTCACTGTTGAACAAAGGCCTCCCGAAAGAAGCAACAAAGCACCGTCCAGAGTCACCTGCATCCATCGACTTCGTGCATGCCTTCCAGGCCGTCACTTCATCTAGTGGGCGGCCTACCTGTATGAGGCTGCCACTCGATAGTGCAGTTCTTCCGCAGCTGTTGTCGGTTCTTCGAGCTATATGGTCGGCCCATTGCCACTTTAGCTACGTTAGTTACCACGGCTCAGAGTCATTAGTATCATGAGCTTAATTTAATCTTAATTTCATTTTATTTGTTTCTCGATTCAGACTGCACGTCGCAACACCTCGCACAAAAATAAAATAAACATTATTAGGCAGACAAAGACAATTAGTAAGTTAAAGTTAACAACCCTGCACACAGTATCGATCAGTCGTGACATCAGCGACTTTTTGCCGCGCGACAAGAATAGCCCGACTCGGCTAGCACTAAATCGTTTCAACCATTTGTCGTTCCTTTATATTCATTTTATTCTGAAGGCGGTTGAGTTGAACGGTTTTTAATACTAGTGGCAAGGATCATACAAATGCCCCAAAAATAAAACATTTCTTCTTCATCTTACGATATGTGAATGCAGGATATTTTATATATATATATATATATATATATATATATATATATATATATATATATATAGTTGATGTTATGTTATAAATGTAGGTGTGTCTTAAGTTCTCTACTAAAAAAACTAAAAAGCTATCTATCAAACATTTTCTACTGTCAATTACTACCTAAAAGCAAGATATACCGCAACTTCGTAATTAACGCATATTTTAATACGATAAAAACTTCTCCATTAACAAATCAAAGCGCACGATGAAGTCTGAATTGATATCTGATCGAGATCGACATCGAATACGGCCGACTGTGACTGAACAATAGATTTAAATGTGAACGATCGGAAAACATGCAAAACAATTTGCCGAATGATTTAAGAAGCTATCTCGAAAAGAGCAAACTTGAAGTATGCGGCTGATAATTATTTATGTGTATCTGTAACTGTATGAATTTAAAATAATAGCATATTAGACTATTCAACCCAATTTTAATTTTAATGGTCTAAGAATAGCATATATAGTTCAAATATGAAATTAAATGGCTGGTTTTAAGTAACGATATTAAACTATTGGTTATTACTTTATATTTGTAATCACAACAACCACTTTAAAATGTTTTGGGTGGAATCACTTACACTTTCAACATTACAATTCAAATAACGACGTGAGCAAAAATCTCTCATGTCCACTCGCATCGCACCCCGTGTAAATGATAGCCTCAGGAATTGGATCCCGCTGAATTTATGTCTGCTTTGGATTAAAGTGGGGGGACGGAAAAGAGGGGTTGCCAAAGCGATTTGTCCCAATTTGGACATTACATTGATTGTGTCCCCGAATAGTTTAAATTGTCCTGATAGCCGCTGCGGGATCGATTCCGTTGTTAATGATAGTCTATGATGAGTGCTAGAGTAATCGAGTAATAAAGTTTGATTAAATAATGACTATTTTAATCAAACGTCTAAATGATGAAGAGAGAACAAATTGATATAATTTATGTGATATGCTTCATGGTTCAATGGTAAAGGAATAATTTATTGGATAATAATACCAATAAAATATATGTATATACAGACGGAATTACAGTGTACTATTTATCTAACAGTATTGGTAGTTTATTAAGAGAGAAAGAAGATATAAGGCATTTAGTTTTAAATTTAATAGTAAAGTTACAATCTATTTGTTCCACTCCTGGGCACAGGCCTCCACTCATTTCTGGAAGGGTTTTAGAGCAAGGAAGTGTTCACCACGTTGCCCAAATGCGTGATGGCGAAATTCATATGTGATCGAAATATTTTATTAATTTCTACGACATAAAGTTTTACTTACAATGTTGGCAAGGTCAAGGTCAAGGTAACAACTAGAATGTAGTCTAAATATCTACATTAATAACTTCATCTGCTATTTCCCACCTTTAGAGTTTTTTGCTCTAAATTTATATGGGACCAACCCAGAAATATAATAACCTAATAACATAAGAATCATTACAGATCACAATTGGCGAAGATATCTTGTAACATATACATACAAAAACCATACCGTCGAATTGAGATCCTGTTCCTTTTTCTGAAGTCGACAATTTAAACATAAGCATGTTTACATTCGAGAAACCTAATTTGAATTTCTTCAGAAATTCAAATTATTAATATTTCATATACAATACGCAAAACGCAACATTTGGCTGTTATAATACAATTTTTAACACGATTCTTTTAAAGGAATATCTCGTATGTTTCTCTTTACTAAAAATACATGAGCTTTTTGTTATATTGGGAAACAGTCGGCGGTGCCATTTTATTTGATTTCTCTCATCGTGATTAAATGAACTTTTTTGAACATTGCGAACAATGAGATTCAACATCAGGTGGAGTTAATTAAGCAAATAATTCCTTAGCTTTCCTAGTCACCTGCAGTTAGCAGTTCCTAGGTCACACTGTGTATAGACAAAAGACCCATACAAACTGATATTTAAACGGTGAATCTCACCAGCATCCTTCACGTTTAGCTCCCGTGGGCAAACCTTTATTGCAGTGAGCACAAGAGATCTGTGACAGCAAACACCTGTCCGCCGAGCTTTAGCACATCAAGCAAGTTCTGCAGGACAAAAAGCTTCATGTCCCGCGCCTACGTCACAGCGACCGAGTGAAGCCGGCCACAGTCGAGCGTGTACCTGCTGTACTAACATATGTCAGAGACACCTCTGACACATGTGTCACAGACAAGATTGGATAAATCTTGAAGCGAGCTTCTAATAGAAAATTCTACAAGCTGCCGAAGAAGATTAGTCAATTCTTATCATCCGTCATATTCCTCTATAAGATGCAGGAGTGTTTAAGCTTGATTGTGAATGTGGTCTCTCATTTATAAAGCAAACAAAAATACCAATTAGAAACCGCGTAAAAGAACATATAGCTGACGTGAAGTACCAACGTTCCGGGAAGTCTGCAGTTTGTGATCATATCCTAGACGACCCCCGCCATTACATCAGATTTGATAGACGAGAAATCCTCGCGAAAGAACATCGGTTCCTGCTCAGGATGATACGTGAGGCTATTATAATTAAAAAAAAACATCTTAATTTCAATAGAGAAGGAAGCTGGGTACTACCACTTGCTTGGGATCCTGTAATCAATAAAGTTGAAACTAAGCCCAAGCATACCACTAAAAGATTTTAAAACACTGTAAGTTCATTCTGCGTAGATCGATCTGGTGTTGAAGGTACTTGGTCTTAATACTGACATCGGGACGTCAGTCACCTCAGTCCCCCGAGACCATAGGTGCTGGAAAGCACCTGATACTTCGGGAATAAAAAATCAAGAAATTAAATGCGATAAAATCCGTAAAAGTAGTTTTAATCAATATGTAGTGTTCGCGTTAATATAAGAAATCGTTTTTTGAACATGTTGCGCTATTAAATTGTGGCACACTCATACATTAACTACAATAATTTTAATGCTAGATTAAGGATTTAGATTTAAGAGTCTTCCTAAAATGAGTTTGTAACGTATACAGAAATACAATAAGATTTTTACGTGGTAGAGCCATGCTACAGCTATATTATGGTTGTAGCACGAATGGGTTGGCGTGACCACGCTCTCACAGGATACCAGCTTAAAATAGCACATCAATGCTGCTGTTTCGTATGGTGAGTATAGAAAACGGAAGACCCTTTTTACTAGAAATTATATTTCATGTTAGTCTTCAGGGGTGACAGTATATCTGCATTTTGATTATTAATCGTGAATAAATGTAGATGTCTATGGTCCACACATCCATCCACTTAACATCAGGTGAACTGTGCGCTCGTTTGTCACCCTTATTCTATAAGATAAAATACAGGTTATTTGTAAGGCTAAATTAGTGTGAATTCTCACGTATGGCATTGTTTTTATTCCGAATTATAATTCAGAATGCTATAAAAGTTTCCAAAGACACGAATATTAAATCACACCTATAAACAATGCGAAAACGTTCCAACTATAAAGTAAAGAATTTTGCGATTTCCTCGTATTCACAGGCGGAAATATTGAATGCGTGGCACATTAGTCATTTTGCGGTATCATTTTATTAATCGTTACGAACATTTGTTATTGAAAAGCTGATCCACAGCATCGCCGCCGTAGTTCTATCGTCGTATAATAAATTTATAAGAGTTTGCCACCCCATTTCGACCGGTGGGTTCCGTAAGAGATGGCTGTGAAAAATGCCAGAAAAGTTAGTGCCGGTAGATGGCTGGATGGATGATTAAAGTCCACTGCTGAACATAGGCCTTCCTTATAGATTGCCTTATACACCGTAAATACGAGTACAATACCCACACCGACGTCGAAAAGCAGCGTCAAAGGAGCGAGACGTCTGGCAAGGCTACCAAGCGTGGCAACTATGGCATATACTCCCTGCAACAGGAGAGGCCCAAGTTCAAGATTTTGCGGGCTGATAAAGAAGTATAAGAGCTCGATGAATTCAGGAAATTGTTTACAACTATCTGTAAATAGAAGTTCTAATTATTCCTAAAATTACTTTTTTGTTTGATTTACACTTTCAAGTCGAATTTAATTTTAAGCTATAAGTCTTTACCTAGGAAGACCTGGTACTGTTACCATTACGGTCTATCAAAATTCTTCTGCTGAACATAGGCTGCCCCCATAAATTGCCTCATATGTATATTTGCTATAGTTGCCACGCTTGCCAGGCGGGTTGCCAACCAGAGTTTTTTTTATTTAGTTATTATTAAGTAGACGTTATACGGATTCAACTCGGCTGGGCAACGTTCGGGAACTTACGATACATCTTCTCGTCAGGTATACCTCAAAACTAGATTGTGCAACCAGTGCGTGTTGCAAGTGATGACTTATAAATCTGATACGTGATCCTTCACTGCTGACCGTACGAGGACGCTCAAGGTCGCTCAGTGAGCTATAGAAAGGACTATGCTCGGGGTTTTGGCTGGGTGATAAACTTAGAGAAAAGGATATTCGCAGTAGAACCAGAGTGGGCCGGCCATATAGCTCGAAGAACCGACAACTGATGGGGAAAAAAGGTTCTCGAGGTAGGCACAGTGTAAAGCGACCCCACTAGATTGAGTGACGACATGGTAAGACATGTAGGAAGTCGATGGATGCAGGTTTAGGACCGTGATGTAAGACATTCCTTGGGGGAGGCCTATTTTCAGCAGTGTACTTGTCGCCACTTACGACATCCACGAGACTATATAGGGTAGAGGATATACTTACACCGACACTACCTATACGGTAACTAAGGATGAAATAATGCGACACGAGAAGACCTATGTCGCTTTCTTTTTAGTTTGAAGTGATACTTATTAATCAATACATATTCAGAATTGTAAAAATACGTATTTAAATAATGTTATAGCCTTAACCCAAAATATGACACTCTCCGAGTAATTTGAATGCCATTTATTATTATTACGAAAAAACTAAGTTGTCAATTGATGTTAAACAGTACCCGGATGACCGAGCTTTGCTCAGTTTTTTTTTTTTGAAATTACATTTAGATACAAATTACATACTGATGAATAATATTTTTTGATCTTATTGACATAATAGAAAAAACTGAACTGGTTATTTGAATAAAAAATCATGAGTGCAATTAGTTTAATTAAAATTTTCGTATTTTAAAAAAATACTAAAAAAAAGGACTTGCAATAAAGATTTTGTCACAAAAGAAGAGAACTTGAAAAAAAAAGAGAAAAAAATCGGACCGAAGACAGGACGGGAACCATGGCATTACGATTTCACGACCGCTCGATATCCACTTGAGCTATTACGATCATTAACACAGTGTCAAAATTTACCTTCTTATATTGTAGCAGTTTTTAATTGCCTGAAAACACGGACAAAAAGACATTTTCTAAAAATAAATCCTATCTAGATCGATTTGTTGCCCTCGAAACTCCCTGGACACAAAATTTTATGAAAATCGTTGGAGCCGTTTCCGAGATTCCGATATATATATATATATATATATATATATATATATATATATATATATATATATATATATATATATGTACAAGAATTGCTCGTTTAAAGGTATAGAATATTATTTAAAATAATATTTGAGATCTGAATCTATCTATTGCCAATTGCATATGTATCACGCGATCTTACAAGACGTTTAGTATTATCGCTAGACGATTGGCGATAAGCCGTAAGGTATAAATAAATCCGATCCTCAAGTGCAAGATAAAATAAAAATTATATGAATTCATTTAATCAAGTAATTAAGACCTATATTTTGTTAGTATTACTTATAAAGTGAAAAAATATATGTATAGCTCTTGTATAGCTTTGTAAAGTGAAAAAATATATGTATAGCTCTTGAATCTAAGTAAACTCAAGTTACAATAGGGTAGTCACTTGGCTTGATAACCGACACGAGTGGGGAAGAAAGATTCTCAATCAAATCGGACAATCTCGACTCAATTCAAGAATTCATTATAAAGGTATTCAATATACGGGGTTATCAATACTGTTTTTACGTAGATAACAACTTATATTTTAAAGAAATAGCACATTATTGCCATTTACTTATTTTTTACGCGACTTCGGCACTAAAACAAGAATTGCACGAGGACATATATTATGTGTGATTTTGTAACAACTGTACTTTAACCTGGTTGTAACGTTTGACTACTTTATGCGGTTTCTCTGTCGGAGGAATGTATGAAATGAAATATATTTATTCTTTCAACTTAAGAAATTAAGACTTCGGTTGTCAAGTATGATTTTTTCAAAGTCTATTAATTATCGATTCGAAAAGAGTTTCATCTGACCTTCGGGAAATCTGTAAATAAGAAATATTGAGTAATTTTTTTACAGATAGTAGGATTAGCGGCGAGGATCGGATAGGTGGCGCTGTTATCATGTTATTAACAAATTTTATAATCAGGATTGGATCAGGATTATATTGTAATGAGGGTAACCCAAAAGTGTAAGCGGTATGCTGTCTTAGCAGTCCCTCGAGCTTTGAGTGCGGTGCGATTCATGGTAAAGCAGCGTTTTCTTCGTAACAGCTATATAAGCCCAACCATTCCTTTCTTCATCTCTCGAAATTTGCAGAATTAGTAATTGTAGTCGATTAAAATTTGTTTCCCTAAGAAGGGCCTTTTAAAAAATGTCAATTGAAAGCGAACGATTCATCTGGTTTTAGACGACATTTGAAATAATTCATTAATTCTTTTAATATAATTATTTGAATGTTATTTATAAGAATATAATTCTATAGGAATTATATTCTTATAAATAACATTTAAAAAATAATCGTCCTGAGCACTCTTATCTATGGTTTCGAGTAAACTTAATGATCATATACTCTTTGGTTCTAAGGCGTCCCTCTAAATATTAGTATACTCTTTGGCACGGTCTACAAGGAGACATTTAGAGGATCCAATTGGATCCTTCGGACTTTTAAGGGTTAAAAAAAAACTATAATAACATTACACACATGTATAAATCCAGACAAAGATGTATAAATCCATCAAAATAAATCGTTAATGAAAACATGATAATGAAAGAAAGATAATGAGAAAGTCGTTAATGCAAAAGATTGCAGCAAAATCTGAAACGAAAGTCATATATCTGAACCTTTTTTCTTAAATAAAGTTACACACAAACACGATAAGATTTACCCATCGCCCAAATTACACAGTCGACCAAAGATAAAGGTACACTCCGCCCCCGTTTGAAATATCGACGGCAAGTACGTTGGGGAACAAAACGCCTCTACATCAAAGTACCACGCCTCCGTCGGGCGACCAGCCAAGGCTTATCCGAACTGGCCGCAAGTGTATCAATTGTCTTTTTATTTGCGTCCAGATAAAGGAAAGCTGTGGTATTCAAAAAAGTTCCTTTACGAATATCCATCTTATTATACCAATCGAACCATAAGATGAAAATTCATTAATTCATTCATTAAGGCCTATCAAAAGTCCACTTATAATATAGGAATATAGGCTTCCTCCATAGAAAGCCTCACGGAGGTAACACTTGCCGTTGTTGCAGTATTTAATTATTCTGAATTGTTTCAAGGAAGATACCCTGCACATCTTCAGTTTAAATTTCTTTTTGCTGCCTTAGACACGCACGGAAAGATGTAATAATAATACTTTTAAGCTATTGCATAGCTTCTATTGCGATCCTTGAGCGCGGGGACCGAATCCAGAAATTCCGTAACGAAAAAAACCTCACGCTCCCCACTCCGACGGGCACGGAGGTGTGGCGTTGAAAGCCGTGCATCGTCTAACGTCGTTTCAGTTCGGCAGACTTCGGCACTCGGCAGAGTTCGGCACGGTGTTTGTGTGCGTGCGACTAGACGTATGCGTGTACACTAGCTGCTAACTGAATGATAAAAATTCCTGAATAACCTACATGTATTGTAAGATATTAAAAATATTTTAAACAATATTAACTTCTCATTTATTCAATAAGAGAAAAAAAAATTGTTTTCTTATCGGTCACCACGCTCAAAAAGTGTAACTTGATTTAATATCAAAGACTTAACTGCATAAATAAAATAAATAAATAATTATAATTGCATAAGTTGATAAAAAATGCTATGCAATAGCTTTACCGCGGCAGTCATCGAGTGCCACACGTATTTTTTTATAATATAAATAATATCATTTTAGTTGATAATTTATAACCTAAAGACCTATAACCTAGTGTTAGTATATATTAAATTAAATTAAAATTACCAGAATAACCAAGGTCAGGGCGGGTCTAACTTATAATATGCAATTTTAACGCTCCAGCACCGGCGAATCCCATATTATGTCCGCTAGAACGCTCTGGATGATGTTGGTGCTAGTACGCATGCGACTAAGCATAGAGGCTTTTGCGCATTAAGGATTCGAGACCATCAATATGTGCCCCTGCAAACAAGCCTGAGGCGCTACAATACCGCGGCAACCCCATTAGAATCCTGAACGCATTGTTGTATTGGACGCACTAATTGTTGTATGTCCTCCATGTATAGTAGTAATACATGATATGTATGTGATATGTGGTCGTTGATTCTCTCACGCCGCCACGAGTAAGGAATTATATGTAATGGAATAAGATAAAATTAGGGGTGTATAATATTTCGCGCAAATAAAATATAAGATTATCCCAATTAATATAGATGATTTTCACTAAATAGTACATGGTAAAATATCTTTAATGCACTTTAGAAACTAAGAACCTAGCCCTCACAAAGCTACGAAATCAACAAGTCTCTTAGTAGTTCTCATATTATAAAAATTTAATCTTTGTTCGTATTTTATGCGCTGCCATGCCGTTAATCAGGTTTGCGGTAAAACTTTGTCAACATATTGCATCCACTTCCGCGAAGGTTATAGGCATAGTTGGACCCGGTAGGTGGCGCTGTTATGGAATCTAGATCCACCTGTGCGAACCCGGGGCAGATCGCTAGTAATTTATAAAAGTTTGCAGCGTGTATACTCGTAAGTAGGATTCTTTCTTAGCGTAAAAACTTTAAGTAGAAAAAAAATCTGTGGCTACACCACTACTACAATATTTGCGAGTATGGATATTGAAGTTCACCCATCAATACATATGGTTAGGCAACATTTGATTGTATCGATACAGGTTACCAACCTTAAACACGAGAAGGCTTCAAGGGGCGTTGTCAACTAAGGTGGAATACTTCACAACCTGTAACCATACAGGCCCTTTATACTCTTCAGACCGGAACGATTCGATTTTGATTTTTACTGATTGTGATTTACCATTGCTTAGCGGAAAATACAGATAAATGATGGTACCTAACAAAATAGGCATTACAAAATGTGAATCCAACTACCAGCAGTTGAAATCTTCGAGTAGATTTAAAAACACAAAAGACAAAAAAATTTAAAAAATTTCATCTCAAAATTATATGAAAGAAAAACGTAATGATGATGGTAATATTAGAGTTAAACGACCTAACTAAAAACTCTATACATGTCTCTTTCTATTACGATTAAATAAAGTGTGAAAGAGAGTGAGCAACTTTAAGCATTTCCCAAATTGACATGGTTTTTTATGAGTAAGGCTGAAAATTATGAAAAGTCAAAAATAAGACATACTAACGTGAAAAGTGAATAACAACAAATAATACACTAGTTAACGGTCTAATTCGCTAATAACATTTTGATAGTAAAATAATTCATTTTACAGTAACCGTAATAAAGGCGGTTCAGACCAACATATACGTGAAGCTGTATAGTTTTAAATAATAAATGTATTCAGGGACATATTGCCATTCCTTGGTTAGTGAAAGAGGAGGCATGCACTGTAGACAAAAACAGTTTTCCTTTAGTGTCCCGCTGCAAATTCCCCGAATGTTAATACTTGATTCACTTATTCTATTTTGAAGCGCTTTAAGTACTTTTTAATAAAAAAAAACCTGAACTTAATGGAATACTAAGTGATATATCTTTGCTAATCTACAGCAAAAAAGCAAGGGTTAAAGTCATAGAAAGACAAACATTGTTAATTTGCCTTCTAAATAACCAAACACTTGAACACAAAAGTAAATTTATATGTTATACATAAAGAAAGATGGTATAGTTTAGTTCATTTGGGAACAGGAAGTGTGTGTGTTGTTTTTTTATGTTCGTATACTGTTTAACAATGTTGATTTATACAATTATTAACCTCGAACCAACCGACACAAACACCTTGTAATATATAAAAAAAAAAAAAAAAAAAAAAAAATTTTTTCCCCCCACAAAAAAATTTTGGGGGCCCAAAAAAAAAAAAAAAAAAAAAAAAGAAAAAAAAGAAAAAACCCCCATATTTTTTTATAAAATTGAAATGACAACAGTTACAGTCCATCGGATGGCAAGTGGTTATAGCAGCCCATTTACAATAATCAACTTCAAATAAAAAAGGCTACTGATGCCTTGTCACCTGAGGGTCCTGTCACCTTACAGTTCGTAATTATACACTTTAAACCGAAAAACAGCTGTCCACGCACTGCTACTTGTTGGACTCCTGAACAGAGAAGCAGTCCCACCAACAAGTAAAATTAGTTTACACTGCTCTTAAATCTAATTTACCCTATGCTCTCCCAACATAAAAGCTTAAATAAAGTCTACATCAATATCGTGGTATTGAAATACACAGCCATAAACAGAACTGCCTTTGCCATGTTTCATAACATTGCTAAAACTGAAACTTTGTGTAGTTCGCCGGCGTGTTAACAAACCATACAAAGCGGACGATAAAAATCAGTAAACAACAACGAAGCGTAATGTATGCAATTACCAGAAATTAAAATAATACTGCAATTATATAGGTACCAAACAAGAAGCTGCGCTTCCTTGTTTGAAATTAAGCAAGCCGTCTTGGCACATACACTGAAATATCTTCGATCATAATTCATATTAAAAGAAATTAACTTCTACAACGGTATAGCTAATACTTTCAATTATTTTCGAGGCCAGTTTCTAAATATGGATCTAATTTTAGTACTAAACACTTATATCGCAATATTACATAAGATTATACGACACAAATGTAACATTGTCGTCAACACACGACAAATATAATATAACACTTAAAGCGTAACAAATAACCCTGCAACTATAGAAAAAATGTCATCAAAACAAAAAAATAATAGAGAAACACACATGATCGTGAGGATTTATTGACCAATTCAACTCAATATGATGTCGTACGAAATACTTTGATCACACGCCAATGCGCCATAAAAGTAACCGCTCTAATACAAAAAGGAAACAAATTAAAGGGAAATCAACTGTGTTCACTTGGAAACCCAGCTGTGAAGCAGTTTAACTGATTTTCAAATCAGCTACATCGAGCCAAAGCTCAAATTCGTTTGCCGGATAACGCAAAAGGCATTTACAATGCAACGGAGTGTTCGCGAAACGCGGTCGGTACGGATTTTATATGTCACGAGTTTGGTAACTAAAGATAAGCATAAACGCAATCTGTTTATGTAATACATATAAATATTTATATATACTTATGATACCATCTCGGATCTTGGTTTTTTTTAAATAAAAGTAAATAATGAAAGGAAGTACAAGAAATTCATTTGTGTACAACGTACATAGAACCGAATTGATGGTTTGAGTCACTTTTATTGCCATAGTGTTTGAAGCAAATAGATGCATGAAAATTTAGGTGCTCCATAACATTTTTTTATAGGTAGTTGGCGTGGCCATAGAATCTACCCTCGATTACGAATCAATCAATCGTTGTTACCGTGAGGACTTAGATGAAATACCTCGTTTACCAATAAAAAAGGTCTCCGGTTCTCTACACTCACCATACGAAACACAGCAGCATTAAGCTACTATTTGACGCCGGATTCTGTGAGAGCGTGGTCCTTCCCCGGTCGAGCCGACCCATTCGTGCTACAATTATACTACTAATATAACTGCAGCAAGGCTCTACCACGTAAGGACGTACCGCATAACGTATAATCTATATATAGTTAGTCTACTTCGTTACATGAAACAATACGCCTAAAGCTTCCTATAAACGGATTGACAAGCGAATGCGGGGTGGGTTGATTATGCGTGTTGATTAGACGATCTTATATTACCTACTGTATCCTGAGCAGCGACCGGTCAAAATGTATGCTCTCCATTCTGACTGACTTCTACACGACGATATTTATAAGTACATCATGTTTGGTACATGCACAGTCTAAGAACGTAAGTTAAACTGTGGTACAGGTATGCTGGGTGTCGCTCGTCACCATCCAATTTTACTGTTTAGCACTTGACGTGGCGCGTCGCTCGCGTGCTCGTGATAACGTCACGAAAGTTTTTTTATTTCACCTATCCTATAAGATAAGCAATATAAGGAAGAATATTTTAATCGCTTATCGCTTTAGGATCCATGATGTTAGAATGGTGTTACGAGTACATGTCCACCTTATATGTCTTACAAAATGCAAACTTTATGTCCATGTTACTAAGAGTAAATACGAAATAGAAACTGAGTGTCACTGTGATCTGTAATTCTATAACAAATTGAATTTTTTTGACCAAATTGACCACAATTTGGTCAGTCACGATACACATGAAATTACAATATTATATAAGTAGTGTTTTCACATTTCAGATACCATTGGCACCGCACATGTGTACCGAAACCTCGTAAGATAGTCGTCACGCATCCGTCCCTTAAATTATAAAGTGGGCATTTGAATATTTTTTTTCTTAGAAAGCCGACGACATGTAATATGTATCCTTAACCCATTCCTTATTCGAATCTATAAAAGTGTCAACAAGGCAGCGTTGGAACAGGGAGATGTAGGAGTGGAGTCTAATCATTAATTTTAAAATTACTTCAAATAATGCAACTTGAAAATATAATTTTAATTGTGATTCTGTGAATATTCTTGTTTTCATAATTATGTGCTGGTTGGATATTAACGTGAGAATTATGCACATTAATTTCGCACTAAGCACTTGGATATGAAAATTTTACCCCGATTTATTTTTAAATTTTTGCTTGTACGGATAATCTACATTTAACGTTACTAATTAGAATGTTTTAAATATAAAATATTAATTTAAATTTATTCTCGCTTTCTTCAATCGTAACTTTTATCTTATGCATTATGTTAATTAAAATATCAACCACAATTTATAAAATGCTACATGCATTTTATGAAAACCCGTTGTTCAAAACTGTAAATATTGGTTTTGTAGCCATAATACCGAGTTCAGAATGAATGTAATCGCAAACCCCTGTTATTATAGTATCTCAGTACCTAGACGGCTGAACTTTGCTCAACGTCATAAAAAAAAATATTTTTCATCCAAGCTAACTAACTAGATAAACTTGGAAAGTAAACACACTATCGAAATACAAATTAATCTGCAAGTGTACTTGCTAAATAAATAAAAAGGATGGAGATTTACGAAGGAACATAAGTGACAAAATCAGTAGGCATGTAACGATTCCGATACCGATATATCGGCCGATATAATCGGCAGACCGACATATCGGCATCGCCGATTATATACAACCGATATCAAGAGTTTAAAAAAGATTTTAAATCACATACATCCCGTTCTCTTTTACCGAAGCTCATCCGGCGTGGAAAACATTTTAATTATTTTCTTACTCCCAAGACACTGTTACGCGTAGGCGATTAACTATGTTGTCGGCCATATTTTTATTTAAGAATGACTTAAGAAATTTTCTCATTACTGAAAAACACCGGCCGCTCATACACGACCCTTATTTTTTCCTTAGATAAAATATTATACGAAATAAAATAAACAATGTTATTAGAGAAAATGACAGATTCATTGTTTCAGTAGAAAATAGAAAAAAGTTGTTCATGAATATAAAAAAATCAGACTAAAGACAGTCAGTGAACAAAATATGAACAATGGAAAAAATATAAAGACAACCCGAGATTCATTCATTCCTACAGCGGGTAAGGACTTATTTAAAGTACTTTTGTTGTGAAACTGGGTGGCATGCGTAATTTATAGTTTTTGTGCATTTTATTCTGTGCAGTGTTCCTTTGTCTGCTATTAATACTTTCCTTTATAATTATTTTCCGTTTATGTACGTGTTAGTATACCATATTTAAGCACTTGCTTCTCAAACTATTTTATCTCTTTAATTAACTTTGCTCAGGATTTTACTTATTTAGATTTTATTTTCTCTGGTATCTGGTAAATATAAATGATGACTGACCATTGATAATGTTTTCTCTTCTTCGATCCACCTGTGGATCCACAGATAAATTGCAATACCTCGAACGCGTGTGTAGAGTGTAGAGGTTAGGGTTTACTGTCGCCTTGACAAGTTGCCCGCTGCCCGCTCTAATAAAATCTGGTTTATTATTTTTCTTTACTTTTCTTACATCCTCGGATTTATGTCTAATATTTTTTCACTTCGATCCCATAGGACCTTAAGAGTATACACATAGCTTCCTTAAGTAATCAAAATAGACTTTAAAATTAATAAATTTATTTAATTTTCAAATATTATATATTCTGTACGCCTGACGTAAAGTTTTACTGTCTGTATTTTCGTAATGGTAAGTTTAAATCTCTATTCGTAAAATTATAATTTTATAATTTTATTATTTTTATGATATCCCCAAATCATTATAGTTATGTGCTCTCAACAATTTAAAACAATATCACATTTTTTTAAATAAACTAACGGTGATAGTAAAATATTACCAAAGTTAGATTAATACAGAACTCTCTAATAATATTATTTTGCAATCAGGTACAAGGGTGTGGAACGAAAATGCATATCTTTTAAAGATTAAGGGTGACAAACGAGCACACACTTTATGTGATGGTATATGGGTGTTGTACCCCTTAGACATCCACATCTATCGCCGATGAAGTATTAAAATATAGCTAAGTTATCAACCCTGAGGACTAGGGTAGAACGTACATAAATACACTACTAAAATACACCATACAACAAACAGCAGCTTAAAAAAGCTGCTATTTTACGTTGATATTCTGTGAATGCGTGGCCTTTTCCGGATCAAGCCGACCCAATGATACTACAATCATAATATTTAGTTACAGCGTGACAGCGTGATTGCACATTATATTAATATGAATGTATCCATTATACGAGGGTGGATTGAAAAGTACTCGGCCTAACACAGATCCATTCAATTCTAAAAATCAAATCTACCCACATTATTTAGTTCAGTTCAGACTAGTTCATTGTGTGAAGTTCGAAACGTGTGCGATAATTAGTTGTGATTTTATAAATTTATTAACAAAGTAATCGGACATAATTTCCGCGAATGGAGCAAATCGAGCAGCGTGCCGTCATTAAGTACCTCCATAAGAAGGGGCTATCATCAAAAGCCATCCATGATGACATGGTCAGTACATTAGGCAATTGTGCTCTGTCATATTCATCCGTCAAAAAATGGATAGCAGAATTTAAGCGTGGTAGAGAGTGTGAAAGATGAACCCCGCTCTGGAAGGCCTTCGACGTCAACTACTGACGAAAATATTAAAAAAGTACTTGATTTAATAATAGGAGACCGCAGATTAAACATTAGAGAGATAGCCGAGATTATAGACATCTCTTATAAACGAACTCAAAACATCATTGTCAACGAGTTGGGTTTCCACAAGGTGTCTGCGAGGTGGGTTCCGCGACTGCTTTCAGTTGAACAAAAAAGGACGCGATTGACTATTTCACGCGACTGTTTGGAGTTATTTGAAGCCGATGCAGATGATTTTTTGAATCGTTTTGTTACTATGGACGAAACATGGGTTCATTACTGTACACCGGAAACAAAACAACAATCAAAACAGTGGAGAAGACCTGGTTCACCACCCCCTAAAAAGGATAAGTCGATTTTGTCGGCAAATAAGGTGATGGCTTCAGTATTCTGGGACTCGAAAGGTGTGATTATGATTGATTATCTTGAAAGGGGTCAGACTATAAACTCTGATTACTACTGCACCTTACTACGTCGTTTACGAGTCCAAAGAAAAGTCCTGTTTCATCAAGATAACGCCCGTGTTCACACGTCAGTACAGTCAATGGCTGAAATTCACAACTGTGGCTTTGAACTGTTACCGCATCCGCCGTATTCACCTGATCTGGCACCATCAGACTTCTTTCTGTTCCCTAACCTAAAAAAGCACTTGGGAGGTCAAAGATTTTCGACAAACGACGAGGTCAAAGCAGCTGTAGACGCATATTTTGACTCTAAGGAAGAATCATTTTTTTCAACGGTCTAAATGCTTGGAAGGGGAGGTGGCAAAAGTGTATTGAACTTGATGGTAATTACGTAGAAAAATAAAAATATTACTGATTTAGTATGTGTTTATTTTCTTGGTTAGGCCGAGTACTTTTCAATCCACCCTCGTATTTGACATAAGTAGATCAAAGTGTCATAAAATATAATTATGTTAAGATCTCTACACAAGTGCATCGAATAGAATAACTAAATTTATGGATCAAGATTGTCGACACAAGTGAGAGGAACCTAGATCTATGAACTACATCAAAATGTCATTTTTCCATACAAATCATTACGTAAACCATGCACCTATCTGAACATGTAAATCTCTGCCGTATCCATTTACAAAAAGGTTTTAATACATCTTAGGTGAATTTAAAAAATTAAAAAACTCGGTGCGACTCCCTTAAATATCACAACCAGAGCAGAGCACATGTACCGCACGTGTCTGAGTAAGAAGCCGATACAAGGAAACGCTACTGAAATATTAATAGATCCCATTCATACACAATTATAACTGATACGGGCTTATTTAGCTGTAGTGATAGAGGAATAGTTTCTCCAAGTTCATCCCGGTGACCTCGGGGTCTCTGTAAGTAAATTGACATGTGACATAGTTTCAGGATACACGATTTGAACAAATAGTCAAACCCTGTGAGACTTTCGACACGATAAATGAAAACATTTTTAGCCTAATATTTGACACACACACACACACACACACACACAGTCTCTTTGACTTAGTGATAGAAAACGCACGAGGCTTGACGGCATCTTAAAATTGAGCAGCAGTATTTGGGCATTAGTCCTTTACAGAAGTTTCAAATCAAAAAAATAATTGCAAAAAAAAACTCGTAAAATTTGTTTTATTTAATGTTTAAATAAAAGAAATCATTTGTTTATGCAGTTTGGAAAAAGGATAAAAATACTATTATCTTAATTTAATCTGTCTGCCTGTAGTTCTGGATGTTTGCCTTTATAAAATTAATGTATGTTAAATGTCCCCATGATAACAGAGAAAAGCCTATTGTGAGTATAATGAAATCAGTAAGCCTTATCACACGTGACACATTAAAGTTTATAAACGCAATAGTAGAAATTGTTGAAGCAATTAAGGTAAAGGCTAAGATAGAGTGGACATTGAAAGTCTCTCAAAACCTTTATCTCCAGCATCGCCGTAACTTTACGCCGCGGCTCTCCGTATTTAAAGCAGTTTTCTATCGCACGTCGAATACGTCCACGTTTATTCTATTGCCGATAACATTCTCCGATCAGTGCTAATGCTCTAACCGTGTACAATCACTATCAACGGCGGCCCTTATGTATATTAGAACAATAAAAGAGAATCATTGCTGAATTCGTTAAAACTGGGCGATATATAAGCCACTAGGATAATAAAAAAAATTGTATAAAGTAGGTAGTATTTTAGGTGTGAAAATTTAAGACTGTACATTTAAGTAATAGTTAATTAAAAATCAATATGAAGTAACAAGGTCATCATTACCATACGGAACGAATAAGCACTCGAAATGGTGCTATGACTGACTTTCGACATATCTACCAAGTTTACCTGATCACCGCGTTGGTTGTTATCATACCAAATGATTTATAATGTATTTTAATTAATAATAAAAATATATACATAAAAATTTATAATTTAGTTTCTTCTAAGACATGCGACTTAAATAACGATACTTTAATTGAAGTCAATCATGGGAATTAATCAAAAGTACCCATAGTTTAATCCTTCGACACAAACAATGGTATCTGCCTCATCAATAAATAGTTCTAATTTGGTTCGCGCCATTCAAACGCTAAAAAAGAAATACACAAGGAACGCGCGCCGACAGCTAGCATAGTTGACATGGCGACGGCACTTATTTCAGTGTTGCCATCAATTTCCAACCCGCCCGTTCTGGGTAATTTGCCGAGACGTACTCCGCCTGATTATTTATGCTACGTTCATTGGCGTAGACGTTCTCGGCCGCTTGGGACTTTTAATTTTTACTTATTTTTTTTTACGTTTCCGAACATTTGTTTTAGTGCCATTAAAATGTGGCCCTCTTTTAGCGAATTACTGACAGCCTCAATATTTCAAGCCTCCTTCAAGGAGTCTCTAATTAGTGTTTACACCAAATAACATTTGCTTGAGCAATTTTAATATGAGCCTTTACTTATATTAAATATCAAGATAAATTAATGAAAATACCACAATGTAAAAAAAATTAATGCAGTATGAAAATAAAATGTTATAATTAAAATTCTATTCATCTATCCTGCTTTATACAGAGGATTCTGCCATAGTTGCCATGCTTGGCCAATGGGATGGCAACCGAAATTTCTTTTATAATTTTGAGTTGTTATCGGAGTTAGTATCGTGAGTTTGTATATTTGGGCTGCGTATTTAGCAGGGATGGGAGATATGATAAGGATATAGAACGACGAGTGAATGCGGGAAATAGAGTAAATGGGGCCCTGCACTCTACTCTGAAGAGTCAAAATGTGTCGAAAAAGGCACGTATGGCAATTCACAATGCTGTGTTGGTCCCTACTTTAACGTATGGTAGTGAAAGTTGGGTGTGGCAGAAGAAGCACGAGAGTAGAATAAATGCAGTAGAAATGCGGTCGTTAAGGAGTATGTTAGGGCTGAATCTGAATGACAGGGTGAGAAATTGTGTAATAAGAGAAGAGTGTGGTTTGCAAGATGATGTTGTGACCAGGATTAAGAAAGGAATGCTTCGGTGGTTTGGTCATGTGGAAAGAATGAATGAGGAGAAGTGACAAAGAAAATTTATGTTGCAGAAGTGAATGGCAGAGTCGGAAAGGGACGTCCTAGGCGAAAATTTATCGACCAAATTGGCGATTTATTGAAAACGGGAAAATTAGGAGTACCCTTAACCGACGAGCATGTATGCGTAGGTGTATGGATGTGAAGGAGGCGAGAGAGGTGTGTCAGGATCGTGCCAAATGGAAGTCTGTAATCTCTGCCTACCCCTCTGGGTGACAGGCGTGAGTGTTTATGTATGTATGTATTTATGTTATCGGAAAGATGCTGCAGCGTATCTCCTATTTCTTTTTTTTTTGCTCTGCCGCATCTTACGACACCCACGGGACGATGTGGGTAAATAGATTCTCACACTGCCACTACGCGAATAGTATCCTATACCTTTAAACGAGCAATTCTTGGTGTATGTATGTATATATATATATATATATATATATATATATATATATATAATCGGAATCGGAATCTCGGAAACGGCTCTAACGATTTTCATAAAATTTTGTGTGCAGAGAGTTTCGGGGGGCAATAAATCGATCTATCTAGGATTTATTTTTAGAAAATGTCTTTTTGTCCGTGTTTTTAGGCAATGAAAAACTGCTACAATATCGTTAGAATAAGAAGGTAAATTTTGACAGTTTATTAATGATTACAAATAGCTTAATTGGTATATTGGGCGGTCACAAAATCGTAATACCATGGTTCGAGCCCAGACCGACCGACCGACATTTTTTAATTTTTTTTTTCAAGTTCCTTTCTTTTTTGAGAAAATCTATTTTTTCGTGCCCTTTTTTAGTATTTTTTAAAAACAGGAAAATTAAAATTAAACTTATTGCACTCACGATTTTTTATTCAAAACTGAACTGGTTAAGTTCAGTTTTTTCTATTATGTCGCTAAGAGCAAAAATATTATTCGTATTTCATCATTATGTAATTTGTATCTAAATATAATTTCCAAAACACACGAATTAAAAAAAAAGCGAGCGAAAAATACCGAGCAAAGCTCGGTCAACCGGGTACTTTAATATTATTACAGAAAACTATAACTAACATTACTAAGATTATATAACATTACAGCGACAAGCGTGTCCAAACGATGGCGTGTGGTTACTGTAGCCCATAAACAGGTTTTTTAAAGTGGGAAAATCTTCTACTGGAGAAGGTATATGGCACATGTTAATAAGCCTTCCATATAACATATATTATGTTGTTTATCTATAGCACTTGAACGTTACATTACAGTACAATACTGGCATGCAAACCTCTGGGGCTTTATCTACATTAATGTCTGTATTAATATTAAATTATCAAATTCTATGTATAGTTGATTTGCTAGATACGAGTTATATAAGTTTACTTTTAAAAAGTTTTATTTACCTTTTTTTTGTAAATCTTGCGGTAAAATTAAAGAAATATATAGAGGACTTCATGAATAACAATGATACAAAACACCACATGATGGAAAGTTTAAAGTGAAACGTACACAAGTACACACACACACTCACACACAACGTAAGAGTTCACACAACATAGGAGCGCACACACACAGACACACACACGAAATTACTGCACACTGTAAGTAATATATTATGTACAATATAGACAAGAGATACTCCTGTAACACAAGCTTTCCTAGCACAAGAGTCAAAGATCACTGCACATTTCGTATTCTGTACCAAAAGTAATCAAATTGTAAAATTGCGAAATGTGTAACTTTTCCTTATATTATGTGTGTGAATAAAAATTATTATTATTATTAATTCATTAATAAAAGTAGGTACAAGGTGGTCTAACTTCTTGCTACATAGAAATGTTTAGTTTTAGAACGTACATATATGTTAGATTTATATGTTAAAGTTTTTAGATTAACAGATTAATAAATAGTTAAACGAATAAATTGCTTTCCTTCCATGAACACGAAAGCGAGAAATATCGCTGCAAAATAAATGTACAAATAAAAAAGGTATGAAAAAGATCACCTTGTCATGTTGTCTCAACATTAATATTCAGGTGTTATAAATGTGAAAGGATCTTGTCGAATAGAATATTCTGAAGACGCAAAAGAAAATACCCTTATCAATTGCAAATTCTGTCAATGTTGCTGTGTAAACTTCTTTGGCTTTACAAGGAAACTCAAAAGTCGTATAGGAAGTTCTACAGGATTCTTATAACTGTATCATATATACTTTGAAGCTAAGTGGCATAGTCTCAAACACAGGCGCATAGTTGCCATTCTGTAAGTACTCTACTGTAACTACTCAAGGTAACATTTTGGAAAGTGTGCACAAGAGCTGTGCAGTCTTAGTTGCATAATCCCCATGGTGGATTCAATTTTCACACTGTTGTTGTGCCTTGTTCAAAACGTTTTCCGCAGCATTTTTTTGATGATTCAAATTCTGTTTTCCATGACCACCACCATTTTGGCTATTACTACTTAACCTAGGGTTCTTGATCAAACGTGGCCTACATAATAGTGCATGCTTGTATGTTACAAAGTGCCACAATAAATACGTCACGAACATATTGACTCGTAATGGCAGTAAATTCAAACATAATTTTACACCGCAGTGGCGGTCTAACGAATCCACCCAAAACAACCCAAATAGACTTCTTCACAGTGATCGACTGAAAATACGGAAAAAAGTTTATGTGTGCTGCTAGATTAAGATTAGTAAATTACAATGTCAATGTAGATTGTTGACGGGAAGTTAACTCAATTAATTATAGTTACGCAAGCACGTTGAAAGAATCTAGTTTTACTTGCACCATATTTTTAATTTATTTTATTATTCCGATGTATTAAATAGTTTGTAAGCTCCTAATAATTTAACAACGACACGATAAAATACTAGAAATTAGTTTTTTTTTTTTATTTAATGAGACGGTAACTTTAAGGTTGTCGAATTATTATACTGTACTGTGTTGACAGATTCTTTATTTAGGTGATATAGCTACGTTACGGACCGAGTAGCGACGGCTAAGTATATCCACTACCCCATATCGCCCCAGGGGTGTCGTATGAAGCGACAGAGGGAAACAAACCAGGAAGTAGGCGGCAGCATATTCTGGACAACTAGAAAATGAAATGAAACTGATTTTACGGATACCCGGACGTTTCGGGTGCTTTACCATTGCCCATGGTTACGGGCTCATTGAATTGATTGGACTAAAGTGATTGACATCTCGATGTCATAGTTAGCCCGGCTACCTTCATGTTTTATTTTTTTAATATTTGTAAATATAAAAAAGCGGTAGCCTACCCGCCTGCCATGCGTGAGGCTATGGCAAATATCCTCGATATTAGGCCTATGTTTAGCAGTGGACTTTGACAGGTTGTAATTAAAGTAGTGAAGGACGTTAGCATTATTATTTATATTAATCTGTAATATAGGCCTCAAAATGGGTCATATTTATAAGTTTAAACGAAGTTCACAGTTTATAGGCAATGGAGTTCTTGACCTATTGACACATGCAACCTTGATTAAGAATCAAAATACCTCGTTCTCACTAAAAATTACAAAAGAACTCGAATGTACAACACTATATTCACCAGACTCTTGTACTTAAATCATAAAAAGGAACAGACTACACGTGTATACATTCCACAACACCACTTATGAGGAAAAGCCATCTCTATTTTCTGATCGGGCTATTAACACGACGGCTTACCGAGTTATCAAATCCATAAATCAAAAGTAGACAAACATTTAGTCATATCCTGCGTGACGTAATATTTGATAACTCACACAGAGTTCGCTTTCATTGACGAACTTCGTAATCGATCGCTCGTCGATTTCTGCTTATTATATGATGTCATAATTCTCTGTACACACAACGACAAAGGTACTTTTCCATGTAATAGTTGGTAGTGTTTTGAATCTGTCGAATAGTAGGGTATACTTCAACAGAAACGGGAAGCGGTCAAGTTACCAGGTGGTTAAGCAACTTTTCCGCACAAAAGTCCGCTTGGCTGGGTACGTATTCGCTTCCTCGTCGCTATTGTTGTCACAAAGCACAATGCTCTTACAGAGTTTTGCAGTTTTAACGGCAGGAGAACCAGTATTCAGGCTATTAGGTATTTAATGTTTGACCACAGGTGTGAGAAGGCGCTTGTGTACCAACTAAAGAAAGTTTTTAGAATTCGCTGCACGCAACCATCAGCTACAACTATTGCAACTGTTGCTCATTTTAGTTATTTAGTTAAAATACTGGGTACTTATCAATAACTTAATAATTATATTTTAGAGTTGTATTGTTATTATAGTCGTGGGCACTGGAGTCATGGGCTATACCTAGGTACTTAGGCAACGTTAGTTATGCGAGCCACTTGATAGCAAGTCCATAACGCATTTATCTTACCTGAGCACATAACACAACCAGTGTCACGGACAGTCATAAATAAGAACGTCGGTCGGGCGACAATTTGCGGCGACATGTAGCAATTTAAGAATTAATACCGACAAGTCCGGTTCTCCACTTGGCCGTGGACAATTTTCAAATAATTACTATCGATTCAGTTTTAATTTCATGGATAGCTTGTACGTTATTAAATTTATGGGAAACGTTTCATAATAAACTAAGGATGATAAATTTTATAAAAGCCTTAAATGCGAAATTCGGTGAAAATTGCAAATGCAGAGGAGAAGATTAAGCTGCAACTGGCAACAATAGGCACACGTTAGGTACAGAGATCATTGATCCGCCTGTGAACTGTACTTCTTAAAGCGAATCCTCTCAATGAGAAAGACCCATGAAAATTGTTTTCCCAGCTGTGGCGTAGATCTGAAATCATATACAATTAATACCTTATTTCGTAAAGAGTCGGAAAAAAGAGCAAAAGATCCATATGCTGTTAGTTGAATACTGTGGGAGCCATAGACACTTACATCTTTCCACGATTAAGAATCAAAATGCAGCCACGTCGTTACCAGCAGAGATGTATGAAACACATTAGCATTATGCTGCTGTTCTACTTTACACTGGTACTCTGTTCGAGCGTGATTGTTCCCCGGTCAAACAGACCCATTCGTGCTGTAATGAGCTGCAGTGTGGCTCCAAAAGGAATAAATTCCAGAACTCCTAGGTTGAAACCTGAGTGGGACGGAAATAGACTTTATTTAGGTTTTTACTTTATTGAGTTTAGATTGGCATCGTTCGGACCAATTAATACGGTGACGTAAAGCCGAACCGAAAAGAAAACGCGAAAAAATATGGTCTAATATTTACTAAAATAAAGTTGATCATTACACAATCGTATGCTTCACGATATGTTTTCTTTTTCTTTTTTTTTCTTTTCTGGGGTTTCTATGGCCTATGCTGAAGAATGGGATCGGTTTAAAAACGTTTCCCCATAGTATGAATAATAGAAAAAAGAATGAGATCAAGGCGAGAGTGAAAAGAAGCTCAACGACCGACTGACGGAGAAAAATCTATCAAACCCCACAAACTGGTGATGGATGGAGCAGTATTACTACTGGAAGAGTATCAGCTACGCATTCACCTATCCACCTGCCCCACTGGCTTTTAGTTAATCTTTAATAAAACGCGTGCGAACTAGTATAGTCTTATGACAATGTGATATCAAAAATGACAACGTGATGTGACAATCGAAAGTTGTATTTTTTAAAAGTTCTTCGTTGGAAGAGGCTCGCAAGCGGAAGTCTGCGACTACAACGACCACCTACCTTTTAAGTCGGAGATATTTATCGTGTTCCGCAAACATTGAGGAAAGCACTTGTCCTAACATACTTGCATATGATGTCATACTTATGCTTAAAGTTTAACAGGACAATTATAATTTTTTACGGTTTGGGGATAATTCTAACACTTTTAGAACCGATTATTTGTACAAAAACACTTACATTGGCTTCGTTAAAAGATTAAACTCAATAAATACCCTTTATGTCATCTGGTACTGTGTTCACTCAGATTTGCAGTCGTATATATGTAGACAGTACACATGAAAAAAAAATTAAGTCAATAGTAAAAAAAGAACGGTAACTACCCCGACGACGTACACTCCATAGACTACAAGAGCTAAATCCAAAAAAAGCTCACCCAAATTAATGCATTAACTTGCCGTATAAATCACGACGTAAAACCTCACTTAATAACTGGAGTTATTTACCTTTAAACTGTCTCGCTTAGCGGAAACCTTTAAGGCGGAGACTCCCGGTTGTCATAAATTCGACAAAGCCCCGCCTTAAGTAATGAATCAATAGAGTCAAAACTGTAGAGTGTTTATTGTTCCTTCAATTATTTAACGTTAAAGTGGAGATGTCTTACCAGGTCGTCACTCCATCTAGTGGGGGTAGCCCTACACATCGCCTACCGGTACGAGGCTGCCTTGGCTCAGGATCGTGCTTTGTGGCATACCTTGGGGGAAGCCTATGTTCAGCAGTGGACTTGTGAAGGGTTGTAATGATGATGATGAATGATGAAAGTGGAGATGAACAGGACTATTATATAAAAAAGTTACTAAAATAAAGCAAGGTAAAAGTTCTCTCTTAATTTTTAAATTCATTGAATTTACGGTCTCTGTCACTTAGTAAGCGACCGAGGGAAAAATGTTTGGAAGATCTCGCCCCGAAAAGATGACGATATTTCGTATTTTCGGGATAAGATAATATAGCAAGCGTTAAAGGTGTATCACTTATATTACTACAGATAGTAAATGCTAGTATGCTTGCTGATCGTGGTGATTGTGGTTTGTGGCAATGCCTCTCTAATTCATAAAATATTTAAGAACGGCAATGCATTGTTGCTGTTACAAAAACATAACAGATTTTTTTTATCGTGCAGACCGAATGAACCCATTTTATCATAAAGATTAATAAAGTATGCTTTTTCACTAAGCAGGTCTCTGAATAGTGTATCTGTGTATCTACTACCTGAGGATAAGTGTTAATGCAGCCGGGGATAGTGGGACAAGATACAAAATTTGCGTACAAAATCTTAATTTAGTATTTCTCATTGTCGGCGTAATATCATTGGTAAAAGTTGTAACACTCCGTGTATAAGAAATCAACCTATATTTAATGTAAGAAGCAAGTATCACTAGAACAAAAGTCTCAAATAAAGATAGTTGTCTACACCAACACATGCAAAACATTTTACCTTGCTCAATTACTAAAAATCTCTTCAAATCTTTGGAATACCACTCCATGCAACCTATGTCCTCTTAAACTGCGTTTTAAACTCCCGGATTTATTTTAAGTTATTTCCATAAACGTTGGCCCAGGCGGTGCTCGCCTTTGCACTTAATTCGAGCAGAATTAAAACTTACTGCTACGAAACAAGACATTTATTATATTTCATACCGACGTTTAAAAGTTTGTACAAGAGGGTACAGACAGAATTACCTGAGGTAGTGTATTTTAGTAGTAGTGAACTCTTGTACGACTTCTTTTATTTTAAAGCTATTTGTTCAGCGTTATTTAGATTAAAATTATTATATACGGGGTAAGTGTAAATTTCAACTTTTTGTTAAGATAACTGTACTTGTGCACCGTTCACCGACAATATATCCATAAAAAAAGAACCTGAATCCAAGTTTCAAAAATTGATAACGGGAAACATTTGAATATGCAACAGCGTTATCAGTACGCTTCACACCACTTACCACAGATGGCATCGCAGTCAACTGACTGCAAGTCAAGCACGGCTTATAATAAGTAAAAACTACAGCAATGAAAACCTACCGATCTCTCCCGAGAGTAATTTACGAGGTAGCTTGTGAATTCTATTACACGATGTAACATTCCAGTCCAAACGCATTCCATTGCAGGTCACAGGTCTTGACCGTCTAAACATATTACACACAATCTTACGTTATACGCATGCGTGTACGGGCGGCAATCGTGAAAGTACTCAAAATAGGAAAAACTGAGACTTGGCATACTACAATATATTTATTAAATCTAATAAATAGAAAATTCTTTATTGCACACACCAAAACACAAAATATAAAATTAAAAGTACAAAATGTTAAAAGTCAGTAGATATAATAGTACGTTTGGTTTAGTACAACGAGGACTCCTCGTTACTTATCGCTAAAAACGATTTCTTCCAGATAAGTTTTAAAAAATTATTAATAGCATAACTTATAGATTAAATTAAGTTAAAAAATGAAAAGGTTAGCTAGGAAATGGTTTCTGCAAAACTCAAATAAAATAATTAAAATGTCAAGTCCTTCACATTAACCCTCACAAATATAGCAGAACTATAAAATTATTCCATATTATGTGAATATCCGCAGTAGAACCAGAGTTACCGACATAGCCCAACGGATTTGTAAACTGAAGTGGCAATGGATCGGCCATATAGCTCGAAGAACCGACAACCGTTGGGGAAGAAGGGTTCTCGAGTGGCAGCCTCGTACCGGTAAGCGAAGTTTAGGGCGACCCCCCACTAGATGGAGTGACAACTTGGTAAGACATGCAGGAAGTCGATGGATGCAGGTGGCTCAGGACCGTGCTTTGCGGCATACCTTGGGGGAGGCCTATGTTCAGCAGTGGACTTGTGAAGGGCTGTAATGATGATGATGATGATATCGATACACTGACACTACACTCACTCCAAATGGAACAAGCACAAGTAGGATAACGGATGGGGCGCGTAGCACCCGTAAACGGGCACGACGCGTCCCAGCACACACCGCGTACACTCCGTACACCTGCGTACCTTTGCGGCACCCACCGCCTAGAACATTAACCGACACGTGCTAAGCAGTCAGGGGGCGATAGTCCGCACTTCCCTACTTGGACAGTGGTTAGATAGCTCAAAAACCACCACAGAGTCGACATGATCATTGCTAATGATACCAAATCATAAACCATCATCATCATCGTCCTCTTTACCACTGCTTTTCCCTTTCTAAATCGGCCTTGAGTCAGATGGCGCTGTAAGAGCCGTATAGGCTAACCATTATACGTGGTAGAGCGCGCAAAAGAGAACACAGAAAAAAGCACCAAACTCTCAGATAAATGATATATATTATGTCGTTATCCTCAACGGTGTGGGTTCTATACAAAGAGACTATATACAGTGCATAACGCTTAAGCCAAAACTAACCACATTTTTCTACAGTGCGACCTGTCGTTTATCTTACGCGATTGTCGCCCTTTCTGACTTCTTTCGATTAGTGAAAATGGTAAGGCACTATGAAATTTACTTTTTGACTTTTAAAGAGGACCCTTTTAAGGAAACCAATTACTATTACAGAAGAAAAATATTACACAATAGGAAAAAAACGGATATAAACCCTAATATAAGTGAAGAGCCGTAGCGCTGGTGCTGGGCGATCTCTTTATATGTCTCAGTATGCGGGCTAAAAGCCAGTAACGTTTTCTTTTTCGCCAGCCTGCAAAAAGTCTGTGTGCTTTTGGTCTGGTTTGAATGTGATGGTTAAAGCGCCATCTTTCGGAATCCATAAGATTTTTCTGGCCTCTACGTCACCAATTGTGATTGATTCTCTGATGTCTAAATATATTTCGAGGACAAGTGGATTCCGTCATCATTCAAAGCGGCAGCGCTACGGACTGCCTTTTTGCTCCTAACCCGAATTAAATCTAATCAGCAGTGGATCTTATGTAGAGTGAAACAATGTTATTTTGTGACTTTTTATTCATATAACCTTCTGAATTTGTTTGTAAAAAGTTGATTGCTGGATATTGTAGAAAGCGTTCTAATATAAATTATATATCACTAATATAATTGTAGCACGAATGAGTCGGCTGGACCGGGGTAGGACCAAGCTCTCACAAAATACCAACGTAAAATAGCAGCTCAATGCTGCTGTGTTTCGTATGGTCGTATGGTTAGTGTATTCCATCGTAGACCTCATGGGTCACAACTCACAACGCATCTGTATTTTGATTCTCAAGCGATGATAAATGTAGATGTCTATGGGTCACAGCATCCACTTACCATCACTTAGACTGTGTGCTCGTTTTTCATCCTATTCTATAAAAAAAAACATAATGATAAATTTGACATATTTATCTTTAGCCAGTACAACCGTGTTGTATATAAGTCAGTATAATGGTTTGTCATTTTCTTTTACTCTAAATCGATGAATGTAGGTCAAGCGTCTGTCAACTTTTGAATAATAAAAATAACATCAAGTCTATTTATTATCTTACAAAAACTCCATTAAGTATATTAGTTCAGTGTACGTATACATCAAGCCGAATTGCACTTGAGTTATTACTCGAGCCGGTAATGTGTCTAACTCGAGTCACTCGAGCAATAAAATATACTCGTAACATCACTAGTAACGTTCCACGATAAATTAAGTCCTCAAACACTTAAGGAGTGTTCACGCTGTCTCGTCCAACCCGTTCTATTTTGAAATTTTCGTATTTCCAACTGTCGTATGAGATGATAGATGGCGCTTTAGCCGGTTAGCACGTACACGGGATTAATCTGTTCTGTTTTTGACTACTTGAAAGTTTCGAGTCAATAACAAAAAATGTAATTATGGCATACGGCTTTGGTAGTTATGAGAAAACAAGCAAAAGAGATGCGGTAATGTTGACCGATATAAATACGAAACAGTAACGCAAGTATAAATAAAACACACAATTGGTTTTTAATATTTCAAAAACTTCACGTTTAAGAACATATTACCTACTCTTCCCTGCTTCTATATCTTCTTAGAAATAAGAGGTCTGAGTCTAAAAGTGGAACGTATATTGTACCTTTACCTTCTATTGTACTTTTACCTGATTGATAAAGGTAATGAACACATGTTCAAAGTAGATAAAATGTATACTAATGTCAATCTAATACTATACTAATGTTAGCCTCGCTTCCTAATAAGCAGAAGAATTTCTAGTATCAATTCAGTAGTTTTAGAGATGACAGATTAAATGCGTACATCACTATCAAATGTACTACCTCATAAAATAATAATTCAATAAATCCATTGTCGAGGGCGATGTTTCTGAATGATTTTATTTAAAAAAAACTTTTCACCGTCAGCTGTCAAACTCGATGACAGATGGCGGGCGCTGCAAGCCGCTGGATAAGGCGAGGATTTGTGAAAAACGCCGCCATTTCGAAGCGATCTATATTTGAAATTAAGCAAGGAGGCACGTTCCGGTCATTAGAGATGGGGGAGCGTTACCATTTTAAATTTCAAATGGCTTGTTTTGACTTTTTTTTTCACTAGTTTATATTGTTTATACACGAAGTAGACCAGTGTCTGGTGTGAAAGTGAAACCATATTATCTTTCATACATAATATGTATATGTATATAAATATATTATATTTTTGCATTTTTAGGGATTCATAACAATAACTCATCACCATTACCAGATAACGAAAGTCGACGGCTGGACATAGCTTCATCGCAAACTACTTCTTATTATCTTTAATCCAAAAAATTTTATATTAAAATACTAGGCTTTTATATGCATTAAATGTGTCGCCATTTACTTAAAGAACTAAAAACAATAAAATAATTTGCACATAGTTAGCTTAAGAGTCGGTGCTTCGATCAACAATACCAATAGTATTGTTTGGTATTGTTGATCGAAGAGTCGGTGTTAAAAAGTAGTGCGACTTTAAAAGTTATTTTTTATTTAGTAGAGGGGGCAAACGAGCATACGGCCCGACTGATAGTAAGTGACTACCGCCGCCCATGATCAACTGCAACACTATAATTTTTTTTTATAGGGGAATTGCAGATGCGTTGCCGGCCTTTTAAAAAGTTGTAGACTCTTTTCTTGAAGGTTTCTTAGTCGTATCGGTCCGGGAAAATCTCTGATGGTAGTCGATTCCACAATGAAGTTGTGCGAGGAAGAAAACTTCTTTTAAATCGCACTGCGGTGGATCGCCAGTCATTCAGATGGTATGGATGGTATCGCGAGTTTAGCCGCTACGTGCTATAGTGAAAATGTGTGGCTGCAATTAGTCCGAACAATTCCTCAGAGTAAATGCGATAAGATACGCAGAGAGATAGATGCAAAATCATACTTATGTGGATTGTTTTTCTTTTTAGTTCTTTAATATCGGATTTTATTACATTAATACATTTAATAAAAACTTAATCTGTAATATCAAAATTTAGGAGTTATAGATAAGCATGTATTTATGCGTTAAGAAATAGTTTGTTTGCGATATTAATTGAACTCCCTTATTCAAATTAGTTATTCAGCCCCTGGGAGTATAACCAATTTAATTTATAAAGAAACATGAAGATCAGTTCACAATCAACGAAGATATCGAGTAAGATACAAACCAAATAATGAACATAGATACAGGTAAAATCAAACCTTTATTGAAACCATCTAAAAACAATCAATTGAATGGATGGATTCATATCGAAATAATTCCTAAGCTTTCATTTACTTAAAAATGAAACTGCCTTACATTCTATACTTGCACGACGTAGATGACACGTAAATGCATCTTAATACAACATATGCCCAGAAGCTTTCTCCGTATCAACATTGAATACTGACGGCCATCGATTGTACACAGCGGGTTATTTAAATTACTTTCGCCGAGAAATCAGAAAACAAAAAGTGTTCACATGATCATAAATATTGTTATTATATACCTAGGTAAATAAAGTTCGCAGCCAAGTTTGTCGATTAATGGTAAATATTACCGTTACAGCCTATTAAAGTCCACTGCTGAACATAAGTCTCTCCCGTAGATTGCCTCATAGGGTGGATATTTGCCATAGTTGCCACGCAAAGCAAGTGGGTTGGCAACCGCAGTTTCATGAGGAAATCTATGAGGGAAGCCTGTGTTCAGAAGTGGACTTTTATAGTCTGTTATGGATGGATGACGAGAAATAGTTTGACTATTTTGATGTTACGACAAAAATAACCAATAAAAATTTAACAAATCATGGTGTCCTTCTTAAATATTGATCTTTAATTTTGGAATCCCAATACTACAAACTATTAGAAAGTATAATGTGATATTTACCATGTTTTTGGGAATTGTAGACCAAGAGGCAACTAAAAATATTAGCGCCAGGAATAGTTGCATAGAGAATTTTGCTCTCGTACAGTGTACTGTACAAGTAATTGTTTCAGCTAACACCGTTCTTTGTTCTTATACTTCGCACTAGGAATATCCTAGTAAACAAGCAATTCCGCAATAGTAACAGTTCCCTTAATGCATGTGCATCGGGGTTACACTCCACCCTCACGTAAATAGCAACGTAGCTAAGCTACTCATGTATAGAAGAAAATACCCCAGCAGAAATTCATAAAAATATTATTGTAACGTTCTAGGAGATTTACTTTTGCCTGAGGTGTGATGAGCGCAAGAAAACCTTTAAGTGTGAACAACTTTTTTCCCCCTCCTATAACTGATAGATATAGATAGATAGATGAGATTTTTCCCGTATTTGCCTCTACAAAGGATATATTTAAACAAGTAAGTGCACAAAGGAAAATATCGTTCGTTTGTTTTTAACACGCATTTATTAGCTTAACCTGTTTGTATACATGAATTTAATGGAATACTTTAATTAATTTTTCATCCACTTCCGGACTAGGGTGAGTGCACCAGTAAAAAATCAAAATTTGAAAACATTTTGAAACAAATTTTGATCATGTGACTCAATTATTGCAACAATCAACGCAACAAAAATTCATCGTACTCCTTATTTACCATTTATAATCATGTGGCTTATTTAGAGTTTATTAATAGCTATTAACTTTATTTTTATTTAAAAATGAATGTGGCAAGTCGCAGTGTGCTTGCTTAAGGTGGACCAGATTGTATCAATAATAGACCACACATTGTGCCTATACTGAGAAAGTAAAAAAAGAATGCTTTTAATGAAGATTCTAAAACCGATTACAGTACAATAATTTCATATCGATAATTTTGACTTACTTTTCTCATAAAAAATCTTAACAGCTTATGACCAAAGCGTATTGTTTAAGTTAGTTATTTAAAAAAAAAAACAATGTTATTAAATATAAATGTTGAAATAATGCCTTTGTCTATTCAAATCATTTATTCAACGTAAGTAGGATACCGATATAGAATATTCAGATTGTATATTATAAAAACTTTGAAATCACCTTAAATTTTTTATGAAGGCTGACATCGTAATATCTCAAAATGTTCTATATTACAACGGATTCCACAATGAAATAACGGTAGGTTATAAGCTAATTTTATGAATTTTATCTTATTTTATTTTAAATAAAACTAATTTTACGGGTTTTATCGCGTTTAATTCAAATTTAGTAAAAGTAATTCAAATTTTTAATTCGCGACGTTCTAATCGAATTTCAAATCATTCAATCATTCAATTTCATCACCATAGGCCTTAGTATTTGATATTAATTTGGACCTTGGCAAAGTGAACAAAGTGATCCTACAAGGTTTTCATTTTCACCCAATTACCCCAGAATAAGGGTAATGTTTATTGAGTGTATGTATGTATGAATAAATGTATGTTTATTTCATTGGAACGCTTTGTAGCCAAATTGGCTTGATGGATCTTAACATACGGGCTGTCGTCAGAATCATCTTACTTGTAGAAGTGATATAGGATATAAAACTTTTCTGTTATGATTAAACATTTTCACGCAGTCGATTTAACTTATTTACTGTTTCAACCTTTGAACTTGTTTCCTACGGAACCCTAAATACGATGAAATATTTTTTCTTACATCAAATAAGCAAACTTACTTTTAATTTAAAACAATACAGCCTATATTATCGTCTTACTGCTTGGCACTGCCCTTCTCTAATTTCTGAGGATTATAGAGCGATAGGCAGCCGGGATTATTTTTTATAGGATAGGATGAAAAACGAGCACACAGTCCACCTGATGGTAAGTGGTTGCTACGGCCCATAGACATCTACACCTATCCTCGATGTATGAAAGAAATGCAGATGCGTTATCATCCGCGAGGACTAAGATGGAATGCCTCGTTTCCAGTAAAAATGGTCTCCGGTTCTCTACACTCACCATACGAAACACAGCAGCGTTAAGCTACTATTTTACGCTGGTATTCTGTGAGAGCGTGGTCCTGCCCCGGTCGAGCTGACCCATTCGTGCTATAACTATACTACTAATATAACTGCAGCATGGCTCTACCACGATAGTGTAGTGGCAGACTTTAAATACCCTTGAAATATACTATTCCTCAGACATGCATGTTTCCTCACGACGATTTCCTTCGACGTCGAACACGAAGTCTCATCACCACTTAAATTATCAATTAACAAGTTTGTTTGTATCGGCGGTGATCAAACCCAGGTTTCGTGCGTACCGTAATGTTATGGCGAACGCTTGGTCCCTAAGCTAGCACTTCTTTTAAAGGACTTGAAAATATTTTTGTACTTGTTAACAGTAGATTAAAAGAAGTAGTAATTAAGATTTTTAAAAAAGAAAAAACATTGCCGAAAAATATGTGAACTGACCGTCATTAAATGGGAAAACCTGACGAGAAAAATTGATCGATAAGTAACAATTTTGTTGAACGATGTAACAGAGGCATATAATTTAGAAATGCCACTATACATGTATTAGATAGTGTTCATCAATATAATACAGGTGTCGGCCTGTATACTGTGCTGGTTGCGGCACGGCGCGGCGGTCTGCCGATCGAGCGTGGGTTAATTAGACGGATAATTGTGGTCGAGTAGGGGTTCAAGATTGTGTGCATTCTAATTATGTTTGTTTAGTTGGGATAACAGCAATTGCGGGACCGTCACTATTGTGTTGCCGTGGACTACTGATATACTATGGGCGTTATGTCGAAATTCGTTTAAATCTAAGATCGTAAAAAAGCTAATTTAGAAACCAGATAAATAAATTATAAGGTGGAGAGAAATGAGAAGTGGCCTATGCGCAGCTGCAGCATTAGTGGGTTGGCTTTACTAAAGAAGGACCACTCTTGCACAGAATATCAAATATAAATGCAAAATAGCAGAACATAACAAAACAGAAACTTTTAAATATATTTGAAATTTGTTCGTTAACTATGACATCAGGATGTCAAACAACTCGTCCCCCCGTAACCATGGGTGCTGTAAAGCGCCCGAAACGTCGGGAATTAAAAAGTACAAATTGAACGAGATAAAATCGGTAAAAATTAGTTTCATTAAATGTGTGGTATTCTAAGAAATTATTATATGAACATAGAGCATATATAATGATTTCTTAAATTCACGCGAACACTACATATTGAATAAAACTATTATTTACGGATTTTATCGCGTTTAATTACTTTAATTTATTTTTATTATCCTGACTTTTCGGGTGCTTTACAGCACCCATGGTCACGGGCCACCGAGCTTCAGCACGTCAAGCAAGTATTGCAATACAACAAGCTTCGGATCCCGCGCCTACGTCAGTGACCGAGTGAAGCCGGCCACAGTCGAGCGCGCGCCTGCTCTACTACCATATGTTAGAGGAGTCACGGACAAGATTGGCTACATCTTGAAGCGAGCGTCCATTAAGACATACTACAAGCCGCCGAAAAAGATTAGTCAATTTTTACCATCCATCAAATGTAATATTCCTCTACAAGATGCAGGTGTGTACAAGCTAGATTGTGAATGTGGTCTCTCTTACATAAGTCAAACAAAAAGATCTATAAACCCCGCGTGAAGGAACATATAGCTGACGTGAAGCACCGACGCTCCGGGAAGTCTGCAGTCTGCTAACGTGTTCAAGATCGTCCCCACCATTACAATCGATGTGATAAACCACAAATCCTCGCAAAAGAACACCGATTCCTACTAAGGACGATACGCGAGGCTATTGAAATTAAAAAACATCCAAATTTCAATAGAGAAGATGGATGGGTGCTGCCATCTGCTTGGGATCCTATAATTAACACGACTCCGTGTTAATTATAGGATCCCGTGACGAGTCCGTGGCGTAGTGGCTTAGCAATGAGTGGCTGCGCTGGGAGTCGCGGGTTCGAATCCCGCACGGAACAAATATTTGTATGGCCTACAAGTAATTATTCCGGGTCTGGATGTTTGTCCTTGTGCAATTTATGTTTGTAAACTGCCCCCACGATACAGGAGAAAATCCTAGTGTAGGGGTAACGTTTTAAAAAAAAATAAAAAAAATTAACAAAATTAAACCCAAAATCAAGCATACCACTGCAAGACTTCATGATACTATAAGCTCGTTTTGGTAAATCGGACCAAAAATTAATTTTCAAAAACTGAAGGTAGCCCGACAAACTATGACATTGGGACGTCAAACATCTCAGTCCACCCCGTGACCATGGGTGCTGTAAAGCACATCGGGATAATAAAAATAAATTCAAGTAATTAAACGCGATAAAATCCGTAAATAATAGTTTTATTCAATAAAGCATATATTACAATATAATACGGTTCCTCATCTCAAAGCCCAGCTCACCTGAGATTTTTTTTATATGACAGGGTGACAAACGAGCACACAGTCCTCCTGATGGTAAGTGGTTGCTGCGGCCCATAGACATCTACATCTATCCTCGGTTACGAATCACATGGCAGATGCGTTGTCCGACCCGTGAGGACTAAGATGGAATGTCTCGTTTCCAGTAAAAAGGGTCTCTGGTTCTCTACACTTACCATACGAAACACAGCAGCATTAAGCTATTATTTACATAAGCTATTATTTACATTACATTAAGGTGGTAATCTGTGAGAGCGTGGTCCTTCCCCGGTCGAGCCGACCCATACGTACTACAACTATACTACTAATATAACTGCAGCATGGCTCTACCACGTATAAATACAGGTTTACCCTAGTTCAGGTGTCTGTTATTATAGACTATTTTTAACTTAAGACATTATTTGAATTATTTGTACAGTATATTGAAATTAAAAAAATGCTTGTCTATAATGCCAAATAACATACAGACCCCGTAAAACCAACCATTTGTAATTTTGTAGAAAAGTTGGCTCTATTTGAATCACTTTGCCATAGACAGCCATAAATTTCATAATTCAATTATAAACTCCATATTTCACTAGGCTACATTAACGTTGTTACATTAAAGTTGTTTTAAAAATCTCTCACTGCACAATATTTTACGTATTTTTTTGCAAGCGTACGTCAGACACCACGAAAAATATACAACATTGTGTCCGTGACCACAACCGTAAATGGATTCACTGTCTGTGGGAAATTGGTTTTACGTGAAATTAAAGTCTGTTTCACATACACATAGATAAGGTATGACCACATATTTATATATATATTAGCTTGCCAGGCAGACGTTGTTCTGCCCTTTTCGACGACCTTTGTCATGTCCTATTAAAAATTCTTAAATTCGCAAAAAAAACTATCATATCTTTCAAGTTGGACCTAACTGCACACGTTGTGCATATTGATTTTAAAATCGGTTAATATGTTTAGGAGTCCATCGCGGACAAACAACGTGACGCGTAAATTATATATATTAAGAAGATATATATATATATATATATATATATAGTCGTGAAAATAACGACGTAGGATCGCACCTGCCACTGTACTACTGTCGACGGCAGTCGTTAACAATATTTTCAAGTGTTTTACTTTTGAGTGGTTAACTATAACACGTAATACCTTAATATACACCTTATACCTTATTAATAAAAAGTTGCGGTGTAAAAATATTCACTACCCCATATTATCCCGTGGGTACTGTAAGAAGCAGCACAGCGAAACGAAAAGGCGATCCTTCTACGCAACAGCTCAAAACAATTAAAAAAAACTGTGGTTGACCACCCGCCTGCCAAGCCTGGCTACTATGGCTACGAGGCAATCCAGAAAGCACATGTTCAGCAGTGGATATTCACTAGGTTGTAACGAAGAAGATGAGACATTACATTCCTCTTCTGCAAAGTCCGATTATTGCAACAAGTAATCTTAATTTTACTTAATTCACATACATTCGTTATAATACATAAGTACTAGACTTCATTAGCATACTCTGTAACTAACACATGTACATATAGCCGAACAGGTTCATGTGCGCCATCTCCGTAGATCAGGGGGATGATATTACAAATCTCGACCCGATAATAAAGCACTCGACACGGTGTCCGGATCGCGTAAGCATACGCGCGGTACATTAGCGTTTTTATGCGGCGCCCGTTGCCTCATCTAAAACACATTATCTGCTGCAGAGTGATGAATCGACTAGAAGTGCCCGTATTTGTGTTGGCAGTTTTGAAGTTAATACGATACATACTGACCAATAGAAACATTATTAAATGCAATATATAGTATCAATAGAAACATTAAGTACTTAAACGAAAACTTCGAATAATAATTGTATTTCCTAAAAATCGTCAAATATAGAATTACTAAAAAAAGTAATAAAAAAACTGTACAAATGAATAATATATTCTACTTATGAAAAAAAATTTGTGAAATAAAAAATTTATAACCTTTTAAGTTTTAACTGAAAACTTTAAAACAAAGACCTGAGTAGTGATGACTTTAAAGAGATCACATCAAGAGATCCACTCGACTTAGAGCATGAAAAACTAGTAACAGCTAGTAAATGTTGTAATTAAGTAGTAGATTTCTAAAATAATTAAATATTTTCATATTCCTTTTGCTTGTTCATAATATATTCATAATTTTTATTATTAAATTTTAATACTAGTCAAAAATTGTATAACAGTCAATTCTATTTCTAGTAAACTCTACAACCCTAAAACAAATGAGCATTTTGACAACACAAAAATTATATAAAATAACATGTAATTGTCCACGAAACTATGGTAAAAAAAGGCCTGAGCAGGTAATTCGTGGTAAGACGTCCAATTTATTCTACCGTCCTACAGCGCATTTACAAGCTTTCGAGGAATTTATTACGTTCTGTGTGGTCGCTTTTTTGTCCCAAATTTTATTGATGATTGTTCACATTTTCAACACTATACATGATGCTTTTGAAGAGTGATATGTAGCGGATGTATCTATTATTTATGTCTTCAAATTTTGTTAGTAGTATTACGTCTTTTAGACTTTATGGCAATGCAAATAGCCTCTCTCTCTCTCTCTCTGAACTAAAACAAAAGGTACCCAAAATAAAAAGATTAAAACTTAATACATTGAAGATTTATTTTACTACTATAAGCCAGTACTTGAATACTATCCCACCAAATTTTAAGTGATGCTGTAGACATAGCTTAAAAAAGCCTATTCACTCTATTCGTATGGGAAGACAGATGCATAATATACCCTTTTTTATTCCCATTGCAAATGAGTAAGCAAACCGTTTGGTTTTAATGCATATGTCGACAACAAAGAAGTGTGGACTGGCCGAACCTCTAACCGATGTTGGAAGTAAGAAGCAGGAATTTTAATTCATGCGCACTCTCTTCTAAATGTATCCTATATAACACCGAAATGTTATCTTTTTTTAAATAAATTTAAAGTGACAAACGACCGACTACAGCAACCAACTTTAAGCAATAAGTAGCTATACAGTACCGTACTATATATATTACCGTTACTGTACACGGAACCAGCAGTGTATTCACTGCTATAGGTGAGGGGGTGTAACTTACTCCATACGAATTCCTAGGCAGAAAAGATTTTCTACCGAGTTGTTAATAAAAAGTTGTAATTTAATATTTTACTCAAACAATACTAAATATCGAATCCAAAACCAATCTTCATGTATGCAGACTGCTAAACAGCTTTTCATTAACTAACTTCAAAGACTTCAAAGGGAAGCCGTAAATACCTACATTGCAAATCAATATCAACAGAATCAATCGCACAAGTTTCATAGTTCAACTCAAATTGTATAATTGCGGTATTCCTAAAATAAATAACTTATCACCTGGTGGGAGGTCAAGCACTCGCTAATTATAAATAAAAAGACTGAACACATGATTTCCCAAAAATATGTGGCAATGTGTGGCAATGTGGGGCACTCATACATTATTTGTTAATAATTTCTCTAATTGACCACGATCGGCAGGGCGGGGTTAGTGGTTGGAGAACTGATACGCTCATACTAGTTTAACGTTTTTGGATAAATTTTCCAACCTCAGGCGGTCGTTTACTAATGCAGTATGCACTGTTTTTTTATAGAATAAGGGTGATAAACGAGCATACAGTCCACCTGATGGTAAGTGGATGCTGTGGTCCATAGACATCTACATTTATCCTCGATTAAGAATCAAAACGCAGATGCGTTATCACCCCTGAGGATTAAGACGGAATGCTTCGTTTCGAGTAAAACAGGGTCTTCGGATCTCTACACTCATCATACAAAACACAGCACTATTAAGCTACTATTTTACGCTGGTTTTCTGTGAGAGCGTGGTCCTTCCCCGCTCGAGCCGACCCATTCATGTTACAACCACAATATAGCTGCAGCGTGGCTCTACCACGTATAAAATGTTTGCACGTGAATTCGACATTCAGAGTAATAGTAAGAAAGGATACAGCGATAAATATTTGCATATATTCGAAATAGATCCGTCTCGACTAACTGCTCTAAGAACCGACAACCCAAGAAAGTTTCTCGAGTAGCAGCCTCATACTGGTAACCGAAGTGTGGGGCGGCCTTCCACTACATGGAGTAACGAGGTGACATACAGGAAGTCGATGGATGCATGTGGTTAAAGACCGTTTTACGCCATTTCTTTTCCATAATGTAGCCTCCTATGTTAAGCAGTGGTCTTGTAAATAGTTGTAAATTGTAATTATGATGATCCCTCTACACTCTATAGCTGACAATTTTTTATTCTCAACATATTTAGTTGCTTACCATATGATGAATAAACAGCCACCGTCAGCAGCAGCAGCAGGTGCACGAGGACTCCGCCGGATCTCACACGAAACATATTCAAAATGGCGCCCATTTCGCAAAACAAATTCACCGAAGTAAACAACTACAACACTACACAGTTGTACACTCTTTATCACATACTATTGGATTTTTATAGCTTAGTTTTGGTTCAAATGGAGTCCTAAACGATTTTGATGGTGTTGTTTGCTTCGAATTCATTCGCGAGTTGTGGTTTCGGCGTCTGGAAAAATGAGAAAAGAGATGTTAGTATATTTCTTATCGCACATGTAGGTAAGTACAAGTAGATATTACCTATCGTTAGCTTATTGAATTTGCAAATTTTGTGTTATTAAATGTTCGACAGCTTCGAAATCAAAGCTTGTATCGGTTCACTATTAAGTTAATGGTAAAGTAAAGATAGTTTACATTTAGTGAAATTGGCGATTATATTTTTTATACATATGAGCTTGCGGCTCACTTAATGGTCAGTAACTACCGACGAACAGCTGAAACTCCAGGAGAATTGTAAATGAGTTGGGCCTTTTAAAAAAGAGTAGGCTGCTTTCTTAAAGGTCCTTAAGTCGTATCAGTTCTGAAAAATGGCTGGTGGTAGTCGTTTTTACAAGAAAGTTGTGGATCCCCAATAATCCAGGTAGTATGGATGGTAAAAAAACCTATAACCTTTTAGGTGTTTATGTTCTTGTATCTGGATAAATAGTTCTAGCCATATCTAGAGGAGGCCACTTTGCCATCTGTTGAATACCACAAAACGTTTTTGGCAATCTCCTTAGTTACTTACTATTAATTGAAACTCGTCAAGATTTAACTAAAAATTAATTAAATAAAAACAAAACCTAACGAGAAGGTCATTATTTTGTTTGTTATAAATGAATAAATTAAAATTAAAAAAATACCATAGACCAACTTGCATTATAGATTGATATAACATTGAAGAAAACAAAGCTTTCAAGAAAATTACTTCGCACGATGTAATATTAAATCTATCAATAACAATACAGTTAATCTTCTGAAACAACTCCTTGGGCTATCTCATCGCAAACTCAATCGTTCTTTGTTTCAAACGTCTGCCTCGTAAAGGATAGAGACGGATCGCTCCGCGCCTCGAAATTTATTCCATACACCGGGTTACTTGGACGGCTACATACGGCCAGCAAAAGAACATTTTTCCTCCGTTGAATTTTTAACACAGCGCTGCGCGTTTGGGCCTTAAAGTTCAACTATATGGGTCATTCAGATTTGTAAGATAAATTGTAAATTGTAGACCAGGATATCCCGGGCTAGCGTTATTAATATTTGTCCTTTACTCTATAGCATAAGTGTATAACTGGATCTTACGATCATTAATTTAGAGTTAAAAATACTGTTTTAGAAAGTAATATCTCATGTATGTATAAATCTACTTTCATATGTAATGATATATTACCTATATAATATATAGTTACATATGAAGGTAGATTTACAACAAAATGAAGTTAAAACTATTATTTTCACGAGTATTGTTATATCGACTACTTCTTTCAGTTTTCTACCCTGGAGGCTTTATTTTATCAATAACTAGCGATCCGCCCGGGCTTCTCACGTGTGATAAAAACACACAGGGCTACAGTGTCGTCTGCCGCGGAAACGCCACGCTTCAGCTATATTATACGTGCAACACGAATGTCTCGGCTCGATCTAGTTAGGAACACGCTCTTACAGAATACTAGCTTAAAATAGCCACTTAATGCTGCTGTATTTCGTATGGTCAGTGGTTAGTGTAGAGAATGAAGATCCTTTCCACTGGAAACGAGTTATCTATCTTTGTTTTCGGAGGTGACAACCCATCCGCATTGTGATTCTTAATTTATGGCCCATAGCATACACTTACTATCAGGTAGGATGTATGCTCGCTTACCTGGTACTATAAAAATAAAAAGAGTAAGAAACGACTATAGGAAACCCCAGAAAGGTATAACCATCTCATATACGCCAGACGTAAATATCTGGATCGGTGACGGGGAGCAGCGTTATAGGAGCTAGATATATATTATTGCGATCGCTAATCCATCTGCAAAGCGTTACAATAAAGGCAAACCTTCCCAACGGTAGTCGCCCATATATATTTTCTATTTATCCTTTATTTGCACACCTAGTACAAAAATGCGGATTTAATGACACAGGGCATTCTCTACGGGTCTACTTCCAGACTAAGCACAGAAGACATTGTAGGTGCAATTTGCAGCTAAGTTAAAAATATCTATGTCTACATAATATTACCATACCCACTACTACATACTAAGATACATATTTAAACATAATTACACAAATATATTATATTTAGATATACATACAATATACCTACTGATAAATATAAAATAAATAATAATATATATATATATATATATATATATATATATATACTAGCTTGCCAGGCAGACGTTGTTCTGCCCATTTCGACGACCCTTTGTCATGTCCTATTAAAAATCCTTGAATATGCAAAAAAAAAATGGGTCACTCATGGTCAAAAGACTATCTTATCTCTCAAGTTGGGCCAAACTGAACACGGTGTGCAAATTTGATTAAAATCGGTTAAGTAGTTTAGGAGTCCATCGCGGACAAACAACGTGACACGTAATTTATGTGCATTAAGATTTACTTAAAACTACCTATATATACATACATGGTACATGCATAATTAAATATAGAAATTTCTCATTCAAACACCTATAAAATATGTAAAATAAAAACAGGTAAAGAGAAAAGTTGGAATTTAAGAATGTTAAAAAAATTGAAATCTACAAACTACTACTGCAACGTTAGATATCCATCAGTGTTTGTGGTCTGATAAGAAACTCTTTCACAGTGCTCTCCCACTCCATGTAGTTAATTAATGCGGCACAAAAACCTTCGCAGCAGTGTCAATATTAAAAGGGCAATCGGTACATATCCAAGACTAGCAAAAAATTTATTGCGTGTTTTATATCATTGGACGGCATTAAAAACACCGGGTCGGTCGACCTCTAACAAATAACGAAGTAAGCAATCAATATCAAACATTTATCCCTATGTTTCACGTCTATAGTAGATATCTATTTGTTTCATTCGCGCTTATGAGTGAATGAAAGGGAAAACTTAACGCAACGTTGATAGACGCGCTGGTCATAGAATTACGCAAGTAGCAAAACAGTCGGCTATATCTGCACATCCCTCTAATACAGTTAATGTATCACAAGACACAAGCCATTAGTTCATAAAGGATAACGCGTATCTTCGCTGTATCGAATTACTTTATGCCCTCACTGAACAATGAAAAAGTTCTGCGTATGACATGTAGACAAAGAGTCGTTAACGTTAGAACCTATAAAAATATAATACAATCATAACAAATTGTGCATTAAGTCTTTGTGTTTACCTCTATTCATCAGATTTTATAGAATGATGATAGCAAGAATAGGGAAAGCAGTTTTTAATTATTGTTTCGAAAAATAAAGCTCTTAGCAGCCCACGACTTAAATGCTAGCCTTAAAGACTTACGGTCACTAGTTAGCTCTTCGGCAGGCGAACTCCTAACCGCTGATTTTTATTAATTCTTCTTCACGAGATTGTCTTACGCCACCACTATCACTACTATGAAGAGCCAACTAAATACAGTGAAACATTTTTATACAAAAATATTTAAATTCCGTTATATATAAAATATAAAAACTCAACTACAACACCACACTTTATTTTCATTTCTGATGAATTAATTATATTTGAACAGTAGTACATAAAACATTACAAACAGAGGACAATAATTTATTAAATATATCAGTTTTTAATTGAAACCAGATTTTATTAAGTTAAGTCTAAAAATAAAAGAAAACTACTCAATTTCGAAAGAATTTTTACCACGAAACGTATTCGTTTAAATATTTCAATTTAGTTCTTTTACGTCGAGTTAAAACAACGCACCAAAAAAAAAATGCCAGTCTCCTAGACTATTCCAGAGCAAGGGCCGGCTAATGCAGTAATGACTGCACTTCATTCCGCCGGTATTTTTGTTCCATCACCGCTGCCCCGCGGGTCGAGCTCGGCTAGAGGGAGCCAAGAGGAATGAAAATTAATAATTAACTATTTGTTTTGTCTTTTCCCCCGTTACGTTGAATAAAACGTGTACAGGCGAGTCGTCTGGGAGAATTGCGCCCCAAGTTTTTTTTCGGCTTTTTAACGCTTGGTGAAGGAATTGCATTTCTCTCAATTATTTGCATTTATGAATACCTACATTGAATCTCTAAAGAATTTATTTAAATTATTCTTCACAAATATATTTAGAACAGAATCTCAAAGCAAGTTTGGCCTTTATCTTTCATCTTGTGTTGGACTTAACATAACAATTTACATTAATAACTAAAAATAATAATAAAATTGAGGTTAGCTGAATGTATTTTCAAGAACAAATAATATAAAAAACAAGTTTCAAAAGAACAAGAGTTGACATTGGAGTTTTAGAAACAACCCTTGTTACCAGTTTAATATTTTGTTTATAACAGAGAAATGGGCTTGTTAAGAGAGCCTCTAGCACTCGAGACGTGGGATAAACTTAAACCGAAACGAAATACAACTTTTTGCAAGGACATTATCGAGGGCTGAATATATAAAACTTTTTTACGGACACGTTTAGTTATCCGAGGGGTAAAGGCAAACTTGTTTTTATTCTTAAATTGATGTTTACTGTTATTTTATAGAACTAATTGTTAACATGGCGACTTAGCAGAGTTACAGTTGATAATCAGTTTGATTCAGACGCGATTATAAAATGTTAAATGTATATAGTAGGTTTTCCCGTAAGTCTGTTGCACAGAGGTTATTATCAATTGAAATCATACTTATGAATGGTGATTATTTAAATAGAGACGTGAGAGTAAAGTACGACTTATCGTCTAAACAGGTTAGTTTTATGGGGGGCAATAAAGGACGTTGAACACAAACATTTTGATATTATCCTTTGGGGAATTACGAAAAATCGCATTAAATCAATACCTACTTTAAAAATTTATGTATAATTAATGGTCCGGTGTTTAATGTTGCTTAAAATTACTGTCTTCGACTACTATGAATAATTCTAACACAGTTTAGGTGGGTACAAGAGCAGGATTTCTGGTGGCATAGAACGCAATTGAAACAAAGCATCGCATTACACATATTGTCTTCTCGCAAATTGGCAATAATTGTGCAGTATATTTTAAAGTGTCGTGAGTGTAGGCACAAAGGAGATCTGCCAGAATACTTTTACAATAACATCCAAGTTTAGAATATTAAAAAAAAATTGTATTTAACACAAATATAAAATTCGATTGAGATTCGATGATACATCTGTCCTCAAGAATTAGATGATTTAATGTAATTCCTATAAACCAGACACTCGAAGGATCCACTCCTTTTGTTGTTGACATTTCACGCATTCGATCTCAACTATTTGCTTCGTATTTTGTAATGCTTACAGCAAACGAGTGGGATAATTCACCAGTGTCTGTCATTCGTTTCGATTATCTTCAAAGTAAGAGTGAATAGGCTTTGGTTAGTGCGTGCGATTCACTAACTAGAAATTCATTTTACCTCAAGGTAAAATTGTTGTCAAGAACGAGCCCATAATAAGTAAAAACTAACGACACAGCAAAGCCATGTGTAAAAAGTGAAGGTAAAATGTTTAATATATTTTCATGATGCATTATTGCATTAATTGACCACGTTACGGCCGGCGGCGCGCGGTGGTACTAAGAACTCTCTTTCTCTCTCTCTACTCCAACAAATAAACACTGCGTAATAAAGTCATATGAGAATACTCGTGTAATTAATTGACTGAATTGTGGATTTTCACAGTAAATAATAGTTACATTAAATCAACTTTTCAATAAACTTCACTATTTTGTCTGCGTAGGCTATAAAAAAATTGCAAATTTACACTTCAGACTAAGGATTAAGTTGGCACCAAAGTATTATTTATTTATTTCAACCAACAATCTCTGCAAATCCATCATCAATAGTGGTTTTAATTTCGTAATCAGTCAATGTCGGACTTTTAATGCTTAATCTGTTCGGATAGACAGGGAGAAAATGCTAGAACTTTGAAAACAGCAAAGCCAAAAAGTTTGCTAAATTACACACCGGATAATATTTTTTATAGAATAATCGTGACACGAGCACAGTCTACCTATTGGTAAGTGGATGCTGCGGCCTATGACATCTACATCTCTTCCTCGATTAAAAATCGCTTATTATAGGAAACACAGCAACATTAACCTACTAATTCAAGAAGATATTCTGTGAGAGTCTTGGTCCTCCGTCCTACCCCAGGCGAGTCGATCCATTCGCACTGCCAAGATTATAAAGTGTGATATGCAGTGTGACTTTACCACGTACATTTATATAGATACTGGGGATGCATTCGATACCGATACCGATATATCGGCGATACTCGAAGTTTGACAATGTATCGGCATCGGCGACATTTTTATGGCCGATTCAACGATACTTTTAAAATTTCGCGCTTTGAAATCTATTCCCTTACAAACGAGGCACGAACTAACGATGCTGTGATATATTTTGTTTCCTTGTTTCCCCTGTCTCAAGAAGGTATCTCTCTACCTAAGGTCTCCTAATATATCGTTACGGAATTGGATTCGCTCCCCGCGCTCAAGGCCCGCGATAGAAGCTATGCAATAGCTTAAAAATGGCGCAGAAGTACTCCAGATTTATTTTCATTTCATTTTTAAATTCCATAAGCGTATCGGTATCGGTATCACCGATATTTTTATAAGAGCATCGGTATCTGTATCGTATCGGCAAAAAGGCGTAGCTAGACATCCCTAATAGATACCTAGGTAATATGATAAACTATCGGTAGGCGCTAGAGGGGGTAGGCAGAGACTACAGACTTCCATTTTGCACGAACCTGACACACCTCTCTCGCCTCCTTCACATCCATATACCTACGTTTTTAATAAATCGCTAATTTGGTCGATAAATTTTCGCCTAAGGTCCCTTTCCGACTCTGCCATTCACTTCTGCAACATAAATTTTCTTTGCCATTCTTTCCTTATTCATTCTTTCCACATGACCAAACCACCGAAGCATTCCTTTCTTAATCCTGGTCACAACATCATCTTGTAAACCACACTCTTCTCTTATCACACAATTTCTCATCCTGTCATTCAGATTCAGCCCTAACATACTCCGCATTTCTACTGCATTTATTCTACTCTCGTGCTTCTTCTGCCACACCCAACTTTCACTACCATACGTTAAAGTAGGGACCAACACAGCATTGTGAATTGCCATACGTGCCTTTTTTGACACATTTTGACTCTTTTGAATCTTATATATATATAAATTACATGTCACCGTTGGTTTGTCCACAGCGATGGATAGCAACTACTTGCAAACCGTCGGCAGCAATAAAAAAAATATAAAAAAAAATTTAATCAAATTTGCACACCGTGTGCAGTTTGGTCCAACTTGAGAGATAGGATAGTTTTTTTGTCCACAATTTTTTTGCGAATTAAAGGATTTTTAATAGAACATGACAAATTGTCGTCGAAAGGGGCAGAACAACGTCTGCCTGGAAAGCTAGTATATATATATATATATATAATAGTGATCGCTGTTTTTTCTCTTTCCCCGGACACACAGCTAAGTATTATTTCTTATAATAAATTTATATTCGGTATAAATACTCTACCAGTACCAATACAACTAAAGTCATAATATATATAGGTCACACAATCGCAAAAGTCAGTTACTTTTATTTTAAATGAACTACTATGCTGAACTACTGAAATATTACACAATTATTTGTAATAATATATTGTAGGCATTCATCGTAATATTTTCGATGTAAAATTCCCATAATATTTAATGCGTTTAGAGAATCTAAAAGAATCTAGTTATGTACTATAAGTAAATACCTGGACACCGGCACCGATACACAACTATTTATATTTATATATTTTTTTAAAATATTGGTATTACTAGCGATCTGTTACGGCTCCTCACGGGCGATATCTGGATTCTACAACGGCTCCACCTACCGGGTGTACCTATGCCTATAACCTTCGCAGAACTGCAAGCGTTATGTTGACAAAGTTTTACCGCAATCTGATGAACGGTATGGCAGCTCTTGAAATACGAACAAATAAATATTAATTTTTGTATATTAATATTTATTTGTAGTGTAGATCAGATTTTAATTTTGAATTTGAAAGAGTTATATTGTTTAGAAATGATAATACATGCACTGAAATGGAATGATATAGTATAACTTTCAAATAAATTTATCGGTGTTGTACACGCGCTATCTAAGTCAAGTAAGTAAGTTAATTGTTCTTTCGAGCAAGTGCAAAAATAAGTTGATAAAGTTTACGCAATTTAAGAAACTATATGGCAGTGCATAAAATACGATCAAACAAACATTATTTATTTATATATTAAATGTAATAATAAAATATTAATAGCAATTAGGTCGTATTACCAATTCGATTTTTATTAATTGATAAATGAAAAAACCGCGTTGTGTTCATAAATAGAGTTTTTGTCTACGTAATTTAGTAAGGCCTGTATTCTCATTAAAATATTTAAAAAAAAAGCAAATATTATGTGTATGATATTCTATTAAAAAGAAAATATAAGACAAATAGTACGCGATAATGAAATCATCTTTGTAATTAAGACGCCTCAGGTCTTCTAATGCCTACGCTTCATTATTGAAAACGTTTCATTCGGAGTAAGCCTGTCTAAATTCGAACATCAAAACTATTATATTTAGTTACAAACTAGATATCCAGCCATTGGTCTTTACGGCCATTAAACTATCACAGACATACTGTCCCGTCCGAGACTGTCAACAGAATGATTTATCTTTGACGCCGTTTTGTTTTTTTTTTTCTCTTCCCGCCCTTTCGAGTTAGCGGCCCCTTTCATCACTGGAGCTACGAAAAATATGGAGGTGTTTTGTTTGTTATATCTTTTAATATATTTGAACACAAACATTTTACGGTCAGTCATTTCTCAAAGCAAAAGATAATACCTAAGCGGATAAGATTATATTTCAAAACATTTTCGTATAGTAAATCTATATTTTTTTCATTTTTTGATTACGGCCAATGGGTTCACGGCTGAGCATCAAATTCCTCATCAGGCTTCAAATTGCCTCATCAGGGGGACATTTGCCATAGTTGCCACGCTTAGCAGGCGGGTTTGCAGCCACAGTTTTTGTTTTATTTTCTAATTGTTATAAGAAAGAAGCCGCTGCTCATCTGCTGTTTTGTTTTTCTTTGTTGCCGCTTTCTACACCCACGGACGGTATAGTGTGGTCGATGTTCTTTCATCGCCACTGCACGGTATTTACTTAGATTTTTTATTATTATAAGCCTGTACTTAACTGACACCTTGAAACCTGATGGTAAGCGGTAATACAAAGCTCTGACTTAGATTAACAAAAGCCTATTTCTTTTTGCCTTGAAGATATAATATAACAAAATCCAAATCAACAATAATCACCTAAAACTATTCCTGTTGTTCTTATTTCTCCTAATACGCAATAAAAGTAAAAGAAGTAATAAAATGCGCCGTGGTAGCTGAGTCTTTAAAATTTCATGGTACGCGTAAAAACCTAGTTCGATCTTCGCCGACCGAAATTAAATTTTAAATGTGTTTCCGTGGTTAAAGAAAACGTCGTGAGCAAACATGTAAGCCAAAAAAAGATAATATTTCTAGGATATGTACTTTTAATTAAACGCATAGGGGCAGCGCCGACGACTCTTCCTGGCTCTGAACTCCTCTCAAGAATCAGGAGGCCTGAGCCCAGCAACGCGACGTAAATAGGCTGTTACTTAAAGTTTACTTTTACATTTAAATTACTGAAATGGGACAGACACTATAATATTATAGATAAGCGAACGATGACGAAAGAGCAATGAACGAATGTTTGGTATGAAAATACATTTGCAATGAATAAGTGCTGAGATTTTTAGTTAAATGTTGGTTAAAGCAATAAAGTTCTCAAAAAAGATTCAAGGGGTTGTCAGTAAATTAAGTACACAAAAAAGGATGGAGAGGATTTTAATTGCTGTGATAATATTTTTGAAAACACAATAGCCCAATATTTAAGGGAATTAAGGCGGTTACAACCTAAAAAAAGTTATGACTTCGAATCTGCCTTTCAACGCCTGTCTTGAACCACTCCTGAAACCTACTATTTAAGCCTACTCGAAGTGGTTAACAGAAATATTAGTTAATCCTTTTTTTATAAAAATATTTCTACTGTTTAATGTCGTTGAAATAATTTCTATATCGTTCTTTAAAACCTTTTATTACATATGAGTTGAAACAAAAGCGACGCAGAGTGAGGAAAAGGTAAGAGTGTGTTCAAAATGTATGAACTTCATATAAATTATTTAAAGGTGTTTCAAGATCCATTAAAGCCAATAGATTTAAATATGTTTTAGATCTCAAGTCAGCGGAATAAAAACAGCACAAACGACAAAATATTAAGACGCGTTTACAAACTAACTTTTCGTTTATATTTCTCTCACCACCTCGGAACACATTCGTAACTCCGACCGTACCGTTTATTTGTTTCATCCAGTCTTCACAGACTCCTTTGATGTGTCCACGCCTATGTAAGTAATTTATATTTACGGCGGTGTTCTGGGAAGATGATCAGAGAACGAAAGGTTGTGGTCTCTTAATGTTCACTCGAAGTTACGGTGTTGCCGCATTGGTAATAATTTCGTGACTGCGTTAGGGGTTTTATGATACATTTAGTAAATATCCGGTGCCGAAACCTATTACTTATAGCGTCAATAGAAGTCGAGAAAGTATACTTTTGATTTCTGTTTTAATAATTTCCTGATTATATTATGTTAGCTTACGTTATTCCAAATTGTTTTCTTATGGTTGAGTGGCAAGTATGTATGTCAATAGTCCGTATGTCATCATTAACGATTCCGATATAGTGATTTACAATTCACCTACGAGTATTAAAAAGTAAAGGGATTGGGGGCGGATGTCAATCAGTAGTCCATAATAAGTCATTTGACAGATAGCGGGTAAAAAACTACAATAGTTTTAGACAAAGTTGATTGAGCAATGATGGGAAAGTGGTGCTTAAGGCACAGTTAAAATTATAATATTTTCATATTTTTATAACTAAAGTTCCTTTACATCAACAACATATTTTCGCAGCTTGACGCATGTTCTTGAATAAAATTACAACGCTAAGCATTCGGGCTGATAGACTTAATATCAACAGTTTAATTAAATCGTTCTGTTTAGCAAGTGTGACTTTTTCGAGACTGAAAGTATAGTGTTGTTTTAGATGAATCTATGAAAGTCAATCGTGAGAACCTTGGTTGATTATCAGCAAGTACCGTATGTAGTTTTTTTTCTTCAACAGCTCGAAAATATCCAGTGCTGAACATGAACGCCCCCCCCCCTCTTTTCAGACAAGATTTGCCCTGATTGTTATGCTTTAAAAGCGTATTGGTTATCACAGTGCCACATATTTGCACATTTAACACTGCAGTGTGTCGCCGTTTTAGGTATTTCATTTTTACTGGAACCGAGGCGTTCCATCTAAGTTCTCAGGGGTGACAGCGCATCTGCGTTTTGTTTCTTAATCGAGGATTAATGCAGATATCTGTGGGCCACAGCGTTCTCTTACCATCAGGTGGACTGTGTGCTCGTTTCTCACCCTTGTTCTATATCAAAAAAAGACGAGATGGTTATACCGTCACCAATCTAAAACCATAATATTTGTTAAAGACGCCTTCTACCACACCCACGGGATTAAATGAGGATTCTCTTATGCCGCCAACACATCTACTTCACTTTATAATAATAACACAACCGTCTTTATTTTGCTTGAAGCCCGTATCGTAGATTTTTTCCAGTGGACTCTTTGCCTAAACTACCATTTATAGTACCACTTAATAAACGGAATTAAATCAAACACAGTTAATTACATTTCAATAGATTGTTAACATAATGGTAATAAGCATAAAATATCAATGTCAACAGAAGTGCGATAATGCGGGACGGACTCTAAATTTATTTCATCTACTTAATACCTTAATAGACAGAATGAGATTTGATCGACACACAATAGCCTCTCAATAGCAACTGAGATCAGCGACTGGAGTACACCCTATTCAGAAGTCCAACTAAATGGCAATCAATATAAAAAAGTTTTTTTATATTATTTATCACGTGATTATTGTAAAATAATATAAGATTTGGTAACCAGTTTTCTAATACAAAAGTAAAACTGTTTAGACGTTAAACCTATCTGAAAATACAAATTTTCCTTACGAATGGTGATGCAATTATGTAGTTAATTACACCTTAATAATACATTATCTCTCACTCTATCCTTCTCTGTCTCTATTTATAGTCCGGTCACGGACTAGCGATATTTTAGGTACTTATAATACAGCTATTTTAATATAAAAATACACTACACACTGAGGTCTAATCCCCTCCCCCCTCTATTTGGCAGCCATTTTGTTTTTCTCTTGAGATATTCTCTACGCGTTTACGAAAAAAAGTCATATCTCTGAATGTTTTAGTCTTACTGAGATAAAAATTAACTCATTCGGAGGCCAATAATATTGTTTATCGTTTACATTATCAAAATTTTTGTTGACATACTTGTAACTTTGAAGAAAAAAAATTTAACTTCAAATAAATATCAAAAAAATATGCTAATCAGCAAATTATTGTAAATTACTGCAAAAACAACCCCGTTCACCCTTTTTATTTTTATACTAGATCGACAGATTTTGAGTTAAGCTACAATACAACATAAAGTTTACAGCTGTATCTTTATTAATTTAAGAATTATTGTTGTTTGAACATAGCATATACGCAAACACAAAAGGCCTTTGTTAAATGACAACTGGCACTGCCTGCCTAGGAGTAATAGTAATCTGAGATTACTTATGATCTTCGATGAATTAGAGATGATGAATTAGAGATCAGAGAATCAGAATCATCATTTATAAGTAGTATAATTTGAGAGCAGGCAGCACAGAACACTATTACTCCTAGGCAGGCAGTGCCAGTTGTCACTTAACAAAGGCCTTTTGTGTTTGGGCATACGCCATGTTCAAACAACAATAATTCTTAAAGTAATAAACATACAGCTGTAAACTTTATGTTGCATTGTAGCTTAACTCAAAATCTGTCGATCTAGTATAAAAATAAGAAGGGTAAACGGGGTTGTTTTTGCAGTAATTTACAATAATTTGCCGATTAGCATATTTTTTTGATATTTATTTGAAGTAAAATTTTTTTTCTTCAAAGTTACAAGTATGTCAACAAAAATTTTGATAATGTAAACGATAAACAATATTATTGGCCTCCGAATGAGTTAATTTTTATCTCAGTAAGACTAAAACTTTCATAGATATGACTTTTTTCGTAAACGCGTAGAGAATATCTCAAGAGAAAAACAAAATGGCTGCCAAATAGAGGGGGAGGGGATTAGACCTCAGTGTGTAGTGTATTTTTATATTAAAATAGCTGTATTATAAGTACCTAAAATATCGCTAGTCCGTGACCGGACACACTGTATTTATAATCGGAATCTCGGAAACGGCTCCAACGATTTTCATAAAATTTTGTGTGCAGGGAGTTTCGGGGGCAATAAATCGATCTAGCTAGATGGATTTATTTTTAGAAAATGTCTTTTTGTCCGTGTTTTTAGGTAATGAAAAACTGCTACAATATCGTTAGAATAAGAATGTAAATTTTGACAGTTTATTAATGATTACAAATAGCTTAATTGGTATAATGGGCGATCACAGAATCGTAATGCCATGGTTCGAGCCCAGACCGACCGATCGACCTTTTTAAATTTTTTTTCAAGTTCCTTTCTTTTTTGAGAAAATCTATTTGTTCGTGCCCTTTTTTTAGTATTTTTTAAAAACACGAAAATTTAAATTAAACTGATTGCACTCATGATTTTTTATTCAAATAACCAGTTCAGTTTTTTCTATTACGTCGCTACGACCAAAAATATTATTCGTATTTCATCAGTATGTAATTTGTATCTAAATGTAATTTCCAAAACACACGAATTAAAAAAAAAAACCGAGCAAAGCAAAGCAAAGCTCGGTCAACCGGGTACTCAATATTATTCTTAATAATTAATTAAAAATTAATAGACATCGTATAGTAATGATCTACAGTGACTACTCAATCTGGTGAACTGCGAGCTCGTTTTATGTCAAAAAAGAAGTTTACCTTTTGCTTGTCAGCCGTTAAGTTCACAATTGGGCATGGATTTTTTCCACTGTAAAATTTTCATTTACACGCTTGGCAAGTGGATTGTTAACAGGGTATTACACCCATTTTCAAATATTGTTTTAAATAAATCCTAAAGAATTACGAACCACTATAACTTTTATATAAACTTTTAAAACGGAATAGTGCCATGAAAATTACTTTTAATCTATCGTTTTTTCGACCGAAAATACTAACCACCATGCCGTTCAGCTTGTGACGTCACTGCGCTAGTTACTAAAACAATATACTACAATACAATATACTACTAAAGCAAAGGTACAAGATATGTTTATTTAAGAGATGTTTATTTATCATTGGTGTGTTGTGCCTGAATGCAAAAATACATGGATGCATTAGAACGCCGGGGAAGTTATGGAATAAAGTCAACGGATCAAAATATGAGAAATACTTGGTTAAAACCAGCGAGAAGAAACCCAAAGGCTAGACTATACTTCTGTTAAGATCACTTTGATGTAAGTATTTTTTTTTTAATTTATTGTAACAGAACCAACAGCATTTTGTAACATTATAAAATTAGTAAGTATTTACATTTTCTACTGCCAATTACAGGTTCTTACTTTATAAAAAAAAATCTTCTAACGTATCGCTACAACTGTGTGGAAATAATATTATACAGGGTTATTTTTAAAGAGTAGTCATTACGCCATTACGCATTTTACAAAATACAGTGCATATATGTACATCTACTAGTGTTTTGTTTTGTAAATATTTATTTGTGTGTGTATTTGGTGTGTGTGTGTGTGTGTGTGTGTGTGTGTGTATGTGTATGTGTATGTGTGTGTGTGTGTGTGTGTTTGTGTATTGTGTGTGTGTGTGTGTGTGTTTGTGTGTTGTGTGTGTGTGTGTGTGTGAGTGAGTGTGAGAGTGTGTATATGAAAGAGGTGTGGCATGTTTGTACGTGTTATTTTTTAGATTTATACTACTTGCTATTTCTTAAAATTGAGATTATTTCTTTTTTTTATGAAAGCTTTACTGTCGTGGAAAATATCAATAGTTGAAAAGTTTTTGTTGTAGCAGTTAAGTGTACGACTAATGACAGAATTTTGAGCATATTTAGAGCGACTTAAAGGGACATGAAATAGGGATGTATGTCTGGTACGCTTCGAAGGAGCATTGAATTGTAGGAATTGAACTGTCAATTCGGGACTATCAATTTTATTACTACAGATGTCGTGTAGAAACAAAATTTGTAGAAGTGTACGTCGGTCCTTTAACAGCAATAAGTTATGGTGATAGCAAGATTCCTTATAACTGCTTTTTTTATGTTGAGTACGATAATTTAACGTCTTAATAAATTTACATTGTATTTGCTCTATATTCTCTACATAAGACAAATAATGCGGATTCCAGACATTACAACAATACTCCAAAACACTTCTTACATAAGAATAATACAAATTTTTAATGCATTCAGAATCTGAGAAAGGACGGGACACTCTTAGAACAAATCCTAAATTTTTATACGCTTTTGCAACCATTGTCGTGACATGATTAGACATAAGCATCTTGGAATCAAAAATAACACCAAGATCTTTGGTTTGGTAGATGCGTTCCAAAGGTATGTTATCTAATTTATATCGAATTCAATTTGGTGTCTTTTACGAGTGAAGCTTATTTGATAACATTTTGTTATATTAACACTAATACGGTTATCATGATAGAAGAAACAAAGCTGGTTCAAGTCTTTCTGAAGTTGGTGTGCATCTTCCTCAGACTTAATATATGCGTAAATTTTAGTGTCGTCCGCATACATGAGAAATTTGTATGATGATGACATATATTTAAATATCGTTGATACAAAACAAGACATCATGAAGTGATAGGTATTGCAAGTGAAATTTTGTAATATATTAGGTTATCTTAGATATGTGTAACTAGTGATTGTAATCATAGTATTATCAAAAGACGCTGACATAATTTTTTTAAAATAGTATAATTTTATTTTCCATGTACAATATTTTTGCGGGTCTGAATCCAACCTTGACCAAATCTTGGTACCGTAACTAAACTAACTGTAAAATAAAACTTTAAAAATGCGTTTATATAATATTAATAATTTAATTGTAACAAAATTAATGTAAGGTTATTTAACGAAGGTACGATATCCCATGTTTTTTTTTAAATCTTTGTATCGCAATATTTTCATTCTTTTACCACGCAACTAGACATATTTATGACAGGCAAATCTGTCCCGCGCGCGCACTACTGTTCGCGTTGGCCCTAAACTGTAATTTTAGGGCCAGCGCACTGGTCCGTTTTAGTTGTTCGGTCGGCCCGGTCCTTACGCTCGTAATATTTAAGTCAATGATATATATAATAACAGTAAAAGAGTGTTGAATAACACTATTTATACGCGAATTTATTTTTAATTCCCGACGTTTCGGGTGATTAACAGCACCCATGGTCACAGGAGAGACTCAGATGTGTGACGTACCAAAGTCTGGGTCTTACCCGGCTACCTTAATTTTTAGAGTATAATAAACAAGCAAAAAAAAATAAGTACGAACATATTACGTTCTTATTTTCTTCACTTCATTCGTTTTATTTTATTAAACGTTTTCCACACGTGTAGGTTTTAACATACATAAATTGCGTATTAACAAGCTCCCAAACCTAGGACTGTTATTTGCAAGCTGTACAAGTAGTATGTGCGCGTTCCACACAGGAATCAAACGCGTTATTTAACCATCCTATTCCGAAATCGCACAACGCATAGTCAACATTTCACTGTTATAAAACATAATTTAAAAAAACGCATCAAGCCCCGAAAATTGGCACCAGGTTTACAAACAATCGCAAAAGAGTAACGAAAAACAGTGGAAAGGAATGTTTAGAGCCGAATGTATAATTATGTCCTCGTGCAGGCATCTGTAAGCCTTACATTGCACTGTCGAAAGATTTTAATTACTGTACATTGTTCAGATTTTCTTTCCCTTTGGTCCGCGTACAAAGCATGCTTTCTTTGCGTTTCGTCAAAGTGTACGCTTCCCTCAGAGGCGCGCATACTGCACCTCGGGCCTATTTCACTACTGAAACTAAACGCCGTACGAGTGCGCACAAAAAGAAGAAAAGAGACACGGGGTAAAGGGGTCGCAGCTCTAGTACGCTGCACTAAAGGGCCCTTCAAATTATACAGGTGAATAGCTAGGGATGGGAGCGCATACTATCGATGTCGATAGCTAATGGGAATTCTGAACGGGTATTTTGCTTCGGTAGGTTTTAATTAACCTTTGTAGCATATAATCCACAGAATTTTAATGGAAAGTGCAATCAAAGTGTTTTGTATTCCGAAGAGATTTTACTGTAATTGTTAAAATTGGTTTGAAACTTTTACAAAAAGTATTTCTATTTATATTTTTTTCTTCTTATTAGAAGAGTTAAATCTGTAGTAATCGAAAGACCAAATTCATTAAACTGCATATATTTTCTTCCTTTATTTTCTCAAAAAACGATATGGGATAAATACCTGACAACTAGCTCCCGGGTATTTTTTTCGTAGTCTCACTATCTCTTACAATGCCCCTAATCATAGCACTTACGCATTCATCGGATAAGAGTATTTTATCGTAATTTTATGACCTAATTTTATATACAATGGGATCTCTAATTTTATATACCTACATAGGGACTGGGAAGGAGATTTGACAACGAGTATTCGATTTTTTTTAATAATAGTAGAGTGGCAAACGGGCTAACATTGCAAGTAATGGCAGTTAAGTGGCTACTACAACACAATAACACTCTAATAACACCAATCAACTTTAAGGTTCAAGCCTACAGGTGTGTTTACAATTTTCGGGACTGAGGTAGAATGCGATTAAGTATGTTCTCATGTTTTTCAAACTATCAGAAAAGATAGGAGGCTTATGACTACCAGTGTAATGTTGCATAGGCTACAACTTTAATGTTTCTGTCTTTTAACCGGAACACAACAGTGAGGGTATGAACTTAAAAGGAGCTCTATCACCTAGTAAGTTGAAAATAGGGAGAAAGTATTTCATTAAGTATTTTTCCATTTATTAATTTTTATATAATATTTCATCAGTGCGTGTTAGCAATGATAGCGTATGCATCTGTGACGTGGTCCTTAACTGCTGGCCCTATGAGGAAGCTTAAGGTCATTCATCGAGCTATGTCAGAGTAACCTACGTATCGAAACGAATCAGTAAGTTGAAGTAGCTTGAAGAACTGACAACAAAAAATAGGCCCTCCACTAGATAAATGACAATCAAATAAGAGATGCAGGAGATCAAGAGAGACCTATGTCTACGTTCAGCACTGGATTGTAATAATGATGATTGTAGTGATAGCGTGACGATGTGTTAAGGCATATTGTAAGGAATCGATCTATGTTCTGTAATCGAGAATCAACGGGGAAGATCTTATAACTGCAACGCCAATGATGGTTCTATTTTAGAAATATTTAAAACAGTAAGATTAAATTTTTAAATGTAAATGTATCGATGATTATAACTAACTATTAACCAAAATACCCAACACTTGGCCACTCACGTGGAGCCGGCGACAAGATTTTTCTGCTTACTACGGCTTTAAAAAAAAACGAATAAGGTTACGAGGTCACGCGACGGTTTTCGGTTACGGTTGTGGAGGGTTTTATAATTTCGTGTCGTATGATCTTGTTTTTTGTTAACCCAAAAATATATAATGCTATCACTGAGCTTTAAGTGCCCCCGGTTTAAGTAAATCCGTATAAAAATGTTTACTTTCCTCCGTAACACGTTCCCTAAATTTGCGTTAGTTATACGTGTGCCATATTTGTGCAAAATAATGTATCATTTCAATTTTTTAAGTACATATAATTGCATATGTACTTCTACAGGCTCGTCTAAACGGGCCATATTTTTCGGTAAATTGTAGCTAAAATTATTGACAAATTTTTAACCAGCCCGACCATCGCAAAAACATTTTGTTGTGTTCTATGGTTAAGCTATCCATTATTAGAGCCGTGGTAGTTCAGATGGTTAACGCTCGCTATAAATATAACAGAACGCGAGTAACCCGAGTTCGATCCCCGCCGGCACCAATGAAATTGTTAATTGCGATTTTAAGTGTTGATTTACCACGTCCTCGCCGTAAAAGGAAAACATCGTGAGGAAACCTGCATGTCTGAGGAATAAGGAAAAAAATATTTCGAAGATATGTGAAGTTCGTCAACACGCATTTGGGCAGCGCGGCGGACACTTCCTTGCACTAAAACCCTCTCAGAAATGAGGGGAGGCCTGTGCCCAGCAGTGGGACGTATATAGGCTGTAACTTTACTTACATTTGATCAATTATTAGGCTACATGTTGCATTCAGGCTGCAATAGTACGCCGATGATTTTGGCTCCTAAATCGGCCCCACAATCGGGCAACAATGACCGACGAAGTGGCGCTTATTGTAGCCGCTTACACGGTTTTGGCAGTGTAACTTTCCACTTTAACCCAAGTGTAGCTCAGATAACTACATATATCATTGCAACGCAATAAAGTTCACAGCGTACTTCACGTCGCATTGAAAGGCAGAAAGGGATACGCATATACACTAAAACGAATCCACAATATAGATGACCCAACAATATTGCAGTATTTTCGATTGCTAGGCAATTGGCAACTGGCATTGCTAGCAATGTTGCCGGCCACCATATTGCAGCCACAAATTGCCAGAAAATATGGTATATAATAACTGTAAAAGAGATTACAACACTGTATCACAGAGGATTATTATCGCTGAGATACACGAACATTGAAGGAATTCGAATTTTCGCGATAAAAGTATTTTCGACTTTAAAGTAAGTTTTGTCCGGAAAATTGAGATAATTGTATATAATTCATTATTATGCTAAAGTTACAGTTAGTTACAGTAATTTATTGCAACGCACAGGCCTTCTCTCATTTATGAAAGAAAAAAATGCGCGGTGGCGAACTTCACGTCTTAGAATTTTTTTTTGTCATTTATCAGGTATACAGGTATCCTTACGATGTTTTCCTTCACCGCCGAGTACGTGATAAATCAGCACTTAAAATTTACAAATAACAAATTTCGTCAGCGCCGGCGGGGATCGAACCCGTACTGTGAAATTTACAGCGGGCGCTTAGCCCTGTTAAATTTTATTGAACATTTTACTGAGGAAAAACGAACGAGCACGCACTGAACCTTATCAAGTGCATATGCTGTGATACAAAGGAATCGACATCTCCCTTCAATTAAGAATAAAAGTTTAAATGCGCTGTCATCCCTGAGGACTTAGATGAACTGCCTCGTTTACTGTATTAAGGGTCTCCGGTTCTCTACGCTTACTATGCGAACCATAGCAATGTTAAACAGCTATTTACGCTGGTATTCTCTAAGAGCATTGTTCTTCTCCGTTCACACCCAGTTATTCGTGCCAGAATCATACTATAGCTTCCGTATAGCTCTACCTACACCTAGTCAGAAGCTACTACTCTACAAACTGCATAAGACCTTCAAGAAGACATTTTTCGAACTTATTTACGCCATCCATCTCAATCAAGCTTTAATAAGTTAGGAAAGCTGATATCTCTGACACATACGTTACCTAAAAAACCTAATAAAAGACCCACACACACACGAAAGCAGTAAAATCCTGACACTAAAAGAACCCCGTCGTAAGTTCAGCTCTCTCGGAACTGGCTCCCATTTTGTTTGACATTTAACGGATATTTCGGTATGGTTTCGCAACAGTAAGGTGGATAAGTTCATGTTTACGTAACTTTTATTAATACTATCTTTATAAGGTTAATGTACTGTCAGTTTGCCGGGTTTCAAAAGTGCAAATCGGGATGCGGTGCGACTAAAATAATGGAAGAGATTTTGGTGTTTATTTCAGAATATAAATTTACTATCGATATTTTATATATCTACTATTTATATTCATTTTCTGTTAATCTACTTTAACTAGTAGAACATACTTCAAGGTATTACAGCAGGTGCTTTCAGATATACATCTTTGCTACGGCAGGTAGAATAAAAGAATATACATCTTTATAACATTCAAATTTATCAATTTTTATTGGAGTGAAAATTTTATTATAAGACCCTTAAGCTAACTTGAAGCGGTTAAAGATACTGTTAGAAGTGTTCACTACGTTATTATACCTTAAAAAGAAAATTTTAAAATATATGTAAACATAATTATATCATTTAAAATACTCCTTCAGATTCGTAGATATTACGGGAATGCTCTAGGATAGAAGATACCACTTCTGATTTGTGTCCTATGGTACAGCTATTACTAAAAATATTCAGACGAGTATCGAAAAGCGCTAATTTGTTAGTTATACATGCCGTCGTAGCGAGTACAATATATTTTTCCAACTTTGATGACATATTATGCAGAAGCTAGTGACGTAGTCGTAGTAGAAGAACTAATAACGATAATGATTATATCGAAAAAAGGGGGATGAGCGAAACATCGATAAATCTTTGAATAGCCGCCTCAAAATCTCGTATTACGCCTACGTGTTTGTAACAGTTACCCCTGACTCGTAATGAGTATAATTTAGCGATATAAAAATATAATGAAACGTTTATTAAGCGAGAGGAAAACTTGAGTCGAAAAAAGGCTACGCTTTGAATGTGGTTGATAAATAAAAAAGTTGCGTTCCATCACTACAAATCTTAGTTCACATTTCACAAAAAACCTGCTAATAAAAAAATATTTCCGCTTGTACACCATAACCAGATAGAACGTTCATAACTTAAAAAAATACGTGTGGCACTCGGTGACTGCCGCGGTAAAGCTATTGCATAGCATTTTTTATCAACTTATGCAATTATAATTACTTATTTATTTTGTTTATGCAGTTAAGTCTTTGATATTAAATCAAGTTACACTTTTTGAGAGTGGTGACCGATAAGAAAAGAATTTTTTTCTCTTATTGAATAAATGAGAAGTTAATATTTAGAAGTTAATATTTTTAAAATATTTTTAATATCTTACAATAAAAAAGAATTTTTATCATTGAGTTAGCAGCTAGTGTACACGCATGCGTCTAGTCGCACGCACACAAACACCGTGCCGAAGTCTGCCGAGTGCCGAAGTCTGCCGAACTGAAACGACGTTAGACGATGCACGGCTTTCAACGCCACACCTCCGTGCCCGTCGGAGTGGGGAGCGTGAGGTTTTTTTTCGTTACGGAATTTCTGGATTCGGTCCCCGCGCTCAAGGCCCGCGATAGAAGCTATGCAATAGCTTAAAAATACTTTTTGTCATAATATTAGAGTGCAAACAAATACAGTTAATTTGATAATAATGTGGCTGCTATAGTCTATGGACACTAGCAAACAACTTCAAACAAAGAAAGCCAGAGATGCGTCATTTATTAATTATACTGGCTCACCTATAAACCTATAAACAGAAATGGATAACAGGTTAGTACCGACTTGGAAGTAATAAGACAAAAATGGAGCACTATCATTTAGTTCAGTTAAAAACCGCGGACGGCATCTTTTATCACGTTTTAGCAGTAAAAAGCATCGCGAGCGTCCGAAATTCGTGCGACAGTACGAGGTTTATTAACTCTGGTTGCGTCATATCGAATCTCGTAAAATCGTATTAAGTCCATAAAAAGATCGTAACGCTCGTCCATATGCCAATAACTGCACACTTTTCCACGGATTTCCGCCTTAGAGTGTGCAGCGAGCTAAGCTGTTCGGAAACATTAAACGGCAAATTAATCAATAAATCTACAGCTCTGAAATCGTTTCAAATTTGTTTTAATATTAAAACCGCCTTTACCCCATCATTTCTAATTGTAAAATAGGCCGAAGTTATATATTTTTGCAAAATAGGGACAAACTGGGAGAGGCTTCTTCACATTTCTAAGTAAGTTTTGGATAAAAATAGTGTACGTACAATAAGTGTTATCACTACCTCGAATATCCTTGAAATTCTTCATGGCCTAGCCCAAGGTAACAACTTCGAAATGCGGCGGAGATAGACCTCAGTTTCATTCGGACTGTGAAATTGAAAGGCTGGTGCTTAACTGCTAACCCACCACGGCACACAAAAAACCCAAAAAAACACAAAAAAAAAAAAGAAACCAACAAAAAATAATAAATTCCTTACCAAATTTTTATCCGGGCACTTTCTAATAATTTAAATTTATAAAAAACACCAAAATTTTTAATAGTATTTATTAAAAAAAAAAAAAAAACATTAATAATGTTTTCTATTATCGGGCAATGGAAAACAATTTTGTTGGAAATATTATTGTTTCGTGAAGTTCACTAGCCCTCACTATGGCAACGTTGATTGTAAAATGTCAATAGTCTCCTCAACCTGACACTTAGTTTTTAGCTTTTATTACTGTAAATATCTTATATGTCACGTAAATGTAACAATTAATTATTGCGCTTTTATCAACGAATTCTCAGGTGTCAGGAAGTAGGTGGTGTTTTACCCCCTTGCCTCAGATAGCACTTAAGGCCGATGGTCCTGTACCTGATCTCTCTTCGCTCCGAATTATGAGAACGAGTAACTTGCGCACGCACTTGCGCACCATAACCGTGTACTGCGCAGATAGCTTAATCTCTGGTGAAACTGTCCGCCGTGCCCGAAATTCGCTGAAGGATATTATTATTATTATTAGTTTAACATCTTAATATATACAAATTACGTGTCACGTTGTTTGTCCACGATGGACTCCGAAACTACTTAACCGATTTTAATGAAATTTGCACACCGTATGCAGTTTGGTCCAACTTGAGAGATAGGATAGTTTTTTGCCCATGAGTGACCCACAATTTTCTTTTGCGAATTTGAGGATTTTTAATAGGACATGATAAAGGGTCCTCGAAAAGGGCAGAACAACGTCTGCCTGACAAGCTATTAATTTTATAATAATTGTTAAGCAAAAAAGCTATTAGTCATAAACCACAGTTAGGCTATTTTACGACTGCTTATTTTGGTCATAATTTAATTAAAAAAAGAAGCTTGTTAACCTGTACATTTTGCGATGATGTTGCGAGCATGGTGTCAAATTTCAGGCCGTCTGTTGTTCCCCGTTTAGAAACGACTTTGCAAAAGCAATCCTCATCACTCTTCTGATCATCAGGTGTATAAACCACTCTCCTTATTTTTTTTTCAAGATAACTAATGTTAACATCTTTAAAATTAACTTAATCGAAAATTACAGACATTATTACAAAAAAACTTTGTAGATTATTCATTCAGTTCAGTTCAAAACAAAACAGGCAAGAATGGTAGTTTCTCTAGCTCATGGGTTGGGATTAGCCGTAATTATCAACATTTACTAATTTAAGTTAGTACAAGTATGTACGTACATACCTGCAGCTTTTGTAGCTTGCACCGGTTCTTTTCTTACGTGCCCTACTCGTTTTTATGAGTTAGGTATTGCCTCAACAGTGTAATATAAATATGTATTCTGATGAAATCATGTAGACAAAAAAAATTAACGACGAAGAACATGTGTTAATTTTTATATTTATAGAGACAGTCTTAAATGTAATTCCTCAAAGTAGGTCACCCGCGAACAATCCTGCCAACTCACCAATCGAAAATAGGTTACAGTTGTGTTATGGGAAATAACTAAGGATCCACGACGACAATACGGCGGCTTCGGCCATAAATCGTACCATAAAGAATATGTCCCATAAACATTTTATAAGCCATTTGAACCACGCACATGCGTCCCCCATTTATTATCAACCTAAGTGCGTATGTGATAGCCGAGATTGCTGGCAATTTTTAAACGTCTTGCACACTTAACTTGTTATGGAAGTTGCTCCAAAGTTATTTTTCCAATGACACTTTCGCAGTGACGCGGGTCTTTGCGACGTCGATATTTTGTGGCGTTGAATAACGTTACAATTTTCATGTTTTACATTTATTTCTTAACCTAGTTCAAAAATGGAGAAGGTTCTATATTAGACGCGTATATTTTTTTGTAACCGATTACACATTCGTCGATTTTTCGGAAACCGCAAAATTGATTAAAATTACTTTTTTAATGAAAAATTCAACTTTAATTTTAATTCAGGGCTAGTCCCATAAAAATAAAAAAAATATCCATACATAAGGGTGGAAATAACAGGAGATGATGATTTAACCGCACTTAAGCTAAACTGAACCAACATTCTAGTTGTTATCTTGAACTTATGATATTCCGTTTTAACGTGGTAGAGTCATGCTGCAGTTATATTAGTAGTATAGTTGTAGCACGAATGGGTCGGCTCTACCGGGGAAGGACCACGCTCTCACAGAATACCAGCATAAAATAGCGCCTTAATGCTGTTATGCTTCGTATGGTGAGTGTGGAGAACCGGAGACCCTTTTTACTGGAAACGAGGCATTCCATCTTAGTCCTCACAGGTGACAAGGCATTGATTCGTCACAGCATCCATTTACCGTCAGGTGGTCTGTGTGCTCGTTTGTCAGCCTATCCTATAAAAAAAATCCTTAGACCGCTCAAAAGCGTAATCCTTCTATACACATAGTGTCTTAGTACCGACTTCTGAATGAAATGAAAAAAATAAGTCTTTTCTAAGTCTATTTTTTTCGTAGTTAGTTGTAGAATTTTTATTTTTAACGTCTCACATTTAGTTTCGTTTTATTGTGCGTAATTTTCAGAATCCGACCGAATAAGCCGACGTTTTTTAATGTTAGGGCCTTATTTTAGATTACAAAATATTAACATAGTGGCGATGTAGTACCACCAGGGTTACACAATGGCAACGTGTAAGCTTGTAAATGCCGGTAATGCTACGGCTCTTCATCAATCTATAATATAAGGCTTCGATACATATGGACGAATTAAGCGCTATCAGATGATTACGAAAACATTATTAGTCGATGAACTGCTCCGCGTGCATATTAAGTTGACACCTGAAGAAAAAATCGGGGTATATTTTCTCTTTCATTCCCTTTGATTTCCTTAGTAACCACTGCAAAATTGCACAAAATAAATAACTTTTTAAATATTATTGTCATAGACATCCAAACAAAACACACAAAACATTCAAATTAAATCTTGAATAGACCGTCGATCGTCGGTTTTCCAAATTTAAGTTTATAATATACATAAAAATATTATATCTCTTTTAAGAAATCTACCTTTCCCAAAAAAATGAACGAATCCTCGAATTTTAAGTTTTCTGAATTCAATCCAGATTTTATTCATGTAAAAATTCACAAGTCACGTCATATTACTTAACTGTCACCAGGTAAGTTGGCGGTCCCGTTCTAATCTGAACTTGGCCAGAATTTGCATGGAATAAATTAATGATGAGTGTAGGACGGATAAGGGAAATAAAGGGAGATACGCGCTTTGATAAATGTTAATGCGTGCAAAACAAATGCGATACGGATTAGTTGGAACCCGACTTGCGGTTAAAGATACGAAACTAGGTATAACATGAAAGTTAACCATTCGCTTTGCCAACCTTTTTTAAAATTTTATTTATTTTTTATAATATTGAAGTGAAGAGATAACTAACAGTCTATCCATTGGTAAGGGGTTGCTTCGGGCCATGGACACTTGCAACCAACTTTAACGGCTCTATCATACTGGCGACTTACAAGCGAGTTCAAAGTGAGGCAAGTGCGCAGCAAGCTTTGAACTCGCTTAAAAATCGCCAGTGTGATAAAGATCTAAACAAAAAAGGCTACAGGTGCGTTGTTACTACTGAGGACTAGGTCAGACAAAAGCATAGCAGTGCACGTACTACTGCTTAGCGGCAGAAAAAGATAAGAGGGTGGTAACCTACCCCGACGAAGTCCCGGTACGATCTCATGGCGACATGGAGAGAGCGACCCCGTGCTGGGCACGCCACTATAGCGATAAGACCCCTCTTTGAGGAGTGGCTTGAGAGACGCCACGGCATCCTCACCTTCCGCCTGACGCAGGTCCTCACCGGACACGGTGTGTTCGGGAGGTTCCTGCACCGAATCGGGCGGGAGGAAACGCCCGGGTGCTCCCACTGCGAGGACGGACCGGAGGACACGGTGGAACACACCGTGGAGGTGTGCCCTGCTTGGGCGGAGCACCGCCGTGTCCTCGTAGCGGCGATAGGCGGCGGCGACCTCTCGCGTCCAGCCCTGGTCGAAGCCATGGTCCGGAGCGAGACGGAATGGGATGCCGTCACCACCTTCTGCGAAGCAGTGATGCTAGCGAAGGAGGTGGCGGAGCGGGAGAAGGAGAGAGCAGCAGCTGTCCTCCCCGGGCGTCGGGGGCTACGTCGTGGCCCCCGGCCACCGTAGGCACGGGCCTGTGGACGGCGAGCAATGGGTAGCTCGCCGTCCGTCCTTCTAACGACTACAGGCCGTGTCGACGGCACGTTTTGTTCCACGCGCGCCTCAAAGAGCTGTCAGCAGCGTGAAGGGGCAAGGGCCGACGCCTGCCGGGGCTGCGGGCTGTTCGAAAGGGATACCGCGGCTCCGGAACGTAAGGGCACTGAAGGAACACGGATGGTTTTTAGTCAATAAAAGTCTGACACTACCTTACGCTCCTCCCAGAGCGAAAGGCGTCATTAGATGATTTTCCATCCCCAAAAAAAAAAAAAAGTCCCACCATCTAATACGAAGATAAAGTAAGAACAAGAATTACGATTGTGTGACTAGTAGTAGACATCAAAGTAGTTAGTAGATATCAAAAAACATCGAGTTTTAATCGAAGCTACACAATTGTCCCGCGGATCTTTACTCGGATTCGACCAAGGCAACACATCCGAATATAAGTGCAAGTTATTAAGATAGCTAGATAATGCATTTATTTGTTTCCCCAATCATACAAGTAAATTCAGCGACTAAACTAGGTATAAAGTAAAGTATTAAGAAAAAAGTTACAAAAACTTAAGATCTAAACGTACAAGTATGTTGCAATATATTTGTAAGTCACAATAAACTAATAAGCACCCCTCGTCAACCTGCCTGTAACGAGGTAAGATAAAAAGTAGGTTTTATGTAGTGTCAAGGACGTGAAAAAAAATTCCAACACGTCTAGCCCCAATATGCAACTTTTGCACAAACGTTGACGCCTGTTGGAATAAATGTCCAGAATTTGTAAAAATGTAAATACTGTGAAGTGTGAACACTAAGCCATGCGTTCTAAATATAATCGGTATAGTAGACGTCATCACTGATCCATAGAATAGTCCACAAAGATTGCTGTAATCGCCACGCTTTGCAGCCGGAATAGGTATTCCAGTACCAGATGCCCCGTACGATACATGACATTTACATATGACGTATACGACACTCGTAGTGTAGTGGCGGAACTGAATCCACTATTCTATGATCCCTTGAGTGTCATACGTGCGACAGAGGGAAAATAAACAGTGATGGGCAACAACTTCTTCTGAAAATAATAAAAACGTATGAAGAATCTGCAGCAAACGTATTATTCGCCGATGTCAATACGATAGCTTCATGACTATGATCTATGACTAAGTATTCTCACACGGATGATCAATCTCATGGTCAATGTGTCTTTAATCCAGGTAAGACACATCATTGTATTTAGATAGCGGAAGGTTGTTTTAGTTTTTCCTGTTTTTTTTTTAATAAAATAACTTTTGAACAAAAAAAAAAAAAAAAAATATATATATATATATATATATATACGATATGAACTATCTACAATAGCTCGGAATAGCTAATTTGCGTGTTGTGCGTGAGTTTGTAATGATAAAATTTATTGTAAACACGATATGAAAACATAAAAAAGCTGACACGACTCCTGTGAATAAATTATTTGTTACTTTGTTACAGCTCAGTGTAACTTGATAAAGTATACCAACAAAGTTTTAATTGATACTCACTTGCCCATATCATTTAAACTTAATTTCTGAATAAAAAAATTCTGAATAAAAGAAATGAAAACCAAAACTGATAATAAATATAATGTCACATAATATTCAATACCGATTCCTTATATTTATTTAGAGCCCAAGACACAATTTTTACTGAACCGCATTTTATGTTGCCTTCAGGGATGATAAGGCATCTGAATTTGACTTTTGATTGATGTTCACAGCAATTATCATCAGTTTGTCCGTTTGTCAAACATTACATTACATATATAAAACATACGAATACTAAACATCGATTAAAGGTAATTGTAAAGATATTGTCGTGTTTAATTAAATTTTATTATTTATGGCCGACGTTTCGGATGTTTTTATAAAGCTTTATTAATCATGCATTCATTCATTAGTTCATTACAGGCTATCAAAAGGGCCCGGCTGACCGAGGCCTCCTCCATTGATTAGAGGTGGGCCGAATATTCGTTTTATATTCGGTATACGGCATATTCGGCAGGTTTACCGAATATTCGTATTCGGCCGAATATTCGGCTAAATCACCGAACATTCGTTAAAGTGGTACTCAAAGTACCTATCCACTGTATGGAAATGAACGTTTTGTGTCATGCCATGTCTTTCATATTTTTACTGTTGAAAGTATATTTATTTATGGGTTAAATCTACTTATATAGCGTTATGTTTCTGAGGCACTGTAGATTTATTTCCAATCATAGCAAATAGAAAGCTTGATAAAATTTTGTTTGGAATCAAACAAAGAATACATTATAATCGTCTATTTCTCTAAAATTGGTCCAAAGAGTAGATTTCCTGTCACTCATTTTCATCATATATTTATCAATTTTCACTAAGAATAACACAACGAAATACTTTTTTCTTACAAAAATAGTCAAAACATAACCATGTGCCGGCAATTTGCTCAGTACTAGATGATGCAGTAACATGTTTATATCCTGTATAAGGTGTCGTAAGTCTAAATAACATGTCAGGTGTGGCGGGGGATCGAGGGGAAGGTTCCGGCGCTAATCCCGCTCGCTTCACGGTTACAAGTTTCGACATAAATTGGTTAGGCACCGAGGTAATCCTGCCGAATAATGTTCGGCCGAATATTCGGTTCGGTAAAAGTTTTACCGAACGTTCGGCCGAATATTCGTATTCGGTGAAATCCATATTCGGCCCATCTCTACCATTGATTATTATAAGGTATATTCCATAGTTACCACTTGCCACGGCTAGCACGCCTGTGAGCAAAGGTAGCAAGAAAGCTCAGTTTTTGCACGGTCGCGTTTGCCTTCCTCGTACCTCCCTTATTTTTTTAAATAAGCAACAATACCTCCGGATTAAATAAACGACTGTATAAATCTGTGCAGGTTTTTTCGCGCGTCCCAATACGCATATGTTCAATTTGTGTCCAATGCACAAATCTGACCTGGAAGTTAAATTTGTACTGCCACATATTATATGTAAAATGTTTAAACCTTTATTAATAACCAAGATTGTAACAATATTTAAACTAAACGCTTGGTATCAAAGGCACTTAATAAATTAAGATAAATATGGAATCGAATTTGATAAGCCTTTGGGCCTAGCGCACGTATGTGCCGACGTTAGTACAATATAACAAAACAGTGCTGACGCGGAGGGCGCAGAGTACCCTCATAATGGGTGAACTCGACATGGCCTTCGGGTGTGTTTCGTGTATTCAAAGAGTTGGGAGGTAGGTAAGGCAGAACAAACGTATGAAGGTGGAGGTCTGTTGACATTTGAACTTGAAATATCGGCACAAGTTATGAGAGGAAGCGATTACGATTGCTGTAGTAAAACTTATTTAGTTGTTGCGAGTTATTCAGAAGTAACATTCACTAAAATCTATAACCTGTTTACGCAATTTATGCAATATAAGGGCTTCTGACATTTCCGTATATGTAAATTTATATAATTTAATACCAATATATATATATATATATATATATATATATATATATATATATATATATATATACATACACTATATATATTAATATTTTGTTAAAAAGTTAAAATATTTAAAATTAAAACTAATAAATAATTATGTATACGAAAATAGTAAAAATCACTGTGTTGTCAATATCCAAATAAAATCTGGGCGTCTCAAGGGCAATAGTTAATAAAGGCTTTTGTTAAGATATGACAGTGTGATTTAGCATCCAGGGTTTCTTCACCACTTACCGCCTGATAGAATTGTAGCTTATAATTAAATAATAAATGTCAAATCGAGGCATTAAACGAGGCATTCCATCTCAGTCCTCATGGGTTGGCAAAGCATCTGCATTTTGATTTAAAATTGAAGATAAACGTATATCTCTATGGGCCACAGCATCCACTTACCATCGGGTGGCTGTGTGCTCGTTATCCTTATTCTATAAAAAAATGTCATTAATACTAAAATTACAACAATCAATTTACGCAGACGTCTTTCACTTATACCATGACTCAAAACTGACCCGTGTCAAGTGAATTTTGTCAACAGATGTCCAGTACAAACGTGTTTAAAGTTAAAAGCGGTATTAAGTTGTAAGTATAAACGGTATTAATCTTTTTCGGTAACGTTTACTGTCACGTTCGCTTTAATAAAGCATGAAATATTTTTTGCTTTACAGCTGAAATGCTAAATATGCGACGTTTATGACAACGGAAAAGAAATTATTTAAAAACATTACCAAGCAAATTAGAATAGTAATAGAATGTATGAATTTTAATTTAAAGGCATATAATTTATGAGGAACGTTTGACGTATTTAATATCTACTATGAAATATACAGCGGTTAACTCATATTATACTATGTAATATTAAAATCTCTGGAGCCTTATCAGATATTATTTCACGTAAATGACATTGTAGTCGATTGCCATTGCCAACATACAGCCGTGAAATTCTCTTCAACTTAAGGGGCTAGTTCTGAAATGGGACCGGGTTTTTTTTTTGGTAATTATATTTCATATATATTATACTCCTTATGCCACTAAGTAAAATGGCATCCTACACTTATTGTGACTTTACACAGAAACAACGAAACCCATACAGGCGATGTTTGAAAGGGAATGGAATCTATCCATTTTACTTATTTCAGACGTTTAACTTTCTCTAGGTGGTGATCTTTTAGTTTTTTTTTTAATTGAATAACAGTGACAAGCGAGCACGCAGTCAATCTCATAGTAAGTAGATTCTGTAGCTCATAGACATCTACATTTAACCTCAATTAAGAATCAAAATGAAGATGCGTTGTCACCCCTGAGGACCAAGATGAAACGCCCCGTTTCCAGTGAAAAGGGTATCCGGTTCTCTACACTCACCATACGAAACACATCAGCATTAAGCTGCTTTTTTACGCTTGAAGTCTGTGAGAGCATGGTCCTTCCCCGGTCGAACCGACACATTAATGCTACCACCATAATATAGCTGCAGCATGGCTCTACCACGTATAATATTCGTCTAGTTTTTACCACCCAGATCAACCCAGACGGACCCTCAGGCAGAAAGGGCGTCCTACACAGGTGGTACGACTCCCTTTCTGTAATGTAGTGTTAATTACGTATGGTGAGTGACAGGAACCGGAGAGCATTTTAGAAATAACAAGGCATTCCATTTTAGTCCTCAAGGGTGACAACGATCCGCTTTTCGATTCTTAATCTAGATTAGAAGTTCAGGACCGTGGTTTGTGGAGGGTGAGGCCTATGTTCAGCAGTGGACTTATGAAGACTGATAATGATAATGTTGATGATAATGACATTGATATAAAACAGGCGGGATTAACTATAAATACTGCGCTACTAACATAATATTTTACTACTGCAATGGAGGATTACAATCTATTGTCAGACTGTTCGCAGAAGCCAGGACGAATTTTTTTTATAGGATAGGATGACAAACGAGCACACAGTCCACCTGATGGTATGTATTTGCTGCGGCCCATAGACATCTACATCTATCCTCGATTACAAATCAAAATGCAGATGCATTGTCACCCGTAAGGGCTAAGATGGAATACCTCGTTTCCAGTAAAAAGGGTCTCCGGTTCTCTACACTCACCATACGAAATACAGCAGCATTAAGCTACAATTTTACGCTGGTATTTTGTGAGAGAGTGGTCCTTCCCCTGTCGAGCCGACCAACTCTACTATACAATATAAATGCAGCATGGCTCTACCACGTGTAAATTGAATGGCCGCTATACCCATACATTCATTTAAATGTTTTATAAAAATGTACCTTTAACACGTATAATATATATATATATATATATATATATATATATATATATATATATAGAACGCCAATCTTAGTATTTCTTGTGAAACAGGTCATGTTATTTAGTGCACATGTAGAACGTAGTAGTTAGTGAATACATTGTCAGATATTGCGTAACTCGCAACTATGTTAAACTAAAGTATCATTTGACGTTGTGTGGTTTGAATAAACGATAGAATGGCGTGATTTGTCGCAATTCCGTTATAAAATTTGTACCCATTACTTCTATAACTTATGAGAGAGACAAGGCCGAAAGATTTTCGGCCGAGGCAACAATTGTTTGTTAGGTACTATTGTTCGGAAATTACGCCTACAGCTGACAATTTATATTTGACAATTAATTCTTTTTCTTAGGGGGTAGGCGTTGGTGGGGCTTTGGGTGTGTAAGAGAGGTCACGTGGGCCTGCCGATATGCGGCAAATACGTTGAGGAATTTGATCAAAAAGAAAAAATTTATAACACGTACCCATCTAAAACCAGCAATTTACGACATGCTACTCACTTGTTGCATAGCGGGTTCGAATTTAGTACGGAGCAACTATTTGTATGGCAAACAAATAGTTGTTCCTGGTTTGGATGTTCGTCTTTGTGCAGTTTGTGTGTGTAAAATGCCTTCACGGTACAGAGGAAGGGGTTTGGGGTAACATTTTAAAGCAAAAATAAATATTCTGAATCCAGAATCCAGAAGAGTGTGGTTTGCAAGATGATATTGTGACCAGGATTAAGAAAGGAATGCTTCGGTGGTTTGGTCATGTGGAAAGAATGAATAAGGAAAGAGTGACAAAGAAAATTTATGTTGCAGAAGTGAATAGCTGAGTCGGAAAGGGATGTCTTAGGCGTCTTACCAAATTAGCGATTTATTGAAAACGGGCCAAATTAGGAGTACCCTTAACCGACGAGCATGTATGCGTAGGTGTATGGATGTGAAGGAGGCGAGAGAGGTGTGTGTGTGTATGTATGTATAAATATTCTGACCCGTGCGGTCAGCAATTACCACAGAACTGGTATAATAACTAGAGATCGGCCGAATATTCGTTTTATATTCGGTATTCGGCATATTCGGCAGCTTTACCAAATATTTGTATTCGGTAAAGTTTTAAACGGGATCATGATGATGATGATGATGTTCAAGGAGACAATCTGGTAGTCCGTCTGGACCTTCTTGTAGTAGCTTTGGAGTCTGTCGATATTTCATTTGACACCTGCCTCTTACCAATTTCAGTCGCCACGTAGCAGTTTACTCCAGTGGCTGTACCGAGACAGTATTTCGGTTTGAAGTGTGAGAAATCCTTAAAAAGTTACAGCCTATATACGTCCTACTGTTGAGCACAGGCTTCCTCTCACTTCTGAGAGGGTTTTTAGGGCAAGGTAGTGTAGAGGCAGGTCTCTTACTGTTGTCAAGCAACAATATTCCGATAAGAAAATACTTAGTTGAATCTTAAAGAAATATCGAATTAATGATATGAAGGTCTTGGGTTCGACTCCCAGGCCGGAATAGTTTATCGTTTTCTTAGTAATATCTCTTAATAAATTCATATAGGGAATTTTAAGATATAAATTATGTTACCGGATTTGTTCCCCGGTCGAGATGATCGCTGTGCATAAGTAGAATTAATGGAAATTAATTGCATAAGTCTAACCTTTTAAGTCTAATTTGACCGAGGAAAGTAGAAAACCCGTCGTATTAGACGGTAAACACGAAATCGTTAAAATGATGATTAGAGAAGTTCATCATCATTTTGGACATGCCAATCACCAGACGGTGATGAATGAGGTGAACCAAAAATTTTATGTCTTGAACCTGCGTAATGTAGTACAAAGTGTGTCACATCATTGTCAGTGGTGCAGGACATACAGGTCAAAACCGCAGAACGTGCCACAAGGAAATATTCCTCTGGGGAGAATAGCTCACAATGAACCACCTTTTACATGCTCAGCCGTAGATTATTTCGGACCTATGAGTGTGACTATAGGAAGGCGACACGAAAAACGTTGGGGTGTTTTATTCAGTCAGAGCAGTACACTTAGAATTAGCAGCCTCATTGACACCAGCGTCAATGATAATGGCATTGAGGCGATTTATCGCCAGAAGAGGAAAACCAGCCGTTATATACAGCGATAACGGGACGAATTTCAAAGCTGCGAATAAAGAATTATTGAAAGCATGCGAAGAATGCTATGAGGGCATGAAAAATGAGTCATTTAAAAAAATATATTAAATGGAAATTTATACCTCCGGGAGCACCGCACATGGGTGGCGCCTGGGAGAGGTTAGTAAGATCAATTAAAATTACCAAAAATTTACCTAATGCTACGCTCAAAGAAAGGAGCCCGCGAGAGGAGGTTCTGCATACGTTGCTTTTGGAAGCAGAGCATACTATAAATTCCAGACCTCTGGTAACATTCAGTATGGATAGTCCTGAAGAGGGTTTGACACCCCATCATTTTCTTCCGGGACGCTCATGTGGTGATCGACCACCTGGATTATTTTTAGAGCAACATCTGACGGGTCAACTCAATTGGAAACCTGCACAGAGGTTAGCCGACCATTTTTGGACAAGATGGCTAAAAGAATACATCCACTTTTTCTTTCTTCTTCTTATTGACTGCTGGTCTTGCACTTTTCCCGAACTTTCCCGAAGGATTCCCAATTGCAAGTTTTTTTTTTTGCGCCCGAAGCAAATATGGGCAACCCTCCGGAAAGCGGGGGAGGGAGGTTGGGAATGCTCATAGCATACCACGCAGCCGGCTGCGTGGTTATGTGGTGACTTTTACCCACTAAACCCAACCTTTTAGGAATTGGCTTAACGATCTCACTAGAGATCTCTAAGCCGTATACGAACGCGACCCTCCTTGGCAGAAAGGAGGGCGCAAGCGGCGAAGAGCCGCTTAGAAGAGTGCCTAACTAAGGCAGATTAAGGGATGTGTTATGTAGGCTCGGCCTGAGCCGCCAGGAGGCAGTTCAGGTCAGCCGAAAGCTTGTTGGGGGGGATTGCAAGAAAACTCGTTTACTGAGCTACCCCAGAGCTATACGCGAAAGTGAGCCGCGCCATTTGTGCGCTTGCGCAACTCAATTACATCAATTTGTACTATCACTCTCTCACGGTTTACTCAATAACTTTATTTGTATAAGACATACATTATAATACAATTTACTTATAAAGATAGCACAAAAAAATATCTATACTACGATATACATTACATTTTTATATCACAAAAACCTTTTATTTATTTAACAAAATATGCTTATTTTACTCACATGTTCAAAGTTGAAATTTCTTAAATATTTAACATGGAAAGTTAAAACAATGTTTTCCACTTGAAATTATACATATCTTAACTAATACAATAGTTTAATTCACATTTTTTCTATTCATTTCACTATTAGAACACTTTTAAATTTCTTATACAAAACTATCATTATTTCACTTATTCACAGGAATTTTCACATAAAAATAACACAGAATTCACCTCTTTTACACGTACAATCAATCTGAAATGTTTTACAAGTCATTTTTACATAAATTGCTGAAATTGCAAATATTTAAATTACTACATATTTGGCCTCCTAAGTACGTGGCTAGCGTGCGTCTATGAACTCACACTATTTGAACAACTAAGTTTTGCACGGCTATCTTCGGGAAAGTTCGGGAAAAGTGCAAGACCAGCAGTCAATAAGAAGAAGAAAGAAAAAGTATAGGGAAGTGATAGGGAAAAGTAATTACTCTCTCACGGAACGGTTTGAAGATAATTGCTGTTTTATTCCCAAGGAATTCTCCCCTCAAAATAATACAGTCCACATCGAAGAATTAAGGCGTTGGGACCGGGACGACTTCGGAAGACCCGTAATCCCCGCCTGAACCTATTTTCTGAAAAGGAAGAGGTTATCGCCCTTGTGTGTTACTCCGTTGCGGAGATCACATACGTTGTTCCCGAACCCTACGTAGGCGTTATAGGAGGATCAGAGCCTCGATTCCCCTTCTGTTTCTTAGTTTAACGTTTGCCCCGCTGGTTCCTTTTCACTTACCAATTTCTTTCGCCACGTAGCAGTTTACCCCAGTGGGTGTACCGAAATACATTATTTCGGAAACGGCTCCAACGATTTTCATGAAATTTAGTGTCCAGGGAGTTTCGGGGGCAATAAATCGAAAAATCTGAAAAGACGAACAAAAGAACATTTTCTAAAAATAAATCCTAGCTAGATAGGGAAATATTCGGCCAAATCACCGAATATTCGTTTTCATAGTGTCCAATGTATTGAAATGTACGAATTGAGTAATGCAATGTCTTTTACTGTTGAAAGTATATTTTATTTATGGGTTAAATCTTCTTACTCTAGAGAGCCTCAAGTGCATAAATCTACACATTTATGTTTTTGAGGCACTGTAGGTTTATTTCCGATTATAGCAAATATAAACTTGATGAAATGTTTTTAGAATCAAACAAAGAAACATTACATTACTTACTTACATTAGTACATTTCACTTTACTTTGTTCGTCAGTTTCTCTAAAATAAGTCCAAATAGTAAATCTCCTGCCGCTCATTTTTATCATATAATTATCAATTTTCACTAAGAATAAAACAACGAACTACTTTTTTTATCACAAGAATAGTCAAAACATAAGCATGTGCCGGCAATTTCCTCAGTACTAGATGATGCAATAACTGTGAGGTGTGGCGGGGAGCGAGAGGCAGGGTCCAGCGCTAATCCCGCGAGCTTAACGGTAACAAGTTTCGACATAAATTGGTTGGGTCCCGAGGTTATCCTGCCGAATAATGTTCGGCCGAATATTCGGTTCGGTAAAAGTTTTACCAAACATACGGCCGAATATTTGTATTCGGTAAAATCATTATTCGGCCCATCCCTAATAATAACCCGCAGAAGGCCATAATTTCGAGTCTAAACTTACACAATAAACGGCGATCCCCAAACAATTTAGTAATTAGCGTTGTCGAAGAAAATAGAAAACTTAAGTAATGGGATAGAAGTAATACCGCTTAAGTACAAACGTCCAAATTAAAGAACAAGTACTCATTGTTACATCAAACAACTTTTACCGGTCACTATAAGGTCCATTACAGACTCGATCGAATGCACCCCACTAGTTCCCTGCGAAACCGCACCGCACCATGAAGTAACCAAGTGCATAATTGCAGCAATTTAGTACAATCGCACCCTTATTAGGGTTTAACCACCGCAGCCCTAACCGACCATTAAACTAACCACAGTTTGAGATAGTTTCGATTTTCCCCAATATAATGGTCCGACTATTTAAATTCGAACGAACATTCCTGTTTCTAATACGTTGTAATTCCAAAATAATATTATAACGACTACGGGATTTCTCCTCTATATACCGTGGTTTATTTTTAATACGTGAAGAGGAATTTTGTATCCTTTTTTAAGCATATTATGCGCATGGAGTATGATTGGGTATACATAGATAAAGCTTATACGAAGAAGAAGTGCAGAAAGTAAAAAATGTATTAAATAAAACATACATAGTTAACTTTCATCATGACAATTTGTCGCTTGGACAAAATATATCTATCGTTAGTTTATCCTATACCTTTAAACGAGCAATTGTTGTGTATATATATATATATATATATATATATATATATATATATATATATATAAAATCGGAATCTCGGAAACGGCTCCAACGATTTTCATAAAATTAAGTGAACTGGGAGTTTCGGTGGCAATAAATCGATCTAGCTAGGATTTATTTTTAGAAAATGTTCTTTTGTTCGTCTTTTCAGATTTTTCGATTTATTGCCCCCGAAACTCCCTGGACACTAAATTTCTTGAAAATTGTTGGAGCCGTTTCCGAAATAATGTATTTCGGTACACCCACTGTGGTAAACTGCTACGTGGCGAAAGAAATTGGTAAGAGACCTGCCTCTACACTCCCTTGCCCTAAAAACCCTCTCAGAAGTGAGAGGAAGCCTGTGCTCAGCAGTAGGACGTATATAGGCTGTAACTTTTTAATTCTTTCTCACACTTCAAACCGAAATACTGTCTCGGTACAGCCACTGGGGTAAACTGCTACGTAGCGACAGAAATTGGTAAGAGGCAGGTATCAAATGAAATATCGACAGACTCCAAAGCTACTACAAGAAGGTCCAGACGGACTACCAGATTGTCTCCTTGAACATCATCATCATCATCATGATCCCGTTTAAAACTCGCTGTTGGAGATTGGTATTCTTTTTTATTATATTTTCAGTAGCCATGCTGTGTCTTTGATGCCGATCCCCGTCGTCGGTTGAAATAACCAGCAGTCTGTCTACGGCAATTGTGTACTCGTGCGAACTGTTTGCCGGAGAGACCCATCCGCAACTGCGTTGTTTTTAAATCATTATAATAACACTGTAACCTAAAATAAGTTTAATCAAAATATTTTCTAATATCCACTATTCCTTACACTAACACAAGACCACAAAGTTGGCTTTCTTACAATGGAACGTTATAGTTTGTGTATGTTACATTGAATGTAAACTTATTATGAAAATATGTTTGCGTATCGCTCACCCTTGACTGACTGCTAAATCTTAAGTTCAAATATAAGCCATATTCAATAGTTATTTTGATACTGGCGCCGTAATTCTTACTCTGTTTGAACTTTGAATAGCATCACATAAGTAATAGATCGGTAACGGTAGGTAAGTTAAGCGGCTTAATTTAAATATTAGACTTTATATTACAAAGATCTTTGCCAGGCCAGCTAGTAGACCTTGTTATATTTAAATTATTATATAAAAATTATTGATAATTCGACCATAGCGCCATCAATCGGTTTTAAATTTTGTGATTTTATTATTAGGCCCTGAATCAACATATGTTGTGAATATGAGTCATTATGGTTCATAAATATAGAATTTGTTAATAATTTGAATATACTACTATCATCGGATCCCTAGCAAAGCTATGAGCAATCTCTCGACAAAACAAATATAATTGTGTGAATGGGATTTCAGTCGGTTAAGTCGTTCAGAAGTTCTACGATCACTACAGACGCACACAGATTTTAATGTATAGGAAAATATATAAAATCACTACGAAAAATAATTTGACAGGTGTCAACTATATTTTGTCTGAATATTTTAATAAAAATAACTATACATTTTAATTGTAAAATTTTAGTGCACAAAGGAAACTTTTATTGTTGTCATAGATTTAAATAGGATAACAGTGGTTTATATAATATCTGAAATTAACTACGAGACATAAAAATTTTTCAAGATTGTGACATAATATGCCAAATGTAACAAAACAATTCGCAACAAAAGATTTCTGAAATATATATTTGATTGACTGATGAAGAGCTATCGTATCGCAAAGCCATATATGAGTTTGTCGGGATATTTTTCATATTTGCGTATGGGGATTTTGTTGTTGTTCCCACTACAGTGCCTGTTCAGTATTTGAAAAGTTCTAGTCCGCGTATGATGACTTCAAGACACGGTTGCTAAGGCCGCCATCGTTTGTTCTAGCGACGCCATACGTCCGTGGATCTCTTACACTGCAGCTTCCAATTGCAGAACCGTCCTGTGACGCACCTACGTAACGACGCATGCGTTTTGTTACCAATACAAGCAGCCGTCGTATTTTGACTTTGACTTTTTTATATCTTCAGTGTAATTTTTAAGTTACTTTATTGTGTTTTTTTAATTTGTTTTAAGTTTACTTATTGTATTTAACTGTTGTGAATGCAGTCCATAACCCAATCTAGTGATGACACGGCAAACGCAACACTTATATGTACACAGTGCAACAAGTCACTCAAATCTTTAAAAAGCCTCAACATACACACTACAAAACATACAGGAAATGTATTAGCAAAAACAGTTCACCTTTAGACATACACCCCATTATTCCAAGTACGCCTACTTTTGCAGCCAACTTTCCAACTCCTTTCACCACATATCTTAGCCATTTGAAAAATAGTATACCGACAGTTAAAAGAATCCCTCGAGGAGCTCGAATAACCGTTGCTACACATTTGTCACAATTAATCCAGAAATGTTACATAAGCAATTGTACTCAAGACTGGCAGAACCTATTTTTATTTTCATACAGCACACTACATATAACAAAAACTGATAAACCAAATTTATCCTTGACACAAAAGATTAAAAATAACTGTGCTGTCAGCTCCTCACCTTCTCCCGCACCTCTAATCAAACATGATGCCCCTCGTAATCGCAACAAATTAATCGAAAACAAAATCTGTGACGGAGATCTCAAAGGTGCCGCTCGCCTTTTTGTTCTCCAACGAGGTGCTTTCACCAGATACCCCTGACACCCTTCAGGCCTTACGGACAAAACATCCTCCAGCTCCAGTAAACCCATATTTTCTCGGCCGACCAACAGTAGGGCAAGCATGCCTTCAAATTCAAAACAAAGATGTTACGGATGCCATTTTATCTTTTAAACCAGGTTCGACTGCAGGTTTGGATGGAATCTCACCACAACATTTGAAAGACTTAACATCGCATTCTGTGGGTGATGCAGGTGAGAAACTTGTAAATTCGATCACTAAATTAATCAATTTTATGTATTCCGGTAATGTCAATCCAGAAATTGTTCCAATTCTTTTCGGCGTGAACCTCATTGCTCTCACCAAAAAGGACGGAGGGGTGAGACCAATTGCTGTTGGATCAACACTACGACGCCTGGCCTCCAAAATTGCTGTTCGACATATTTTACAGAAATTAAATTCGGAATTTGAACCCGTACAGTTAGGCTTCGGTGTAAAAGGAGGGTGTGAGGCAGCCGTCCATGCCCTACGTTCTTTCCTAACATATGGACATCCTGACGTGTTGCTCAAAATTGATGTCAAAAATGCTTTCAATTCGGTAAATAGGGGGACCCTACTGACCGAAATAAATCAACATATACCGGAAATATACAATTATCTTCTTCTCAGTTACGATGACCCAACAAAATTGTTATATCGGTCTAATGAACTATCCTCGGAAGTAGGTTGTCAACAAGGTGATCCCCTTGGACCAGCAATTTTTAGTTTGGCTATAAATCCGATAATCAAAAGTTTAAATTCTAAATTCAATATTTGGTATCTGGATGACGGAACCTTAGGAGGTGATATGGAAACTGTATTTTATGACCTTTTTTCAATCAAAAATAAATATGAAGCCATTGGTTTGGAGCTTAACTTTAGCAAATGTGAACTTTTTATAAATAACTGCAACTTAAATTTAAATGACGTAAAACACAAATTTAATACTTTGGCACCAAATATTAAAATAGTTAACAGTAATTCCCTTTACCTTTTAGGTTCTCCAATTTTTAACGAATCTATGTCTGAATATATTAATAATTCAATTGCTAAATTTCAAAATTCTGCTGACCGTCTCCTTGAAATTAGTCCACATTATGCACTTTGCATTTTAAAATCCTGCCTTTTTGTCCCGAAATTTACATATGTGCTCCGTTGCTGCTCCTTTTGGAATCACCCAGACCTCTTGACACAAGTGGACAACTTAATCAAAATTAATTTAGAATCGATTCTTAATATACACCTGAACGAGCAATCTTGGACCCAAGCATCCCTACCCATCCGTTATGGGGGTTTAGGAATTCCCAAAATTTCCAGTGTCTCTTTACCAGCCTTCCTATCTTCTGTCCATAGTTCAGCAAATCTCATAAGTAAAATTTTAAAGGCATCCCCTTCAAACTTTGAGATTGCTAGCCTGGAAGAAGCTAGAAACGCTTTCTTAATTGCATGCCCTGGTCAAAATTTTCAATTTCCTCTAAATTCACAGAGGAGCTGGGACGACATAAACTGCAAATTGACTTATGACAATCTTTTGAGCTTTAGTACAGGTTCGGCGCGTGCTAGGCTTTTGGCCGTGGGTACGCATGAGGCCGGCTACTGGCTTCAAGCGTATCCTTCGTCGAATACAGGAACATTTCTTGAGCCTGACACGCTCCGAATCGCAACCTGTCTACGGCTTGGGGTTCCGGTCTGCGCTCCTCATAAATATCCGTGTGGCAGTGACGTCGACAAGCTAGGACATCACGGGCTATCATGCCAAAAAAGTGCAGGTCGCTTCTCGAGACATGCAGCACTTAACGATATCATACGCCGGTCTCTTGACACCGTCAACGTGCCAAGTCTACTTGAGCCGTCTGGTATTGCAAGAGACGATGGCAAGAGACAGGACGGTATGAGTTTGATTCCATGGAGGATGGGCCGGGTGCTAGTATGGGATGCAACCTGTTCAGACACGCTGGCCCCTTCCCATCTACGTGGAACCAACAACAGAGCTGGTGCGGCTTTTGAAGCGGCAGAAAAGGCTAAAGTTTGCAAATACAGGGGTCTAGGCTCCGAATATATTTTTGTCCCTTTCGGTGTCGAGACCCTTGGTCCGTGGGGTCCTAGCGCTATAAGCCTTTTTAAGGAAATAGCAAGAAGGTTAATCGACGTCACAGGAGACCGAAGAGATGGCAGTTATCTCGGACAAAGAATTAGTCCAGCTATTCAACGGGGAAACGCTGCCAGTATCTTCGGAACCTTGCCTAAAGGACCTCTTTTTTAATAATTTAATTTAGTTATTATAATATATATTTTTAAGGTTTTTAGTATTAGAATTAGATTTTTTTTTAATATTATGTAACTTTTTTAATAAATCACTTTAAACTCAGTATTTTCTATTACCGCGATCACTATGAGAGATGTGGAAAATGTTTTATGTAAATGTTGAATATCTGTTAATTTTACGTAAAATTTGTTGTTGTAAAATTGTGTTAAAGTAAAAAAAAATACGTGTGGCACTCGGTGACTGCCGCGGTAAAGCTATTGCATAGCATTTTTTATCAACATATGCAATTATAATTATTTATTTATTTTATTTATGCAGTTAAGTCTTTGATATTAAATCAAGTTACACTTTTTGAGCGTGGTGACCGATAAGAAAACAATTTTTTTTCTCTTATTGAATAAATGAGAAGTTAATATTGTTTAAAATATTTTTAATATCTTACAATACATGTAGGTTATTCAGGAATTTTTGTCACTGAGTTAGCAACTAGTGTACACGCAAACGTCTAGTCGCACGCACACAAACACCGTGCCGAAGTCTGCCGAGTGCCGAAGTCTGCCGAACTGAAAAGACGTTAGATGATGCACGGCTTTCAACGCCACACCTCCGTGCCCGTCGGAGTGGGGAGCGTGAGGTTTTTTCGTTACGGAATTTCTGGATTCGGTCCCCGCGCTCAAGGCCCGCGATAGAAGCTATGCAATAGCTTAAAAATGTTAAAAATATATTTTGCTTTAAAACTTTAAGATACAGAAGATAAAGTGTAAAGTACCTTTTTGTGTAAAATTACAAACTAAAGAATTTGTAATAAAATCTTTTTGATATATTTTATAGTTCATGAGTCATGAGTTAACCATCAATAACCAATAATTTTATCGGTTTCGATTTTACAAAAATGTTACATGTTTCTCGGATAAAATTCAGCCGTGATCACTCCTGACCTTTACTATTAAAAAGTCCACTGCTGAACATTGGCCTCCTCCAGTCCCCCAAATGTTTCCTTATAGAGGATATTTGCCGTCGTTGTCACACTTGGCAAGCGGGTGTGGTACCGTAGATTTTCATTATCATTTTTTTTTGTTGTTAGTAGGAAGATGCTGCTGCCTATTTCATCTTTTTATTTTACTTTTTTCGTTGCCACACTTGGCAAGCGGGTGTGGTACCGTAGATTTTCATTATCATTTTTTTTTGTTGTTAGTAGGAAGATGCTGCTGCCTATTTCATCTTTTTATTTTACTTTTTTTCGTTGCCACACTTGGCAAGCGGGTGTGGTACCGTAGATTTTCATTATCATTTTTTTTTTGTTGTTAGTAGGAAGATGCTGCTGCCTATTTCATCTTTTTATTTTACTTTTTTCGTTGCCACACTTGGCAAGCGGGTGTGGTACCGTAGATTTTCATTATCATTTTTTTTTTGTTGTTAGTAGGAAGATGCTGCTGCCTATTTCATCTTTTTATTTTACTTTTTTTCGTTGCCACACTTGGCAAGCGGGTGTGGTACCGTAGATTTTCATTATCATTTTTTTTTTGTTGTTAGTAGGAAGATGCTGCTGCCTATTTCATCTTTTTTATTTTACTTTTTTCGTTGCCACACTTGGAAAGCGGGTGTGGTACCGTAGATTTTCATTATCATTTTTTTTTGTTGTTAGTAGGAAGATGCTGCTGCCTATTTCATCTTTTTTATTTTACTTTTTTCGTTGCCACACTTGGCAAGCGGGTGTGGTACCGTAGATTTTCATTATCATTTTTTGTTGTTAGCAGGAAGATGCTGCTGCCTATTTCCTCTTTTTATTTTACTTTTTTCGCCTCTTACGACACTCACGGGTGATGAGGAGAAGATAATCCAACACCGCAAGTACTAGCACACGGAATTCTAAAGATCTGACGATAAGAACAGAAGCACCGTAGCAACTACACTGGCAATAAGTATGTTCATGACGCATGATACTGCGTTAAATTTCCCTTTAGTGAAACAACAGTCTGCTGAGCAGATACCGAGTGAAATATTGCATATTGTATAACGTTGGTTTGGGAGATAAAGTGCGGGAAGTCAATATACAAAAACCTCACGAGATCGTTTTATATAATAACCTTTTATCATAAATACAGGTAAATAAATTAATTTTTTTATTTAGTCGCATTCCCATGTTTATAAACAGAAAAGACGTGTATGTTGTAGTGTTATGCTTACATACATACTTACATATCATTTTACACTATTTTATTTTTATTTTTCCATTCTGTTTTTGATTTTCTACATTCACCTCAAAACTGGATATTTTGCATCACCTTTATTTCCATAGGATCCTGTAATATTTTTAATTCATAAGAACACAATAACAAATCATTTTCACTTCGTATTTTCACGTTATCAGCACTTTTTAAATCGGTGTCAATGGAGTCTACCTTTTTCGATCTTTTATTTAGTTCTCCGTAACTCTACAATTTCGGGTTTCGTGCGCGCTCTTGCGCTACCTTTTTTTCTATATAAATAATATCTCATTTTTCACTTAAATCTTGCCGTTTCTGTATTACGAGCTTAAAACCAAAATTTGACATGTTTTGACATCGTTGTTTATCTGGTTGTCGTGGCAATTTTTATTCAAATATTGTTACCGGCCTGATGTTTTTACTTCAAAAATACTCTTTTCTTCTTGGCCATTTACAAAAATTTGCTTTTAATTTAAATAATTTCAAATAATTTCTCGTTCTTATCCCAGATCCGTCAAAAAGTATAAAAGCCGAAGAATCGGCCGATAGAGGACTTCACTTCAGCTTTGATACGAGAAGCACCTCTGAAAGGCTTTATCCGCACTGCCTCGGGATCTTGCAAGCCTTCTCCTGAAGTCGTCGCCTAGCCACGCCTACGCCTCCACCTATTAGTGCCCGCGCTATCTTCAGCCGCTGAGCGTGCTTGTCTCAAGCGCTGCGTGTTCCTACTCCAGACGCTGCGTGTCTACTCCGGACGCTGTGTGTGTCTACTCCGGACGTTGTGTTTGCCTACTTCAAGCGCCACGTGTACCTACTCCAGACGCTGCGTGTCTACTCCGGGTGCTGCGTATATCTGCTCCGGGCGTTGCGTGGGCCTACTCCAAGCGCTGCGTGTACCTTCTCCAGACGCTGCATGTGCTTTCTCCAGATTCTGCGTGTACCTAGAGCAGGCGCTGCGCACCTATCATAGGCATAGCCTGTGCATACTTCGTTGCAGTATCTTTATTTTTGTTATTTTTTTTAATAATATTGTAAATCACTATCATCATTACAGCCCATCATCACCTTCATACCTTTTTTTATAAAAGAAACTGTAAATCTTTTCAAATTTTTAAATAATTTATTTTATTTTTGGTTGTTTTGTTGTAGTTAGGTTAGGTTATTTAGTTTTTAATTGTCGCTTCACGACAATTTGGCGCCCGACGTAAAAGTTCTTCTTTTCTTCACCTTAGCTACGCCTTATCCATTTCCTTTTGATTGAATTGCTTTCTCTTTCGTTCTTAACTCTTTATTTACTCATTCTTATCATATCTTCCAAATTCTAAAACAAAACTTCATCTAGTTTTTCAACTTATCTGGATTATATTTAGACCTACATATAACACTTACATTCATCACCTTAATATTTTTATTCTAGAGAACTTAAAGAGGTACTATCTTCCAAATTCTAAAACAAAACTTCATCTAGTTTTTCAACTTATCTGGATTACATTTAGACCTACATATAACACTTCACTTACATTCATCACTTTAATATTTTTATTCTAGAGGTACAATTTTTTATTAAATTTTTATTTCTTAAACTTAACACTTAATTATAACGATGAAACGGGTTATTAAGTACGAATTCCTTAACAAGGCCGAACTCGAATACGAAGTGAAGATTAGATGTGAGGAACCAGCTAATACTGTTTTGCTTCTAAAAAAACAGGTTTTGCGTTTAGTTGAGAATTCTCACCCTGAAGATATTCTGACTTCTCCAATTCCGATCGAGGATGACTTGTCTCAAATTGGTTCTACTTTGACTTACCTGGACTGTAAAATTGAAAAATTTTTACAAGGTGAAACCAAATACTTACGATTAATAGAAACTTTTATTAATCATGTTTTTTACAGATTGGAGCGAATAGATACTGACTTATATCCAGACTTTAAAGCTATTTTCGATACTTTGAAGATGAAATTTGACGCTATTACTAAACAATTCGAATCCTTGACTCCACCTCCAACTGAAAATGACTCTCCATCACTTGACCCTCCTGTTGACCCGATTGTCATGGAACCTCCTCTTGTTTCTCAAACATCTGTTACGATCCATACCCCGTATCCTTCACCACTACCTCAATCTTTTTCTCCAACTAACGTCTTCAAAGATCTGAAAAGACACACGTTCAATGGTAAAAGCTGTCCAAGATCCTTTCTTCAAAAACTTGAAGAATACTGCTTAGCTCGCGGCTTATCCAAAGACTTGTTGATCTCTCAAGCATTTGAAATTTTCACCGACAATGCTCTTCATTGGTTCAGATTTAAATATAATCAGAATCCAAACTTAACTTGGAACGAACTTTCCTCTTTATTAATCAAAGACTTTGGTGGTTTTGATTATGATTATAAACTTCTAGAAGCGATTAGGAACCGAACTCAAGGCCGTGATGAACCTATCGTCATCTATATTTCCATCATGTCTGGAATGTTCACTCGTCTTTCGAAGAAACTTTCTGAAACAGAACAATTGGAGATTATTTTGAGGAATATTCGCCCATGTTATTCAGTCTTCGTAGCTCTAAAAGACATTGACTCTATCGACTCTCTTCTGGCTACTTGCCAAAACTATGAAAAGTTCCTTGACAGAGACAAACAATTTAAAGAACCAAATGTACAACAAAGTCCTCTTATTTCTGAATTCAACTACAAGCATTCCACTTCAAGTTCAGTTGGCTCTTCAAATTCTTCTAATAACTCACAACCTTCTCCTCCCTTTATGAATAAATTCACTTCATCCTACAAATACCCTTCTAGACAAGTTAATAGTCTCTCTCAAACTAAAGCTCCTCAAGAAAGCTCTTTTTGTGTTCGCTGTCGTAAACAAGGTCATACTTTGAACACTTGTACTCAACCACGATTCGTGATTTGTTTCAAATGTGGTCTTAAAGGTTTTAAAACTGCAGATTGCCCTACTTGTTCTCCCAAACCACATACTAGTTCAAAAAACTAACTGCTGACTTGAAAAGTAACTTAAACTTTGATAATGACGATTGGGCTAGTTGGATTAAAACAATTCAAAACTTCTTTTCTTGTTACAAAATCTCTTCTACACTCTACTCCAAAGAACAAGATCTTAATCGTCCATTCGTTAATGTCAAAATTTATGACTTAACTTTATCTGGTTTACTAGATTCTGGCAGCTCAGTAACTATTCTGGGTAATAATTCTCATTTGGAAATTCTTAAACTGGGCTGTAAACTTTTCAAGTCAGATCTTATTAGTGTCTCTACTGCTAATAATCAAAAAGTTAATTCCCTGGGTTATTTTGACTTACCTGTTCATTTCAATAATCAAACTCATTTGATTAAAGCTTATGTTTTTCCGGAAATATTTCCTTCGCTAATACTAGGTATTGACTTTTGGAGAAAATTTAATCTGTTACCTAGTGTTTTATCTTCTCTTAACTTTACAGAATCTAAATGCTCTGCTATCGAAATTAAAGATATTAAAGTTTTACCTTATGAGCATTTAACTCCTAACCAAAAGGACATCGCTAACGACATCATCCAACGCTTCAAGACAATTTCTTTTGAAGAAAAAGGTATCCTGGGAAGCACACACTTAATCACCCACAAGATTGATACTGGTAATTCTCTTCCAATCAAACAAAGATGTTACAGACTGTCTCCTGAAAAACAAAAGGCGTTAATTAATGAAGTTGACAAGATGCTGGGATGGAACGTCATTGAACAATGCGAAAGTCCTTGGCTATCTCCAGTTCTCATCACTCCGAAGAAGAATGGTGAATGGCGTTTCTGCGTAGACAGCAGGAAGCTTAACTCAGTTACACGTCGTGATGCTTATAGTCTGCCACTAATAAGCGAAATTTTGGACAACCTGAAGAATGCCAAATTCTTATCAAGCATCGACATTGCGAAAGCATTTTGGGAGATTCCCTTGAATCCTGCTGATAAAGATAAAACTGCATTTTATGTACCTGGAAGAGGCATGTTTAGATTCAAGGTAATGCCTTTTGGTCTCTCTAACTCACCTGCAACTCTACAAAGATTAATGGATATGCTTTTTACTCCTGAATTTGAGAACAAGGTATTTTGCTATCTGGATGACATCGTTATTATTAGCGAGACTTTTGATGAACACATATCGCTTCTCATGAAAGTTCATGAAAAACTTTCATATGCTAATCTGACTATTAACTTTGAGAAGAGTCAATTCTTCAAGAAAGAACTGAAATACCTTGGTTTTCTAGTGGACGAGTATGGTCTACGTGCTGATCCAGATAAAATAAAAGCTATTTTAGAATATCCTGTACCTACTTGCAGAAAAGAAGTACGAAGATTCATAGGCACCTGCAGCTGGTTCAGAAGATTCATTCCAAACTTTAGCACCATTGCCTCTCCACTCAACCAACTAACCTGTTCCGGGAAGAACGCTCCTAAATTTTTATGGAATTCACAAGCTGCAGCTGCTTTCCAGAAACTTAAAGAAGCTTTGGTAACTGCTCCTGTCCTTGCTTGCCCTAACTTCAAACTACCCTTCTCTGTACATTGTGATGCATCAAATTATGGCATAGGAGCAATGCTTACTCAACATCAAGATGACAAAGAAGTCGTGATTGCTTACATGAGTAAAGCACTAAACAAAAATCAACAGAACTACTCAACTACTGAAAGAGAAACATTGGCTGTAATAACTGCGTTAGAACATTGGCGATGTTACCTAGACAATGGTAAAGAATTTACAATATATACTGACCATGCTGCACTTAAATGGTTTCAGAACTTATCGAATCCATCAGGAAGACTTGCTCGCTGGACTTTACGCTTATCATGCTTTAACTTTGTCCTGAAACATAAAAAAGGAAAGGATAACGTTGTTCCAGATTTATTATCAAGACATAAGAATCAAGAACGTCCTGATACACGAGAAACTTCACCTCAAGGCGTACATCCTATTACGATTGAAGAACCACCTAATCGTGAACTTGAGCACTACAACAAGATTTTTCTCGGATGCTCCAACAACCCAGACGCATATCCCAACTACACTATCAGGGATAACAAACTTTACCGCTGCATCCATTCTCCCGATCGTCTAAACGATGACTTTATTTGGAAAGAAGTTCCACTACCTAGAGATAGGCATACACTTATTGTAGTTAACCATGGTTCCCCTTCAGAACTCCATCTTGGTATCTTCAAGACATTCAAGAAAATATCTTTAAAATACTATTGGCCTGGTATGTTTAAGGACATTGCCAAATTAATCTCGTCTTGTGAAACCTGCTTAACCTACAAACACCCTAATCATTCTCCCTATGGTCTTATGGGTAAACCCAAACTTTGCTCCAGACCTTTTCAAACTATATCCTTAGATCTTATGGGTCCATTACCTATGACTCGAAGACGAAACCAATATATTCTAGTAATTAACTGCAATTTTACTAAATATACTATGATTTTTCCCCTTAAACGTGCTACTTCAGCTAATATTATTAATGTTTTGGAAAATTCAGTTTTTCTAGTTCATGGCATTCCTCAAACTATTATAATGGACAACGCGGTTCAATTTCAGTCGCGAGAATTCCACTCATTCTTAAATTCTTATAACGTTCCTTGTATTTTTCACACAGCTTTATATTGTCCTCAGGTTAATCCTACGGAGAAGTTTAATAGTACAATTATTACAGCTCTAGCATCTCTAGTAGGAGACGATCATAGATCCTGGGACAACCATCTTGCTAAGATTCAGTACGCAATGAACAGCGCTACAAATGTAGCTACTGGCTTTACTCCAAACTTTTTAGTCTTTGGTAGGGAAACAATACCTTGTGGTTCCTTCTATACTCCAACTCATAGCCTCGAGGAATTGATATTTATGCCTCGTGATATTTACGCGTCTAATGCTGGTCTCCTCTCATCTATTTTTCACAAAGTTCAAACTAAACTTCACATAGCTCACGCTAAAAATAGCGCTCGCTATGATCTTCGCCGGTCTTTTAAAGAATTTAATGTGGGAGACACTGTTTGGCGTAAAAACCATGTTTTAAGCAATGCCGGCGCATACTTTAATGCTAAACTTGCCCCTAAGTTCATCAAGTGCAAAGTGATAGCTAAACTGTCACCACTAGTCTATGTGCTTGAAGACCCTAATGGAGTTAGAGGCAAGTGGCACATCAAAGATGTAAAATCATAATTTTTTTTTAACTTTTATTAACTGTATATATGTATAAATATCACCATCATTCTCACCTTATTATTTTTATTTCTTCGTTTGTTTGGTGATCCAGTGTTCTTCAACACATCTTGCTTTAGGACCTCGAATTTTCGTTGGTTAATCTTCACTTTTTATTTCAGACACATTTCGTTAGTGATGTTGCTGATCTCTGGCTTTGAGCCCTACCGCTCTGGCCGTTCTTAATCTTTACTTAAGTCATAGCGGCTAAAGCTTGCTTAAGATTAATTTCTTTAACTTTATCTTCACTCAGGAGCGGATGACAACTCCTTAAATAAGCCTGGATGTCCTTTCAAAATGTTTTTTTTCCACGCAGGAGCGGATGACAACTCCTTAAATAAGCCTGAATGTCCTTTCGAAAACACACTTTTAGAGTGGTAGTCATTGAATGTGAACTCCACCCTTACCTGAATGCAGATGATGAATGTAAGAGATAGTATATCTGATATTGCCTGGTGATGTCTGTTACTGCAAAGCTGTGTTTTTATGGTTTATTTTGGAATGTACATCTCAAAATTTTTGCTGAGTCAAAAATTTTCCAGGGTCGGGGGGGAAAATGTAGTGTTATGCTTACATACATACTTACATATCATTTTACACTATTTTATTTTTATTTTTCCATTCTGTTTTTGATTTTCTACATTCACCTCAAAACTGGATATTTTGCATCACCTTTATTTCCATAGGATCCTGTAATATTTTTAATTCATAAGAACACAATAACAAATCATTTTCACTTCGTATTTTCACGTTATCAGCACTTTTTAAATCGGTGTCAATGGAGTCTACCTTTTTTCGATCTTTTATTTAGTTCTCCGTAACTCTACAATTTCGGGTTTCGTGCGCGCTCTTGCGCTACCTTTTTTTCTATATAAATAATATCTCATTTTTCACTTAAATCTTGCCGTTTCTGTATTACGAGCTTAAAACCAAAATTTGACATGTTTTGACATCGTTGTTTATCTGGTTGTCGTGGCAATTTTTATTCAAATATTGTTACCGGCCTGATGTTTTTACTTCAAAAATACTCTTTTCTTCTTGGCCATTTACAAAAAATTTGCTTTTAATTTAAATAATTTCAAATAATTTCTCGTTCTTATCCCAGATCCGTCAAAAAGTATAAAAGCCGAAGAATCGGCCGATAGAGGACTTCACTTCAGCTTTGATACGAGAAGCACCTCTGAAAGGCTTTATCCGCACTGCCTCGGGATCTTGCAAGCCTTCTCCTGAAGTCGTCGCCTAGCCACGCCTACGCCTCCACCTATTAGTGCCCGCGCTATCTTCAGCCGCTGAGCGTGCTTGTCTCAAGCGCTGCGTGTTCCTACTCCAGACGCTGCGTGTCTACTCCGGACGCTGTGTGTGTCTACTCCGGACGTTGTGTTTGCCTACTTCAAGCGCCACGTGTACCTACTCCAGACGCTGCGTGTCTACTCCGGGTGCTGCGTATATCTGCTCCGGGCGTTGCGTGGGCCTACTCCAAGCGCTGCGTGTACCTTCTCCAGACGCTGCATGTGCTTTCTCCAGATTCTGCGTGTACCTAGAGCAGGCGCTGCGCACCTATCATAGGCATAGCCTGTGCATACTTCGTTGCAGTATCTTTATTTTTGTTATTTTTTTTAATAATATTGTAAATCACTATCATCATTACAGCCCATCATCACCTTCATACCTTTTTTTATAAAAGAAACTGTAAATCTTTTCAAATTTTTAAATAATTTATTTTATTTTTGGTTGTTTTGTTGTAGTTAGGTTAGGTTATTTAGTTTTTAATTGTCGCTTCACGACAATGTGTGTGTGTGTGTGTGTGTGTGTGTGTGTGTGTGTGTGTGCGTGCGTGCGTGCGTGCGTGCGTGCGTGCGTGCGGGCGTGGGTGCGTGCTTGCGGGCGTGCGTGCGTGCGTGCGTGCGTGCGTGCGTGCGTGCGTGCGTGCGTGTGTGTGTGTATGTGTGTGTGTGTGTGTGATTTATAAACAGAAAAGATGTGATGATTTCTGTACCATTTACCATACCAATAGAATTATATTTTATATTAATTAGATTAATAATAAAACACACCAAGATATTCATAAAAATAGAAAAAATTTGCAAAAACTTAAAGAACAAACAACTGAAGCATTATAATAAAGATATTGATTAATTTGCAACCTTCCGCTAACTAAATACAATGATGTGTCTTACCTGTATTGAAGAGCACCTCCCTCCCTCTCTCAATTGCATGCACTAATTCCGTCACCACTAGTCCCAGCACCACTACTCCCAACACCACTATTCCAGGAAAGACACACCATCTACGATAATACGACACGTGTTTCGCCTCTATGTAGAGGTGGAAGTAGTGGTGCTGGGACTAGTGGTGACGGAGTTAGTGCATGCAATTTATGGAGGGCGGGAGGTGCTCTTCAATCCAGGTAAGACACATCATTGTATTTAATTAGCGGAAGGTTGCAAATTAATCAATATCTTTATTATAATGGATTTCCGCAAAGTAACGCCTGATTCTATCAGTTAACTGAAGCATCGTTTTGTGTATTAATATAATACTATTATGTATAATGTATATATAATGATAAACTTTTATTTAAAACTAAATTATCAATTAAATGACATAGTGTAACAAAACATTCCACCTCAGTGTCAACTAGCGACATCTGGTGAGCGGAAGATTGTCAGCCCTCCTTGCCTCGCGTGTCGTAAAAGGTGTCTAATGGCAAATTGTAGGCGCTGGACTAGGTACCTATCGTTTATTTTACAATTTTCCATCTAACTCCATATTTTTTGCTAAACATGGTCCGAGTAGCTTACTGCTCTTTGGACTCTGCCTAGAGTCTCAGGGATTACAGAGGCTATGCTTATGTAATGCAATTGTTTATGAAATCGTTAATTAAGAAAAAGCTTTACCCCCACATATATCTCCTCCTATGCCGTAGAGACGTTTTAGGTACAGAAAAAAATGGACTAGGAACCTAGACCCGGAATAATTATTTGTAGACCACACCAATACTGGTTTTTCCTTGTAGAATTGAAACCCGCGGCGCCACAGCTAAACGTGCGTTAAATGAATAATATTTAATATAAAAGTAAATATATAAATAATATATCGGCGGTTCACATGCCACGTATACTGCGACTCACTTCTACTTTAACTTATTGAGGGGTGTATCGTGTAAGATGTTGTCGTTGTGTGTCGCGTTAGACTATATGCTTTTTACAAAAATCTATATTTAAAAAGTTTCTCGCATTAATGACGGCTGTTTAGCATAATGGCTTAGCGTTTGGTTGCGTCTTCGTGGACCGCGAGAACGATTCCCGGACGAAACAAATATTTCTATAACCTACAATTATTGATAATTGCGATCAATCTACACATATATACATACATCTATACAATGGTATTTTCTAATTTCTCCACGTAAAGATTTGAAAATAAATCATATGTTTTTGGTACATAGCAAAAATTAGGTGACGAAGGAAAATGACATGTTCTTATTGTTTTTGGTTAACATTTCAGTAATAACCTTATTTCTTACTCACATTACTCGTATGTGGAATGGAAAAAAAACGAATGAGCCAAATTAAATGTAGCTCTCAACATAACATGTACCAAACCACTAATTGGGGTTCCGCTGGCAACTTATAGGGAGGCATAATTAGTAGTTTTTGTTGCGGGCTGAATTGAATCACTGCTAAGTCATCGGGAGAACTAACCCGATCCGTGCCCATTGTCCAGCGGCATGGGAGTGATTCCGATCCGGAAATTATTTGTGATTGTCTTAGACTGTTATTAAACATGTCGTGGTGTACGTTTGCATTGCATAATTACCTTTTATATTGAAAACTACTCTAAGAATTTTTTGTTGAACGGCACATATATACAAGACATAGAACAATAGAAAATAGTAACGAAAACCTATTTTAAAACATCTCCGAATATTGGCAAATATCATAGGAAATTTTTTCAGTGCTTGATATAGATTTGATGCAGATAGGCCAATTTCTTAGGGAGACCCTGGTTTTGGACTGTTTTGGTTTTGGAGTTGATACACGCCGCCACATACTCTATACTAATTATGTTTGACAAACCTAAATACCACTATTTCGTTATAATTTCAAAACTTTCGACTAAATACGAAGTTATTCAACACATGAAAACATCAACATATCGATAATATATTGTATTTTATTTCGCGGCATGGATATACAGTATCGGAGCCGTCCAAAAAGAATAACCTTTCGTATGTTTTACTCACGCAACGGCATAATTTTGCATGGTTATTGAATTTCGCCGAGTTCTTTGTGGCTCCTTCCAGTTGGTGGGTCGTTTTCATTATGTTTTTACACCGCCAGACTTGATTTATTACCTATTGTTCGTTCTGAGTGGACCGAAAGTTTTGACTTTGCTTTTACGTTTCTTCCTTTAACCGTAAAATATCGCAAACAGCGGTGCATAAAAATTACGGCTGTTTTCCCAGCACTGGGCGGTACGAACAGCGAGAGGTAAAAATAGAATGTTTAAGTTATTCTCCGCTAATGGACTGAGATTTCTAAATGGCTAACTACAGTTCAACGAATACCATTATTTAAAAAAAGGTTCTTTCTCTCCTTTGGCAATACATATTCTAAAACCCTGATTATATGTCATTTATAATGTAACCTTATACTTAACACGTCGTGTTCTGTACATAATATTAAATATTGTAATTAATGGTGACGAAGTCTACCAATTGTCTATTTATTGGTTGACATTGTGTATCTACGTAGACGACTTCCCGCATCCGATGCAACACTAGAAATATTTGTCGGAACAGTCACAATGTATCCAGCTGTTGTTTAACAAAATAATTAGTTATCAGTTATTTTAAAATAAGTATAGGCATGCCGAGAGGTGGCGGCAAAAAGGAGAATCCGTCACCCCATTTTGTACCGCGGGTGGCGAATTTACCTGTAGCCTACAGGTAAATTCTACAAAAAAAGAAGTGTTATGCCTTCCGAAAGATGGCAGTCAACCTTCTCATTTTTATGACAGGTCTTGTGTTGCGATCATCAATACACGTGCCAAGCGTAACCATTACGGTAAATCCCCTCTACAACTAGATGTCCAAATCCTGCGATGGACATTTACAGACTGAAAATGATGACCTAAATTGACTTCCAATTATCATTGGATCTAGTTGAAATCTATAGGAACGATTAAAAAAAGTAAGCGAAAGCAAAATCATTAAACCAAACCCAGAGATATTACGTTACATATAACAATACAGTCAAATTGAGGACCATTTTTAAGTAGGATAATTAATGTCTGTTTAAAACAAAGCACAAGCAGTAGAAAAGATTTTTCATTTTCGTTTTTAATGTAGTTCATAATACCGTGAACAGTATTATGACAGTGAAATTAAATTCGTATGCCTGAGTATTACACGGCAAATGGAATCCGCTAATTGATAAAACAAAAACACAATACTTTACGAATAGGTACATAGCCTTAATATGGGATGATTGTTTAACCTCCAGATATATAGACCATAGTCTCTATTCGACGAATAACTTGACTACCGATGGAATGATCTCTATGCCTTTGACGACAAGATAACCGATTATTTGATAAGCACAGCAGTCTCAACATTCGATGGCAGACAATACTCTAAACATTAAGATTATTATGTTATATTTCCTGATTGTGTGTTTGTTATTAAGTAAAACTGTTAGTATTATAAATATGTACTTTAATTAAAATATGATAGAAGACACCGGAAGCATTTTATCTCCTCACCTCGGTTTTGTATACTTTCTGCCTTTGCAGAGGATTTCTTTTTTGAATGTTTAATTCTAAGCATTAAATTCTACATGAATTAAAGAACTCTGTTAAAATAATTCCGATTCGTTGTTTGTTCGTAACTACATAAATATTTTACACTACAAAATTTCTTTACTTAAATTCCATCAAACTTAACGACGCTCTCTTTTCTTTGATTTATTTGCGAATTTTTAATATTTTGTATATTTGCTTGAATTACAATCAAAATAGCACGAGCTAAAACAAACAAAAAACACAACACAAAAAATCACTAGCGAAACTTAACAATAGCTTCGAACTTAAACTGACACTTGACATTTCCGTTTTATTCTCACTGCAAATGATTATAGTTTATCCTGCTTTCACGTTTAATCTACACATATAATAAAATGTGAATTGCACATGTCTGTACATTTTATATATTTTTTATAAAAATTGATTGAAAGGGACTTAAAATAAGTAACTGAATACATTTCTATCATTTTTAGAATTGCCTGTCTGTCTGTTTGTTAATGTATAATGTATAAAGTACTGATTTATATCAAAATAATTGTTAGGAAAATTGTGAAGCACATCTTCGTTTTAAATTTAGTCTTTGCTTCTGATAGAATGAACCGATTTTTTATTAAAATCGGTTCACTCTATCAAGTTATGATTAATATTCTTAAGTATGGGTACGAAATATAGGTACGAATTTGTTCAATGGTGGCGTTGAGTGATCAAGGACATTTTTGTAATTATATAATGTAAAATAGTGTTTTATAATGATATAATTGTATCTAAACGCAGTAAATAAAAATAATGAAGAATAACGTAATAAATATTTATAAAAAATACATAAAACTTAATATCTTAGTTAACAAAGTACAATAGTTGTCCAATATTATCGATACGTGGTGTTGTGCGAATTATTTATTAAATTTTAAGGTGTGGTTACAATTTTTTTTAACCACCGAGTACATACAACATGGTAAATCAAATTTTGAAAGAGCTATTAACTATTTTTTTTTTGGTGTCGTTTATATCAATCATATAGAAGCTTGGCAGTAAACATTGTCGTGAAAATGAAAAATTACGTGAACCGATTTTTAGTTTTTTATATTATTCCTACCCGTTCATTTCTAAATATCATATAATTTTTATTTTACTTATTTACTATTAACCACTATAATTTTATATAGATGGAGCTATAATTATTTTCAAGCACCATAAGGTTTCATTATAAACGATATGAAGGACACGTAATATGTAAATAATTACTTTGCTTGCTGCTTTCAACGCTATGTTTGTATTGGACCAGCAAATTCTTCCTTTTATCCAATAACCGGTACAGCATTTTAAAGTCTACTGCTGAACATAGGCCTCCCTATTGATTGCCTCATATTTGACATCATTGATTTATATAACTCAATATTTGGCATAGTTTCCACGATCTATCACGCACGCTTTACCCGATTACGGAACCGGCGAAGCGGGTTATATATTATATTATACAATGTCAATATAATATGGTCCACGGCTGAGTATATTCATTCAATGAAATGTATATACAAAAAAAGGATATCGTTGTAGGCATTCTCATACTTCTTGGAGCTTGAGCTTGCTCGGCTATTGACTCGATACTAACTGAGAGTACTATATTTAAAAATAAATAAGTACGTATTTTGCGATTTCAAAATAAGAAACTGAAACTGAGGGTATGCAATTTTGTACAGAAATAAAATATTTTGATTTTTCTTAAAACAAACTCTTACCGGGGGAGGGAGAAGTGTTGTTTGATGTGGATAATGTTCAATTTGAAGGGAGAAAAAATATTTAATGCTTTAAAGTAATTAAACAAAATTTGTCTCTTACGGTTTTAAAACAAGAGGTCAAATTTTGTATGAAAAATACTGTATTAAATCTACAGCTTAAACCGCATTAATGGAACATTAACTTCCCTTTATTAAGTAGGCATCCACTAAGAAAGAAGTCTTGAAAAAGGTTTTAAGAATTTTTTTACGGGGTGATTTCATATTGTTATAGAGAAACATTATTATATGATTATTGTAACTTCAAAATTAGTACGAATACTTTATGATTCAAATAATGCAATTATCTTCTTTTTTTTCATATAAATATCTCACCTTATAGTGTTAAAACCAGTATACATGGTTTGCGCGGAAATATGGTTTTCAGTTACATGGTGGTGGGGAAATCCGTAAAACGAAGTTATGATAAATATGAATAATACTTATTAAATAATTTTACAAAAATCTGCTGATCATTATATACAAAAAATAAAAAAATACTGAGATCAAATACAGATAAAACGGCTTTACGTGCTTTCTGAGGCTGAAACACTGTTAAACCCTTGACTCCGCGCTGCTACTGAGAATTTCTTGATAGAAAACCCAACTGATTTTAAGCCCGAAAACTTTCCTAGGTTGAGTTTAGTTTTATTTGTTTGCGGGATGAGACAAAATAAAGATAACTTACGCAATTTCATTTATTTTGTTAGTGTAGTGCTTAGTTTTAGTGGATTGTAGTTTTCATTTATAAATTTTTTATTCAATATCAATCATTAGTGATGGTGCTTGCTTATTTAGGGCAATATCTTATTTGTTGTATGGAAACCAAATATTGGCTAGAGAAATTCAGGAGCAAATTAGGGATTACGTAATTGCGGTCATTTTGTTGTTTATTTATAAAATAAAACACAAGCGCACAGTTTGCCCTGTTTGTTTCTTGGTTCGTTTATTTGTTTATCTGATTGACCGACTAACTGAATGTTTTTATTCAGATTAGTGTCTTTCTAGGTCTTCGCGACAGTTTAATTTACAAATAAATCGTCATCATCATAGAATAGCAAAATAACTGATTCCACGCGTACCAAGTCGCGGGCACAGCTAGTTATATAATATTTTTGTTTTATCTCCCACAGGTGAGCGTAGCTATAGTCTAATCAATCCATCGAATAGCTGCTATGCGTGAGATATTATTGCATTTGGAAAATAGATAACTAAATATTCGACAGTAATCAGACAAAAATTTTTATTCGTTATTTATGAGACCTTTTTTATACCAGAAAATTGAAATTGAGAGAGATTGAAAAATCTTCCCTAAATCGACATCATTCTTATCATCCCTGAGCTAACTGCATTCATAAAACATATGGAAAACCATTCAAAAACCTCAAAGCTTTTACAGGTAATTAATTTTTTTTGTCTGACTAATTATTATTGTTTCAACTTCAGCTGATAATTCCATCTGGTAGTTTCAGCCATATATCATCATTTGCATAATACATAACGAATATAACTCCTGCTATATTTCAGACGCTGAAAAAGAACGACACGTTTAATATCGAATCATTTTTATACAAATACGTAGTCACTGAGTTCTTGCACTACTTGAAAACTTTGCTTTAAAAAATTTATAAGGAAGTCGCGGAGAGGGTACGCTTTGAAGACATCTCTGCTCTGAAGCCACTTAGTACCAACTGGTAGTTCCTGCGAAGAGTTACGCAATGCCTAAGGAAGACAATTTTCCTCTTATTTTCATAAAACTTTAAACAACTTCGCGGTATGACAAAAATAAGCAGAATAGTTTCGTTCTTAAAAATTTGAAGTGCATTTTAATTCGTAACAATACTAACGTAGACATACATATAGGTACAATGGATATATACACACGTAACATAATTAACGCACTTTGAGAAAGTAGTTGTTCAGAATCGTTTACTGAATCGATTTCTATCATTTTTAATATAGGTAATTTTTTATCCCAAAACTAATTAAAACTACATAAATTACAGTCACACTAAATCTGTATAGTCAAAACAAACTGAAATGGACCGTAAATTAAGGCAATAAGAATTTTAAGAGTGCAGTTTTATTTGTATTATTATTAATTCTGTCATTCAGTAAAAATAAAGAAAAATGAACTTTATTTGAAGCACGTTTAAGTCTTTGCGTTCGTGGATTTGTACTGTGACCACAACATTCTTCCGGAATTAGTATAACTAATTTGTAAAATAATCAGTGCATAAAAATGTTGAACTAAAAATTCAGTGTATGTATTATGATTATAACATAATATACTAATTGGGGTGTCTGAGGGTGTGCGTTAATTACGTTACATATTGTGTGTATATATATATATATATATATAAAGTTATTGTAGTATACTATTCACATATAATAAATTATCTCTTCCTTGGTTCCTTTCTTCACGGCCCATAAATGCTGAACATAGGCCTCTTCCATAGATTGCCTTACAGGGGGGGGGGGGGATTTTGCCATAGTTGCCAAGCTTGGCAGGCGTTTTGGCAACCGCAGTTTTTTAATATTTTAAGTTGTTATCAGGGAGATGCTGTTGCACATCACCAGTTTTAGTCGCTTATTACGAAGCCAACAGTACGCTATGGTGTAGTAGATATCCTTACATCACCACTATACGTTTTAAAATGTCTTAAAGTTTCTTTCAGTGCTTTGTCGGAAAATTTATCCGTTCAGATTTTTTTTCATTCATTCATTCATTACAATCTATCAACACAGACTTCCCCGTAGATTGGCTCAAAAAGGGGGGTGTTTGCCTAGTTTGCATGTTGCTATTTTTGAGGGGGGAGGTTCTCAATTAGACTGTATGTTTTGTACAATTTTGAACCGACTTTGATGCTTCCTATTTTAGTAAATTTTGAAAGGTTATACAAACACTTCAGGTGGCAAAACAGGAGATAAAGTATCTTATGTACTTTTTAATGAAAAAAAAAACTTAGTTTAAAAAAGCTTAAACTATCGAAAAGATATTGAGACTGTAATGTTCTTAAAAAAGTTCTTTTTTTTATTTTTTTTATTAATTTTCTGAAATTGTAAATATTAAAAAATAATAAATTAATTTAAAATTAAAAGCTGACTTCAAGCAACAGCTAAACAGAATACAAAATTGTAAAATAAAAAATTTTGTACAACCGACTTCAGTACGACCGAATCAATGTATTCGAAGTCAATTAAATACGCATTTTTAAAGATAACTCAAAAACTACTGGTCGGCTCTTGATTAAATTTATATGAGACCACACGAGGAGCACCAGCTTTTAGAAAATTTAAAAAAGTATGATCAAGATCGGTTCACCCAGAAAGAAGTTATGAGGTACACATATAAAAAAACATACAGTCTATAAACATAAAGTCGATAAAAAAATTTAATATTCTGAAATCGGGGCTTCAATTACTTCAAATACACTGTCTAGAACCGACATTGTCATTCCTATACAAACAAGTCAGCTTTTTTTTACTCTTTATTCTCCTGATTTCATTCTGTCGCCTCATAAGATGAGACATCCACGAGAACCAGCTAGAATGGGTAAGTTACCCAGAAGGTACTTACCCATTTAACCCAGCAGAATTAATTGCTTTAAATAATTTAATTTTCTGTGAATTACTGGACGCGGGTCGCGAATGTAAATTACTGAAAGTATAGATACTATACATATAATATGGTGATTCGATCAGTGTGGTTTAATTGAATATACTGAAAGCAATACTAGTAATTTTATTTAAAGAGTTATTTATTTATTATTTTGCTTAATGTATGTGATTTATAGTTGTTATAAAAAACATAGTACAACACATAAACCATTTGTGATGTCTAGTTTCTGGATGTTAACGCTGTTAGTCTATGCGACTCTTACAGCTTCATCTGACTCAGGGCTCGCGGCCTGCAAGGCCGTTAAAGAGTTATTTATTTATTATTTTGCTTAATGTATGTGATTTACAGTTGTTATAAAAAACATAGTACAACACATAAACCATTTGTGGTGTATAAAATTATTGAATTTTAAAAATATTTAGTATTACGAAGTACATTACAAAGTAAAATTACATACAAAAAATATAAACATTGCACAAATAATTAACAAAAAATACTTAGTCAAGTAAATATAATTGCAATTAACAATTTCATTGGTGCCGTTTTTATGAAGACCACTTCGCCCTTGACTTACCCATAGATCTTATACACGTACTTACACAAAAGTATCAATAACAAGTGTAGCAGCAACTTGATTATCTTTACATATTGTAAAACAATTAATCTTCACGACTATTACATGTTTAAGAAGTATATCATAAACGGTATGACAAAGCAGGACCTTACAACTTTCCTCGAGGATACAATGTTTCTAGTCGCAAAATGTAGGACGTGGGAATGTAAACGTTGTTATCATCTTAATGGGTTAAGGGGTTAATTATACTTACACACTGACTTTTGCCGCCCAGTTAAGTGCGATAGTAAGATATATGCTTACTCATTAACAACATGGTGACAAAATACAGTTAATAAAGAAAATAACCAATGATAATTTATACTAAAATTTCATTATGCAATATATACGTAACCGACATGTAAATATCTAATATATGAAAAATATTTTTTGTTTGTTCCTATTTTATGCTCTGCCATACCGTTCATCAGGTTGCGGTTAAACTTTTTCAACATATTGCTTGTGCACTTCCGCGAAGGTTATAGGAGTACTTGGACCCGGTAGGTGGCGCTGTTGTGGAATCCAGATAACTATCACCCGTGCTAAGCCGGGGCAGATCGCTAAGAACTTATAAACTTATAATATACTTATAATATTGTAATAAGGCAAAGAAACTTCTATTTATTAGTGTCTGTATGCAGTTTCCGAATTTTCGTTTCCAAAGTATTTCTTTTTATTTTATTTTAACATAAATCTAAGGTTTTGATGTCTTTACACTTTATGTCTGTACAGATATATTGAAACCTGAATAATGTAAAAAAGACGTTAAAAAATTGTCTACGGGGATAAACACTAATCATTAAAAACACACATTACAGTACACTACGTAAACTGCACTAATAATAACTAAGAGTATTAAATGAAAGGTAATGTACGAAATCATCATCATCTATCCGATACAACCCATGAAAGTCCATTGCGGAACACACACCTCTCCAATAAGATGGCTTCGTAGGGGGATTTTGTCTTAGTTGCCACGTTTAGAAGGCGGATTGGTAAAGACTGTCAGACAGACAAAGACAGGGTTGTTATTAGGAAAATGTTACTTATTTCCTATTTCAGTTGCTCTCCGTCACTTCTTAGGACACCCACGTGACGATATGGGCTACTGAATAATCTTACACTACCATTACACTACTGTACTATAACGCAAAAAAGATTTTAACTAAAAAATGTGTCGTATTGCATATTTATTTCATTTATTACTCAATGTTGTCAAAATGACGAAACAAGATCCCATTTGAGAAATTTTTCACGCCATAGCCTGCCACAAAAAAAAATTGGCGCGTAACACGAAAATAAAACGAACTTCGAACCGTAATCGTGACACTGCAGTGACTGCAGCGCGACGTGCAACACGATACGAGTTCTTCACTAATGCGTTCCGAGTACTACGAGATTTCGGGTTACGGAACGCAATATGCATCTAATGGAAACCGACAGGTGGGATTTCCTAACGTTTTTCTCCTTAATATATATTTATTTCGGGAATCAGGAAAGGATAATTATTTCAGGTTTCAGACACGCACCATATTGGATTTAGGTTGCGCCGCAGTAATTTACGCAGACATTTACGTGCCGCCGGCGTGTTATTAAACCTGAGCCACGGAATAAATAATAGCACTACTTACTAGAGTCTAGGCAAACCTACTTTTAAGCCAACTTCAAAAAAGGAGGTACTCAATTCGAATGTATATTTGTAATGTGTATGATACGCAATATAATCGTTAATTGTAAAGTGACAGTAACCTAAAGGTAAGTTGCGGATGGAAACCGGGTTCGGTCCCCGCCGGCACCAATAAAAATTAGTAATTGCAATTTTAAGTGATGATTTATCACGTGCTCGGCGGTGAAGGAAAACATCGTGAGGAAACCTGCATGTCAGAGAAATAAGAAAAAAAATATTTCGAAGACGTGTGAAGTTCGCCAACAAGCATTGGGGCAGCGCGGCGGACAATTCCTTGCCCTAAAACCCTCTCAGAAATGAGCGGAGGCCTGTGCCCAGCAGTGGAACGTACATAGGCTGTAATAAAAAACAAGTTTCAAACCGCGAACTCAAAGGTCGTGGTTTCGAATTCGCCATCAGACTACTGTCGTGAATAATTCCTAACAGAAGCGAACAATTTAAGCTTACCAAGAGTGGTTTTGGTAATGTTAATAGCATTACCTACTAATAGTATTTCTAAAAAGGTATGCGAACCAATTTTATTGAGTCTAATTTATTACTAAGCTATACCTCAAGAGTGATCCCATTTAATTTCTATCACACTAAGGGTGGAAAAATAGGGGATGAAATTTTTATGTTACTATTAAGACAACGAGTTGTGATATTGCTTAGTTCACTCAAAAGGGTCAAAAGTATTAAACTTTTAAAAGATAAAAAACCGAATGCAAAGAGCTAAAATGAATTAAATAACTTCGAGATAAATACTTAATAGCTTTCGAAGTCGAAGCTTTAATTTTTCGAGACACTATGTCTACGACTTCAGAAGCTCTTAAATTCTTTCAGTTCGTTAGTCGATTTTTCCTTAAAAGCTCAATTTTTATATTTATAGATCGTAAAGATGAATGAAAAGGAAATGAAAATGAATGTATTATCTATACCGATCAGGACGCTGTCTTAGAAGAATATTGTGTTGGTTGATGTATTTACTTATTTCGTAATCGTACGAATACATTTACAAAAATAATTTTTGCTTTAATATTTAAAAAACTTAAAATTGAAAAGAAAGAATCCAGCAGGAAGCCACGCAATAGTATTTATCAATAGCGGTGTCCAAGGTCAATAACCTAAGGGCTGATTTTTCAATCATAAGATAAAATTTATTCGTAGAATAAAATACAACATAAACAAGTTAAAATACATGAATAACTTAGTTTAATTATTTCGCTTTGATGTTCAGTCAGGTTATAATTTATTTTTTAAATAAATTACATATTTTCTTTAATATATACTTATGATTAAAAAAATATCAATTACTACGAGGATATAACTAGTACCCCACTGAGATATTTTAACTCATAATGGGATAAGTTTGCCAATCCATTTTATAACTAATATTTACACTTTATCAAAAGCACCTAAAGATGGCCTCATAATATTTCACACGCATTACTTGACCGTTTAAGCAGCCACGCGTTTACGTTCCTCGCCCCCCGGCCCGCACTAGTGATCGAATGGGCTTGAAAAATCTCTTAACGCTCTCCAGTGCACGTTATATACTACTATGTATTAATATAAAAACATCGAAACATCGATTATAATGGATACTTATTATTTTCTTGTAGTTTTTATAAAGACGCTGCGGCCATCTCCTGATTTGAGACCCTCTGTCGCCTCACGGGAAGATATAGGGTAGTGGATATTTTTACACCGCCACTATTCGGTAAATTTTGTTAAAAACTCGGTAAAATATGTTACAGAGTAATCAATAACAGCTTCAAATTGTTATTCATACTCTAATCTGGATTAAAATTCGGCGTCGACTAATACTCTAATTCAGACATTTATTTCTTAAAGGTATTAATTTTTCCATCTATTTGAGTCACGGAAAAGTAAGATCCGTTACCCTGTTTGCCCAATTACCGATAGATACTGAATAAAGATGCAACAAAATCTTTTGGTAGTCTGTATATTGTGCCGAATTAAGTCTCAAAAAAGTCAAGGAAAAAATATTTACCAGTGTCAAAAACAGTGTCTGAGTGTCTCGTCCCATCTACGCCAATGAAATGATGAGCCTGTAGTGGCAATTAAGCAAATTCAAATTTAAGCGACGTGTATCTTCAGGAGTGGAAAGCTCAAGAATGAAAATCTCGACAGATTTTTTGCACTATAAATGGCAGTTTTATTTATAATCTCTTTTACCAGAACGACTGTATTTGATTGTATACTAGTGACGTCGCTCGATAACCCAATATTTTTCGATAGCATTGATGACTTGTAGTATTACCAAGAATTATATTTAATCTTGATAGTCCCTACGCTATTGTGACGTTGTCGGTAATATCGGAACTTTAATGTTCTTACAAAGTTCAGTAAGGACGCTATCGACAATATCGATAGCCCAAAAATATATTTCTTGGTTATGATGTAACATGCTATTATGCTATATTTTTGGCTACATAATTGGTTTACGTAGTTAAGTTTAGGGAGCGGTGCTAAAGCTTTTTAAAAACAACTAAACATGCCTCGATGAAATTGGCTACTATTTCATTACAATAATTATTTAAAACTAATTCGGTGCAATACTCACTTCCTCAACTAAGTGATTACATTACTACGATGAAAACTATAATAAATCTTATTCTAAACGCAATGGCTTATATAGGATGTTCAAAACAAGTCTGTTGACTGGAAGTAGACATCTTGGTTTGACCAGCGATAACAATTTTACAGTGAAGTCAGCGTCTTCTGTAACATTAAACTTCATAACATGTTTTCAGTAATCTAATATCAAAAACTTAATCGGCACAACTCGTGATCTACATTATGTTGTAAAATTATGGCTACTTGCAAATATCGTGTTTATGAGTAATCTAATATCATAAGCTTAGTCAGAAACATTTTGATTATATTTTGTTTATAGATTATTGGTAATATGATCAACATTATTTCGAGCACCTGCGTCTACTTTCACTTCCCTTTTTTACTACTTAATGAACATGCATAAAATTTGTTTGATTGTTCAATACAATCGATACTATCGCCACCATTGCAAGCCATTTTTTATCATTTTGTACTATCCATGCTATCGGTATCCTAACTTATTTTCGAGGACAAGTATCGATAGCGAAACTATGGATGAAACTTACTTTATCAGACTATGATCTGATCCAGATCGATATCGAGGACAATCTGAACGTAGTAATTTTCAATGTTTTACGAAGGAAGGTCATAAGTTCGAGGAATGAATAGGAAGGAAGCTGAAACAAAATATCAAGCTATTTTTCTCTTTTAATGTATTAGCCCTAATACATTTATCAGATCTAACGAATAACATAATGCCGTCGAAACAAAAATTGTTTTCGGTGTTAAATTTGCCAAAATTGCAGAATTCATTTCAACATTTACGTTTTTTTTTCAACAACCCTTTCTTGATCTTCGTAAATACTAGTCACTGGTGGCGAGGTCTGGACTAAAGGTAACGCAAACAACAGCGCATCGGTGAATAGTAGCGTTGCAACACGGCTCTGTATTGTCGTCTAAAAGGAGCATACCTAATTCAATTTTCTCTTTACCTTGATAGCTTCTTACAATTAATTGTTCTAGTTAGAAAACGTAATAATCGCCTCATTATAGTAACGCCACGTTCTTTATAATCGATCAATAGGATACCATTAATAAGATTGCGACGATAGGTGTGGCTTTTTTATGACACTGCATCTACTCTTGCAACCTGACCGTAGTGAACCTGAATTGACTCAGGTTCACTACGGGGAGCCAAATCTCATCTTCAAAGTACTTACTTACGTAAAATAATAATTCAATGAAATTGAGTTTCAGCAGGCAACACCATTCACAAACATAAATTATAAGTGTTATTAATTTTGTTGAATATTAAAACCTACGAAAGATTAGACCTAAAGTTAACCACTACGAAAATACAGAACCACTGAAAATATAAAAATAAAACATAATCATGCATGCAATCTTTGTTTTTCGTCGAAAGAAATTATAGTTTCATCAGACATACGTAAAACATTAACATAATATGTAGAAAGAAATATCTAATCTAAATGCAATATTTAGAAAACCTTCGCAGCTATCCTCTTTATTGTCATTTTTTTAAAAACCTATAACCTGTAATGTCATATTCTTAATCAAAATTAAATAGGATAGGTAATGGGAGCATGTTCTATAATAAACTTACACAAAAAAAATATGAAAAATTAATCCTAGATGTGTTGCAGACCCCAGCTCTTGAGATAATATACTCTGAATGTAAAAAAAAAACAAGCTGCACAAACTATTAACGTACTTCGATGGTATTCCGTAAACATTTTTACATTAAGTTAAAAATATGCGGTTGAAATTGAGAACATACTCGAACTGAGACTTTGAAGTCGTTCTCCAAAATTTAATTTGTCAATGATCGCATCAGTTATCGCATCACTTTAAATATCTTTCAATAATACCTATTGGAGTCGAGGTTCGTGGCTCATCAATCAACCGTATTTGGTCTCCATTCATAGTTCGTGGGTATAAATTACTTTAACTAAATAACAATGGCGTATAAAAATATTACTTGCAAGGTCAGAATGCATCTATAAATTCGATTATATATTCGATATTATAATGATCCTTCCTAAACAACTAGTTAGAAAACTAGTTTGGAGTTGAATATCTTGCATTGTTCTTGCAAATTAATAACATAATGTCAAACCTATTCATTTTATTTCCCGTCGTTTATTTTCTTTGAGGTTGCTGTTTCTACAACCACAAAAATTTCTTTTTTTGCAGCAATTGCTGTACAGACGGCACGACAAGGTACCGCAATTGAACACCCGACGCGTTTTTAAACGCTTTCGTTTTAAGAACTTTCAGCAATCAGCAACGATCTCGTGTATGGCTGAACAATTAAGTCGATAATAACAAGTTAAAATCTATTACAGAAGACCAGTCATTAGAGAAACCAAGTCCAAACTAGCATCAACCTTCAACTTAATAAGTGACAAACTGATATTGATTCATTTTCTTCAAATTAGGAAAATAAAAAAAATCTTGAAAAGGTAGTTTAAAAGCTACTGTATGTACTTACTGAATGAAAACAACTCGTGTCGGAGCTAGGTTAGAATTCGTTGAATCGTCATAAAAATTAGAGGATTCTGAGTCGAATTGTCTCTTGTAATGAAAAGTGAATCCTATATTTTGAACTACGTGTCATTTATGTCGCTGTGGTTGTTCAATTAGAGGCAGCCTAGTTATGATTCACATTTACAAGTAAGTAACTTGAGTTAAAAGACTAGCAATCAAACATAACACGTGGTACAACCCTACGCCGCATCTATATTGTGGTTGTAACACGAAAACCTCGGCTCGACCGGGGAATTGATCGAAGATAGATGAAAGTTTTTTATGGTCCACAGCATCCACTGCCCATCAGGTGGAGTTTATTTATTACCCTTATTCTGTAATAAAAAACAAACTTGCCAATTGCTCCAGTTTTCACGACAACGTCCAGTCAAACACTAGACGTCAATAATGTCAATAACATCAACAGAATACAGAATATTACTAAGAGTACATAAAGAAACATTAACGTTTACATTTTTCGAACAAATTTACTTCCCCGCTGTGAAATCTGTCAAATATTATACCAATTTTAAGAGGCTTCGCTCTGGTGGCGGAAAAAGTCTTAGATTCATTGGCTGTCTTATAATTACAGAAGCTTCTCCAAACTGGTACATCTATGTCATTCATCATGCTCGTCCGCTTGCTCGTTGCTTCTACTCAAATCTATAATTCTTCTGTGAAATTTGGGTCATTCTTACTGGAGGAAAATTTCAAATTCGTTGAGACAGTGAGAGGTCCTGCGGTTTATGTTGGGTAGTGGCCACCAGTAGGTGATAATAATAACTCAAAGGATTATAGTACTTCATACCATTATAGAGAGCATCTACCTGCTAGAATTTAGAATATTTCTCTCTCAGAAACAACTTCTAAGTACTATGGGAACGATGGAGCGATAGTGGCGAAAATAACTTGCAAATTCAAATTCAGCATGTACGGGAAGTCAAGCACTGTTAATCAAGGCGATAACGGCAAATCGCACCTTAATAAAGGTATGTGTCCAGCGGTGGACAATATACCACCTGGTATGGTTATGTACATATCGAGATCTGTAGATTAACCTATATTCATAAAATAAATAGATTTGAATTGGTAATTATTAAGGTCTAAAATCCATCGATGTTCTTTTTAATACACACTTTTCGAACAGATCATCCCATCCACCTTTATTTATTCCACATTGCATTCTTTGTTGTACATCAAAATAAAGAATGCGAGTAAATGAGAAAAACCAATCATGGATAAGGGAAATATATTACAAACCGTACTTTAAGCGGTGATGAGTGGAGCGCTTAAACAGCACGCCGTACAAAGCAGAGAGAACGTGATGCCCGAGTATGCCTGCGAATGCGGCAAATCGCGAGCCACTTGAGCTGTTTGAGAAATTTAGAGACGTAATTATATTAAGGAATCTCAATACAAATCTGAAACAAACTGAATGCGATCAATATTATTAAGGTGCTCCTCGGTAATATGTCAAGGTAACAAATGAAGGATGCACAGACAAGCAGTTTGAGAGAACGAACTTTTGGGACTGTGGAGAGAAATTCACATAATTTGCTCCATTAACCGACGAGATAAAAGACATGTTACGGGAGTCGATATGTAACTCCAGGTTTTTGACCTTGATGCTGTTGTGGTGATGCATGTGGAAGAAATAGCTTGCCCCTGAATGCACTATACCAAACAAATAAATTTGAAACCAGACAACCACAAATATACTTCAAAATCACAAGATATAGACTTTACTTTACTTTACTTATCTTCACGCACAATCCCTAACGGGGTAGCCAGAGAGAACAGATCGCCAGGTGTCACGATCCTTACATACCTCTTTCGCTTCTTTTAGGTTCATTAACTTCTTCATACACGCACGTCTAGGTATAGAAATCACTAAAATTTAGTCAAGTAAAACTTACTATAGTTATCAAAAAGTAGTAACCAAAACTTTATTTGTAGAAGTACCACAGTCGTACTATAAGCCGGGGCGGAAACTTTACCGCACAAAAAATTGTAGTATTATAATTTTTTAAAAATTAAAGAACTTTAGAAAGGCAATGCAACATACAGACAGGTCTCTAATCGGCAACACAAGAGGGATTACATTTTTTCGGGAGAGCGATTACAAATGCATCTTTCTAAGCGGGTGGAAAAAGCAATATTTTATCCTAGGGGAGAGGAAATCAATGACTGGATTGACCATTTTCTTACTAATGCAGTCACTACCGATCGAATCCTAATGGATAGACAGTACAGCTCTCTTAACATCACAACTTAAATTGGCTATACTTAAAAGCGGGTGTGTCACTTTGAAAGAGAAGCTTTTTTGTGATGCTTTATAATTAAATACAAGACGAAGATGAGAAATGCTTGTTCCGCGCGGGATTACGATCCTCAGTCCCGCAGTGCAGTTAGCCACTGTCCTACGAAGCCGCCGGAAATAACGTAGCACGTTACCTACTACGTCAAGGGTCTGGGATTCTAATCCTAGCTGGAGTCAACATATGTAATGTTACATCAGCCCGTGTAAGAGATAAGCGTGAATAATAAAAGAGTTAGAGCGAGCACTTTTGGCACTATAACTTCTCTTGCACGTGTGACAGTTTCCATTCATTCTTCTACTTACCGTCGTGATTCAAATCGGCCAGGAACCATAAAAACCAAAAATGCAAAAATTAATAACATTTCTGTTCCTCTATGCGACAAAATCGAAGGAAATGACACAAAAATGTCATAGACAAGATACAGTATATTACCTATAACTTATCTTCTTTCTTCTTTAAGACAATTTATAGAATTAAAGGTTACTTTGCGGAATGCCATTATATTAGAGACGTTAAAAATTAATCAGCTAAGATGCACGTAATAAAATAAAATGGTGTGTCTGAACTAGTTTAAAGAGCACCTCCCGCTCTCCCTCAATTGCGTGCATTATCGCAGTCACCAGTAATCCCACCACTACACTACACTAGGAAAGACACACCACTGTCGATAATGTGACACGAAACGAAGCATCCTCACGTGATTCAGCGGTCAGTCACCGCAGAGTATTTTATTTTTCTTACGTAACTGGCACCCAAGTATGTCGAGTGATGGCTGTGTAAGAATCATCACCCCCGTTTCAGTCAGAGGCTGTCGTAAGAGGTGACAATAACAAACACCATAATAATCTTCAAGACTTCAGAAATATCGCGGTATAACATGTTTTTACACTAGTCGTAAAATACCCAGGCCGGCGACGAGGAGCAGCTTCAAAGGCGGTCTTTATAAAGTGAAAGGCTTTAAAAGACGTAACAGTTCCCTGCTAGAAGGCTTCTCCCACTGCGGAAGGATTGCCATAACCGCTAAGGTTGCGAAGCGGGTTAGCGATCGAAGTAGATATCTCGCGCTTTTCGACTCTGCTTTTCGTCGCATATATCGGAAGGTTGCGAAGCAGGTTCGCGATCGAAGTAGATATCTCGTACCTTTCAACTCTGCTTTACGTAGCATATATCGACGGCACAAAGATCTTCAGTAGTTTATAACAGACTCGTCTTACGACACATGGGAAACAATAGACTGGCCGATTTTACTTCGCCGCCACCACACGGCCCCTTAACTATATTTATAAAATTGAAAGTCTACCTGATGATGATAAATGGTTACAGTGACCCATTGGCACCAGCAATCAACTTCAAATAAAGAAGGCTACTGATGCATTGTCACTTCTGAGAACTAAGATGTAATGAGTAACAACCTCTCATTATTCTGACTCTCTATAACCTTCAGACTGGAACACAGCAGTGCTTGCATTGCTCTTTGGTGGGGTACCACAGAAATCGTAATAACAAGACAATAGAAATCTTATAGACGCGTGACTTTGTCGCCGCTATGATGTGTTGACGAACATAATTCACCATTTCGTGATTTAGTTGCGCGTGAAACATCGTACGTGAATTTATGTTATTATAATGGTGAACTGCAACATAATCAGTTGTAAAAACTCATAAAGGATGTGTAATTCAACTAATAAATGCATAAAATTTTATCGGTAAGTTGATTATTGACTAATTATCATTGTTTTAACTAATTTACATCTAGATGAATACTTTACTATGATATTTACCTTTTTAAACTTTCAATTATTAGTTTTCGTATTGTACAATTACCATTGCTGCTTTTGTTCTACGTTGACAAACTTGCCAAGCAATGTAATGTGAAACATCACTTTTACGAATTAAAATCCACTTCAAAGCATTATTCAAGTGACAAAACGTGAGCGACAGTCCGCCGTCGGCCTAGTTCCCGCCAAAATTCTTATTATTACTATTTCTGTGGGTGGTATTTACCCGGAAAATCTTCTAGGTAGAAAAGGAAACATGATAAAACCTATTATCAAACAAAAATATTTAAATTTACTTATTTGTGAACCTTGAACCCAGAAATAAGCAGGCTACAATACTGATGAATATACATAATATACAATATTAAACTGTAACAATCTAATTTCTAATTACACTTTCAAATGAAGGGCATCTCTGACTTTATTACTTTATGTCATATTAAGTAATTAACATTTTACAATCATTAATATGTAAATGAGTAATTACAAAAGTACACCGAAGTTTTGAAGGACGGGAGGAATATGCAAACTTTTTCTTCTAATGTTAAGACAAGCTCTTTTTGACCAAAAAGGGGAAGATAGTGGCTGGTGGGGGAGTAGCAATACTATTGCAAATTTTAGCTTAATGTGTTCAAATGCCCACATGCTCAGCATCAGCCAGCCACATAACTGGATTTTTGGAACGGCCATTATCGAACTGTAAACTTGAAATGGCTGTTGACATACTAGATTGTAAGACTTTTTGTGTTGAAGCTGTCTACCTTGAAAACATAGCCTGAAGTGTGAATATTACAGGAATAGTTTAGTTTTGCAGAGCCCTTTTATCTGTACTTTATGCTCCTTAATAACTAACAGAAGTTTTTTTGTTTAAATGTTTCTCATTGTGTTAATAAAATAATGACTGACTTTGGTTTTGTATTGTACTTTTCTAATTTTATAAATCTTTCCATCATCCATCCACCACAAATCAACAAACCAATGTCCCCTTCTTCCTATTTAAATTGTTACATAACTAAATTAATAGATGTTTCGGGTTAGATTGTACTTAATATGTTACATGAATGTTAACGGGACAATGGAACAATCTTTTCATAACTTTTTCATAACAATTATTTATTCTAATCTAATATAATGAATCTGGGAATGTAAAGCTGTTAGCTATTGATATAATATTATAGTTGCATATTGTATTTCATATTGATATGTGTTTCTTACAAAAGTATTATAATGCATGTTACAATTAAGGGCATAACCACTTCATTTTGATTTCTTGCCACCATTCCACTATGTTTATACAAAACAATGGAACTAATACTAAGTAATATAAGGATAAAGAAACCCCAAGGCACCCAAAAGTTCATTACTTAAGTACTAAAAAAATATTAAGTTGTCTTTTATAATTACCACACAATTTCATAAATATAAATATATATAATACATATTCATACACAGTTGAACCATTAAAAGCTAATCACCAAGTCAAAAAATATAACAAAACGAAAATCACCCTCACGTTTATATTTCTGTAAATGATAAATGTCACAGGACAATAAGGTAAGATTTTGAAACACTGATAACGATAGTTGAATCCACGCGATCGGTCGCTCTTGTCTATTTTATTACAGCGTAATGATTGCAGGCTAACAGCAATTTTTATTATCCATAATGAAACTTTTTAATGTTTAGATGGTAAAAGCAGATTAGAAAAAAATACATGTATACAAATCAATCAAAACATTAAAAACGCATAACATGATAAGTAAATAATATTGTTTACAATAATAAAAGTTTATTAGACAAAGTATATATTGGTTGTAAAAATTGTTTACCAACCTTTCAAGGATTTTAGAGCTTCCGAGAAAAACAACACTAAACTTTCTTGTAAGGGTTTTTATCCATCACATCACTTTAAAATTATGGTAACACTTCAGTCATCATCAGAACATAAATATTTATTTAACTTATGAATATTTCGTGCCGGTAGTATCGAAAGAAGCTTTTATGAAACCATAGGGAAAATATGCATTTTTTATTATCTCTATCGATTGCAACCGCTTGAACCCTACCTACCAATAGTAAACGAAGTTTAGGTCTTCTTGTACAATTTCTTGTAGAATAATAGCACTCTCGGACACCTTAGTAATTTCATTAATAAACACCTAAAAATCGATCCCACAACAAGGTTCACAATTCACATAGAAAGACTGCGGCGATGTTAAATTCATTATTTTACTACCTAGCATGCAACGATACGTGCAAGTGTGACGTGAATTTCACACGTGAATTAAATGATAACACAAGTGATAAGTAGAAGCTTTAACTTTAAAAACTAATTTTTCTAATATTTTTTATTTTGTAATACAATAGAATAGATGCAAACAATAAGGAGCTGATGGGACAACATACGACCCAACGCTCTGCACGCGCGCGACGGCACTAAACTTTGTATAGATGTCGCGTTACTCGCGGCCATTATGGAAAATGGCGACCGACACTAGCCGTCAAAGTTATTATAACCGATATTCAACTTTATCAACACGATATAAGTTCCAATTCTAATTACAACAAATCACTTTGGTTAGGCTATTCGATCGTATAATACGACAAATTCAAAGAGTCTCAAGTAGAGGTGAGCTTGATTCGTGGAGATGCTCTGTGTTCATCGGCTTGCATTAGGATCTACATTCTACATATTTTTGTCTCTTTTTCTTCAATGTGATTTCGAACAAATAATAAATTGTATTGTACGCTTGCGCGAATGTTATCCAATTTACGTGCGTAGTTCAATCGAAAACGAGCTTTATTTCTTTACAATAGACGATAAAATAATATTTTTCTAGTAACTAATGAATAATTATTTTATTTTTCTATTGTTGTGAAAGTTGTGATTAGTAATGCCATTTAAATATCTTGATCATTTTTTATACTCAATATTCGTTCTGCCTTTTTTTCAGTTTTAGTAATTGAGCTATTATGTACTACGTACTAGAGGCGACACTGCATTCAGCTACTCTGTTCCACTCAACTGCGGTGCATACACCGCACTTTAATCAGTCACTCGCTAGGCGCTTGTGGAGTTGTCACGTGTTTTGTTGATATAAAAAAATATCTTGATAAAAATATGCCGTCGTGTGTACTTAGATATTGCACAAATAATTCAAGAAATGTCAGTAAAAACCAAGAAATTACTTTTCATCGGTTAATAAGATATTTAATCAATAAAAAAAGTATTATAGATTAATAATAATAAATTATTCCTAAGACGCCATCTCGTCTCATGGAATTTAGATTATGAAATTAATATGTTCAGATGCGACATTTCTGTGGGTACTTAAGTATAGGACGAATATATTATTATACACATTTTTTTGTAGAAGCATATATAAGTTAATATGATTGGGCTAAAATTTTCATATTTAAATATGCTTCATATTATTCTTTTATTTTATTTTTAGGTATCCACATCAAAGTAAAGTGGAATAAATTCGTCCATTTTTAACTCTCGCGTACCTACCGGGCATTTATGAACGACTCTTATTATAATTTAAATAAATATATTTCTATGTTAAATGTTACGTTAATAAGTTTTGTTAAATATACATTTAGTATGTTTTCTTTTTATATTTGACATAGATACCTTTTATTATCCAATATTCAAATAAATATATCATTAAAATGTAATTGTAATGTAATATTATGTAAAATTATATTAAATAAGCAAATATAATATACAAAATAAATGACAAAATTTAAATATTATTCTCGATATAATTTACCTATTTAACAATATAATCTATCTCTACGGATCTATCTACCTACGGATCATTCTACCTATGTTTATTCTGTGATTAAAAAACCAACCGCGTGAACACAGAGTAGTGCACATTTTTTGTTTAAAATAGCCGTTCTAGTACGTAAGTACATATTACTTCAATGGTTTTAGTCAAGGAATATTAGGCATTAGCATAGTAATAAATAGAATCGGCTTAATAAACTAAAACAGAGGGAATGTTTTTTTGTGTACTTAATTAGAATTTTTAAACAGAAAGGGCTTTGCTCGGAGCTAGCCTGAGTGATACTATCCGTACTATGATAACCATAGTAGAACCACAATAGAACGACAGAGCCCAACGGATTATTAAGCTGTAGTGACGATGGGCCGCCTAAATGACTAAGAATCTACAACTGAGAGGGATGACAAGTTCTCGCTTCTCGAATGGCTACAGAACACCATTACTCCTAGTGGAGCAATGGTGTTCTGTAGTGTGTGTGTGTGTGGTGTGTCAAGTGGCAGCCTCGTAACTTAAAGCGAATTCTAGGAAGGCCCCAGACTAGATAGAGTGACGGCTAAGTTAGCATTCTAAAAGAAAACTTTAAAAATGAATGCAAGTGACAAATCGATCAGGACCATGATTTGTAGCATTGGACTGGTCCTGTCTTCAGCAGTGGACTTTCGAAGGGTTGTGATAAATTTAAAAAAGGGAGATAGTAATTAAATACCTTTTTTACGTGGTAGCCATGCTGCAACTATATTATTGTGGTTGGAGACCAATGGGTTGGCTCGACGGGGGTAGAACCACGCTCCCACAGAATACCAGCGTAAAATAGCACCTTAATGCTGTTGCGTTTCGTATGGTGAGTGTAGAGAACCGGAGACCGTTTTTACTGGAAACGAGGCATTCCACCTCAGTCCTCAGGGCTGGCAACCCATCTGCATTTTGATTTTTAATTGAAGATACATGTAGATGTCTGCCACAGCATCCATTTAACATCAAATGGACTGTGTGCTCGTTTGTCACCCTTATACCATTTAAAAAACCTGTATATGATGTTCCTTTATTATAGTTAGACAATAAAACATTTTTCTAAACAGCGGTATTGAACTGAACTTAATATCATCAGTAGGAACAATTATTCAACAAAGTAGAATGAAAAGGCCTCGGCGGTTCCCTGTAATCGGGGAATTGGAAAAATGTTCGGAACAAGCTACAAAGCGAACGTGAATAAAGCCGTGGGCGCTATCTGTTTGCAATGTAAAAAATTAATTTTAAACTACAGGTGAACTCCGCAAGGAGAATAATGTCTAGATAGAAATCATAATACCATTTAATTCATTTTTATGTTTCGATACAATGAACAATGGATACATGTTTTAAACAATACAATATATATGACCTGTTTTTTTTATAAAATAGGGGTAACAAACAAGCACTTAGTCCACCCGATGGTAAGTGGATGCTATGGCCCATTTATCCTCAATTAAGAATCAAAATACACATTCGAGGTCACCCCTGAGGACTAAGACGGAATGCCTCGTTTCCAGTAAAAAGGGTTTCTGGTTCCGTACACTCACCATACGAAACTCAGCAGCATGAAGCTGCTTTTTTACGCTGGTATTCTTTGAGAGCGTGGTCCTACCCCGGTCAAGCCGACCGGCTTAAACAGTATTGGCAAGTGCTTATTTTTTTGTGAATATTCGGTCCTGGACAATAGTACGATAGAATTACCATTCCTTACGTATCCAGTACCACCACCACCAGGACCACCTTTTACACTTCCTATGGTGCAGTTATATCAGTAGTATAGTTGTAGCAAGAATGGGTCGGCTCGACCGGGGAACCACGGGGACCACGCTCTCACAGAATTCCAGCGTGAAATAGTAGCTTAATGCTGCTGTGTTTCGTATGGTGAGTGTAGAGAACCGGAGACCCTTTTTACTGGAAAAGAGGCATTCTATCTTAGTCCTCACGGATAACAACGCATCTACATTTTGATTCGTAATCGAGGATAGATGTAGATGTCTATGGGTCACAGCAACCACTTACCATCAGGTGGAGTGTGTGCTCGTTGGTCACCCTATCCTATAAAAAAATAAGCCTCCCCCACATATAGCCGCGCTCCACAGCCGCAATTTATTATTATTGAGTTAACAGAAAGAGTCGTACTCGCTGTTAATTTCGCAGTATGCGAGCAACCCGGGTTCGATTCCCGGCGGCACCAATGACATTGTTAATTGCAATTTTAAGTGCTGATTTACCCCGTGCTCGGCAGTAAAGAAAACCATCGCGAGGAAATCTGCATGTCTGAGAAATAAGGACAAAATATTTCGAAGACATGTGAAGTTCACCAACACGCATTGGGACAACGCGGCGGACATTTCTTTGCCCTAAAACCGTCTCAGAGATGAGAGTGAAATCTCTCGGTGCCTCTTAGTGCCCAGCAATGGGACGTATATATGCTGTAACTTTAACATTTATCAGCAAGATGTTTCTGCTACCCATTTCCTATTTTATTTCTGTTCTGTCGTCTCGTACAACACAACAACAAAGTGTTCTGGGATAGTGGATTCAATAAAGTATGTAGTTATTATCATATACTACACTACTTTATTATCCTTTTATTCTATTTCTAGTCAATATTTTTACTAAAAAAAATATAACTTATGTAAAGATTTTTTATATTTACGCGAACACTGCACATTTAAATAAAACTAGTTTTTACGGATGTTATCGCGTATATTAACTATTTTATATTCCCAACTTTTCGCACTTTATAGCACCCATGGTCACGAAAGAATATTATATTCATAAAAAGAAATATTTATACTTAGTATTCCTAACAGTACTTAATAATCTAACAATCGGCCGTTCTGATTTTCCTGCCTGTCCTCAGGCAGTTTGACATCATGTTATGTGAGTTTATACACTTTTTTTTAAATAAATTTTAAATACAATATGAATTTTCATTTAAGCAATCTGAGTAAATATGTTTAATATACATGTTTTCACCAAAATACAATTGGCAATTAATATGAATTTTCATCCGCTAAGAAAAAAAAATGTACTTGTTGTAACTACCAAATAAATTATCAAATCGGCCATCCTAACTTATTAATTGAATGCCCTCATTCAAATCTATATGTAAAAATCAGAACTTAACAGTAGTATCCATTACAATTGTGATACATATTATTAAAACATTTAATATGGTATAATTTATATTTTGGCACTATCACAGCACTGACGCAATATCCTTCAAATATTAGTTATATTACAATTTGTAAACACAGATTTTCCCAGCATAAGTTCGACAAATGAAATATTACTATGTAACGTTGCACGTACATGTATACATAATTATAATTAAACGGTTTATTAAAATTAAATAAACATTTAATAAACTAAATAAAAATAAAATAAAAGTTATTAACAAAAAAAAAATAATTCTATAATTAACTTAGGTATCCTATTAATAAAACAAATCAGTAAACTAAAAGAACGAATTAAATAATAAATCAAATATTAAAATATTGTATTTCGAACAAACACTCTGACGCTTCGTTACTCTATGCGCTTTGCAACTCTCGCGTCAGAGTTTTACCCGGCCGGTATTATTCCACGGCGTCGCGCTCCCGCCCATTCTCCGCCCGAGCGCCCTGGGAGGCGCACACTACCACTGCAGCCGCGTTCACAAGCTCTGCTTTGTGTCCTCGTACGCGCTTGCAAATTTTAATCCCATTTTGGAAAAAGTTTAAAATAATATAATAATTCCGGCACTGTGGCCGTATAGTTTTTTCGTTAATTCTCGTCACCGAGACCTCCGTATCGTCTTGCACCCCGTAAGGGTAAGTGTTGAAACGTTACCTAGTTTTAAGTAGTGAAAGTGTTTTATAGGTAGTGTAATTTGATCATGCCAGGCTGTTTGCTTTTAGCTATTTAATTGCCACGTTATTAGTGTTATTTGCATGTAAGTAATGTATGTAGCCGCTGTGCGCGTTGGCAAAAGTACCGTTACAAAATGGCGTCTCATACATTTTGCACCGCGATCAAATATCGCAAGTCACCATCATGTTTCAACCAATGCACAGCCTAAATTAGTTATCCTGGTACATTTAAACAGTATTTTACACTTGCCGTAATTTTAATTCATGTGTATTTTAATTGCGCCTCACCGCTATGACGCTTGCCTTCCATTCCGCCTTGTAACTCCGTTCTGATTATGAACACCCGCCAGCTACTCTCTGTGCTCCCATCTACTGCTAGCCTGCGATATACCGGGGGTTCATAATCGGCGGCATTTTATTACCTGGACCTAAATTTGGACGACGTTGTTTCCAGGGTGCAATTTTACGACTACAACCGTGGCGGTCGTCCTTCTTAAGAGGGTCTAGGCCTCCCCTCGACGCCGCCACCGCCACAGCCAGCTGCCCACGGCGCTCCCCGTGAACAGTCCAACCCCCCGGCCCTGCTCGACCACCTCGCGGCCACATAGGGGAGTACCTGACCCTGCCAGTGAAGCCAGACGGGCATTTTTTTTAAATTATCGGAACCACGCCCACGACCTTTTCTTTTACCAATATATAATTTTTTTTTATGACTGGTTGTTGCCTTATTTTAAACGTCAACCGTCTCAATGGCGCCCATAAACGTGGTAAAAAAGGTCTGGTTTCACTGCGTAGGAGTAGTTGGTGTTTGTGTCGTTTTGTGTTTGTGAAACGTTTTTGTTTTTTTGTTTTTTGGTTGCAGCAACTAATGTGTACGAATTTCATTATTGTGTTTGTTTTAGGAATTTTATTGAATTTCAATTGATTTATTTATTTACTTGTATTATTTGAGAGATCATAAACTTTAATCCCTAACTAAGAATTTGTTTAGTTTCGAATAACTTTTCGTAATCACTCTATGCCGTGCACTACCCTATGTTGTTTACGTTCTATCATTGTACAGAGTAGTTAGCGTGCAGAGTGGTCACTGTGTAATCTGTGATAGAGTAAATTTAATATTGTTCCGAGGTATTACTATTCTATTCTGCAGTAGGTTTTTTTTCTCGTGGTTTTTTTTTCTCGGTGATATTATTATTATTGAAATTTTATGAATTGTAACTATTCCCTATTGTTGCTGCAGAACTCTAGTTCAGTTGAGTCACGCATGCGTTGGTAGTATTTTAAATTATTCAATCAATTGTTTTTTATTTTAATTCTTAGGCATATTATTATTATCTTGTTGTTGTTTTATTTAATTGTTCGAGTACACATTAGTTGCGTATTTTAATTTTTTTGTTGCGCTGCTTCTTTTATTTTGGTGGCAGTTGCTTTATTCTTTTTACTGCTTCTTTTATACGCCAATCGTTTTAGTCAACCAGAACGTTCTTAGTACCTGATATTATAATTGTAGCGGAACGGAGTAGATTAAGTCAGTAACGACTCAACACTTACCTCTTTGCGGTTATACGCGTGTTATAATGGCGCACTCGGTTAAATTCCTATCGTTGCAAAAGTCGGAGTTAGAATACGAAGTTGCCATTAGAGGTGCCACCCCGGCTGACACAGTCAGAGAGTTACGCGAGCAGATTGCTAAATTAGGTCCACTCTTTCCTTCGGAGGACATTCTCGAGAGCGTTTTGTCTGTCGGCGATGATTTAAAGGGAGTCAGCGATGCTTTAATTAAGCTAAGAGCATATATCGAGGCGCCTAGCGATGGGAATGCGTTGCTTCGTGCTCGCAACCTCATTAACCACCTCCATCATCGACTCAACCGTATAGTTTGTGATAGCACGACCCAGCAAGGGGTGGTGGATACGTGTGTTTCGGAATACAGGCAACTTTTGGAACGCTATAATGCTATTACTGCTACTGATTCCACCCCTTCTCTGGCATCTAGAGACCCTCAGTCTACTGCTGCTTTACCTCTCAACGTTAACGTAACTTGTGAGCGCGGCGTGGCTAGTGAGTTCACTAAGTTTAAGTTCGACGGCAAATCTTGCGTTCGTGCATTTATCCAGCGCATCAATGAATACAGCCAGTCGAGGAATATACCGGGGGAAAAACTGCTGTCTTACTGCGCTGAGATTTTTACCGGCGATGCCTTGCATTGGTATCGTGCCATTCGGGACCAGGTATCTAATTGGGACGAGTTAGTTTCCCTTCTTAGAGAAGATTTCGACCAGGCCGATTATGATTACAGACTCTTGTCGGAGATTCGGGCCAGAACTCAGGGCGAGTCTGAAAATATAACTATTTACATTTCTATTATGACTGGGCTATTCTCACGTTTGTCCAAGAGCCTGTCTAACGAAGACAAACTTGAGATCATTTTACATAACATCCGCCCATGCTACGCCAGCACCTTAGCTTCTGTTCCGAAGATCTCAGACCTCGACACCTTGCGTTCGCTCTGTCGTAATTACGAGAACATTCAGGCTCGCCTAGTGGGATTCCACGAACCTCCGAAGGTCTCTTCAGGAACACTGGCGCCAGAGTTTGCTTACGCTGGTCAGTCTGCAAGTAGGTTTAATCAAGGCAGCGGCCAAAGTTTCAATAAAAGACCTTACAATAACTTTTACAATAGAAGCAACAATAATTACAATACAGGTAATAAAACTTATACTGAAAATAATAATTATGTGCATGCGGTGCAACAGCAGTACCAAAAGTCTCTTTTTGTCCTATATGTCGTAATAACACCCACAACCTTCGTCAATGCAAAGCAAATAGGGATAGAATATTTTGTTTTGTTTGTGGCCAGGAAGGCGTCAAGTCACCAGACTGTCCGAAGTGTTGCAAGGATAACCCGTGCACTGCAAAATAAAAACTGATAGACCAGCAGAATTGTACTGAAGTCCTGCCACCCAAGTTTGACCAAGAGGATTGGCAGAGCTGGCTTAACACTGTTAATGTTTTCTTCAATTCTTATAAAGTTGATACAATTCTGCTGGACAAACCATTGCATGATCCTAGACCTTACGCTTGTGTACAAATCAATGATTTTAAGCTTTTTTTTTTTTTTTATAGAAGAGGGGGCAAACGAGCATGTGGCTCACCTGATGTTAAGTGACTACCGCCGCCCATGATCAACCGCAACACCAGGGGAATTGCAGGTGCGTTGCCGGCCCTTTAGAAAGGAGTAAGCTCTTTTCTTGAAGGTCCCCAGGTCGTATCGGTCCGGAAAAATCACCGGTGGTAAATTATTCCACAGAGAGGTTGTACGCGGAAGAAAACTCCTTTTGAAACGTACAGTGGTGGACCGCCAAGCATCCAGATGGTGTGGATGGTATCGGGACGTTTGCCGTGTAGTGCGTTCACGAAATTTGGCGGCTGGGATTAATCCGAACAATTCCTCAGAGCACTCCCCGTGATAGATGCGATAAAATACGCAAAGAGATGCAACATCTCTTCGCAGCGCCAGTGAATCGAGCCGATCGGAAAGCACTCGGTCGTCGACGATTCTATTTATATTATATAAGCTATTTGGCCTCTTAGATTCAGGCTCAGCTGTGTCCATTTTAGGTGATAAAGCTTATAGGAAGCTAGAGGAACGGGGTTTACAGCTGCATAGGGACAACTTAATTACAGTCACGGCTGCTGGGGGTCAATCTATGACCAGCATTGGCTATATGTTTCTCCCTATAAACTTTGAGAATGAGTACCATATAATTAAGTCATTTGTTGTGCCAGACATCAATATTGATCTCGTGTTGGGGATCGATTTTTGGCGCGAGTTTAACATTTTTCCTAGACATTTCTCAAGCATTACATTTTCTAATGCCGCAGTATTGAATGCTAGCCTTAGTACCGATTCTACCACTTTCATACAAGCGTATGACCACTTAACTGTTTCGGAGAGATCAGTGGCGGATGACATCATTTCTCAATTTAGCGACATTTCCGCCGAACGTCGGGGTTTGGGCGAGACGAGTTTGGTCACTCACCGTATTGATACGGGAGATGCTGAGCCAGTTCGTCAAAGGTACTATAGGTTGTCTCCAGAGAAGCAGCGGATCCTTGCCGAGCAGGTCGACGAGATGCTGGCTCTGGACGTAATTGAGCAGTGCGAAAGTGCTTGGTCATCACCAGTTCTCATTGTTACGAAGAAAAACGGTCAGCCTCGGTTTTGCCTCGACAGCCGCAAGCTCAATTCCATCACGAAGCGCGACGCCTATAGTCTACCCTACATTTCCGAGATCTTGGATAATCTTCGCGATGCTCGCTACTTATCTAGTATCGATTTATCCAAAGCCATTTGGCAGATACCTATAGCACAGGAGGACCGGGACAAGACTGCTTTTTATGTGCCTAATCGCGGTACCTATCGTTTTAAGCGCACTGCTTTTGGTTTAACTAACGCCCCGGCTACACAGCAAAGGTTGGTTGATCTGTTATTTAGGGAATTTGACCTCAGTCTTTGCATACCTAGACGACATTATTATCGTCTCAAACGACTTCAATTCCCATGTTTCCCTATTACTTCGGGTTCTTAATAAGCTGAAACAGGCCAACCTCACTGTAAACCTAGAGAAATGTCAATTCTTCCGCAGTCAGCTCAAATACCTGGGTTACGTCGTTGATAGTAGTGGTTTACGTACCGATCCTGAGAAGGTGGAAGCAATCCTCAATTACCCGACACCTACATGTCGTAAGGACGTTAAGCGCTTCCTCGGGACTGCTACTTGGTATCGTCGTTTCGTCCCCAATTTTAGTACCATTGCAGGCCCCTTAAACAAGTTAACTTCGAGTAAGAAGGGTGGACCACCTTTTGCCTCGTCTGCCTAAGCTGATGCTGCCTTCAAGAAACTTAAGGAGTGTTTAGTTTCCGCTCCTGTTCTTTCCTGCCCTGACTACGATAAGCCATTCGAAGTACACACCGATGCCAGCAATTACGGCGTGGGTGCGATGCTGACGCAGACTATAGATGGTAAGGAGCACCCCGTTGCTTATATGAGCAAGTCGTTGTCAGCAGCAGAGAGGAACTACAGTATAACGGAGCGTGAGACATTAGCTGTCGTCATCGCCCTGGAGCACTGGAGGTGTTACTTGGAGAACGGTAAGCCATTCACTGTCTATACTGATCACAGTGCGTTAAAATGGTTTCTGTCTCTCAGGAACCCTACCGGTAGATTAGCTCGCTGGGGTGTAAGATTGTCCTCATTTCATTTAGAATTCAAGCATCGTAAGGGTGTGGACAATGTGATCCCCGATGCCCTCTCTAGAGCTCTTCCCGTCTCGGCGATTAGTACTTCCGGTTCGAACATGGTGACATCGGATTCTTGGTACAAAAATATTTATAATTCTTGCCTTTCTAAGCCGCAAACTTTCCCGAATTTCATTATCAAGGGTGGCAAGTTATTCAGGCGTGCCAAGAATAATCACTCACTTTCATCCGAGTTCTTATGGAAGGAGGTTGTACCTTTTGAGCTACGCGAGCAGGTGATCAACGAGAATCATGCGGAACCCACGGCTGGACATCTCGGCGTTTTTAAAACATACCATCGTATTGCCTTGCGCTACTTTTGGCCTGGTATGCACCAGGACGTGGTGAAGTTCGTTGCCTCCTGCGAGAAGTGCTTGTCTTACAAGGCTCAAAATCACCAAACCTTGGGAGCAATGGGCCGCCCGAAGCAGTGTTCTAGGCCATTTCAAATGATTTCAATTGATTTGATGGGCCCCTTGCCTGTCACTAGGAAGCAGAACACTTATATCTTCGTAGTCACATGCTGCTTCTCGAAATATTGCCTAATTTTCCCATTAAGAAGTGCTACTGCCACTACAGTCACGAAGTTACTGGAAGAGTCTGTTTTCCTCGTCCATGGTGTCCCTCAGACCATATTTTTGGACAATGGCGGCCAGTTTATTTCGAAGGTCACTGAGTCACTTTTCCATCGTTATAAGGTCCCTAACGTGTTCTTCACGCCAAAGTACACCCCTCAAATTAATTTGGTAGAACGACATAATCGTTCAATTATCACGTGTATCTCAACTTTCGTGGACAACGATCATCGCAGTTGGGATACATATATTCCGAAGGTTCAGTTCGCCCTCAACAATTCGGTGAGTGAGGCGACTGGTTTCACTCCATCCTTCCTGGTGTTCGGCAGGGAGCTCGTTACATGTGGCTCGCATTATTTAGATAACGATTTAGGCGATGAGGTTTTATTCCTTCCCCGTGACATCTACGCGGAGGATTTGGGTTGTCTTAAGGAAGTTTTCGATACTGTAAAGGCCAAATTGTGGCATGCTCATGCTAAAAACTCAACCCACTATAACCTTCGGCGCAAGCCTATGGAATTTAACATTGGTGACACTGTAATGAAACGCGCATATGTTTTAAGTGATAAGGATAAGTTCTTTAGTAAAAAACTTGCGCCAAAATTTATTAAATGTCGCGTCATCGGTAAAAAGTCACCCCTAGTTTACATCCTGGCTGACATGTCTGGGAAAGATATTGGCACCTGGCACATCAAGGATTTGAAATTAACAGGACACAATACTTAGTCATATATGTATACACTTTTTTTTTAAAGTGGTACTTCCCCGTGTGGTGTCGGGTTAGAATAGCACCACCCCATTTCTTCCTGTGGGTGTCGTAAAAGTCGACTAAGGGATAGGGTAGTAGTGTGTTGTGGGAGATGGGCTAGCAACCATCACTGCAATATCACAAGATCTCCATGTTACACCTACAAGTACACTTAATTAAGTTGCATGTGTTCTGCTTGTTACTTAGGAATACACTAGCGTTATATTTATATATATACATGGTGCTCGTTTTACCCTGGTCACACTTTTACATCTTTAGCTCTAGGTATTCGTATGGGTCTTCCAGTCTAGCCGATGCTGGAACACCTTGCCAAATGACAGGATGCGTCAACTACCCTATTGATGTTCGTTGACGCTGATATAATCGTGAAGTATGAGAGATGTTGTATAAAAGGATAATGCGAATACATAACAATTTAGAGCGGATTTTATTAATTAAGAGTAATAAAATCCTTATGTAGCGCGCGGGGTACTGTAACGTTGCACGTACATGTATACATAATTATAATTAAACGGTTTATTAAAATTAAATAAACATTTAATAAACTAAATAAAAATAAAATAAAAGCTATTAACAAAAAAAATAATTCTATAATTAACTTAGGTATCGTATTAATAAAACAAATCAGTAAACTAAAAGAACGAATTAAATAATAAATCAAATATTAAAATATTGTATTTCGAACAAACACTCTGACGCTTCGTTACTCTATGCGCTTTGCAACTCTCGCGTCAGAGTTTTACCCGGCCGGTATTATTCCACGGCGTCGCGCTCCCGACCATTCTCCGCCCGAGCGCCCTGGGAGGCGCACACTACCACTGCAGCCGCGTTCACAAGCTCTGCTTTGTGTCCTCGTACGCGCTTGCAAATTTTAATCCCATTTTGGAAAAAGTTTAAAATAATATAATAATTCCGGCACTGTGGCCGTATAGTTTTTTCGTTAATTCTCGTCACCGAGACCTCCGTATCGTCTTGCACCCCGTAAGGGTAAGTGTTGAAACGTTACCTAGTTTTAAGTAGTGAAAGTGTTTTATAGGTAGTGTAATTTGATCATGCCAGGCTGTTTGCTTTTAGCTATTTAATTGCCACGTTATTAGTGTTATTTGCATGTAAGTAATGTATGTAGCCGCTGTGCGCGTTGGCAAAAGTACCGTTACAAAATGGCGTCTCATACATTTCGCACCGCGATCAAATATCGCAAGTCACCATCATGTTTCAACCAATGCACAGCCTAAATTAGTTATCCTGGTACATTTAAACAGTATTTTACACTTGCCGTAATTTTAATTCATGTGTATTTTAATTGCGCCTCACCGCTATGACGCTTGCCTTCCATTCCGCCTTGTAACTCCGTTCTGATTATGAACACCCGCCAGCTACTCTCTGTGCTCCCATCTACTGCTAGCCTGCGATATACCGGGGGTTCATAATCGGCGGCATTTTATTACCTGGACCTAAATTTGGACGACGTTGTTTCCAGGGTGCAATTTTACGACTACAACCGTGGCGGTCGTCCTTCTTAAGAGGGTCTAGGCCTCCCCTCGACGCCGCCACCGCCACAGCCAGCTGCCCACGGCGCTCCCCGTGAACAGTCCAACCCCCCCGGCCCTGCTCGACCACCTCGCGGCCACATAGGGGAGTACCTGACCCTGCCAGTGAAGCCAGACGGGCATTTTTTTTAAATTATCGGAACCACGCCCACGACCTTTTCTTTTACCAATATATAATTTTTTTTTATGACTGGTTGTTGCCTTATTTTAAACGTCAACCGTCTCAACTACAGGTGAACACTCAAGCTTAACTTTAGAATCAGTTGTAGATGCTAACCGCGAGCACACACGTGATGCATCGGTCTCAGTTCACAGATTTTGTTATTTGATGGGTTACGGTTACCGCGTACACACAGGGTACATCGGTCTCTCTCCTTCTTTAATCAATGAAATACCGCGTACACACAGGATGTATCGGCCTCTGTCCATTTACTTTAAATTGGGCTACCGCGTACACACACAGGTTGTATCGGCCTCTGTCTAATTACTTTAAATTGATGGGTTACCGCGTACACACACAGGGTGTATCGGCCTCTGTCTATTTACTTTAAATTGATGGGCTACCGCGTACACACACAGGATGTATCCTCTGTCTATTTACTATAAATTGGTGGGCTACCGCGTACACACACAGGATGTATCGGCCTCTGTCTATTTACTTTAAATTGATGGCCTACAGCGTACACACACAGGATGTATCGGCCTCTGTCTATTTACTTTAAATTGGTGGGTTACCGCGTACACACACAGGTTGTATCGGCCTCTGTCTATTTACTTTAAATTGGTGGGTTACCGCGTACACACACAGGTTGTATCGGCCTCTGTCTATTTACTTTAAATTGATGGCCTACAGCGTACACACACAGGTTGTATCGGCCTCTGTCTATTTACTTTAAATTGATGGCCTACAGCGTACACACACAGGATGTATCGGCCTCTGTCTATTTACTTTAAATTGATGGCCTACAGCGTACACACACAGGTTGTATCGGCCTCTGTCTATTTACTTTAAATTGATGGCCTACAGCGTACACACACAGGATGTATCGGCCTCTGTCTATTTACTTTAAATTGGTGGGTTACCGCGTACACACACAAGATGTATCGGCCTCTGTCTACTACTTTAAATTGGTGGGTTACCGCGTACACACACAAGATGTATCGGCCTCTGTCTATTTACTTTAAATTGATGGCCTACAGCGTACACACACAGGATGTATCTGCCTCTGTCTATTTACTTTAAATTGGTGGGTTACCGCGTACACACACAAGATGTATCGGCCTCTGTCTATTACTTTAAATTGGTGGGTTACCGCGTACACACACAAGATGTATCGGCCTCTGTCTATTTACTTTAAATTGATGGCCTACAGCGTACACACACAGGATGTATCGGCCTCTGTATATTTACTTTAAATTGATGGCCTACAGCGTACACACACAGGATGTATCTGCCTCTGTCTATTTACTTTAAATTGGTGGGTTACCGCGTACACACACAAGATGTATCGGCCTCTGTCTATTACTTTAAATTGGTGGGTTACCGCGTATACACACAAGATGTGTCGGCCTCTGTCAATTTACTTTAAATTGATGGCCTACAGCGTACACACACAGGATGTATCGGCCTCTGTCTATTTACTTTAAATTGGTGGGTTACCGCGTACACACACAAGATGTATCGGCCTCTGTCTATTACTTTAAATTGGTGGGTTACCGCGTGCACACACAAGATGTATCGGCCTCTGTCTATTTACTTTAAATTGATAGCCTACAGCATACACACACAGGATGTATCTGCCTCTGTCTATTTACTTTAAATTGGTGGGTTACCGCGTACACACACAAGATGTATCGGCCTCTGTATATTACTTTAAATTGGTGGGTTATCGCGTACACACACAAGATGTATCGGCCTCTGTCTATTTACTTTAAATTGATGGCCTACAGCGTACACACACAGGTTGTATCGGCCTCTGTCTATTTACTTTAAATTGATGGCCTACAGCGTACACACACAGGTTGTATCGGCCTCTGTCTATTTACTTTAAATTGGTGGGTTACCGCGTACACACACAAGATGTATCGGCCTCTGTCTATTACTTTAAATTGATGGCCTACAGCGTACACACACAGGATGTATCGGCCTCTGTCTATTTACTTTAAATTGGTGGGTTACCGCGTACACACACAGGTTGTATCGGCCTCTGTCTATTTACTTTAAATTGATGGCCTACAGCGTACACACACAGGATGTATCGGCCTCTGTCTATTTACTTTAAATTGATGGGCTACCGCGTACACACACATGGTGTATCGGCCTCTGTCTATTTACTTTAAATTTGTGGGTTACCGCGTACACACACAAGATGTATCGGCCTCTGTCTATTTACTGTAAATTTGTGGGTTACCGCGTACACACACAGGTTGTATCGGCCTCTGTCTATTTACTTTAAATTGATGGCCTACAGCGTACACACACAGGATGTATCGGCCTCTGTCTATTTACTTTAAATTGGTGGGTTACTGCGTACACACACAGGATGTATCGGCCTCTGTCTATTTACTTTAAATTGATGGGCTACCGCGTACACACACAGGATGTATCGGCCTCTGTCTATTTACTTTAAATTTGTGGGTTACCGCGTACACACACAAGATGTATCGGCCTCTGTCTATTTACTTTAAATTTGTGGGATACCGCGTACACACACAGGTTGTATAGGCCTCTGTCTATTTACTTTAAATTGATGGCCTACAGCGTACACACACAGGATGTATCGGCCTCTGTCTATTTACTTTAAATTGGTGAGTTACCGCGTACACACACAAGTTGTATCGGCCTCTGTCTATTTACTTTAAATTGATGGCCTACAGCGTACACACACAGGATGTATCGGCCTCTGTCTATTTACTTTAAATTGATGGCCTACAGCGTACACACACAGGATGTATCTGCCTCTGTCTATTTACTTTAAATTGGTGGGTTACCGCGTACACACACAAGATGTATCGGCCTCTGTCTATTACTTTAAATTGGTGGGTTACCGCGTATACACACAAGATGTATCGGCCTCTGTCAATTTACTTTAAATTGATGGCCTACAGCGTACACACACAGGATGTATCGGCCTCTGTCTATTTACTTTAAATTGGTGGGTTACCGCGTACACACACAAGATGTATCGGCCTCTGTCTATTACTTTAAATTGGTGGGTTACCGCGTAAACACACAAGATGTATCGGCCTCTGTCTATTTACTTTAAATTGATAGCCTACAGCATACACACACAGGATGTATCTGCCTCTGTCTATTTACTTTAAATTGGTGGGTTACCGCGTACACACACAAGATGTATCGGCCTCTGTCTATTACTTTAAATTGGTGGGTTACCGCGTACACACACAAGATGTATCGGCCTCTGTCTATTTACTTTAAATTGATGGCCTACAGCGTACACACACAGGTTGTATCGGCCTCTGTCTATTTACTTTAAATTGGGCTACCGCGTACACACACAGGTTGTATCGGCCTCTGTCTATTTACTTTAAATTGATGGGCTACCGCGTACACACACAGGATGTATCGGCCTCTGTCTATTTACTTTAAATTGGTGGGTTACCGTGTACACACACATGGTGTATCGGCCTCTTTCCATTTACTTTAAATTGGTGGGCTACCGTGTACACACACAGGTTGTATCGGCCTCTGTCTATTTACTTTAAATTGATGGCCTACAGCGTACACACACAGGATGTATCGGCCTCTGTCTATTTACTTTAAATTGATGGGCTACCGCGTACACACACAGGATGTATCGGCCTCTGTCCATTTACTTTAAATTGGGCTACCGCGTACACACACAGGTTGTATCGGCCTCTGTCTATTTACTTTAAATTGATGGGCTACCGCGTACACACACAGGATGTATCGGCCTCTGTCTATTTACTTTAAATTGATGGGCTACCGCGTACACACACAGGTTGTATCGGCCTCTGTCTATTTACTTTAAATTGGTGGGTTACCACGTACACACACAGGTTGTATCGGCCTCTGTCTATTTACTTTAAATTAATGGCCTACAGCGTACACACACAGGTTGTATCGGCCTCTGTCTATTTACTTTAAATTGATGGCCTACAGCGTACACACACAGGATGTATCGGCCTCTGTCTATTTACTTTAAATTGCTGGGTTACCGCGTACACACACAGGTTGTATCGGCCTCTGTCTATTTACTTTAAATTGATGGCCTACAGTGTACACACACAGGATGTATCGGCCTCTGTCTATTTACTTTAAATTGGTGGGTTACCGCGTATACACACAGGTTGTATCGGCCTCTGTCTATTTACTTTAAATTGGTGGGTTACCACGTACACACACAGGTTGTATCGGCCTCTGTCTATTTACTTTAAATTGATGGCCTACAGCGTACACACACAGGTTGTATCGGCCTCTGTCTATTTACTTTAAATTGATGGCCTACAGCGTACACACACAGGATGTATCGGCCTCTGTCTATTTACTTTAAATTGGTGGGTTACCGCGTACACACACAGGTTGTATCGGCCTCTGTCTATTTACTTTAAATTGATGGCCTACAGCGTACACACACAGGATGTATCGGCCTCTGTCTATTTACTTTAAATTGGTGGGTTACCGCGTACACACACAGGTTGTATCGGCCTCTGTCTATTTACTTTAAATTGGTGGGTTACCGCGTACACACACAGGTTGTATCGGCCTCTGTCTATTTACTTTAAATTGATGGCCTACAGCGTACACACACAGGTTGTATCGGCCTCTGTCTATTTACTTTAAATTGATGGCCTACAGCGTACACACACAGGTTGTATCGGCCTCTGTCTATTTACTTTAAATTGGTGGGTTACCGCGTACACACACAAGATGTATCGGCCTCTGTCTACTACTTTAAATTGGTGGGTTACCGCGTACACACACAAGATGTATCGGCCTCTGTCTATTTACTTTAAATTGATGGCCTACAGCGTACACACACAGGATGTTTCTGCCTCTGTCTATTTACTTTAAATTGGTGGGTTACCGCGTACACACACAAGATGTATCGGCCTCTGTCTATTACTTTAAATTGGTGGGTTACCGCGTACACACACAAGATGTATCGGCCTCTGTCTATTTACTTTAAATTGATGGCCTACAGCGTACACACACAGGATGTATCGGCCTCTGTCTATTTACTTTAAATTGATGGCCTACAGCGTACACACACAGGATGTATCTGCCTCTGTCTATTTACTTTAAATTGGTGGGTTACCGCGTACACACACAAGATGTATCGGCCTCTGTCTATTACTTTAAATTGGTGGGTTACCGCGTATACACACAAGATGTATCGGCCTCTGTCAATTTACTTTAAATTGATGGTCTACAGCGTACACACACAGGATGTATCGGCCTCTGTCTATTACTTTAAATTGGTGGGTTACCGCGTACACACACAAGATGTATCGGCCTCTGTCTATTTACTTTAAATTGATAGCCTACAGCATACACACACAGGATGTATCTGCCTCTGTCTATTTACTTTAAATTGGTGGGTTACCGCGTACACACACAAGATGTATCGGCCTCTGTCTATTACTTTAAATTGGTGGGTTACCGCGTACACACACAAGATGTATCGGCCTCTGTCTATTTACTTTAAATTGATGGCCTACAGCGTACACACACAGGTTGTATCGGCCTCTGTCTATTTACTTTAAATTGATGGCCTACAGCGTACACACACAGGTTGTATCGGCCTCTGTCTATTTACTTTAAATTGATGGGCTACCGCGTACACACACAGGATGTATCGGCCTCTGTCTACTTACTTTAAATTGATGGGCTACCGCGTACACACACAGGTTGTATCGGCCTCTGTCTATTTACTTTAAATTGATGGCCTACAGTGTACACACACAGGATGTATCGGCCTGTGTCTATTTACTTTAAATTGGTGGGTTACCGCGTATACATACAGGTTGTATCGGCCTCTGTCTATTTACTTTAAATTGGTGGGTTACCACGTACACACACAGGTTGTATCGGCCTCTGTCTATTTACTTTAAATTGATGGCCTACAGCGTACACACACAGGTTGTATCGGCCTCTGTCTATTTACTTTAAATTGATGGCCTACAGCGTACACACACAGGATGTATCGGCCTCTGTCTATTTACTTTAAATTGGTGGGTTACCGCGTACACACACAGGTTGTATCGGCCTCTGTCTATTTACTTTAAATTGATGGCCTACAGTGTACACACACAGGATGTATCGGCCTCTGTCTATTTACTTTAAATTGGTGGGTTACCGCGTATACACACAGGTTGTATCGGCCTCTGTCTATTTACTTTAAATTGGTGGGTTACCACGTACACACACAGGTTGTATCGGCCTCTGTCTATTTACTTTAAATTGATGGCCTACAGCGTACACACACAGGATGTATCGGCCTCTGTCTATTTACTTTAAATTGGTGGGTTACCGCGTACACACACAGGTTGTATCGGCCTCTGTCTATTTACTTTAAATTGATGGCCTACAGCGTACACACACAGGATGTATCGGCCTCTGTCTATTTACTTTAAATTGGTGGGTTACCACGTACACACACAGGTTGTATCGGCCTCTGTCTATTTACTTTAAATTGGTGGGTTACCGCGTACACACACAGGTTGTATCGGCCTCTGTCTATTTACTTTAAATTGATGGCCTACAGCGTACACACACAGGTTGTATCGGCCTCTGTCTATTTACTTTAAATTGATGGCCTACAGCGTACACACACAGGATGTATCGGCCTCTGTCTATTTACTTTAAATTGGTGGGTTACCGCGTACACACACAAGATGTATCGGCCTCTGTCTACTACTTTAAATTGGTGGGTTACCGCGTACACACACAAGATGTATCGGCCTCTGTCTATTTACTTTAAATTGATGGCCTACAGCGTACACACACAGGATGTATCTGCCTCTGTCTATTTAATTTAAATTGGTGGGTTACCGCGTACACACACAAGATGTATCGGCCTCTGTCTATTACTTTAAATTGGTGGGTTACCGCGTACACACACAAGATGTATCGGCCTCTGTCTATTTACTTTAAATTGATGGCCTACAGCGTACACACACAGGATGTATCGGCCTCTGTCTATTTACTTTAAATTGATGGCCTACAGCGTACACACACAGGATGTATCTGCCTCTGTCTATTTACTTTAAATTGGTGGGTTACCGCGTACACACACAAGATGTATCGGCCTCTGTTTATTACTTTAAATTGGTGGGTTACCGCGTATACACACAAGATGTATCGGCCTCTGTCAATTTACTTTAAATTGATGGCCTACAGCGTACACACACAGGATGTATCGGTCTCTGTCTATTTACTTTAAATTGGTGGGTTACCGCGTACACACACAAGATGTATCGGCCTCTGTCTATTACTTTAAATTGGTGGGTTACCGCGTACACACACAAGATGTATCGGCCTCTGTCTATTTACTTTAAATTGATAGCCTACAGCATACACACACAGGATGTATCTGCCTCTGTCTATTTACTTTAAATTGGTGGGTTACCGCGTACACACACAAGATGTATCGGCCTCTGTCTATTACTTTAAATTGGTGGGTTACCGCGTACACACACAAGATGTATCGGCCTCTGTCTATTTACTTTAAATTGATGGCCTACAGCGTACACACACAGGTTGTATCGGCCTCTGTCTATTTACTTTAAATTGATGGCCTACAGCGTACACACACAGGTTGTATCGGCCTCTGTCTATTTACTTTAAATTGGTGGGTTACCGCGTACACACACAAGATGTATCGGCCTCTGTCTATTACTTTAAATTGATGGCCTACAGCGTACACACACAGGATGTATCGGCCTCTGTCTATTTACTTTAAATTGGTGGGTTACCGCGTACACACACAGGTTGTATCGGCCTCTGTCTATTTACTTTAAATTGATGGCCTACAGCGTACACACACAGGATGTATCGGCCTCTGTCTATTTACTTTAAATTGATGGGCTACCGCGTACACACACATGGTGTATCGGCCTCTGTCTATTTACTTTAAATTTATGGGTTACCGCGTACACACACAAGATGTATCGGCCTCTGTCTATTTACTGTAAATTTGTGGGTTACCGCGTACACACACAGGTTGTATCGGCCTCTGTCTATTTACTTTAAATTAATGGCCTACAGCGTACACACACAGGATGTATCGGCCTCTGTCTATTTACTTTAAATTGGTGGGTTACTGCGTACACACACAGGATGTATCGGCCTCTGTCTATTTACTTTAAATTGATGGGCTACCGCGTACACACACAAGATGTATCGGCCTCTGTCTATTTACTTTAAATTTGTGGGTTACCGCGTACACACACAGGTTGTATAGGCCTCTGTCTATTTACTTTAAATTGATGGCCTACAGCGTACACACACAGGATGTATCGGCCTCTGTCTATTTACTTTAAATTGATGAGTTACCGCGTACACACACAGGTTGTATCGGCCTCTGTCTATTTACTTTAAATTGATGGCCTACAGCGTACACACACAGGATGTATCGGCCTCTGCCTATTTACTTTAAATTGATGGGCTACCGCGTACACACACAGCATGTATCGGCCTCTGTCCATTTACTTTAAATTGGGCTACCGCGTACACACACAGGTTGTATCGGCCTCTGTCTATTTACTTTAAATTGATGGGCTACCGCGTACACACACAGGATGTATCTTCCTCTGTCTATTTACTTTAAATTGATGGGCTACCGCGTAGACACACGGTGTATCGGCCTCTGTCTATTTACTTTAAATTGATGGGCTACCGCGTACACACACAGGATGTATCGGCCTCTGTCTATTTACTTTAAATTTGTGGATTACCGTGTACACACACAGGGTGTATCGGCCTCTGTCCATTTACTTTAAATTGGTGGGCTACCGTGTACATACACATGCTGTATCGGCCTCTTTCCATTTACTTTAAATTGGTGGGCTACCGTGTACACACACATGGTGTATCGGCCTCTTTCCATTTACTTTAAATTGGTGGGCTACCGTGTACACACACATGGTGTATCGGCCTCTGTCTATTTACTTTAAATTGATGGGCTACCGCGTACACACACAGAGTGTATCAGTCTCTGTCTATTTACTTTAAATTTGTGGATTACCGTGTACACACACAGGGTGTATCGGCCTCTGTCCATTTACTTTAAATTGGTGGGCTACCGTGTACACACACATGGTGTATCGGCCTCTTTCCATTTACTTTAAATTGGTGGGCTACCGTGTAAACACACATGGTGTATCGGCCTCTTTCCATTTACTTTAAATTGGTGGGCTACCGTGTACACACACAGGTTGTATCGGCCTCTGTCTATTTACTTTAAATTGATGGCCTACAGCGTACACACACAGGATGTATCGGCCTCTGTCTATTTACTTTAAATTGATGGGCTACCGCGTACACACACAGGATGTATCGGCCTCTGTCCATTTACTTTAAATTGGGCTACCGCGTACACACACAGGTTGTATCGGCCTCTGTCTATTTACTTTAAATTGATGGGCTACCGCGTACACACACAGGATGTATCGGCCTCTGTCTATTTACTTTAAATTGATGGGCTACCGCGTACACACACAGGTTGTATCGGCCTCTGTCTATTTACTTTAAATTGATGGCCTTCAGTGTACACACACAGGATGTATCGGCCTCTGTCTATTTACTTTAAATTGATGGGCTACCGCGTACACACACAGGATGTATCGACCTCTGTCTATTTACTTTAAATTTGTGGGTTACCGCGTACACACACAAGATATATCGGCCTCTGTCTATTTACTTTAAATTTGTGGGTTACCGCGTAAACACACAGGTTGTATAGGCCTCTGTCTATTTACTTTAAATTGATGGCCTACAGCGTACACACACAGGATGTATCGGCCTCTGTCTATTTACTTTAAATTGGTGGGTTACCGCGTACACACACGGGTTGTATCGGCCTCTGTCTATTTACTTTAAATTGATGGCCTACAGCGTACACACACAGGATGTATCGGCCTCTGTCTATTTACTTTAAATTGATGGGCTACCGCGTACACACACAGGATGTATCGGCGTCTGTCCATTTACTTTAAATTGGGCTACCGCGTACACACACAGGTTGTATCGGCCTCTGTCTATTTACTTTAAATTGATGGGCTACCGCGTACACACACAGGATGTATCTTCCTCTGTCTATTTACTTTAAATTGATGGGCTACCGCGTAGACACACGGTGTATCGGCCTCTGTCTATTTACTTTAAATTGATGGGCTACCGCGTACACACACAGGATGTATCGGCCTCTGTCTATTTACTTTAAGTTTGTGGATTACCGTGTACACACACAGGGTGTATCGGCCTCTGTCCATTTACTTTAAATTGGTGGGCTACCGTGTACACACACATGGTGTATCGGCCTCTTTCCATTTACTTTAAATTGGTGGGCTACCGTGTACACACACATGGTGTATCGGCCTCTTTCCATTTACTTTAAATTGGTGGGCTACCGTGTACACACACATGGTGTATCGGCCTCTGTCTATTTACTTTAAATTGATGGCCTACAGCGTACACACACAGGATGTATCGGCCTCTGTCTATTTACTTTAAATTGATGGGCTACAGCGTACACACACATGGTGTATCGGCCTCTGTCTATTTACTTTAAATTTGTGGGTTACCGCGTACACACACAAGATGTATCGGCCTCTGTCTATTTACTGTAAATTTGTGGGTTACCGCGTACACACACAGGTTGTATCGGCCTCTGTCTATTTACTTTAAATTGATGGCCTACAGCGTACACACACAGGATGTATCGGCCTCTGTCTATTTACTTTAAATTGGTGGGTTACTGCGTACACACACAGGATGTATCGGCCTCTGTCTATTTACTTTAAATTGATGGGCTACCGCGTACACACACAGGATGTATCGGCCTCTGTCTATTTACTTTAAATTTGTGGGTTACCGCGTACACACACAAGATGTATCGGCCTCTGTCTATTTACTTTAAATTTGTGGGTTACCGCGTACACACACAGGTTGTATAGGCCTCTGTCTATTTACTTTAAATTGATGGCCTACAGCGTACACACACAGGATGTATCGGCCTCCGTCTATTTACTTTAAATTGGTGAGTTACCGCGTACACACACAAGTTGTATCGGCCTCTGTCTATTTACTTTAAATTGATGGCCTACAGCGTACACACACAGGATGTATCGGCCTCTGTCTATTTACTTTAAATTGATGGGCTACCGCGTACACACACAGGATGTATCTGCCTCTGTCTATTTACTTTAAATTGGTGGGTTACTGCGTACACACACAGGATGTATCGGCCTCTGTCTATTTACTTTAAATTGATGGGCTACCGCGTACACACACAGGATGTATCGGCCTCTGTCTATTTACTTTAAATTTGTGGGTTACCGCGTACACACACAAGATGTATCGGCCTCTGTCTATTTACTTTAAATTTGTGGGTTACCGCGTACACACACAGGTTGTATAGGCCTCTGTCTATTTACTTTAAATTGATGGCCTACAGCGTACACACACAGGATGTATCGGCCTATGTCTATTTACTTTAAATTGGTGAGTTACCGCGTACACACACAAGTTGTATCGGCCTCTGTCTATTTACTTTAAATTGATGGCCTACAGCGTACACACACAGGATGTATCGGCCTCTGTCTATTTACTTTAAATTGATGGGCTACCGCGTACACACACAGCATGTATCGGCCTCTGTCCATTTACTTTAAATTGGGCTACCGCGTACACACACAGGTTGTATCGGCCTCTGTCTATTTACTTTAAATTGATGGGCTACCTCGTAGACACACGGTGTATCGGCCTCTGTCTATTTACTTTAAATTGATGGGCTACCGCGTATACACACAGGATGTATCGGCCTCTGTCTATTTACTTTAAATTTGTGGATTACCGTGTACACACACAGGGTGTATCGGCCTCTGTCCATTTACTTTAAATTGGTGGGCTACCGTGTACACACACATGGTGTATCGGCCTCTTTCCATTTACTTTAAATTGGTGGGCTACCGTGTACACACACATGCTGTATCGGCCTCTTTCCATTTACTTTAAATTGGTGGGCTACCGTGTACACACACATGGTGTATCGGCCTCTGTCTATTTACTTTAAATTGATGGGCTACCGCGTACACACACAGAGTGTATCAGTCTCTGTCTATTTACTTTAAATTTGTGGATTACCGTGTACACACACAGGGTTGTATCGGCCTCTGTCCATTTACTTTAAATTGGTGGGCTACCGTGTACACACACATGGTGTATCGGCCTCTTTCCATTTACTTTAAATTGGTGGGCTACCGTGTACACACACATGGTGTATCGGCCTCTTTCCATTTACTTTAAATGGGTGGGCTACCGTGTACACACAGAGGTTGTATCGGCCTCTGTCTATTTACTTTAAATTGATGGCCTACAGCGTACACACACAGGATGTATCGGCCTCTTTCCATTTACTTTAAATTGGTGGGCTACCGTGTACACACACATGGTGTATCGGCCTCTGTCTATTTACTTTAAATTGATGGGCTACCGCGTACACACACAGAGTGTATCGGCCTCTGTCTATTTACTTTAAATTGATGGCCTACAGTGTACACACACAGGATGTATCGGCCTCTGTCCATTTACTTTAAATTGGTCTACCGCGTACACACACGGTCCCTATGTATCGGCCTCTGTCTATTTACTTTAAATTGATGGGCTACCGCGTACATACACAGGTTGTATCGGCCTCTGTCTATTTACTTTAAATTTGTGGGTTACCGCGTACACACACAAGATGTATCGGCCTCTGTCTATTTACTTTAAATTTGTGGGTTACCGCGTACACACACAGGTTGTATCGGCCTCTGTCTATTTACTTTAAATTGATGGCCTACAGTGTACACACACAGGATGTATCGGCCTCTGTCTATTTACTTTAAATTGGTGGGTTACCGCGTACACACACAGGATGTATCGGCCTCTGTCTATTTACTTTAAATTTGTGGATTACCGTGTACACACACAGAGTGTATCGGCCTCTGTCCATTTACTTTAAATTGGTGGGCTGCCGTGTACACACACATGGTGTATCGGCCTCTTTCCATTTACTTTAAATTTGTGGGCTACCGTGTACACACACATGGTGTATCGGCCTCTGTCCATTTACTTTAAATTGGTGGGCTACCGCGTACACACACAGGATGTATCGGCCTCTGTCTATTTACTTTAAATTGGTGGGTTACCGCGTACACACACAGGGTGTATCGGCCTCTGTCTATTTACTTTAAATTGATGGGCTACCGCGTACACACACAGGATGTATCGGCCTCTGTCTATTTACTTTAAATTGGTGGGTTACCGCGTACACACACAGGGTGTATCGGCCTCTGTCTATTTACTTTAAATTGATGGGCTACCGCGTACACACACAGGGTGTATCGGCCTCTGTCTATTTACTTTAAATTGATGGGCTACCGCGTACACACGCAGGATGTATCGGCCTCTGTCTATTTACTTTAAATTGATGGGCTACCGCGTACACACACAGCATGTATCAGCCTCTGTCTATTTACTTTAAATTGGTGGGTTACCGTGTACACACACATGGTGTATCGGCCTCTTTCCATTTACTTTAAATTGGTGGGCTACCGTGTACACACACATGGTGTATCGGCCTCTTTCCATTTACTTTAAATTGGTGGGCTACCGTGTACACACACATGGTGTATCGGCCTCTGTCTATTTACTTTAAATTGATGGGCTACCGCGTACACACACAGAGTGTATCAGCCTCTGTCTATTTACTTTAAATTTGTGGGTTACCGCGTACACACACACAGGACGTATCGGCCTCTGTCCATTTACTTTAAATTGGTGGGCTACCGCGTACACACACAGGGTGTATCGGCCTCAACTCTATTTTAAAAAGATACCGCGTGCATGCACAGGATGCTTCGGTCTCTACCAAGTTGCCAACTTCATGATATGTCTCTGTAGAACCGTTATAGTCTTGGAATGCGATACCAGATTCCGGCGGACTCAGTGTCGGTTTACGTACAACATAAGAACAAAGCGATTTATCATTAATAACATTACTTATACTTACATAACGAAATGAATTAGAATAATTAAACCTTATTACAAGCTACTGGTCACTGTCAGAATAAGATCCTTGATTTTCTTAATTAGAATCGGGGATTGAACCAAGTCGTATCCAAGGTTTTATTTTATCGGTCGAATAAACGTTTCTATATTTTGCGGATAAAAAGCCTTCAACGCTGCAAACCTCATATCGATCGTTCCCTAATACTGTTGTTATCTTATAAGGGCCACAATTGGATACAGAAGACCCTGTTTCTTTCCAGATGGTTCTAGCGTAGGCAAGGTATGCTTGCGCGTACATACTTCTTTAAAAAATGAGTCATACCCGAAAACCAGTAATCTCTGCGAAAATTTTCTGCGACCTTTTCCAAAGTCTTCTCGTAAGAAAAGTGTACACTATCATCATGACAAAACTAACAGATTTTCCAGCGAGCACCTCGTGGTACTGTCCATCTCAAGACATCGCCAAATTTTCTATATATCTTGCCATCCTTCAATGTATAGTTATGCCTACTATCTTTAGCTTCAGTGCAATTCTTACCGAGTATCCCTTTTATAAGTTTTAGTTTGGGATTACTTAACTGCGCTGCTAATAAGGAATGTTCGTTTTGTACAACATTAAGTACATGCAAATCTATGGAGTCACTTTCGACGACGGGCAAAGGGTTACAACTCAAAGAGTCCGGACGTTGCATTTACGTATCCGATCGATATTCGATCGAGAAATCGAAATCTTGGACAAGAAGCCACCACCTCGCAATTCTTGGTACAAGATCCCTCTTGGTCAATGCTGTCCTCAAAGTCAAGGTTACTATCTTGAATTGAATTCCAAGTAAGTAAACACGAAATCGATTTAAGGACATCACCACCGTAAGATTTTCTAACTCATAAGAGTGAAGATGTTCTTCTACCGTAGTCTGCCGGCTGTTATACGCGACAGCCTGAAGTGGTAATTTCTTGTTCTGCTTTTGCGACAACATACCACCTATTCCAAGTTGACTTGCATCGGTGTGGAGTTCAGTCAAGTAATTCGGGTATATATTGCTAACACGGGTCTGTCTGTTAGTATTTCTTTAATTTTAAGGTAAGATTTTATTTGATCTTCCCCCCCAAGTCCATGGCATATTAGCTTTAGTTAAAGACGTAATGGTCCGTCAATAGTAGCAAAATTACGGATGAACTTTCTGAAGAAACTAGCTAACCTGATAAACTGTCGAATTTCATGAGGATTTCGAGGTGTTGGAAACGACAATACAGCTTCCGTTTTCCGTGTAACAGGGCGAATTCCATTTTCTGTCGCTTCAAATCGCAAGTAAGTAGTCAATTGTGGTTTTGAAAAAATTGGCATTTCTTTAAATTTAAAGTTAAGTTCGCTTCACATAAAATATTTAAAACTACATGTAATTTTTCTATCGCTTCACTAATTGTCTTTGATGGTTTTTCGATTTAATGCCCGCTAATCGACACAAAGTCGCCAGTCACCATCTTTCTTTGAAACAAGTATGAAGGTACTCGCGTATTCAGAATCAGATTCTGTTATAATGTCATTGGACAGAAGTTCGTTAGTTATGCTGTTAACCTTTTTTTCTTTCTTATTGAAAGAGATAATCGGTAAGGCTGATAGGTAACGGGTGCAGCATCATTTAATTTTTTTCGCATTTCAACAATAAAAGTCCTTCCTAATTCACTGTTGGTAAAAGCGAAACAATCTCCGTACAAATTTAACAGGTCTACGAGATTTGACTTAGCCATAGGTTCAAGATTGGAATCTATATTTAAATCATCGATGGTAATTGAAGATACATCGTTGGTCACATAACCACGTAACTGTTTTCATCGTTGGTGGCGAATATTCCTTTCGGTATTCCTAAGACTCTTGCTACGATTTTACCTTTCTTAAGGAAAAAGGGTACACATCACATAAACGTATAACAAATAAACTGACGATAACATTAGAAATAGCATGAATTCCGGGTAAGATTAAATATTGCGAATCATGGAATCGCTGAATCGCTGTATTTCCGATGCTATGCTCACAAATCCTGTAAACGGGGATGCTAACAGCCTCTATTACTGTAACATTTTAATAGTGTATTCGTCTAAAGTCGATAATACTAACATGTTTAATTTGTTAGCAGTTATCTGGTATAACGTCAATTCTTTATCACTTTTAAATACTCTTACAGTAGGATGTTCTGCAAGAGATTGACCTATGAGTGCCTCCGCTGGCAATAAAAAAAAAACAAGGAACAATATATGCTATTAATTCTATATCCACAAAATCGACTCTTACTCTTACTTGTGCTTTACCAATTGGAGATATGGCGCTATAACAAAATCCTCGTAAGATAGGCAACTCGTCTGAAGAAGATTTTAAATTTAAGTCTTTACACATTTTATCACACAAGAGAGCGCATTCACTCCCAAAGTCAATATAGCCTTTTACTATAGTATCGTAATTCTAACCCCTTTAAAATATTTTTGATTACTCTCCACACTATTCCATCTATATTTAATACCTTCTTTGATAGGTTATTAGTTTCTTCATTGTTTGTGGTGTTTGGTTTACCATGAATTTGTGATTTGCAATTTACATCTTTATGGCCATGGCATCTCCATTTATTGCACCTTAGTATTTCTTTCGTACACTTCAGAACTGTGTGACCAACTGCGCCTCAGTTGAAACATATTATGTGGTTCATGGCTCGTTTGTTATTAAAATAGTCGTGATTATTTACAAACTCTACCCCTTGCATAGATTGTTTTGAATATTTGCTTACGCTATCATCATTTCTTTTGTCATGCATATCAGTGTTCAATCGTTTAAGAAACTGTGGTGGTTCAGTTTTGTTACCAGTAATATAGCGAAAGTAATTTAAGACCTGTTCCGGGTTATCATAATGTGCACCGTGCACATTCATTCTTACGTTATAATCATCCTGCGAGTTAAGCAATCCACTGCGCGTCGTCCCACAAGGTGACATTTATTAATGAGCATAACTTTATCGAATAATATTCAACAAGAATTTACTTATACGTCTACTTTTAAGATTTAACATATCAAACAGTAAATCTCCGAAGTTCTGGTCGATGGGAAACGTCTTCAATAACTTTTCCTGCCATTCTGCCCAACCAAAGGAAACAATCATTTTTGGGCCCACTAGAAATATTAACGTCGTTTAATGGTATTTATACAAAAAAAAGACACCAAATAATATATATATTTTTCGAAATAGATTAATATATATTTTGGCCAATAGATTTTTCGAAAATGTAAACGGAATCAAGAAATCTGAAAAAAAAAATTGTTGTTTCGATATTCGTGTTCTGATCATTGGTAATGTAATATTTAAAAAATTATTGTCTTAGAGATGTGCCGTGATAACTCGGAAAAATCGACTCGAGTTGACTCGAGGTAACTCGATTTTGAGCTCGAGTTACGCAATTCAAATTAGCTGAACGAAGCTGTGTCAATTTGTCACAAACTATTTTTATAATTGTTCTTCCATACAACACAATTAGAATTACCACACTTAATAGGTATTATATATTATTTTTGGTATGCGTATCGACAATCTTCCTAAAATAATATCACTCTAACGTTATGACGTAAGTCTTAATGTTATTAATAATTTGACTATCCAAAGTATATATAATCAATTTATATTATGTATAATATAAATTGATACAAAATTATAAACATATTACCTAATATCTATTTATTTATTACATAATATATCAATAAATTGCTCGAATTAGTAACTCGATTTCATCACTAAATTGTAGACAAACACTGCATTGGCCGTAAGATAAAGATGCGATTCGAGTAGAGTTTTGTGACTCGAGCCACTCGGGTTAATTTATGTATGTACATATGTCATTCTAGTTGTACACTAGCTTTTGAGTAACACCCGTAAGTCCGTCATACCATTTCTTAGCTAAGCCCTTTAACTTTTGCAAAGCATAGAAAATGGTTTGTTATTCCGACTTTAGAACCAGGATCGAATTCCGTGATAATACTTTGTGAACCTTGCACGTGCGTTGCTGCATGGACTCGCGAATTACTACCTTGTAGTGTTTGTTTGAAGTAAATTATTTTTAGAGGCTTGCTTAGAGTCTGCACTTTCAATAAATGTATTACTAGATATGTAACGCCGTATTTTTTTTGTGTTTGTGCGAATGCTTTGATTTGCGACGCAACCGTTCGATGTAAGTATGGTACGGAGTGCTTTCACGTTCCATACTCCAGCGGCGCTACCGTTTCGTTAGATTTTGAACAAGTGATGCAGGTTCAATATGTTTACGAGTAGTATGTTTGTCACGAGAGGGTGTTCGGCGATAACAACGGTGGCCATGTCGTTGCACCGTAGGCACAGATTACCCCCTAAGGAGGTAATCTGTGACCGTAGGTGATCGCGAATATTCTGTATATGACGAATTTTAATCCGAAGTAAAATACCTAAACGTAAAGCTACGATTTCGTTTACGGCTCGGACGGTACGACTTAGCACGATCCATACTACCATCTCCTTTTGATGATAAAGGGGGTGTTAAACCACCATCAGATATTTTATGTATATATATATATATATATATATATATATATATATATATATATATATATATATATATTTATAAATATCAACTGTTGTGTATAAATGTGATAGATGACACGGAAGGTCTACACTGTATTGTTAAATTTGCAATAATTAAAAAAATTTAATCGTAAACCGAACACTTCTTCTTTGATTCTTTTACAATATCTGCAAGACGCCTTTCATTATTTGATCCAACTCTCAGTCCATGTTGCCTCAAATGTAGGTACATACACATACATAATATTTATGTTTTATTAATGATTTCATATGGCAATAAAGTCATTACATTATGTAATTATATTATAAAACTCAAATGGAACCTCATTAAAATCTTAACATTCATATTCACAAAAATTCATCAAATCACACATCACTCACACATTAGGCACTAAACAGAGACCAAAATGTCACATTCATAAAACATACTTCAACGTTGCTTAGTGTCACCAACTTATCTCTGAAATGTCAGTTTGCGAAACTACACTCTTACTCGATGCGTTTCGGTCAACAGTGTCGCCTTTCAGTACAAAGAAAAGGTTGCAGCAGGTTGCACTATAAAACCGGTGATTTTTTTTACCGCTAGATTGACATTAAATTAGCGAATTTTATAACCATTCAGTAAAAACATCAGCTGTATATAATTCAGCCATTTTGTTTTTCATTATGCTATAATGCTTTAAATCACCTAGTAAAAACATTTCTTTTTATAAATACATACAACACATTACTACTACATATAACCAACACCAAAACACCAAATAGAAAATCACAATAGTAAATAAGCATATTTCTTTCACTTAAACCGTGTTAGAGTAAATATGTACCAACAACTTTGAGTATTCAAGCAACTTAATACTCAAAGACCAACAACAAACCTTTATGAAAGATAGATTCAGCTTATCCCACTTCTGAAATATAAAATTAAAAGGTCTGGATGTCTCATTAATTATTTAATTAATTTTAACAAATCGTCACTTATTCAGTCTAATGCTATTGTATTGGCTATCTAGTTCCCTAGTACAATAACATTTAAAATATAAGTATCTTTTATTTGATTGACTAATTATGTAAATATAATTACTTGTAAAAAAATTTTATTACTAAAGAAGTTATTTTTATAATTCTTCAATGTTACGAATTAAAATTGAGTCTCAACCAATTTTATACGGGAAATAGCATAATGTATATAATAAAAGAATATCCCAATGACAATTAATCGTTTAGAAACTTGTCATAAAAAAAATTTATACTCCTAACAATACTTAATGATCTAACACATACAAGCAATTACGTAGTCACGTAATCATTACTACCAATCCGATTTGCTGTTTTGACAGACAGATTTTAATACGTATTTATTTATAGATACGGTGCAATTTGGCATTTTCTAAATAATGTGCATGCGAAATTCGGAAACGATTGTAATGTTGAAATACATCTTGTGTTGACATTTGAACCTGTGAATTGACGTGTTAGACATTTTAGTGGCTACACCGGCTCCGCCCACTCCCCCGTTCTATTACGTATGTAATTATAGTATTCTATAATTTTAACTTTTTAAGTGGCTTAAGATAGATCACAAACTCAAATGTCGTTTAAATTATTACATTAAACACTTCAATCCCCTATTTATCCACCACGACCACATACGAGACCACCCCAGAAGCAACCTATTTAAAAAAATAATTTTGAAATTATTTTTTTATCGGTTCACAATTGTATATCGTGTTAACATTCATATAAAAATGAACATACGGTCGTATTGAGATCCTCCTACTATTTATAAAATAAAATTAAAGTAGTACTAAAATTGAGTAGGTACTAATCTGTTCACTTAGGAAGCATATATCCTTCATTGGTTGTGCACGTACTGTTGCTGTGAGGAATGGACACACAGTCCTCTTGATGGTACGTGGATTATTTGGCCCATAGATGTACATCTATCCTCGGTTAAGAAACAAAATTTAAATGCATTGTCACCCCTGAGGACTAAGATTTAACGACTCGTTTCCTGTGAATAGGGTCTCTGGTTCTATACACTCACTATACGTAACACAGCAGCATATATATATATACTCCAAAGTCTTTGCCAGAGAACTGTCTGCCAGAAAGAGCCAACTGTCAAAGCTGCAGACTGAGTGTGGCAGCATCGTTTCCGAGACACCTGAGATTTTGAGTGAGATTGAGAGGTTCTATGGGCAGCTGTACACATCATCGTTGGAGCCACACGCAAGTGTGAGTAACGATCCAAGAGCAAGTCTTACCCGACACTATTCCGATGATATCCCGGACGTCAGTCTGAGCGAGATTAGAATGGCTCTCCAGCACCTTAAAAACGGCAGGGCCCCTGGCGAGGATGGAATTACAGCGGAGCTTCTGAAAGCGGGTGGAACACCGGTACTTGAAGTCCTTCAGAAGCTCTTCAATTCCGTCCTCCATGGTGGCACTACTCCAGAGGCGTGGAGCAGAAGTGCGGTGTTCTTGTTCTTTAAGAAAGGCGACAACGCTCTCTTGAAGAACTACAGACCGATTTCCCTTCTGAGCCGCGTCTACGTGCTGTTTTCGAGAGTCATTACGAATCGTCTCGCATGCAGACTCGACGACTTCCAGCCTCCCGAACAAGCCGGTTTCCGAAAAGGCTTCAGTACCATAGACCACATACATACCCTGCGGCAGATTGTACAGAAGACTGAAGAGTACAATTTGCCACTTTGCCTGGCGTATGTGGACTATGAGAAAGCCTTTGATTCCGTCGAAATTTGAGCGGTGCTACAGTCCCTTCAGCGGTGTCAAGTTGACTGTCGATATATCGAAGTGCTGAAGTGTTTGTACAGTAGGGCTACGATGGCTATCCGAGTACAGAACCAGAGTTCGATTCCTATCCAACTGCAGAGAGGTGTAAGACAGAGTGACGTTATATCCCCGAAACTCTTCACCATTGCGTTGGAAGAGGTTTTCAAGCTACTGGACTGGAAAGGATACGGTATTAATATCAATGGCGAGTACATCACTCACCTTCGATTTGCCGACGATATAATCCTTATGGCAGAATCCCTGGAGGCCCTTAGCACTATGCTCAATGACCTCAATGGTGTCTCCCAACGGATAGGTCTTAAGATGAACATGGACAAAACAAAGATAATGTTTAATGTCCATGTCACACCCATGCCGGTAGTTGTTGGGAGCACTATGCTCGAAGTTGTTGACGAGTACGTTTACCTGGGACAAATAGTCCGACTAGGTAAGTCCAACTTCGACCGAGAGGTCAATCGACGGATTCAACTCGGCTGGGCAGCGTTCGGGAAATTACGACACATCTTCTCGTCAGGTATACCTCAATCTCTGAAAACTAAAGTGTACAACCAGTGCGTGTTGCCAATGATGACTTACGGATCAGAGACGTGGTCCTTCACCGCTGGCTGTATGAGGACGCTCAAAATCGCTCAGCGAGCTATGGAGAGGGCTATGCTCGGAGTTTCTCTGCGTGATAGACTCAGAAATGAGGATATCCGCAGTAAAACCAGAGTGTCCGACATAGCCCAACGGATTAGTAAGCTGAAGTGGCAATGGGCCGGCCATATAGCTCGAAGAACCGATAACCGATGGGGAAGAAAGGTTCTCGAGTGGCAGCCTCGTACCGGTAGGCGTAGTGTAGGGCGACCCCCCACTAGATGGAGTGACGACCTGGTAAGGTATGCAGGAAGTCGATGGATGCAGGTGGCTCAGGACCGTGCTTTGTGGCATTACTTGGGGGAGGCCTATGTTCAGCAGTGGACTTGTGAAGGGCGGTAATGATGATGATGAATGATGATGACACGATAAGAAATACAGTGCCGTGTGGTGACGGAGTACGAATATCCATTAACCATTACGATCGCCAACCCGCTTGCCAATCGCGGTTACCACGGCAAGTATCACCCCTAAGAGCCAATCAAAGGGAGATGCCTACGTTCATTGGTCAATAGTGGAATTTAATAGACTGTGACGGTTACATACTTAGTAGATTCACTACCCCAGAACATTATGTGGGTGTCGTAAGAGGCGGCAGATGTAAACTGAAATTGGAGATGGGTAGCAGCATCTTTCTGATAAGTCAGTAATAATAAATTGCGATTGCCAAACCGACTTTCAAACGTAGCTTTATATGGGGAAGGATTATATCCAGCAGTGGACTATTGATGGCCTGGAATGAATTAAAATCTATCTAATATTAATGTAAAGGCAGCCCCCACTAGATACGCCAGGAATGATAATTCCTTCGCATCTAAATTAATGACTAGCGGATGTTTTTAACCAGGTCTCTAATATACTATATCGCATTCTTCTCTTATTTCTTATGATCTCAGAAACAAACCACAGCTGAAACCCCTCTCATTAAGGGAAAATTTGTTAGGCTTTGCACCTTAGCAAGCAAACCGGCGATCGTACCAGTATCAGTGGATGATCAGAGTCAGATCTGGTTTTTTTTCAGAGATTTGCTGCTGCTTCCCGTCGCTCCGATATTTTCCATAAAAATATAAGTAGTAATATTATATACAAGAAGTAGGCGATGAAATTTATCAGATTTTTCCCTTTGTCGTATCTTACCGACACATAGGTGACGAGAAAGGGTGATTCATAATGTTGCGCGCCATAATTAATGCTTGGTACATGGTATCATTAGCGCCATCTAGTATCGAGTAGCAGATATAGGAGCGTCAATATCTTTCTAGAAAATTCACTAACGCCATCCAGTATCAAGTAGCAGAACTGGGAGAGCTTTCTAGAAAATTCCATATCATCTTTCTACACCTAGTCAATCGTGACCATAACATTCTAGATGTCTCAGTAGAAAAAGCCCTATATATAGCCAGTAAGGACCGCGACCGGTGGAGTATTGAATTGACTATTCAAGTGAATATTTCGAAGTGATATCGCGAATCGTGTTTCATTATTTGTGCGTTTTAAGTTGTAATTGGTGTTCGGTAGTTCCTCGTAAAGTGTCAATTTCGGTAATTCAATCGGCAGTTTATACTGTCGCGAACCCCAAGCTCGTAACAATTGGTGTCAGAAGTGGGATAAATATATGCCGATTTTACCTGAGGACCACACGGAGGGTATCCGTACCCGAAGTCAACGTCAGCAGGAGACGGACCAGAGACGATTTGGTGGTGTAACGCCGAAGACGTCGGAGGGTCCGCTGCTGGCCACGGAAGCTTGCCCGTCAGCAACTCCTACTTCTTCAGCACCTGACTTAGGTGCTCTGTTGATGATGCTGCAGGAACAGGCCCGTCGGTTGTAAGAGTAGATGTAGCGCGAACAGGAGGAACAGGCCCGTCGGCAGATGGAACAGGCACGTCGATTGGAAGAGCAGATCAAACGCGATAAGGAAGAGCAGATACTTCTCATGAAGGACCTTCACGATACATTCAGGAAAGAATTATCTCTTATGGGAGGTGAAGGATACGGTTGCTCAACATGACAACCGCCTGTCGGAAGCTGAAACCCGAATCGATGAAGTGAACAATCGAGTTGACAACGTGATCACTGACGTGAAGAAAACGCTGGACGAACTCAAACTTGGGGATGGAATTACAGTTCCCGTAGTAACTACAACACCTTCGCTTGCTGATTCAGGATGGAGTTCTGTTCCGTAAATGGGAAAATGTTCGGGGAGACGTTGCTGTCATTTGCAAATTTTGTCCCTAAAGCTAAAGTACCGGATGTTCTACAGCTGTACCATAATGGGTATGCAGGAGGCCATCTGAGAATTAAACGAAGAGTTTGTTTAACTCTCAGACGTAGAACTCTATTGAAGATTCGAGAACGGTTTTACTGGGTCCATTGTCGTGAAGATATCGAGGATCGGTGTCGCAAATGTACAAGTTGTGCGGCTGTGAACTGCTGAACTGCTGAACTGCTCAGACTCGTAGGAGAGTGCATTGAAACTGTACAATATTGGTGCACCATCGGAGAGGGTAGCCCTTGACGTTGCGGGGCCGTTTCCGGAAAGTGAAAGTGGTAACAAATATTTCATGGTTATGATGGATTACTTCACTAAGTGGCCGGAAGTCTTTGCCATTCCAAATCAAGAAGCTTCAACAGTTGCAGATAAACTAGTTCATGAAGTTTTCTGTCGTTTTGGAGTACCTTTGGAGATTCATAGCGATTAAGGAAGGAATTTTGAGTCTCAAATATTCCAGGAAACTTGTCAAGTTATGGGTACTCATAAAACAAGAACAACTTTTTACCACCCGTAATCTGATGGAATGGTACGAGTTAATCAGACATTGGAGAGGTACCTATTAAAAGTTATGGAAAATCAGCAACGAGATTGGGACAAGCATATACAACCGTTTTTGTTGTCATATCGAAGCGCTGTTCACGTAAGTGCATCACCGGAATTCCACCTAATGCTCCACGAAGTATAACCGATTATGCAAATGACTTGCGGAACAAAATGAATGACATTTATGTGCACGTCGGACAACCGGGCCAGCAAACGTCCGGAAAAATGAAAATCCGGTATGACCGCAAAATGGACAACAAAAGGTTCGACGAAGGTTCACTAGTGTGGTTGCACAATCGCTCGGGACGAGCATGTTTTAGGAGGGGCAGTGTTACGCGCCATAATTAATGCCTGGTACATGACGGGTTATCATCAGCGCCATCTAGTATTGAGTAGCAGAACTAGGAGGGCTTTCTAGAAAATTCCATGCTAGATCTTTATACACCTAGTCAGTCGTGACCGGTATGTGCTCGAACATTCTAGATGTTTAAGTAAAAAAAGCCCTATATATGGCCAGTACGGACCGCGACCGGGGGTGTTTTGAATTGGCGAATCAAGCGAATACTTCGAAGCGATATAACTGCAAATTGTATTTTACTATTTGTGTGTTTTAACTTGTAATTGGTGTTCGGTAGTTAAAGTATCAATTTTGGTAATTTAATCGGCAGTTTTTACTGTCACGAACCCTAAGCTCGTAACAATAATATCACAATATTTTTAATTAACATTCGTTTATGACATGTCGTACTTACTCTGTGACTGTAAGTTTTGTTAACTTTTTGGCGTTCTCATCGAGAAAAAGTTGTAGCGCTCCAAAATTTTTAATTGGGAAATCCTATTCGAAAATTTACAGTACTGTGCAAAGTTCACTAATGCTATCAAATTTTATAAATGATATATTTAAACCGTGTAGTGGCGGTTAAGAATATCCACTATCCCATACCTTCCTGTGGGTGTCTTTAAAGGTGACAGAGGGAAAACGGCAGAAGATGGGCAGCAGCATCTTCGTGATAACATCAATTGTACAACAAAAAACAACTGCGGTTGCCAACCCGCTCGCCAAGAGTGGCAACTATGGCAAATACCCCCCATGAGCAACGACACCAGTAAACGGCCCCAGTCCCCGGCGGTCCCCCCATTCCTAGATACGGTGGCAAACATGGTAACGGCGGGTCATGGGGTGCTCTGAATCTCCGGTGGAGGTTCTGTTACCACCTAAGACCACTCGACCTGACAACATACAATGCACGCATCCTGAGGACTAAAGAGAAGATTCTGGAGCTGGAAGAGGAGATAGACAAACTGGAATATTGTAGGATTATCTGAGGTTGGAACAGAGGGGGAGGACACGGTGATTCTCGAATCCGGCAACTTGTTCTATCACCGGGAGGGCGACCATCTGTCCCAAGGAGGTGTTGGATTTATCGTCCACAAGTCTCTCGTTAACAACTTTTTAAAGATTGGGAGTATATCGATGAGGGTTGCGTACCTTCTACTCATAGGTCAAGGTTATACATGTTTACGCACCAACCTCGGCACATCCCGATGAGGAGACGGAGGAAATGTATGATAATACAGGGTGGTCCAAACAGTGAGGTTATAAATTTTTTTTGATTCTTCACACCTAGGGGTATCTGAAAATACCCTATGTATGTTACGCGATTTTTTGTAGTTTTCGAGTTATGATTTTTTTTTTACCCTTTTTTTTGAAAATATTCACCCTAAACAGCTTAACATTAAAAAAAAATGTAATTGTGAAATTGTTTTCCAAGTTTTTTTGTTTGTAGCATGATCCTTATGAGTTGCCCTATTATGCATAAAATAATTAGCTTCCTAACATTCACCGAAGATACAATAATTTTAAACGAAACTTAAAAAATTTCTGTCAGGAGAGTGGGCTTGAATTTTCAAGATTAAATGAAACATAGTAATAAATGATTTCATACTTTCTAATTAATTTTAAAAACTTTGCAGTACCTTAATCTTTCATAATAACATTAAAAAAATGACACTTAATAGGCCAGTTTTTCTATTACAGACTTCTGAAGTTACTCAGGAAGGAAACTACCTAAATAGTTAATTTGATTTAAAAAATCTTTTTATCATTTCTAGGGCTAAACTAAGATAGTAAATGCTTCAGGTTAGCAAAGAAAACTACTTATTGTTAAAACGTAACATTTATTAAGGTATCATTTTACTACAAACTACATGTTTTTTTTATTTCACTGAAACTAAATGATAGCACATTCAGTCAAAAACACACAAAGGAATTTTAAACAAAGGCTCAGGTAAACATTCCTGCTTTTCGCTCTATTTTGTTACCAAGCCGCACCCCGCGCCCCGCGCCACACCGACCGCGTCCCTTTTTCACCTCGCTCGGTCCCGCCAGTCGTTCACTGCTTTCCCGCGTGCAACCACTACTCACGTTTACGTTTATTTGGATCTCTTATTTGACTACCTTCGCTTTGTTTCCCGGATTCTTGATTTGCCTTACGATTGACCTGTGCTTGTTTTATGGACCTTGAGTTGCTTAGTGATTTGGATTACTTTTAGCAATGAGTTATTCTCTCAGTCAATGTGCAGAGATGCACTATTTCTACGGCGTTGCCAAAGGAAAAAGGTTGCGGCACGGCTTTATCGAGAGCAACTAGAGCGGCGAGGAGAAGTGTTAGAGCATTACCCGGGCTACAGGGTTTTTAATAAGACCCACGAAACCCTGATGGCTGGACACGTTCCTGGGCGTAATCAACGTCGCGAGGGATTACCCAGAGTGGATCCAGAAAGAAGAGATGTAATCATTGAAGAAGTAGAAAGAGACCCTTCTACTAGTTCACGAGCGATTACGAGAAGGACTGGAATCCCAAGGACTTCAGTTTTAAGAATAATGAAATCAGGTGAGTGCATTTTATTATTTTGTAGACCTCTTTATTCAAAATCCCAACACATTGCTGCACTGCCATTTCAAATCACACTCATTTAATTTACTGTGAATTGTCGATGTCTAATGTGTTGTGTGTGCGTGTAAAAGAGGGAGATGTAGAGACCCTTAAACAAGCGCTCGTAATTCAAAAATAGGCGCTAGGACGCCACTCTAGCGAATCCCAACTTTTAGTTTCACGTTCACATGCTCTATTGGTACGTACCTCTAGTATTGTGTACAATGACTACCTACAATAAAAATACTAATCTTTTTTTCCAGAGGGATATCACGCGTTTCATATTCAGCGTGTTCAACAATTTAACGACGCAGACTATCCAAGGCGTGTTGCTTTCTGCCAAATAATGCTGGAAAGATCTGCGGAAGACCCGGATTTTTTTAACAAGATACTCTGGACGGATGAATCCCGGTTTGAAAGGACTGGCGTCTTTAACATTCACAATCATCATAGCTGGGCCATTGAAAACCCAAAAAAAGCAAGGCAGTCAAATTTTCAGAATAGATTTAGTATCAACATGTGGTCAGGAGTCATAAATGGAGAAATGGTTGGGCTCTTTGAATTGTCCTCTAGGTTGAACGGGTCCCAGTACCTGAATTTTCTACAAAATAATTTAAATGGTTTATTGTTTGAAGTTAATTTACAAACGAGGAGGGATATGATATTTCAAAATGACGGTGCTCCTTGCCATTTTGAAAGACAAGTGAGGGAGCACCTTAACAGAACTTTCCCAGGAAGGTGGATTGGGCGTGCAGGGCCAATCGAATGGCCTGCACGCTCACCAGATTTAAACCCTATAGATTTTTTTATTTGGGGATTCTACAAAGAGATGGTGTATGCTAGAAAAATTAATTCGGAAAATGAATTAAGGAAAAAATTGAGACAGTGCGCAGAAAAAATCAAAGAAAATACGAATGTTTTCGAAGACTAAAAGCAAATTTTTTAAGACGATGTAGACTGTGTATCGAAGTTAATGGCCGCCATTTCGAAAATTTACTTTAAATAAATTTATCTTAAATTATTTACTACTTTTATTATGAATCTTGAAATCATTTGTCCAGAACGTAGTAAAATGATACCTTGTTGTCTATAAATTTTAAACAATAAGTAAAGACACTTGATGTTATTTTTGCTAACCTGAAGCATTTACTATCTTAGTTTAGCCCTAGAAATGATAAAAAGATTTTTTAAATCAAATTAACTATTCAGGTAGTTTCCTGCCTGAGTGACTTCAGAAGTCTGTAACAGAAAAACTGGCCTATTAAGTGTCATTTTTTTAATGTTATTATGAAAGATTAAGGTACTGCCAAGTTTTTAAAATTAATTAGAAAGTATGAAATCATTTTTCATTTAATGTTGAAAATTCAAGCCCCACTCTCCTGACAGAAAATTTTTAAGGTTCGATTAAAATTATTGTATCTTCGATGAATGTTAGGAAGCTAATTATTTTATGCATAATAGGGCAACTCATAAGGATCATGCTACAAACAAAAAAACTTGGAAAAAATTTCACAATTACATTTTTTTTTAATGTTAAGCTGTTTAGGGTGAATATTTTCAAAAAAAAGGGTAAAAAAAATCATAACTCGAAAACTACAAAAAAATCGCGTAACATACATAGGGTATTTTCGGATACCCCTAGGTGTGAGGAATCAAAAAAAAATTTATATCCTCACTGTTTGGACCAACCTGTATATACGGTGTTAATCCGTTTGCTGTCAAGGACTCGCCTCGCGAGTTTTTAGAATTGTATAAAATTTGCCTAGAACTCGATACGCGAGTCCTAACCATTTATCGCATTTTCTTCAATAATACACAACAAAACAAACTGTAAATTGTAAATTATCAACCACTTTAAATATTGTTTTACGCCATAAACCGTGGAACGCGTATCAGATAATTTTAAGTTTTTTTATAAAAGAACCAAAGATGAGAATGAGGGGTGGGGAGTGTGGTGTCCCGCGCCACCTCGATGGCTTACCACGCGTCGTGTTCAGGCGCACCTCATTCGTACAGAACACTATTACTTCATCGTTCTGCTCGAGTCGGTAGATGTTGTAAGTCCCGCGGGTGATATCGTTGTATAAATTTCCTGCGGATTTGTTTGCTTATTGTTACCAAAGAATTATATCAATTAGGTACCTAGTGTTTTTCTTTCAATAATTCAAATATTTCTTTCATCTTGTTATAACGTGTGTTTCCGCGAAACTTTGACATCTCGAATCCACTATTTTACCAAAATATTCGTTACATTAAGATTCCTTTTCAGGATTCATGCCTGTTGTGACTTTTTTTCTGACAGCTTTATGCATAAATTTTTTTAATTCCTTCGGAGTAGTATGAACCATCGACATGCTGAAAATCGGGTAGATCGTCTGGTGTATCACAGAAGGTCTCCTGGTTTTGTTTTCTTTGGCCATCCATCGACAGGCTAAAAATTGGGTAGATTCTCTTGCGTATCAAAGAAGGTTTCCTGGCTATCAGTTGACACCCTAGTTTTCTTTGGCAAAGATTCATATAACTTTGCACTAAAATAAGGTGCTACCGCCATTCTGGCGCACATATATTTTATTTGAAAAATTTACTTCAAGCCAAAAATTTAATTTTTACTTATCCATTTCAAAACAAAATCGGAGTGTTTATTCAAATTGTTTTGGTTAACAAGAAGAAGTTTAATTTCCAGAACTAGTTAGGAATCTCTTTACTCAGTAAAATTCGTTTCTAATCCCTTCTAATGGGCAAATTTGCATTCAAATGCAAATCCCCCGTATGACCAGGGACTCGCCACGCGAGTCTCTGAAAATTATAGCGGTGGTCATACGTATGGCATTACAAAATTATAGTGTGGCAACGAATGGGAGACTTCAACGCAAAACTAGGCACAAGAAAGAACGGTGAGCTGGAGGTACGGATATTTGGGATACGCCAACGGAATTCAAGGGGCCAGCAGCTGGTCGACTTCATGAACTTTTCCTTCCAGAAGCGGCCCCACATAAAGTGGACCTGGTCACGCCCTGATAGTTCGACAAAAAATAAGATTGACTTCATTATGACGACTAGAAGGCAACTGTTCAGTGATCGGGTGAAAACAGGCAGCGAACGCGGAATGGTTAGAGTTAGAGGCACACTAAACCTAAACGTGAGCTTGGAGAGGTCCCGTATAGTGAAATCAACGCTCCGTCCCCCTCGTGCTGTAATCCAAAGTCCGGAAACCATTTCGCTCGAGTTACAAAACCGTTTTCAGTGCCTAGAAGGCTGCAATGTAGTGGACGATATGAATGATAAGCTCATGGAATCTGTTTATGCGGTCAGAATTAAGTTTTTCAAGACCCATCGAGAACAACACAAAAACTCTCCGATCATACAGATTTGACAGCATATAGGCAACTGAACAGACAGATCTCCAAATGCATGCGGCGGGACTTTAATACTACTCTTATTGAAGAAGCGGTCGAGCGGAACCAGGGCTCCAAAGTCTTTGCTAGAGATCTGTCTGCCAGAAAGAGCCAACTGTCAACGCTGAAGAATGAGTATGGCAGGTTCGTTTCGGGGACACCTGAGATTTTGAGTGAGATTGAATTGAAAGTAGGTGGAAAACCGGTATTTAAAGTCTTTCAGAAGCTCTTATATTCGGTCCTTCAGGGTGGCACACTACTCCGAAGGCGTGGAGCAGAATTGCGGTTGTCTTGTTCTTTAAGAAAGGAGAAAGCACTCTATTGAAGAACTAAAGACCGATTTCCCTTCTGAGCCGCGTGTACGTGTTGTTTTCAAAAGTCATTACGAATCGTCTAACATACAGACTCGACGACTTCGAGCCTTCCGAGCAAGCCGCTTTACGAAAAGGCTTCAGTACCATAGACCACATATATACCCTGCGGCACATTGTACAGAAGACCGAACAGCACAAACTGCCACTTTGCGTTGCGTATGTGGACTGGGAGTCCCTTCAACGGTGCCAAGTTGACTGTCGGTATATCGAAGTGCTGAAGTGTTGTACAGTAGGCTACGATGGCTATCCGAGTACAGAACCAGAACACTAAACCTATCCAACTGCAGAGAGGTGTAAGACAGGGTGACGTTATATCCCCTAAACTCTTCACCGCTGCATTAGAAGATGTTTTCAAGCTACTGAACTGTAAAGAATACGGTATTAACATCAATGGCGAGTACATCACTCACCTTCGATTTGCCGACGATATAGTCCTTATGGCAGATTCGCTGGAGAACCTAAGCACTATGCTCAATGACCTTAATAATGTCGCCCAACAGATAGGTCTTAAGGTGACCGACGACAAAACAAAGATCGTGTGTAATGTTCATGTCACACCAATGCCGGTTGTGGTTGGGAGTACTAAGTTCGAAGTACGTTCACTCGGGACAAATAGTCCTATTAGGTAAGTCCAACTCGACCGAGAGGTCAATCGACGGATTCAACTCAGCTGGGCAGCGTTCGGGAAATTACGACACATCTACCAGTGCGTGGCAACACAGTAACACAACACAGTAATGACTTACGGATTTGAGACGCTTGCCGTATGACGACGCTCAAGGTCGCTCAGCGAGCTATGGAGAAGGCTATGCTCGAGGTTTCTCTGCGCGATAAACTTAGAAATGAGGATATTCCTAGTAGAACCAGAGTAACCAACATTGCCCAACGGATTTGTAAGCTGAAGTGGCAACGGACCGGCCATATAGCTCGCAAAACCGACAACCGATGGGGGAAAAAGGTTCTCGAGTGGCAGCCTCGTACCGGTGGGCGTAGTGTAGGGCGACCCCCCACTAGATGGAATGACGACCTGGTGAGAATGCAGGAAGTCGATGGATGCAGGTGGCTCGAGACCGTGCTTTGTGGCATTCCTTGGAGGAGGCCTATGTTCAGCATTGGACTTGTGAGGGGCTGTAATGATGATGATGATGATATTTTTAACGCGCCAAATGTATTCCCATGTAGGGAATATCTATATAAAACACGAAAATAGTTTCTACCTATGTCTGTTACAGGCTTTGAAACCACCCAACCGATAGGCAATAAACAATAATGCAAGAATGGTTTTAGACCAAAGAAAAGGAGTTAATAAATAAACACGCCGGGTATCCGCTAGTTATATGATATAATTAGATATTACTTCAATTCTTATGTTAGAAATATGTTGATAATTTAAAAATAAATAGCAATAAAAATTGTTTCACAAATCCACAGTATACGTGTACATTAAAATCCAACCATATCGTAATACATCCCGGTCATAATCTGACATTATTGTAATATGATAGACGTAGGTAAAACATAACACCAAACCGACATATCTCAATGTGAAACAGGGCAGCCTCTTCTTCTTCACTTGTACCAAAAGCTAAAAGAATTTTACCGCGACATACAGACACCGATAGACTTGTACAATGACTGGGCAAGTAGTCGACCTCGTAGGCAAATGGGAGATTAGAGTTCTACCCTCACTTTTTCATGTTTTCTACCTGCTTCTTCTTCTTTTCATGTTTGGGACGTCAAACATCTAGCCCCCCCCCCCCCCCGTGACTATGGGTGCTGTAAAGCACCCGAAACGTCGGGATAATAAAAATAAATTATTATATATTGTTTTTTATTATTATATGAATGAATAACTTTTATAAACAATTAAAAATCGGCCCTAATAAGTATTAAATTAGTTTAAGGTACCTTGAAAGGTACACAAAAGATATAAAATGCTTCTTTTAAAATATTTATCAAACTCGGCACGGTACAAGGAAAAATCTTTTCCTAACCTTTGAGATCGTGAAAAGTTACGAATTTGCTTTTGATTGTTTTTGTAAATACAACTTTTTTGTAAATTGCCAATTACGTGTGCCAAAAGCATTTAAGTAGTAGTAATTTAATACTCTTTGGCGTATGCACACGAATTAATTCACAGAATTTTATACAGATAATTTCCATTTTTGAAATTGTTTTAATGGGTCTTATTGGGATGGACGTTGTTGAGCTATTTTCATCTCGCGTCGGTTGAGAAGTGATGATATCGTCTTTATACAATACCTGCCTATTTTTTTAAATACTAATGTTACGCGCTCCAGTCAACGATACACTAGCGCCATCTAGTGTCAGGAACGAGAGCGAGGGGAGCATTGAGAAAATGACATCACAAATCACTCAACTGACAGCGCCTAGTCGAAACTCGAACGCTCGGTACCTTCCGCGTGTTTACTTGAACATTCTGGACATTTCTTTGCTAATTTAAATATATAGGCGCTGCAAGATGCGATGGGGGCAGTGTTGATTTGGGCGAAACAAGCGAAGCTTCGGAGTGGAATTAAGTGAATTAGTGTGTTTAAATTATTAGTGTTTTAACTTTAATTTGTGTAAAGTAAATTAAAGTGTTAATTTAGGTAATTTTATCGGAAATTTTTATTGTCACGAACCCTAAGCTCGTAACAATTGGTGTCAGAAGTGGGATAAAATCATGCCGATTTTACCTAAGGAGGAAACGGAGGGTGTCCGTACCCGAAATCAACGCCAGCAGGAGACGGACCAAAGAAGATTTGGTGGTGCAACGCCGCTGACGTCGGAGGGCCAGCCGCCGACTGCAGGCCCGTCAGTAGCTCCTCCATCTGCAGCACCCGATTTAGGTGCTCTGATGGTGATGCTGCAGGAACAGGCTCGCCGACAGGAGGAACAGGCTCGCCGACAGGAGGAACAGGCTCGCCGACAGGAGGAACAGGCTCGCCGAAGACAGGAGGAACAGGCCCGTTGGTTGAAAGAGCAGCAGGAGGAACAGGCCCGCCAACAGGAAGAGCAGATGCTCCTCGTGAAGGACATTCACGCTAACTTCGGGAAAGAGATTAGGGAGGTGAAGGATAGGGTTGCTCAACATGACAACCGCCTGTCGGAAGCTGAAACCCAAATCAAGGAAGCTAAAACCCAAATCGACCAAGTAAACAATCGGGTTGACAACGTGATGGCTGACGTGAAGAAAACGCTGAAGGACCTCAAACTTGGGGATGGAACGACAGCTCCCGTAGTAGCTACAGCACCTTCGCTACGTGGGTTCAAGGTGCCACCGTTCGACGGGACTTCTTCCTGGTCAGCCTACAAAATCCAGTTCGAGGCTGTTATGAAGGCGAACGGCTGGAATAAAAGTCAGGCCATGACTGCTCTCACACTAGGCCTGCGCGACCAGGCCTTAACAGTTCTGGAAGCTCTCGGTGAGGAAGTGACTTATGAGCAACTCCTTGAGGCATTGGAGGCGAGATATGGTGACGCTCACCTGGAACACGTCTTTCGTGCGCAGCTTAAAGATCGTGTGCAGCGCATCAACGAAAACCTGCAGCAGTGGGCTCTAGAAGTGGAGAAGCTGGTGCGAAAAGCATACCGGTCTGTACCTGCGCTCATTGAAGGGAACCTGGTGCAGACATTCATCGACGGCATCCGTGACCTGGAAGTCAGAGCTGCTGTGAGGCTCGGGCACCACGAGACGCTTAAGGACGCCTTGGCCCATGCACTGGAGGTAGAAACCGTGCGGCAGGATCATCGTTCCCATCGCGTCAGGGAGGTTGCAGCAGTTACAGTTCGCGATCGCAACAGAGGATACAGCCCTAGGTGCTATGGCTGTGGGGAAAAGGGCCATCTTCGATCCAGCTGCCCTAAACGAACCGTGGAAAGGAGAGTTGATCGATCTCGAGAGGGTAGTGCAGCTAACGGCACTGCCTGGCGGCGACAGGATCATCGTTCACCTCACGCTAGGGAGGTTACAGCAGTTACGGTTCGCGACCACAATAAAAGATACAGCCCTAGGTGCTATGGCTGTGGGGAAAGGGGCCATCTTCGTTCCAGCTGTCCTAAGCACACCCTAGGAAGGGAAGGTGAACGGTCTCAGAAAGGAAGTGCGGCTAACAGCACCGCCCAGCAGCAGCAGGAATACCACTTCACTATCAGACACTGCAGCGGGAAATCTCACGGCAACGCAGATGCATTGACAAGAAGACCTTGTCCTGAAGATTGCAACCATTGTAGTAGGCAAGAGAGTAAGGAAGAGGTATCCGTGAGGATGCTCAGGACGGACCACCTCAGCAACGAATGGAAGAACAGCTTACAACATGCACAGCAGGAAGATCCGGACATCAAGCCGATTCTGGGATGGATGAAGGCCCGTGCTACCAAGCCTAAGTGGAGGGACGTCTCAGCGATGAGTTCAACCACGAAAAGCTATTGGGCCCAATGGGACAGCTTGCTGATTCAGGATGGAGTCCTGTGTCGTAAATGGGACAATGGTCGAAGGGACAGCTGTCGTTTGCAAATGGTTGTCCCTAAAGCTAAAGTGCCGAATGTTCTACAGCTGTGCCATAATGGTCGTTCAAGAGTCCATCTGGGAGTTAAACGAACTCTACTGAAGGTCCGAGAACAGTTTTACTGGGTCCATTATCGTGACGATGTCGAGGATTGGTGTCGTACATGTACAAGTTGTGCGGCCGTGCGGGGACCTCAGACACGTAGTAGAGGAGCACCGAAATTGTACAATGTTGGTGCACCACGGGATAGGACAGCCCTTGACATTGCGGAGCCGTTACAGAAAGGCGCAAGAGGGACTCCTAAGATCGTCCATGTGAATCGCTTGGCACGTTATTATGGGGCCGATAATGCTCGGGACGAGCATGTCTTAGGAGGGGGCAGTGTTACGCGCTCCAGTCAACGATACACTAGCGCCATCTAGTGTCAGGAACGAGAGCGAGGGGAGCATTGAGAAAATGACATCACAAATCACTCAACTGACAGCGCCTAGTCGAAACTCGAACGCTCGGTACCTTCCGCGTGTTTACTTGAACATTCTGGATATTTCTTTGCTAATTTAAATATATAGGCGCTGCAAGATGCGATGGGGGCAGTGTTGATTTGGGCGAAACAAGCGAAGCTTCGGAGTGGAATTAAGTGAATTAGTGTGTTTAAATTATTAGTGTTTTAACTTTAATTTGTGTAAAGTAAATTAAAGTGTTAATTTAGGTAATTTTATCGGCAATTTTTATTGTCACGAACCCTAAGCTCGTAACACTAATTTACAATTATTAACCAAATTCTAAACCTGTTGTGTGGGCAGAGGGGCAGATCGAATAATACCCCACGCATTTTCTTAATTATGATTTTCATATTTTGTTATATCTATCTGTATATCTAAATTACGCTACGCAATAATTTCGAAAAAAGAAATAGGAAGAGAAACGACTTGCTAAAATAATGATTGGAGAAACTTCACTTAAAGTATTCGCAACCAGAGTGTTTTTTTTCTTCCGAGGATTGTGATATTGAAGAAGGCTTAAAATCAGCTATGGGCCAGCGAGGGTTCTAACTGAATCTAAGACGATCCTTGAAACCAAATCGGATAATCTATAATTTGCACCTGAGTAAGTCCACGCGACAAACAATCGGCAGGATTTTTTGCTCCGGGCACATAATAAAATTTTGCGTTACTAAGTCGTTTTGGATCTTGGCCACTCGATTTGCGATGAAAGTATCGCAACGATGGGGTGAAGAATGAAACCAACATAAAGCGACTGTTGAGTCGGAAAAGTTTATTAAATATGTTATTTGTAGCGTGTTCCAGATTCAGAGAATAATAACATAAATAATAAAAAGGTTCCCAAACTTTATGAACGCGAATCGTCCAGAACTGTTTTTCCAACCGTGTTTTCATAAGAATCCCAATGAGACACAACATTTAAGGGATCAATCAAAAAGCCAACTTAAAAAAAAAAAGATTTGCATGATTTATTTTTTAATAAAATAGTTTCGCGCGATAAATACACTCGGGACTTTATGTCTTCTATACATGTAGTCGTAGCACAGCACCGATTTTGAGGCTGTTGTATTGCATTTGTGCGCAAATAATGCCCTCGTTTTTAAGAACAAAAACAGATTAGGTATAAACTGGCGTCTATACTGCATAGCCTTCAATCTGCCTGTTTAAACAGATTGTAAAATTAAGAATTCTGTGCAACCGACTTCAATATAATAAAATGAGAACATCATCTCCATGAATTCGAAGTCAATTAAATTTGCATTAATAGGATAATTGATAGAATCTGGCGTTACTTTGCGGAAATCCATTATAATAAAAATATTAATTATTTCGCAACCTTCCGCTAACTAAACACAATGTCTTATGTAACATAATGTCTTACCTGGATTGAAGAGCACTTCCCGCCCTCCTTCAATTGCGTACACTAACTCAATAGTGGTGTTGGAAGTAGTGGTGCCGGGAGTAGTGGTGTTGGGAGTAGAGGTGCTGGGACTAGTGGTGACGGAATTAATATTTTTATTATTAGGATAACTCAAAAACTACTGGTCAGATCTTGTTTAAAATTATATAGGATCAGACGAGAAGCACCAGCTTTTGAATAGACAAAAGGATCATCAAAATCAATTCAGCTAGAAAAAAGTTCTGCGGTAACACACATTTAAAAAAAACATACAGTCGAATTGAGTACTTCCTCCTTTTCGAAGTTGGTTAAAACGTCTGTTAATTGATAGAATCAGGCGTTACTTTGCGGAAATCCATTATAATAAAAATACTTTGCGTTGCGAAGTAATTAGTATTTTTATTAAAACGTCTGTGTTTCCCGGTAATTCAACCACTATCCGCCCTGACCGTAGGTACATTGAGGCTGTCAAAATATCTACGCACTCTCTTTATGGACTCTTTGCTAAGGGATCAAAGTTGTTCCATTGAAACTCTGAACTGAATTAAATAAATAATAAAATAATAAAGAGTCTTTAGTATAACGTAGTTCGCGGTAAAGGGACAACCTGCCAGGAGTTTTTTTACATGAAACTTCGAATAGACCAAACACGACTATACTACTTTCTAAAAGGACAACGATTTGGTTGTCAGATCGGTGTTACTATTTAAATTACTCAGACATTACCATTTATACTATCCTATAAGTATGCCGAGGTTACTTATTATGGTAAAACGCAGTATGGTAACCAGTAACAAGATTATTTGAAACAACTAGAAATCCGGAATCATTTGGGAGACCCAACAGATTTTTTTATTAAATCTATCTGTAGATTTTGTACTATGGGTACAAAATCTACAGATAGATTTAATAAAAAAACCCCGAAATGTTCAAACATTGTTGCCTTTTATACGATATAATCTAATGACCTCCGATCGAATTTCGGCTACGGCAGCCAGACTTAACGGACCTGCACAGTAAGGATTATTGTGCACGAGTGTGTCGCAAGCACTTTCTATTCCCTAGTCCTCATAGTCAAATGGAACAGAAACCAGACACGACCGGAGAGAGATCAGACGCATAACCAACCGCTTTACGCACTTTCTGAGGCACGGGGGTGAGACGCGCCAACTTCCTACCTCCGGGCTGCAACTGAGAATTTCTCGGCAGAAAAATCCCACGATGTCGGCTCGGCCCGGGGCTCAAAACCTGGGACCACTGATTTAACAACAGTCGCGCTGACGACCACAAGATTAACGAGGAGTTATTTTCATTTAACGCTAAAGAGTTTTGTGAATATGGTAGAGTATATTTATAGCTGAATAAATCGCTTGTATTTTACAAAAAACAGACCACTATAATATGATAGTTTCCGTTTCGAGACGTGCAATACTAAAAGTAAACTAGTGCGGTGCGCCGCGCAATTGAATCAACTCAGTTCACAGCACTGATGTGTTAACTCTCTTCTGCAAAATGTGTTGGCGCACAAGCCAGGACCGGAAAATTCTAAAGGTATTAAGGTGTTGAGTTGTCCGCGGAATGCAGAGGTTATATTATTATTGAAATTATAATTATGTTATTATTGAACACTTGTGGTGTGTTTTTGTATATTATTGTTATAAACTGTAACTCCGTGAAACATAAAAGGACAAATAGTGATATTACGAAATCTTTCTTTCCTACATTTATTTTACTTACTTGCCACAAGGTTTTATTTTTACAGATGGTTGAGTTGACAGCTGTGTGTAAGATTTGCACAGAGATTACATACGTAGAAATCTGTTGCGCCTGAGTTCTGAGTTAACGCAAGGAATTTCGCCGAGTTACCTATGTCAAACTATAAGCAATTAGGGAGATTGAAGTTCTTTGAGTCGAAGTTATATATACGAGCGTTTCAAAGAGGACTGAAGAACTACTCGTAGGTATATCTGCAAATGATTAGATTAGATTGTTGCCGCTTGTGATAAGGGTCGGTTGATTCTTTATTTTTAGCACAAGTATCAAATACTTATAGTATAAATACTCTACGAGTACAGCCATTTAGCGACGATAAGGGTTATTGCGATAAGGGACAAAATTATGTTTGTGCAAAAAAACTTGTTACTACTAGTAAAGTAGTTACTTTGTGGTAATGGTGTAGTGCACTAGTACTTTGTAAGTGTAGTGGCGCTGTCAGAATATCGTAAGTGGCGACGAAATCTGAAACAAGTGATGGACAGCGGCATTTTTCTTATAAAAAACTGCGGCTCCTTACCTGGCTGCTAAGCGTGGCATTATATTTATGAGGGTAACCTATGTTCAGCAGTGAACACTTGATAGAACTTTACAAAGACTTTGAAAAGGATAATGGATGTACTTTCTGGTAGCATACAATAAGCAGGTATCTCATTCCCTAAAGATCCCTAAAGGTTCTATCTGCGAGGATTCGGCTCTTACAATTATTTACCTTGATATTGATGTAAACCGTTTTTTTTTAATGTTTTAATCTGAGGCAAAACTACTCGCGCCATCTACACGTTACAAGCTTAAAAATAATATGACAAGCAAGCCACGTCAGATCTGCTTAGTTCCATTTCATTTCGTGTGATGTCGCACAAAACGCTTGTATAATTGAGTTTTTAATGTGTCATTCTTATTCATAAGGCCCACTAGAGGGCAGTATTATCAATGTTATATAATAATTTGTTTTAACCATATAAATTTGGAAAAATACCACCCCTAAGAATAGATAAATATGTAATAAGGTTTTATTGTAATTATTCAGCGAAACTGTAGTTGTTACTTTGCCTTGAGTTTGTGATATACTATTTAGTATGCCCAAGAAAGGAAAAGTATAATGTATAAAATCAGAGTTAAAAACTAAAAAGAATTTATTAATTTTAACTCATTAACTTCTAAAATCGGTGCAACACTATGTCCTATGTGTATTGAAGAAATATAAAGCTCCTTTTGTTAAGTATTTTATATATCTTTAACATCTATGCTTCTACACTAATTTACTAATATTACCTACTAATAATAATATCCTCGGCTAAAAATGCTAAGCTGCTAACTCCATTTTTGGCTAAATTGACTATTTGGTATCAAACGAAAGAGAAAAAATTGCGCATAATCGTCAAACATGCTACTCGTAACTACGCAAACTAAACTCAGGATTAAAGATTTTTCGCCGCAATCTTTTATCCTGACTCCACGGCTGTCAAATCACGCGCGAATTCATGTTAACTCCCGTCCATAGATTACTGCTCCCGCCATTCGACGCCATCTTCTATAATTATTGCAGCAATACATTATAGTAGCGTGAACCGTAGACAGAGAATCAGAGAATGCTAAGGCGTGAACAGTTCTGATACTATCAGTGTTCCCGTTCCCGAGAGTTTTATTCTAAAACATAAGGTTTTTTGAAGCTTGGCACGTGACTGATATTTTATGTAAAATGTAATAAGTACTATATTATAGTATATATATGTATATGTATATATATATATATATATATATATATATATATATATATATATATATATTCTATAATGTATTTATAGTTTTGAATCTAAGCATAATTGATACAGAAGCACAAATGAAATGTAAACTTGTATGATAAGCGGGTTAGCAGTTAATTTATTTCTTACTTATTTATTTATTGTTTAATTACTTTTTACATAGGAGTTTTTTTCTTCTTTGTTAAAGAAAAATTAAAGAACCTGGTTAAGGTTCTTTCATGTGTTTCATAATCGTGTTCGACAGCACAATAGTAACGATAAAGATATTTTAATCTATCTCATAGGTCTCTTAGGTTTTGGGTTCAATTTTCGCATGGAGCAATTACTTATGTGCTATGCTTGGTGTGGTGTTTTATTCACAGATGGCTTCAGATAGTGCTAGGAAGCTTGTCAGTTTAGCTCTTAATACATAATTATTACTTAATAAGGGAAATACAGAAATTCACAATAATTTTGATGCTCATCTGAATAGTAGATATACACTAACACATTAAACAATGTTACCAATATGATGGACTATCCTACTGAATCTAGTTTAAATGTACCGTTGGAAGATTACACTTACTCGCTAGTAGAAAATGCACAAATTGAAATAGTTGATGTTCCTGATGTTTTTACTACATTTGACGCACCTAGTGGAAAAGCAAACATAATTATCAATACAAGTTCTTTAAAAATAATGATAATGTTATTATTTACGATTCACTGTATCCAGAAATTTTTAATGGTACTTATATAGAAAACTGTGATTTAATATCTAATTTTAGCGATAATTTTGGCGATCCTAAATTATTTCCATACTCATCAAGTTCAGAAGACGATAGCAATACGTCCTTGCCTAAGAAGAGTAAATTCGGAAAGAGACGAGCTCAAGTAGATAAAAACACCTGGTTAGCAGAAAAAAAAAATAAAAAAATGCGAGAAGAAGGCTCTCATTATTATGGCAAAATTAAAAAAAAATCGAAATGGGTCTATGAAAGTTTAAGAGAACCAAAGCGTTTAAAAGACACATGCAAATGTAGCAAAAAAAAAACAGGCATTGTAAGAGATGAAGAAAGAATAAAAATATTCAACCAATTTTGGAAAACGTATACATGGAGGGGGGGGGGAGGAGGAAAAAATTGTTAATGATACTGTTCAGTCAGTTCCAACAAAATGTCAAAGGGATCGAAAAGTGTCTGATAATTCTCCACGAGCTCAGTCATTCAAGTATAAATTAAAAAAGCTGATGGTAATTATGTAAGAGCTTGCAAAAACCATATGTATTTAACTACTTTGGGAATTGGAAGAATGAAATGAGTAATTGCTTGAAAATATAGAATGAAAGACAATGTGTACTTGTATTCCTAGTCAATTTAGAGTAAATAAAGATAGAGTTAACCCTTTTGCAAACTGGCAAAAATCAATTTAGGGATATCACCCCATAAAGAGGAGTAACCAATAAAAAATAATAATAATAATAATAATAATAATAATAAGTGTGCGGTCCTCCATGTTGAAAGGGGAAGGGTTGCTAACTCTGAGGGCATAGACTTGTCTATGCCCGTCAACTTAAGGACCCTTTCCGAGGCTGAAACATACCGATACCTGGGTATGTCACAGAATATTGATCTCGGTATGAAACAGTCAGTTTTCGATGTGTTTTATAGACGCTTGACTAAAGTGCTTAACAGCCTTTTGTCCGGTGTGAATAAGTCACACGCATATAACTGCTGGGTCATGCCTGTCCTCATGTATACCTTTGGCATACTCAGGTGGACTCAGACTGAGCTTAACGCCCTGGATAGAAAAGTCCGCACTACCATGACGTCCCATAGGATGATCATCCGAGATCGTCGGTAATGAGGCTGTACTTGCCGCGAAAGTATGGTGGGCGTGGCTTTCTGAGCGCGCTCACCATGCATAATCGCGAAGTGTGCAGTCTCCGTCAATACTTCTTGGCGAGATCGGATGATCCATTCTCCTCTCCTCTATCCTTAGCCAACGAGCAATGGCAGGACCCAGCAGTGCTTAGCATTTCCGACCGGGAGACCGTATGGAAGGAGAAAGAGCTCCACGGGAGGTACTACAAGGCTCTACATGAGCCCTTCGTAGATACAGTCGCCTCCCTCAACTGGCTACGTTTCGGTGACCTCTTCGGGGAAACCGAGGGTTTTGTCTGTGCAATACAGGATCAGGTTATTAAGACCAACAACTATCGGAGATACATCCTAAAGGATGGCACCGTCGACGTCTGTCGAGCTTGTCGCCATTCCGGGGAGTCACTCAGGCATGTCATCTCCGGTTGTTCGGCGCTTTCTAACTCTGAGTACTTGCACAGGCACAACCTAGTAGCCAGAATTCTACACCAGGAGCTCGCTCTGAAATACGGTCTCGTGGACCGGAAATTGCCGTATTACAAGTACTTGCCGGAAGCCGTGCTCGAAAATGACCGCGCCAGGCTCTACTGGGACCGGGCCATCATCACAGACAGGACTATTCTTGCGAATAAGCCTGATATTGTGCTGATGGACCGGGCACAGTCAAGGATATTTTTGGTCGATATTACCATCCCGTATGACGAGAACCTCGTGAGAGCCGAAACAGATAAGCAATCAAAATATCTGGACCTGGCTCACGAGGCGACCGACATGTGGGGTGGTCTGCCGACCGAAATTATTCCTGTAGTCGTCTCTGCGAATGGGCTAATCCCAGTTAGCCTCTCTGGTCATCTGAGGTGACTGTGACTCCGTGACGGACCGCTCCTGATTCAAATGCAGAAGGCGGTGCTCCTTGATACTGCCCGCATCGTCCGCCGGTTTCTTTCCCTTTCACCCTAACCCTTGGCCCTTTGGGCTCCCCTGCCGAGGGCTTCCATCTGGTTGGGCTTTTATTTATTTATCTATTTTGGTATTTATTTTATTTTATTGATATTTATGTATATTTATCTTTTCATTTTCGTTTATAATTATATATTTATACATCCCAACCAGATGAGAAAGAACAGAAAACTATATAGATACCCCACACATAATAATAATAATAATAAGCCCCCTAAACAACCACAGGTCCTGATTGACCATCTAATCACGTGGGGGGCGGACACACGAATGAGAAATTACTGGCGTGGCTAACGTGGCTCTGGAAGCCCATAAATAAAATGGAGACTCGTTTTAAAAGTAAACTTATAGGGCCGCTACCCGGGGGCGATCGCCGGGGTGCACCTGGAGCTGACGCTGGGTGTCACAGCATGCGATCCGTCAGCGGTGAGGAGTTGAACACGCGGGCTCCCACCCACAAAGATACTACAGCCGAACTCATTGACGATGGTGACAGACTGACGGACAGGACAGACACCCCTGTAGAACCATATAGTCCAAGCACAGTATCATACACACCCTCGAGGCCAACATCACCATCCATACCATCGTCACCAACACCTCCATCACCCCCTATTACTAGTTCAAATACAGTTCCACCTACTCCGACCTTGAGTGCTGCGCGGGAGGTATCTACCTTCTTACCCGCGTCCACCGAGGCTGGATAAGCAAGAGTTCGAATGAAATGGAGTAAAGAAGTAAATCTATTTCTCATGAGATCTTATCTATACGTTACTAAATTAGAGACCGATATGACCACGTACAGACAAAAATTACACGCACATTTCACTTGACAATATCCAGAAATTACTGTTTCAGAACAAAGAATCTCAGACCAAAGAAGAACCATAGTTAGGAATAAACTTCTATCCCAAGAAGTTACAGATCAATTAAAAGAAGAAGTACAAACACAATTAATTCAAGAAGAAACGACTAACAGCTATGTAGAAACTAATATCACACAAAACACAAGTGAAAATGATCGCCAAGTACAACCACAATTGCTCAGTCAATTACAACTCATTTATACACAATCTCAGCCATGCGACCATTCACAAATCTGCACACAAATATCACACACATCCACCCAAACCGAAACCGTAACCCTAACGCTAGAAAATGACATTGAGACCATAGTTGTCCCAGATCAACACTTAACAACAGATACATGTATTCAAGAAATCGATGAGAAATTTAGAACAACAATAACGTTATACTCTGGGATGGATCCCGCAGCGCGACCAAGATTACCCAAACTTAAGTACACACCTAACCTGTTTCGACTGGTTAATTTATTTAATGAAACTATACTCACACAATATATATCTGATGACACACAACTTATAGACATACATTTACTTATATACTGCACAGCGGTAGTAATATCCGAAGAATTGAACTTTAAAATCACAGACAATGTAAGAACTACAAGAACAAGACAAAATACAAAAACAGCATGGCAACAGAGACTAGAAAAAGACATTGAAAAATTAAGAGCAAACATAGGTAGACTCACGCAGTATATTAACGGTTGTAGATCTAATAAACTAGTCAAAAAAGTAGAGGTCATATTTAGGAATAATGCTACGCATACCAGACACGAAAAGAGTAACACAAGACCTGAAGAATTTTTAGACACGTTAAAACAAAAATTAGCACTTAAAGTTCATAGGCTCAAAAGGTATAAAAAAGCACAACAGCGCAAAAAAGATAACGTCACATTTGTCACAAACGAAAAATTGTTTTATAGAAACTTACACAATCCACAAACAGACAGAATAGATGACCATAACACACATACACCTAACTTACCTACAAAAGAACAACTAGAAGCATATTGGGCGAGTATTTGGGAAGAGCAAAAACAACATAACGACAAAGCATGTTGGATAATTGAAGAGGAAGCAAAATGGAGATATATTGACGAAATGGAATTCGAAGAGGTAACAGAATTAGACATAACACTCATTACAGCTAGGTTACATAATTTGAAATCACCTGGTATAGACAAAATCCATAATTTTTGGTACAAAAAATTAACATCTCTACACAAACCTTTAGCAAGAAGTTTAACAGATATAATAACAGGACGACAGAACACTCCCGAATTTATTGCAACAGGAATTACTTATATGCTACCTAAAACAAAAAATTCACCTCAGCCTTCCCAATACCGACGAATTACATGTCTACCCACAATTTACAAAATATTGACATCTGCAATCACAAAGAAAATTCAGTCGCACATTGAACACCACAATATAATAGCAGAAGAACAGAAGGGATGTAGACAGGGCCACATGGGATGCAAAGAACAGCTGATAATTGATTCCACTATTCATAAACACGCCACCTCTAAAAATAGAAATTTACATTGCACCTATATTGATTATAAAAAAAAAACGTGTGGCACTCGGGGACTGCCGCGGTAAAGCTATTGCATAGCATTTTGTATCAACTTATGCAATTATAATTATTTATTTATTTTATTTATGCAGTATTTCTTTTTTTTTTGATATTAATTCAAGTTACTTAGGTTAATCCAATCAAATTCAACCAGATTTAACCGAACACGCGTTATAACGAACTCACTATTTGTGAAAAATACTGTATCACCGGACCGCGTCGCAAAAAACTCAGGTTCGCGCAGTACATACGTCGGGGCGGCCGTACGGCAATTATATTAACAAGACGCGCAACTACTCAGTTCCACGCTCCACGGCAAGATTTGTCACTTATTATTTATTGTCCAATTAATTGTCTTTAAGTTCAAATGGCACGCTCTATTAACATAAGTCTAAGACAAAACAAGGAGACTTTCAATATATGAACAACCCGGCTTCGCGTTTGTGTTAGTAAAATAAGCTCTTATTTAGTTAGCTTAGAGTTTAAATTAATGTAAGCTATACGCAATCCTTGTGGCATAATGAATGTAGGTAGTATTTTATTGACTCCCATTGTCTCGGCCGACGCGACGGTTGGACCGTAAACGTAAACAGATGACGCTTTCTAACGATAGTGAATATAATATTATAACAGTCAATGGTTCATTATTCTAATGTGTTGTAAGATTAAAAATATATAATGAAATATATTATCTGTTGTATGTTATAACGCCCAACTTTACACAAATGCAGCTAGCCTCCCCCTCCCGCACCTCACTAATCGTCGCTCCACACTGCTTGAGATAAGACGATCTACTATCAGGCGCTAACAAACCCCCGTCCCGGACATAAGGACCTATGTCCGCGAGTAAATTGGCAATTAGAAGACGCTTTGTGTTGTTGGTTTTTACAAAAACGATCAACTGGGCAAATGATATCTGGCCCTTTGCTTTGTGAAAAAGCATTACAGTTAAATAAAAAATTAGGTGACGGCGGCTCGTTTGTCGCAAGTAACGGATGGTTATATAGATTTATATCTCTTCATGGAATTTAATCAATGTTTATTAAAAAATAATAATTTCTTAATAAACATTGATTTTCGTTGAAATTGTTGTTTTTAATAAACACATAACATTATGTATGTACATATGTACTACAAATGCACAAAACCCGCTGTTCTTCATACATTCGATCATCCGGATTTTCGATTATCCGAATCACTAACGGCAACAATTAGTCCGGTTAATCGAGTATATATATACATATTGAGAATCTAAATTGAGAATTTAAACTATACGCGTGTGTGTGTTTGTGTGTATATAAAGAGGGCTACTTTTAATATCGCTCATTTTAATATCAAAAATTTAGGTTATCTTTATAGCAGTATTATATTTTCAATTCAAAATTAGTACTGCATTTGTGATAATAATAAAATGTAGGTATGTATATAGAGTACTCACTTATTTTCTTTCACTATTTTTTCGTGACTTTCTTCATTAATAATAAATGCACTTTGTTCATTCATATTCAAAATTTCAAAACACTATACACAAACACCGTGTCGAAGACTGAGGAAAAGAAACGACGTTAGACCATCGTTAGACAATGCACGGCCTTCAAGCCACACCTCCGTGCCCGTCGGAGAGCGTGAGGTTTTTTTCGTTACGAAATTTCTGGATTTTCCCGCACTCAAGGCCCGCGATAGAAGCTATGCAATAGCTTAAAAGCGTTTGACAGTGTTCCTCATTCATGGTTATTAAAAGTATTAGAAATTTATAGAATAAACCCGAAAATAATCGATTTCTTACGCCGAATAATGTTACAATGGAAAACAACACTACACATAAATTGTAACCAAAATACTGTCACCACGCGACAAATCTCAATCACAAAAGGCATCTACCAAGGTGACTCCCTGAGCCCACTGTGGTTCTCCCTCGCCCTAAACCCTCTGTCTCATTTTCTGCAGAGCTGCGGAGCCGGATATTGCCTCAAACTTAATACAGACGAAACAACAATATCACATCTTATATACATGGACAACATTTAATTATATGCAAAAACAGACAAGGGTATGAAGAAATTAATAGATATAACAACAGAATTCAGTAGCGATATTAATATGCATTTTGTTTTAGATAAATGTAAAACACTTCACATTGTAAGAGGCAAAGTAAGGCCCGGCGACTATGTAGTAAATGAAACGGAGGCTATTACAGCAATGGAATCGAGTGACTTATACAAATATTTAGGGTATGTCCAACTTAAAAGTCTTGACCACGTACGAATTAAAAATTCTCTCACTACGGAATACAAGAGAAGACTTAGCGCCGTTTGTAAAACTCAACTTACAAGGAAACATCTCATCAAAGCCATTAACACCTATGCCATGCCCATATTAACGTACTCATTCGGAGTTATAAAATGGTCCAAAACTGACGCAGAACAATTAGAGCGAACTACACGTACAACACTCACGAAACACAACAACCTACACCCTAAATCCGCCATAGAGAGACTAACAATAAAACGAGAACATGGAGGGAGAGGCCTAATAGATATCCAGCACCTATGGCGGAAACAAGTTAGTCGATTAAAATCATTCTTCTATACAAAATCCCATACTAGCAATATTCATAAAGCCATCGTAACGAATGATATTAACTACACTCCACTTAACTTAAGCAATCAGATTGAATCCCAAAGCACTACCAGTGATAACCCACAGACACACAAAATTGACGAATGGAAGAAGAAAGTTCTCCACGGTCGGCACCCTCATGAATTAGAGCAATCCCACATAAATAAGTTAGCTTCAAATAAGTGGCTGAAAATAGGCAACTTATTCCCAGAAACAGAAGGATTTATAATAGCTATTCAATACCAGATCATAAACACAAAAAATTACAGAAAATATATAATCAAGATCCTACAGTAAATAATGACAAATGTCACAAATGCCACACACATCCAGAAACCATTCAACACATCACAGGCGCATGCACAGCTCTCACACTGACTAACTACACTCACAGACACAACCAGGTGGCCAATATCATTCACCAAAAACTAGCATTCAAACACGCACTCATTCAAGATGCCAACACTCCGTACTACAATTATACACCAAAACCTACTCTAGAAAACACCACACATAAACTTTTTTACGACCGCGGCATTCTCACCGATAGGACAATCCACTATAACCGACTAGATATAATTCTACAAGATAAAATAAATAATATTACTTACCTGATAGACATTGCAGTCCCCAACACACACAACTTGCAGAAGACGATAACTGAAAAAATTAGTAAGTACGCAGAACTTAAAGATGAAGTGACTAGAATCTGGCAACAAGAAAAAGTATATGTGGTCCCTATAGTCCTCTCCACAACAGGTGTCATCCCAAATTATCTCCTCCGTAGCTTAAAATTATTACAACTAAGAGAAACTCTGTATATTACACTTCAAAATGCAGCTATATTAAATACATGCAGAATACTTAGGAAATTCATGCAGATAGAAGAAAATGAAATAGGACCTCATCAAATCACATGAACTACACTACACACCACACGCTGCATTTGCTTTGGCTTCGGCCCGTAAATGTAGTTGAAATCCAGCCTAGAGCTGAGAAGTGAAAACACTTACCGTAAATAATAATAATAATAAGTTCGGTATATCTTGCGCTCAAATATATTTGATGTCGCCGAACTCGAACGGCTACGACGTGAGACTGTTCCCTCGTCGGATGAGAATGCTACGGCTGAGGATGCGGCGCCACAAATGGTAGAGCAACCCGCAAACGTGGATGCCGCCGTAAATACCCCAGTTGTGGTTGATTCAAACGATGATGGAACAGTCGCCCAGGAACTGGAATTAGAGCATATGAGGAGTATATTGGAAGAGGCAATTGTGGAAACGCGCAGTACGCCTCTCGAAAATCGACCGCGACTTCCCCGCATAGCCCTAAGCAAGCGGAATCGGGCTGTCGTGAGGGCTCTGAACCCAATGCTGGTTACCTATTTGGAAGCCAGCCGGGACCTTTGCGAGACGGACTCAATTCTTTTTGGCGCCGCGCTGGCAGTCTGCCGTATCATAGGCGCCAAGGTTTCCACGGCTGGACGCGCTACTGGCCATAGTAGCGCTATCCCAGCATGGAGAAGAAGAATTGAGGAACGTATCGCAAAGGCTAGAGCTCTCATCGGCAGACTGATATGCTTCAGATCAGGCAACAACAGGCCAAGAATTGTGCGCACCGTCAGGATGGCGTTTGCTGGGACAAATGTCAGTTTGTCCCAGCCGGATATAACGCAAAAACTGACGGAGCGCATAGATGATCTGAAGCAGAGAATCGCTGCTTGGGGAAAGCGGATTCGGCGATATACCGAGAGGTCGACACGGTTCAACCGGAATCGTCTCTTCCAGAGTGATCAGAAGAGGCTCTATGAATCATTGGAGCGACTAATGGTAAGTGGAACGGGTCCAGCACCGAATCAGGCCGACACTGTAGCATTCTGGCGCGGCCTGTGGTCAGAGCCCGTAAACCACAGCGAGGGCCCTTGGACGGAAGACGTGGCGAGTCAGTGTGCGGGTATTACGCCCATGGAACCCGTCATCATAACGCCGGATGACGTAGCTGAGGCGGTCCGTAGGGCCCCGAACTGGAAAAGTCCGGGGCTTGACGGGCTGCATCACTACTGGCTGAAGGGGTTCATGGTGTGTCACTCTGTGCTCGCCCGACAGTTTCAAGAGGCTCTCAACCAGAAGTCGCTCCCAAGCCTCTTCACTACTGGGATTACTCATTTGGTTCCTAAAGACCAGGGTACCACAGACCCGAGCAAATACCGCCCCATCACGTGTCTACCGACCATATACAAGACACTAACATCCATTTTGAGCGCGAGAATCACTTGTCACCCGGACTCCAATCAGGTGATGTCGCGCGCTCAAAATGGATGACGGGGCGGTGGTCGTGGAACCAAGGAACCACTCCTCATTGACGCGGTCATTGACAAAGTGGTGAAACGCAACCGTCGGAACTTCTCCGCCGCCTGGATAGACTACAGAAAGGCATTCGACTCGGTGCCCCATACATGGCTAGAGAGAGTCCTCGAGCTGTACAAGATAGACTGTACAGTTAGAGACTTCCTCGGGCAGTGTATGGGGCAGTGGAGTACGATCCTTTGTCATCTGGGCGAGCGGATGATGGCTTTGGAGAACCACATAAGGATAAGAAGGGGTATCTTTCAGGGCGATTGTCTGAGTCCAATCTGGTTCTGCCTCTCTCTGAACCCTCTCAGTACCTTACTGGAGGGCTCCGGGAGGGGATTTCAGCTACGGAAAGGAGGGACAAAAGTGACCCACCTTTTCTATATGGATGACCTCAAGTTATTCGCCTCCAGTCGCTCCCATCTTATGGAATTGCTAAACATCACTTGTGAATTTAGCAATTCCATTAGAATGGAGCTGGGGACGGATAAGTGTGCGGTCCTCCATGTTGAAAGGGGAAAGGTTGCTAACTCTGAGGGCGTAGACTTATCTATGCCCGTCAACTTAAGGACCCTTTCCGAGGCTGAAACATACCGATACCTGGGTATGTCACAAAACATCGGTATCGATGAGACTGGTATGAAACAGTCAGTTTGCGACGTGTTTTATGCACGCTTGACCAAAGTGCTTAACAGCCTTTTGTCCGGTGTGAATAAGGCACACGCATATAACGGCTGGGTCATGCCTGTCCTCATGTATACCTTTGGCATACTCAGGTGGACTCAGACTGTACTTAACGCCCTGGATAGAAAAGTCCGCACTACAATGACGTCCCATAGGATGCATCGTCCGAGATCGTCGGTAATGAGGCTGTACTTGCCGCGGAAGCATGGTGGTCGTGGCTTCTTGAACGCGCTCACCATGCATAATCGCGAAGTGTGCAGCCTCCGTGATTACTTCCTGGCGAGATCGGATGATCCATTCTATAAGGACGTCATTTCTTGTGATAAAGGACTTACCCCTCTATCCTTAGCCAACGAGCAATGGCAAGACCCGGCAGTGCAGAGCATTTCCGACCGGGAGACCGTATGGAAGGAGAAGGAGCTCCACGGGAGGTTCTACAAGGCTCTACATGAGCCTTTCGTAGACACAGTAGCCTCCCTCCACTGGCTACGCTTTGGTGATCTCTTCGGGGGAAACCGAGGGTTTTGTCTGTGCAATACAGGATCAGGTTATTAAGACCAACAACTATCGGAGATACATCCTAAAGGATGGCACCGTCGACATCTGTCGAGCTTGTCGCCATCCCGGTGAGTCACTTAGGCATGTTATCTCCGGTTGTTCGGCGCTTTCTAACTCTGAGTACTTGCACAGGCACAACCTAGTAGCCAGAATTCTACACCAGGAGCTCGCTCTGAAATACGGTCTCGTGGATCGGAAATTGCCGTATTACAAGTACTTGCCGGAAGCCGTGCTCGAAAATGATCGCGCCAGGCTCTATTGGGACCGGGCCATCATCACAGACAGGACTATTCTTGCGAATAAGCCTGATATTGTGCTGATGGACCGGGCACAGTCAAGGATATTTTTGGTCGACATTACCATTCCGTATGACGAGAACCTCGTGAAAGCCAAAACAGACAAGCAAACAAAATATCTGGACCTGGCTCACGAGGTGACCGACATGTGGGGTGGTCTGCCGACCGAAATTATTCCTGTAGTCGTCTCTGCAAACGGGTTAATCCCAGTCAGCCTCTCGGGTCATCTTAGGCGGCTGGGACTACGTGGCGGACCGCTCCAGGTTCAAATGCAGAAGGCGGTGCTCCTCGATACCGCCCGCATCGTCCGCCGGTTTCTTTCATTTTCCCCCTAACCCTCGGCCGTTTGGTCTCCCCTGCCGAGGGCCTCCATCTGGTTGGGCTTTTATTTATTTATGTACTTTTATATTTATTTTATGTTATTGATATTTATGTATATTTATCTTTTCATTTTCATTTATAATTATATATTTATAGCACCCAACCAGATGAGAAAACTATATGGATACCCCACAATAATAATAAAAATAAATATAATAAAATAGAAATTCCGACGGCTGCGTTTCACCACTTTGCCAATGACCGCGTCAATGAGGAGTGGTTCTTTGGTTCCACGACCACCGCCCCGGCATCCATTTTGAGCGCGTGACATCACCTGATTTAGCTCCAGGTGACGAGTGATTCTCGCGCTCAAAATGGATGTCAGTGTCTTATATATGGTGGGTAGACACGTGATGGGGCGGTATTTGCTCGGGTCTGTGGTATCCTGATCTTTAGGAACCAAATGAGTGATCCCAGTAGTGAAGAGGCTCGGGAGCGACTTCTGATCGAGAGCCTCTTGAAACTGTCGGGCGAGCACAGCGTGACACACTACGAACCCCTTCAGCCAGTAATGATGCAGCCCGTCGAGCCCCGGATTTTTCCAGTTCGGGGCCCTACGGACCGCCTCAGCCACGTCTTCAGGCGTTATGGTGACGGGGTCCATAGGCGTAACACTTGCACTCTGGCTCGTCACAACTTCCATCCAAGGGCCCTCGCTGTGGTTTACGGGCTCTGACCACCGGCCGCGCCAAAATGCGACAGTGTCGGCCTGATCCGGTCCTGGGCCCGCTCCACATACCTCTGGTCGCTCCAATGATTTATAGAGCCTCTTCTGATCACTCTGGAAGAGACGATTCTGGTTGAACCGCCTTGACCTCTCGCTAAATCGTCGAATCCTCTTCCCCCAAGCAGCGATTTTTTGCTTCAGGTCATCTATGCGCTCCGTTAGTTTTTGCATGATATTTGCATGATATCGGTTGGAACAAACTGATATTTGTCCCAGCAAACGCCATCCTAACGGTGCGCATAATCCTCGGTCTATTATTACCCGACCTGAAGCTTGTCAGTCTGCCGATAAGGGCCCTTGCCTTTGCGATACGGTCCTCAATTCTTTTTCTCCAGGCTGGGATGGCGCTACTTTTTTGAGTAGCACGTCCAGCCACGGGAAGTTTGGCGCCAATAATACGGCATACTGCCAGTGCGGCGCCAAAAAGAATTGAATCCGTCTCGCAAAGGTCCCGGCTGGCTTCCAAATAGGTCACCAGCATTGGGTTAAGGGCCCGCACGACAGCCCGATTTCGCTTGCTAAGGGGTATGCGGGGGAAGTCGCGGTCGATTTTCGAGAGGCATGCTGCGCGTTTCCAGCATCGACTCTTCCAATATGCTCCTCATTTTCTCTAGTTCGTGGAAGACTATTTCATCATCGTCTGAATTAGCCACAAATTGAATGTTGACGACAGCATCCACATATGCAGTTTGTTGCGCATCTAGTGGCGCCGCATTCCCAGCCGTAGCATTTCCATTCGATGAAGGAATAGCCTCACGTCGTAGTCGCTCGAGTTCGGCGTCACCAAATATGTTGGAGCGCAGGATGTACCTAACTCGGTCTGCCAGGTTTTGCTCAGTGACAGTAGAGATGGCTCCAGCTCTGCAAAAAAGCGATGCATCCGAGCCCGATACGCCAAACATCCAGTTTCTTCCCCCTTTTGCCCTAAAATACGCCCGCAGTGCGTTTTCATTCATTGATTTAGACCAACCCATGCGACGTGCTCCACCAGCGGCGGGTGCCGCTTGCTGAGTCCGAGAAGACCCAGCCGACACCAAGCCTTCTGGTGGGGATGATGGATGCGGGGGGCTGCTAGGTGGTCTTGCAACACCCCGCGCTCGGCTGGCGGCCCGCATGCTGTCGCGTCCAGCGCCAGCTCCAGACGCGCCCTGGCGACCTCCAGGCAGCGGCCCTTTGCGCACTATCTTTTTTTCCATCATCCATAATATGGGCGTCCATAAACGGGAGACGCCCAGGCCCGGCACCGTATCGTGGATGGCCATAAGCACAAACGGGCCTTTGCACCCTGAATTCTGCCGAGGCACGGCGCTCACACCTCTCGCAAGGCGCTACTGACTGCGTTGACGTAGCAGTTTTGTCACTTAACTATTACGTCAGCGGGCGATGGGGTCGTCAATTCCCTGCGCCATTTTATTTTACGATCCTTTGCTATCTGGGCGAGCGGATGATGGCTGCGGAGAACCACATAAGGATAAGAAGGGGTATCTTATAAAGCGACTGGGACTCCGTGACGGACCGCTCCGGGCTCAAATGCAAAAGGCGGTGCTTCTCGATACCGCCCGCATCGTCCGCCGGTTTCTTTCCCTTTCCTCCTAACCCTCGGCCGTTTGGTCTCCCCTGCCGAGGGCTTCCATCTGGTTGGGCTTTTATTTATTTATGTATTTTTGTATTTATTTTATTTTATTGATATTTATGTATATTTATCGTTTCATTTTAATTTATAATTATATATTTATATAACCCAACCAGATGAGAAAACTATATAGATACCCCAAACATAATAATAATAAATACTTATTTCATTTCCAATTACACATGTTTACATACAGGAATAAATATGATTAAAATTAATTAAAGTAACAATAAGTCTAACAAAAATAACATACTATGATAAAATTAAAACTATGTGTAGCTTAATAATGTAGAATATACAAAAGAAAAATAAAAAGTCAAGTTTATAATATTAGCTACCTGCCTGAACTAGGTTGAATACCTGTGTTTCAGACATCACTTACACAATGGGTTTAATAATGTAGGACACTAGATATTTAAATAATTAAACTATATTATATAATAAATAAAATAACTAAATAACAAAATAACAATTAATTGTTACCTACAATTTATACAAACTATTTTAGAATTTCTAACAACTTCTCTGTGTCTTCGTAATTTAATTTATTTAGAAATTCCCTTACACTTATATTACAGTTCTTATAACTTAGACTATATACCTTTAGTGACTTATTGAGCTTGTTATATAGAAAGGGTCCTAAAAATATGTAAAATTTGTACACAAATGCGTGTTTGGTTTGAGGGTTAACACAAACTAAGTCCATTCTTCTCTCTCTCACTAAATGGAAGTTCGGTATGCTGTTTTAATATGATGTTCAGGATAAACAACTGACGGACAGTTAGTACACTACATGCCAAGTAAAGTTGATGTGTAGGAAACATGAATGGGCGGAAAGTGGCTACCTTTAAAACTGCTCTCTGTGCACGTTCTAATGAGAGCAATATTGTTTTAGAAGCTCCACCCCAGGAAGTAATGCCATAAGTGAGTATGAATTGACACAAAGCTAAATAGACCTGTCTTATCAATTTGAAGTCAGCGATGTTACGAAGATATTTAAAAATATATATTAATTTACGAACTCTTGCACAAAGTAAATCGATGTGCTTGCGGAAATTTAAATTTGTGTCAAGCGTAGATACCTAGATATTTTATATTGTCTGTTTTTGTTAAAGCGGAACATGCATATGCAGTGTCATTATACGAGTTACAATTATGAGTGTAAATATTTAGGTGAGTTGGTATGTTATTATTTCTCATTAAAATAAGATATATTGTGTTTTATCAGCGTTTAAACGTAGGAGATTATTAAGAAGCCAATTAGATACTATGTTAAAGCCTTGCTGAGAGTATTTATAAACCTCATCTCGTGATTTAGCTGAGAATAACAGGGCTGTGTCATCTGCATACGACATAATGACACCATTTTGAAGTTGAAGATTGCATAAGTCATTTATATAAATTAGGAACAATGTAGGCCCCAGGATACTGCCCTGTGGGATTCCATAAGAGCTGTTTTGTAATTCAGTACTTGTATACTCACCGATTTTTACACATTGAAAGCGATCACTGAGGTAATCAGAAAAAATTTGTAGTTGAGTTCCCCTTATGCCTAGTGTTTCAAGCTTTTGCAATAGTATAGGGCAAGAAATAGTATCAAATGCTTTGGCAAGGTCTAAAAAGATCCCAATTGAGTACATACCGTCGTCAAGATTACTTGTGACGTAATCTGTCAATTGGTGCAAGGCATCATTGCATGATCTCTTAGACCTAAAACCAAATTGTCTGTCTGACAGCAAGTTGTTAGTTTCCAGGTATTTTATTAACCTGGTATTTATCATCTTTTCTAAAATTTTAGATAAGCCAGATAAGATTGAAATCGGCCTATAGTTACTAACTAAGTTTTTATCACCAGCTTTGTAAATAGGAGAAACCACTGCTTTTTTAAGCACTTTTGGGAAAATACCATTTGATAGGCATAATTGAAAGATATGTGTTAACGGGGCGGCCAGTAAATGTTTAAATCTTTTGAGTATGCGATTAGGTATATTGTCCCATCCAACTGCACAATCTTCTTTTAAGCCAGATATTATACTTAAAATCTCATCAATATCGGTATTTAACAATACAAAAGAATTTAACTTAGAAAAGGATGTGGGCATAAAAATTGGATTACGAGCGTAGCTTAATTTTAAAGTTGTCTCTGCTATTTTTTTGCCAACATTAATAAAATAATTATTTACTTTATTAGTTGCTTCGTGTGGGCTTTTGTCTAATGACAGTAGATCAAGGGGGGTCCAAGATTTTTTGAACTGAAGGTATTATTTTTAATGAACTTCCATACAAGTTTACCGTTTTTACCGGCCTTTTGTAAAACATTTTTATCATATTGTATTTTGAGGTATTTTAATATTTTATTGCAAAAATTCCTATATCTTTTATAAGTAGCAGAAAGTATTAAATTATCAGGAGAAAGTTTAGATTTTAAATGAAGTTTGTCTCTATTTCTTATACAGCGGACGAGACCAGGTGTTATCCAAGGTTTAATATTATAATACTTACGTGACAGTTTTATTGTTGATGTATTATTCATTATTGCGTATTGTAAAGAATTTATAAAGTAACTCAAGGACGTATTTGCATCGTCAGAGCAATAAACAAAGTCAAAATTAATGCTACGAATGTCATTTTCGATGTTCGTCATATGGACTTTAGTGTAGTTGCGTATGCAGTTTTTCCTAGGTAAGGCTAATTGTAATGTTAGTAAAATTGCTTGATGATCAGTAAGCGAGAAATTAGTAACTAATGTTAAAGAAGGGTTATTTGATTTAATCACAAAATGGTCTAAACAAGAGCCGCTTTGATGTGTAGGGTGGTAATGTGTTGGTAATAGCCCATGAAAAGAGCAAATATTTAGGTAGTTATGTGCATGGTTATCTGTTTTTCCAAGGGTAATGTTAATATTTATATCACCGGTTAGGATTATATGTTATATGTGCTAAATTTGCTTTAAGGTAATATCAAGGGACTCTAGAAATCTATCAATATTTTGTGAAGGAGGTCTGTAAACTGCGATAACAATCGTCTCGGAATTAATTCGAATGATTAAGCAATTACTATCCTGGAATGTAGGTTCTGTGACAGTTACTTTTAAATTATTTTTAACATAGATTACTAAACCGTCATTTTGATTAATGTTTTTCTCGGTTTTGTGTAAAGAATAGCCATTTAGAATCGGTAGCTGGGATGGGAGGTTTGACAGCCAACATTCTGTAAGGATAATAATATCACATTTTATATCCAGTCTATGCAACAAAACTTCAAACCCGGTTATATTCCGATTTATTCTTCTAATATTTTGTGTAAGTAAGATTAACTTATTTTCAGGACGTGGAAGGAAGTGTTTACAGCCATCAACATTACATGTTTTGGCGTCAGACACAGAAAAGTTGTCTAGGAGTAATTGATTCGCCATACTTAAGCTTAAAGATAAACTAAAACTAGTGTTTAAGAGCTACGTAAATAATATAATACGCGGCGCTCTTAGGCGCCCTTATAGTCTATGGAGTGGATATATTTGTCCTCTGCGAATTTACGTGCTGGACAGCTTTCATCACCAGTTTTGTAGTCGCATTTTCTTTTAAAACGTTTACACGTCGTGCAAACGGGGCATGCGCTTTTTTATTACATTCCTTAAAGGAATGCCCGAGCTCTCCACAGTAGTTACATGTTGCTTGCTACTTTCCTGACAAAATTTGGCTGAATGAGCAAACTGCTGGCAGTTGAAGCATCTTGTTACTATTGTAAAGTCTCTGACTGGGCATGAGGTCCAATTAAGGCGCTACCTCCAGCGAACGACCTTGAGCATTTGGTCTGTCGACGCTCGCTACAATATATCGCGTAAGAAATCGGCAAAAGACGCCACCTACTGCTACGAACGTAGTATTATTTTTTCAATGTCAATGAACTCTTCTATGGAAATAGACACGGCGTACAATGATAAATGTATTTTAATTTTCTTTATTCGGTATATTAGTTGCATTATATTAGAATTATGTATTCTAATATATTATCTAATTAATAAAAATTACTATTTTGATTATTTTTAACTATATACTATACTGCTAATATTGAATTAGCTTTTTATAGTGTAAATTATAATATTTGTCGAAATATTAATTATGGATTCGAACTTTACATGCTAATGGTGCTTCATTTTTGTTACTTTCATTTACTTACATATTGAAAATATACTTAAATAGTAGTTATTATTATTTTATTTAGCTACTGAATTTTAGGATATGTTTTACCTTGAGGTCAAATATAATTTTGAGGAGCAATAGTTATATACCTACTACCTACTAATAGTACCTACTAATCTTTTATCTGCTATTCCTTATTTAGGAGCAATATTAGTAAATTGAGTTTGAGGGAGATTTACTGTTTATAATGCTACATTTATTATTTTAATATTTACCTACTGGGTAGGTAATTATTAAAATAATAAATATAGCATTAGTAACTAAATAGATATTTTTTTTTAAATTTTTAAAATTAAAATTTTCGTATTTTTAAAAATTACTAAAAAAAAGGGTTTGAAATAATAAATTTTCTCACAAAAGAAGGGAACTTGAAAAAAAAAAGGAAAAAAAAGCGGGACCAAAGCCAAGACGCGAACCACGGAACTCCGATATCACGCCCGACCGACATACCACCTTAGCTATAACGACCGTTAATGATTAGTCGAAATTTACCTTCTTATATTGTAGCAGTTTTTTATTGCCTGAAAACATGGACAAAAGGACATTTTCTAAAAATAAATCCAAGCGTTCGTCGCTAAAATCGTTGGAGCCGTATAATTTTCTCATCTGGTTCGGTTATATAAATATTTAAATATATAAAAATTATAAATTAAAATGAAAAGATAAATATACATTAATATCAATAAAATAAAATAAATACAAAATAATATTATATTATTATTGTTATTATTATTATTATAAGTTGTGGTTCGGTGAAGCTGCAACCTAATGGACCATGATATGAAAAGTGGTTGTTGACGTCAATTATTATTATTCTTATTATTTTTTCATTACTACCTTTTTCAACCTCACAAGATATTTGTAACTGCAAAAAAAAACTACGTATAAGTAAGTAAATCAGTAATATAGTGTTATGTATGATTCAGACTAAATAAAGGTTCCTAAAAATAGACGTAGATAAAGAAATTGCATAAAAAATTACTCAAATAAAAATGCAATAAACTTGTTAATTTTATAGGTACTTAGTAAAATATTAAAATAATAAGTTTTTTAGGATATTTATGTAAAATATAAAGGTTATATTATGTTCTAACTACGTTCACGCTTGCGCATATAAAACCGCGGAATTTCACTAGTTTTATTATCAAAATAATAATTGTCAACCCTACCCTAAGTTTGCCTTGATTTTACCAACTCAAACTCGTTTTAGGAGATCAAAACATAGAGAGAAAGATAGGAGACTATTTTTTATTTAATATGGTTGGATCTTTATTTATTTGTATATTTTTTGTATTTATTTTATTTTATTGATATTTATGTATATTTATCTTTTCATTTTAATTTATACTTATAAAAACCAACCAGATGAGAAAACTATACAGATACCCCAACAATAATAATATTCCACAAATATCACACAATGCCATCTAGTCCCAAGCTAAGCAGAGCTTGTGTTATGGGTACTAGACAACTGATAAACATACTTATATATTTCTAAATACATAAATATTATAGATAAATCATCACACAAACATTTGTCCTGGGTGGGAATCGAACCCACGACCTACGGCATAGCAGTCAGGGTCACTAACCACTAGACCAACAGGCCTGACGATAAATAAAATAAAGTCTCTAGCTCGAGAGGAGAGGAGCCGTGGTAGCTCAGATGGTTAGCGCTTGCTAAAATTTTCACAGTGTGCGAGCAAACCGGGTTCGATCCCCGCCGGCACCAATAATATTGTAATTGCAATTTTAAGTGTTGATTTACCACGTGCTCAGTGGTGAAGGAAAACATCGTGAGGAAACCTGCATGTCTGAGAAATAAGAAAAATAATATTTCGAAGACATGCAAAGTTCGCCAACACGCAGTGGGGCAGCGCGGTGGATAATTCCTTTCCTAGGACCCTTTCAGAAAATAGAATAGAAATAAAAAAATAATAAATCCAAACTTCATTTAAAACGAAACATATAAATTGTAAAATAGCTGCAGGTATCTATAACCAAGTAAAAGATATTCCTTTACTCCAACTTGTCCATGTTTCCCAAAACAATTTTTAATTAAGCTTTATATTATAATGCGGATTTTTTATATTTAAAATTTTAATAATAAAGCATTTCGTACGTCTCAGCCGAGGCGCAAATATTTTTCGGCCGCAAATTTATAAGACCGATTTGTTATTCAAACATAAACATGGTTTTTTAATTAAATCTACCAATCATAAAACGACACGCATTTTTATTGAACACTTCCTATTCAATTCACAAAGTACCTATTATATTTGTTTATATAAAAAAGTATATTTAAGTACAATCATAAAACTAAATGGAAACACAAAGTAGGAAAATGCATTGAGTTATAAAACACATAAATCAATGGGCAAATGTAAAAATACTGGAGGCAGCAGCCCTATTGCATGTTTACGTACCGCACGGCTGTAATATTTATTTCTAAGATACGGCCGAGTTACAATATACCGTGACGTAAGCGCATCGGTTGGTAGGTACTCAAATAATATTATGTTTGCGGCGAAATACAAAACGCGGCGACCAGCGACGCGGCTACTCCGTATGAACGCATACAGCGTAATGCCGCCCGCACTCTGCGCACGCCCCTTTATCATAGAAGTCTCACAATTTTCGGAATTATTTCGTATAAAACGTGGAGAATATAGATTTTTTTCATTATCTATCCATTAGTGTTATCCTCAAATGATTAGAGCGTTGCGTTTAGCAACAGATGCATGTAATCAAGAATTTTAGTCATTTTTTAAAAGTTGATTTTAAATGTATTTATAGCACATAAAAATAAATTAGAACGTGGAATGCGATGATAAGATATCGAACATTAATAATGTACTTTTAGATGTAGTTTATTTTTCATAACTAATGAGATAATAGAGTCTGAAAAACGCACTTTTGCCAGGTTTTGGTCAGGGTAGCGTCTTAATATAAATTCGTCCTTGATTGATAAGGGCCTTCCTGATGCTAGGTGACACTTCGACAATGTAATTACAGGTAGGAAGGTTTTTCTTACCTGATTTATGGCTCAGTTTGACTGTTGCCAGGAAGGACTCACGCGTGGCATTGGGAAATTTATCGGCAATATTTTGTTCGAAAATGCACTCGAATACTTCTTTATCCGTGAGGGCTGGAGGGACACCAACAATTGCAATACTTGAACGTCGTTTAGTCGGTTCTTCCATGGAGGCCAGAAGATACAAGCTTCTCGGAGTTCTTTAATTTGTCGATATCTCCTTTTGTCTCAGCGCTAATTATAACTCCCCCCATTTTTGACCTTCCTCATGCCTCGGAAATGTAGTTTGAGTTCTTCTGGAGATATTATTTTTTGTAAGAGGCACTTCGTGTCATCACTGGATTTGGACTTGTCCCTCGGATAAATTGCTAGGGTACTAAGGTTGTTTGGGCGAATGAGGGTTCGGCAACCTTTTTTGACCATGTCCGCAAAAGTGGTTCCAGAGTCCGGTTTTGATGACTCTTCGATACTATTCTTGAGTTCCTGCAGCTTTTGGGACAGGTCAAATTGTTTCTGCAGAGATACGATGGAGGTCTGGGCTTTAGTGGCATCCATTTTGAGGGACATGTACTGGACTACCAGTTGTGATGTACCGTGGCTTACTTTTCGACAAAGCGAGCTAATGCGCATTTTTTGATCAGAGTTAAGTTTTCCCTCTGTTGCGATGGAGCACACCTCGTTAAGGCACAGGTCAATGCTTGTCATCCAATGTTTTAACTCAGGAGTTGGAAGTGTTTTAATTGGTTCGCTTGAAGTGGGTGTCTGCATGGGCGGGGTTGATGGAGGCGGGGTGCGAGTGGTCCTGGCACTCCGGTTAAAGGGACTGTTCTCCATTTTAGTACCTATTCTTGATAAAGCTAAAACATTTCAACAAAATCACTAACACAAATATAACTAAAGTATGTCACAGTTACTTCCGGTATTGTTATAACGAGGTCACGGCTAAGCACATACTTATTTTAATTACTATATGCCACGTCTGTACACAATAACGTGCACTTAAATATCAATAGATTGCAATAATGTAACCCAAAGTAGCAAAATTTTGCCTATAAAATTCACTATTTGGTGTGCGCTGAGAAAACAATTGATGATGTATACATAAAAATTTAAGTACTCATTATTACCTACAACAAATATACATAACTGCCATAGACAAGTCACAATAAGAGCTTTTGGTCATTCGAATCGGACGACCAAAAGCGAAGTTATCACGAGTATAAAAATGCAATTACAATTTTAATTACAATTAGAACTTATAATAAAGTAATATAGTGTCAAATCAATATTATTAAATTGTCATTTTAGCAGTCAGTGGACACTTGCAAGTCCAGAGTTAAAGTTATTTCCACACAATATAAGTTATTATAATTATGTTAATCTGTTTTTACGCGAAACGTCATATGGCTCGGCGTGCGAACGAAGCATCACCCTTTTTTTATCGTGGGGAAATCCTCATGGATATCTTCCGCCGTGGGGGCAACGAAAAAGTTATGCCGGACTCCTACCGGCTAAAACCCCACAGTGGTTACCATCAACGTATATGCGGGTAGGGTCCCACGATCTTAAAAAAATCAGGATCTGTGTTTCCTGATTTAATGAAGCATAGTAATGTAATACATTTATTTAAATCTGACACTGTATTGTATTGGACCAATTTAATGGACCCGCCAATTTTAAATTCTATTTTGTACTGCCATACTGCCAACACTTAGTAAAATTTTTGAAATAATTATTTTTAATTAAATGGTAATTTTTTGTGAATTCTTCCATGCATTGAAAATATAATATTTAATCAGCTCAACACCAGCATCAGTTGTCGAGCGACCTCTTGTAAAACTGAATCGATTTTTATGTAATAAATAATTTGCCTTAATCAGGAAACTTCCAACACTACGGTGTAAGAAGTAATGCTCTTAAATTAATTATATCATATTTAATTAACAGAACGCAAAAAGTTGTCATTAATAAACAGTATGAGTTTTTCGTGTCGATAGTACAAATGGGCGTACCTAAGGTCTCAATTCTCGGCCCGTTTTTGTTTCTTGTATATTATATTAATGACTTACCTTAAAGAGTAAGGGATAACCATTATATACTTTATATATTTATTGACGACACTTCTTTAATTTTCAAATTAAAAGGACAGGTACTAAAGTGTGACAAAGTAAATAATGCTATATCTAAATTTGTAAATTGTTTTAATGTTAATAATTTGCATTTAAATGGCACTAAAACTAATGTTTGAAATTCATAACTAGGAATGTCAAACATGTTAGTACTAATGTAATTTTGAATGGGGAGGAGCTGAGCCTTCTTAATACTACCATTTTTCTTGGAATTACACTAGACGCAAAGCTTCAATGGGGCCCCCATATATCAAAACTAGTATGCAGACTTAGTTCTGCAGCATAAGCTGTAAAAAAAGATTAGAAGTCTTAAGTTATTTTTTTAAAAGTTCCACTGTGTTTCTTTCTGGTTATTCCCAGGGCAGAAGTTTTTCCCGAATCAGTGGTAAGTGGTGGTGACTTTCAATAAGTATTATTTATAATCTTAATCTATATTTAATAAAAAAGTTTCTGTTTTCATTCGGAATGTAACGGGGATACTTCTCTCGCATTACTTTATTATTAAATTACGGTCCGGGGGTTGTCCTTTGCTTGCCTCTAGCAGCCACGCAATGCAATTAAGATGTCTCTGGACCACTTTCGAGACGTTGTCCTACTTGGGGGTTATATCTTTAGGCGTTCAGGGGCCCGCTCCGAGCGCCCGTAACCCCGGAGGCTCAATTTTTGGTTAGGGAACACCGTCATCAAGGGGAGGGCCGTGACTAATGCCTCGGCAACGTCGTCTCCGAACGGGATCCACCCTCTCCCGATCCTGCTCAGCAGACTAGTTCTGAGTAACCCTATCCACCTGAGGAGAACCGGGAGAAAATAGGAGAAGAGAACACCTCTAATCTCGCGACTCAGACGCGTGATATACGCGGGTGAAACAGCAGGGTACAGCTAGTATTTAATAAAATTTAAATCTCTTCTTATGAATCAATTGAGTCGGAAATGGACGTCCTAGGCGAAAGTTCATCGACCAAATTGGCTATATATTGAAAATGGGCCAAATTAGTAATACCCTTAGCCGACGAACATGTATGCGTATTGCGTAGGTATATGAATGTGGAGGAGGCGAAAGCGGCGTGTCAGGATCATGCCGAATGGAAGTCTGTAGTCTCTGCCTACCGCTCTGGGTGATAGGCGTGAGTGTTTATATATGTATATCTATGTATGAATCAATTGAGATGATTATAATAAACTTTTTAATATTATACTAATACTTACTAATGGAACCTGAGTAACCAACATAGCCCAACGGATTAGTAAGCTAAAGTGGCAATGGGGCGGCCAAATAACTCGAATAACCTACAACCGATGGGGAAGATAGGTTCTCGAGTGACCGGTAGACGAAGTGCAGGGTGGGCTCACTAGTGGTGTGACAAACTGGTAAGACATGCTGGAAGTCCTTTGTGGCATTCCTTGGGGGAGGACTATGTTCAGCAGTGTACTTGTGAAGGACTGTAATGATGAGGATGATGGTGTAGATAATACTTTTCTCGTGATTTTGGGCATTTAAGTAATTTTTGATTTTCATTCGAATAAGTGAAACAAAAAAAAGAGCTTATGAGTTCATCACACAACGAATGACCTCTACATCCGATTTCGACCCCATTGTTAATTTTAATTACGTCTGGTTTTTCGGGAATCCTTTTTATATTGAACAAGAAAGATCACGGTTTTAAGTACATAATTGACTATTCAAATCTGTCACTAAGTATATTTAAAGTTATGTCCAAAAGGCAATTGAAAAATACAACTTCCAATTCCTTTCGGGGATCAGTTATAGGCTCATCACTGGCAGCTAAATCTTCACTTGCTTGGTGTTTAATAGGTCTTATACTTGTTGTGGTTACAAATACTAGTTCAATTTCAATTTCTTCCGTCAACTCTCTCCCTAGTGAAATGACTCTTTAAAAACTCGTTTTTCTGTACTTTTTCAAGAAAAAAACAGTATTTCTTGCGCATCTCTGTGCATTTAACGAGATCCATATTTGGTGATTGCAGGAATTTACTAATGACATTTATCTGGAAAAGTACATCATACCAAACAACTAGTGAAGCTGTGAAGCGGAAATATTTTAGCTTTTGGGCTTAGTAGTGGCCTTGTAAGAGATTGGAATGTCGGTTTTCTCGACTTCAATAGCAAAAGTGATTAAAGCATCATGAACGTTACTAATTAGATAACGGACTGCTTTAACACTGCTTATTCTTGTTTCCCAACATGTTTTACTGAACTTTTTTACTGAATACTAGCGATCCGTCCCGGCTTAGCAAGGGCAATTTCTGGCTCTGGACAACAGCGCCATCTACCGGGTTCAATTGTGAATCTAAAAAAATTATCCAGAGACCCATTCAAACACACGCAAAAAATTATTTATAATCAGGCGAGCCAGTTTCTAGTTTTATATCATATACATATGAAATTGGTGTTTTGTGCGGGAGGAGCATAAACACAATTTTTTATTTTGGAAAATATATTTAATTAATCAAAGTATGCACCGTTGTTATCGATGTACTTTTACCATCTCATAGGAAGTTCATTGATCCCTTTACTAAAAAAAACCATGTGGGCGAGAATCAAATAAACTCTTTGAAAGCGGTTTGGACTGCCGCATCGGAGTTGAATTTTTTTCCTTGTAATAAGTTGTCCAAATTCCCGAAAAAATGGTAATCTGTTGGAGCAAGGTCCGGGGAGTACGGTGGATGTCGCAGACATTCCAATTGTGGCTCATCTAAGTTAGTGGTTGTTTGTTGTGCAGTGTGTGGTCTTGCGTTGTCGTGAAGCAACAGTGGGCTAGAGCGGTTGACCAATCTCTGTTGTTTAGCAGCTAGTTCTTCCTGGTTCGCAGTTGCTGACAATAGATATCCGCTGTAATCGTTTGGCCAGATTTTAGAAAGCTGTAGTGAACGACACGGGCTCTAGTCCACCAAACTGTCACAAGTATCTTTTTCTGAGTCAATTTTCGTTTAGGGCAGAATTTGGCTGGGTCTCCAGGGTTCAGCCATTGTGACGGGCGCTTGCGATTATTGTACAGTATCCACTTTTCATCACAAGTAATTATTTGATTTAAAATCCCTTCATTTTTGTGTCGGTTGAGCAAAGTAGCACTGCAGTCGACGCGTGTTTGCAAGTTCGATTCAATCAATTCATGAGGTACCCATCGTTCAAGTTTTTTTTTTTACTTTCCCGATTTGCTTCAAGTGGATTTATACAGTTTTATCACTTACCACGAAGCCTGCAGCTATCTTTGAAGTGGTTTGTGATGGGTCCGCTTCCAATTATTTTCCACTTTGTTCTCCGGCCGTCCTCGGGGTTGGTTCTGAAAGTCGGAATTTCCAGAACGAAAACGTTGAAACCAAAAGCGTACCGTGCTTTCTTTTGCGTCACCAGCGCCGTACACATCATTAATCCTTCGAGCTGTTTCTGCAACACTGGTGCCACGGTAGAACTTCTACTCGTAATTATATACCGATATTTCATGTTTTCCATTGTAGTAATAGGCGACGCCAAAGAAAAAAGTAATGAGGATAAAACAAATGAATGACTGTTTTAGTGTTTTAATAACATTTAAAAACACTAAATGAATTTATAAATTTAAATTTTGAGTTCTTAACCAAAGAGGAGATATTTTTGATCAAAGTGGTCAATACGACGAAACGCTAATTTCATATGTAAAGACCCAATATATATATATATTGAAAGTGTCACCTTTATTCGCGCATTAAATTCGGGTTCACCACTTTCTTGAAAGTGCTTTCATTCGTCCATAAAATCTAATATAATCCCGTGGCAAAAGAGCCTGCACTTATTGATAGTGGTACAGGTGGTACCGATTGCATTAGAGCATCCTGTGTACAGTTGTCTTAGGCATTTCTGTCAATAATGCAATGTTACGAACAGGAAAGTTCGCGGATCATTTCGAACCTGCTCCAAAACTTCGTCTTCAATATAAAAGTATTCTCTACCACGTGCAGGTACTATTTTCTATGGATATTAGGTCTGAAATCAGCCAAACAAGCGTGAAAGCGAATAATTTTTCTTAACATTAATCAAAAGGACGAATCATTTAAAAAAATATCTAATTGAGTAATTTGTACAAAATCTACCCGCTGCCAGAAAAAAAAATGTAGCACAAAAAGTTTAAATTAAAGTACCAAGTATTATACAATTTTGCAATTCACATGAACTGCGCCAACTTTTGAATATACGAGTAGTTGCCAGGTCCATGTTGGTACATTTTTTTACAGTATGAAGGATCCAACTTGCTCGATAAAACTTTAATGTTACATTTTTACACTTTTACGAATTTTTATGTATTTATTTCTACGAAACCGTAAAAGGTACTAAAAATAAAATAGTAGGTATAATAGGCATATTATAAGGCTATACAAAACAGGTAAAAAATATAAAAACGGTCCTCATTTGCAGATGCAGCACCAAAATATTGACGCAAAGGGTGATTTTCCGGAAAATTTATAAATCATCCTTTATCTTTCAAACCACACAATTTGGGTATAGGACTTAATTTTTTGATCAGTTCTTCCATGGTCTACAACCCCCTTTCGTTTGATCGTTACATTCTGGGACAACTTGTTTATAGTATTTGGATTTTTTTGACTTGCGATATAATTACGGACTTTACTTTTTCGACTTGGGCGGTCGCACAACCGCGCCCTGCCCTAACGCCTGGGTACTGGAATTAATGGTGACGGGATTAGTGCACGCGGATATGGGCGAAGTAATTCTTACCAACTTTAACATGTAAGGCCTCTAATCTTTTTACAGCATATGCTGCAGAATTAACTTTACTATTTATTTGTAAAAATATGGATGTACAATGGTGTTCAAGTATAATTAGCTCTACAAGAAGAAAAGTAATGAGCCTACTCTTTTTTAAAGGCCGGCAACGCATCTGCAAGTCCCCCTCCTATAAAAAAAGCATATTCTACCTTAGTGGTCTGCAAATATTAACCGTTAAGTTTACATATATAAAAATATTTGTCGAATTTTTATAAATACTTAAATTGTTTAATACTTGATGAGGGCTAATAATTGATGAACATTGAGCCTCGCGTCAACTGTAATTTTGAGAAAAATAATGGAATCAACAAGACTCACCTCTTATCAATTTAAAAGCTCACTGGTCTTCACGTGTTTAAAATTTGGTGTTGTAAATTCAATACATTTCGTTTTATTGTTGTCATTAAATGTTGACGTTGAACCAGCACACCTATTACAAGTGAGTACTTGGATGCCTCGTTTCCAGTAATATCCACTACCCCATAGCTCTGGTTGTGTGCAATCACCATAAGAAACACAGCAGCGTTAAGCTGTTTTTTTACGCTAGTATTCTGTGAGAGCATGGTCTGACCTCGGTCTAGCCGACTCATTCGTGTTACAACTACAATATTGCTACAGCGTGGCACTAAACGTTCAAAAAAGTTATAACGTGTAACGCATTACCACGAGCGCTAGTAAAATTATATATAACATTATATTAAATCCATTAGCTATCAACTCACTATAAGCTAAGTCTAAGTAAGTTTATTAGCGCATAGCTTAGGGTTTACTGCATACACACAATTTGTTAAATCGAACAAAACTGTAAACAGTTAACTAAAACTAAAGTCGAGTTGTGTGCTTGTGACGATTTCCTGATGAACTGTGCTTAATTTACACCGTAATATACGTCCTACTGCTGGGCACAGGTCTCCTCTCATTTCTGAGAGGGTTTTAGGATATGGAAATGCTCGCCGGGCAGCCCCAAGGCGTGTTGACGAAGTTTACATGTCTCTGAAATTTTTTTTCGTATTTCTCAGACATGCAGGTTTCTTCACGATGTTTTCCTTTACCGCCGAGCACGTGGTAAAGCAGCACTTAAAATTGCAATTAACAATTTTATTGGTGCCGGCCGGGATCGAACCCGGGTTGCTCGTTTGAAATTTACAGCAAGCGCTTAGTTGCTGAGCTCCAACTCGGCTCGCTTGGCGCATATAGTTGATCCAGTCGTTATCTAATAACCAGTTTTCTTAAATTTCATCTATCGATTAGTCGTTTTGCAACACTCAATTGTTATATGGCTTTTTTTCACTCCAGCCTTGGCGAGAGCTATGGTTCTCTTCTAGAGATCCGTTGAGCTGCGCGGATGCTATAACAGATAACGTGCGTCAGATGGTGGAGATTTTATACCCTTTGCTGACGTACCCATCGATGGCAAAACTCACCTGTGGCTTTACGCCGAATGCGCCCTAGGTTAAAGCGCAAGTTGGAGTATCTTTCGGTTTGACAATCGAAACTGCAAAACTCCGGATATCAGCTTTAAGAAGCGGGCTTTCAGCACGAGTGCCAAGTCCTAAAAAAACTTTCTGGAATGCTACTTTCGACATTAAACATATTGGCGCAAAACAATCTGACAGATCATCCGGTGGCAGAGCATTTTGGTCTTTTGCCAAAGTCGTTGAGAAAAACTTCTGCCAGCCTATACTGCCCCCGTTGATAAAACCGGCTGATACACGTTAACGTCTTCAGCTAAAAAAATAAGCGTATTTGTTTGCGTTTTTCTTTGATAGTAATTCACGTATAGACAGATGGTGGCAACAACGTTACACCTGAATTACCTTACTACGGTACCTTTATATCGGAGATCCACATTACCAACAAGGAGGTTCTTAAAACTTACGGGGCCTAGACGTGAACAAAAACTACTGGATATGATGGTATCATGGTGGATGTCATCCTAAAGTCTTGTGCAACCGCGTTGTCTCCTTCGTTGACACGCTTGTTTCACCTCTCACTCAGACTTAAATATTGCTTAATTCCTAGAAGCTGGTAAATGTGCAGCAAATGATCGGCCAATCTCATTTACATATACACTCTGCAAGACAAATTTACACTAGGAAAACTTCGAAAGAGAAGAATGCTCTGAGATATCACATTGTTATATATTATATTTTTTTAAATTATTCTGTATAAGTGGATGCTATGGCTCATAAACATCCACATTTATCCTCAATTAAGAATCAAAACGCAAATGCGTTGTTACCCCTGAGGACTTGAATTGACTTGGAATGCCTCGAATCCAGTAAAAAGGGTCTCCGGTTCTCTACACTCACCATACGAAACACAGTATCAGGACAAAAAAATATGGAGCGTATATTGAACGCCCACCTTATGGCAATCTTAGAGCAGAACAACAGTATGGGGTCCTCCATCAAACTCTCTAGCGTATGTTACGCTTATATGGGTCGAGGCTCTAGAGAAGAATGGAGAAGCAATCGCTGTTTCCCTAGATGTGTCAAAATTGTTTGACAGGATTTGACACACTAGAGCAAGTTTGGGCAAGCTTTTAGCGTACGGCTTATCCTCTAGTCTGATCAGCTAGGTTAAGGAATTTTTGAGTAAACGGTAACTTCGAGTCGTTGCCGAAAGCATATCACAGTTGTGGAGGGTGGCTTATTGGTGACAACAATATGTTTAAAACTAAACTTACCAGTCTTGAGCACAGGTACAAAAGTGGCGAGCCTTTGTTTTACAGGATACATTTCGAAAAATGTGTACAGGAATTACATGACTTAATTTCTCCCTCTCAATTCGATTATGGGACCACCAAACATTCGACTGGTTTGCATGCGTACGTTATTCATTCGAACTAAACGGTTTGCTTCGTCGTTTTTAATGTGTAATAAAATTATAAAATTTGAGACGAAAAAGGAGTGGAATAATTTGCCAGCCTCTGTGTTTCCATTCTTTTATAATATATTCAAGGCAAAAGTGATTAGGCTTTATTAAGCTAAATCTGCAATCCACAGTGGATTAGACCCGATTTCGGAGGTAGAATGAATACACAGAGTAAATTCATCTCTTAACTCTAGTTTGGGAAGTAAGAATTCGTCACAAAAGGCACGTATGAGTGAAAAGCACAATTCACAGTTCTGTGTTAGTCCCTGTCTTAATACGGCAGTGAAGGTTGGATGTGGCAGAAGTAAAATTAATGTTAAATTAATGCTGTAGAAATGCGGCCACAAAGGAGTTTGTTAGTACTAACTCTAAATGATAGGATGAGAGATTATGTGTGAGTATAATGTTGTAGTGTGAGTATTGTGCTGCATCTATATCATGATTGTTGCACAAACGGGTCAGCTCGACCACGGTAAGATCAGTTCTTACAGAATGCCATAGTGAAATAGCAGCTGGACTAGCTGGACACAGCGGTGTTTTGTATGGTAAGTGTAGAGAATTGGAGACCCTTTTTACTGAAAACGAGGCGTTCCATCTCAGTCTCCCGAGGAGGAGGGTGTTATTACTCAAAATTTTATGCTTACTGTATCCAACCCATTTTAATACATAAGAATAAACAACAAACGTTATAGTTTGATAAAACCTTTATTTAAAATTCTTATAAAATTATTTGTACATATATCCGATGTAAAAAGTAATAAAAAAAATGGTGATCAATATGTATTTTACAAAAATATCTAAAAACACTAAAATATTAAGTACTTAGGTAATTACGTTTTAACAAATTGCCCATATTTATATTCACACATGCAAATCATTCGTGGTTTCGTAATACTTAATGGAAATTTTAAATATGGATACAAGAAAATAGAGATATTGAATAAATTTGATGTCAAGGCACGGTTCAATGTATCGCATCGCACTAAAACTCTGTCATGTGTTGTACTTAAATTTTAAGAAACTTTTAAAACTACAATAGATTTGATTATTGAAAGAAATTTGTGGTAAGGATATTTATAAACACCTATGAACTAAATTTTATCCTAGCGTGCAAACCACGCAAACATTTCTTGTAGACGCCTCCGGTATCTCATTTTCAATTCGAAGTAAAGAGAAAAGACTATCATATTAAATCTATGAATAATAATTCTTTATACTTGGTTTATTATCGTGTGAAGTTGGCACATTTGATGTTGGCAATTGCGCTTTCAATTTAGATATTGTAAGTATCGTCGGCAGGCGCGCGTTTGTAGAATGCGCGAGAAACATCGACTGGACCCCGGAAACCGGCCCACGCAAAGTAGCCGTGTCGCCATAACAGCATCAGAGTTAACATTATGGGTACTGCCAGAAGTACTCCTGAAAATAATACTTTTTTGTTGTAAGAATATTTAAAAAGTGACATCGATAGTGGGAATTTCTCTCGTGAAAGAGTTTTAAGCATATCAATATTTGTTCACTTATATCAAACGTTTAGATTACTGTATATATACTACAGAGTCAAAAGTCAAGGGAGGCGGTGAAGGAAAACATCGTGAAGAAACCTACATGTCTGAGAAATAAGAAAAAAAATCAGAAGAGGCCTGTGCCCACCAGTTGGACGCATATAGGCTCTAATTTTAAATAAGTAGGTCCTATGAAATTGCCTTTCTGCAGTACTGGCCATTACAAATCAAAATAATTTTTGTTTGACTAAGAGTTCTAATGTCGAATTAGTTTTATTGTAGAAACATGGGAGTCTTTTTGCAAAATATGTCATTTGTTTATTGATTAGCATTAATGTTTTCATTGCATTTGAATCTTTTCCGTTATCATGGATACGTTAAAAATTCGAGTAATTATGAGTAGTTGTGGCAGCAACGCGGCACAAGCGGCACGTAACATCAATGACGTTGAACGACGACGAACGAAAGCACCACCTGTTATTGGTTTGCCCGCTTCTGTTCTGGAAATTTCGACCTGAAAAATGCCCTGTAGTCTTCCGAAAAATTTGATTGATAGATTGTGGAAGCTGATGATACTCAATCTACGGTTGAATTAGCATCAGCTTTCGGCGTTGGCATAAAAACAATATTGCTCGACTTGCGCCAAATTGTCAAGGTAAAATAGCTTGACAAACGGGTGCTTGGTGAAGTACACGTCGAGACGTGCCTTGTCCTGCTCAACAGACACACAAACGAAGAAATTTTGAACCACATTATTACTCGCGACGAAAAATGGATTCTGTTCGACAATCGCAAGCGCTTAGCGAGATGGTGGGATCCTGGTTCAGCATCTAAACAATGCCCTAAACGAAAACTTACCACGCCGGTGTGATTCATCATAGCTACATACCGAACGGGATGAGCATTACTGAAGATGTGTACTATGAAAAACTGAACACAATAATTGAGAATCTCGCACGCTTTTAACCAGCTTTGGTCAATTGCTCAACCCCGCTGCTCCTGCACGACAACGTGCGACCTCATACTGCTCTACAGACGGTATCCAAGTTACAAGAACTTGGGTTGGAAGCTCTCCGTCATCTGGATTACTTACAAGACCTTATGCCTACAAATTCCTGTTTTTTCCAGAATTTTGATAACTTTTCTTTTTCTTTTTAGCGGGAAAAAAAATTATACTCGAGAGGCAGTACAAAATGCTTTTGAAGTATTTGTTGCCTCCCGTCCAGTTGATTTCTTAAAGAAGGGTATCAATAAACATGCATCGAAAAAGATGCATCCATTGCATAGGTGATCAAAGTATGATTACTAGAAATAAAAAAAAAATTAATAAAATTACGTTAACTTATTTCATAAAAAACATTAATTTCCTAACAATAAATGAACTAATTTACAACTGTCTGCAATGTTTGTTTGTCTAATGGGGGCCATACACCTTCAGTTTTATCTATGCGATAAAACTGTGCAGTAGACTGTAAAGGTAAATCGCATGTCCTTTGAGTTTTAATATTCAAAGCTATAGCCCACACCAACAAACGCTTGTAGGTGATGACCCTTCTTTCATTCAACTTTAAACATTCCTACTACTACTCATAAAAAATTAGCTTTTAAAAAAATAATGAACATTTATTTACAATCAGTAAAAACACAAACAATCAAGTAAAACTGCGCAATTTATCTTTATTCATTTTTTTCTGCGATGGCATCGACAGGTGACGAAAAAGAGACAGAAAAAAATCAGGAGGTGGAAAAATCGTAGGACCTGGCGCAAATATTGGCTAATGAAAAGAGAAGCTCATTCTCATGTAAATTTATTAAAGGAATTAAAGACGTTTCCAAGAGACTGGCATAATTTTTAAAAGTCGATAGTGATACGTCCTTTTTTACTATGTACATTAACGCCAATAATCGAAAAGCATAATACTTTTATAAGAAATGGCGAAAACTGAAAACTTAGCACACACGTTACGATTATCGGCACAGTTTCCTCCGATTTCGTTTTATCTATGCAAATTCTAAAAATAGTAAAAACTGTACAATTTTTATCACACACACGTTTCGATTATCGGTGCAGTTTAAACGGTACAGTAGGATCGTAACGATTTCCCGTAGCGTGTGTGCCACCAATAAACGTATTGTTTTTTCATTTTTCATTAAACAATCATAAATATTTACACATACCGATAAGTGTACCAAGTAGCATGGCTCCATCTTTCTCTGGTCTGTGACCATACTTGTCGACGCAACGCATAGTGCGGTGAATGTCGTGCAAGTGCTTCATCGTGTAGCCTTTCATTTCGATTGGTTCATTGCAACTGCAAAGATAAAACGTCGTATAAAAACAGATATACAAATGTTCTTAATTTTATAATTATCTTTCGTAATACTCAAATACCTGTGTTCTTAGTTATATCCATATCAATATAAAAGATTAGTAGTTATGTACCTATGACAATAGTTGTAGATGCATCTTCTCATTATTTTACCTTATGGATATCATAATTTTTTGCCCTCTCAACTGTCCTGAATCATTTTCCTCATTTTTTGACTCAATCCTAAGTAGCTGTGGTGGTATGAGAGTCTAAGAGAGAGATAGAGTGACCATGTTGAGTGGTTATCCTGAGGTACCACGGCTCGTACCCCCTAGCGCATTATACAAACACATGTCAATAAATTATTAAGACACTTACACCATGCTAGCCGTGGAGTTTGTGTATTTAGCTTCGATTATCGGCACTAGTATATCCACCATCCATTGCGTGGAACAGTCGCAGAGGAATGGGTTGTTAGATACATCGATTGTTTCTAGAAGATCCCATCGTGGCAAGAATCGTGTATCAAGTTCTGACAGGTTATTCGATTGCAAGTAGAGCTGAAATACGTAATAAGATCACTCTTAACATACTCTTTTTTTAATCTGTAAATGTCAAACACTATATAAGTTCTTAGCGTGCAAACGAAGAACATTCACATACATTAGGAAGAGCAATGGTCACAATATTGTTCCTTGGGGCACGCCTATGATTAAGAGTGCTCCAGATATTGTTTGCTCCATCATTATTTGAATTTTATGCAATCAACGGGTACGGATTCTGATGCGGTTTTCATCAATAGATAGAATGATTTATAAGTAAGGTTTTTATGTATAAAACATGCATATTTTAATCATAATTGATAGAATCAGGCGTTATTTTGCGGAAATCCATTATAATAAAAATATTAATTAATCTGCAACCTTCCGCTAACTAAATATAATGATGTGTCTTACCTGGATTGAAGAGCACGTCAGGCCCTCCCTCAATTACTTACTACTTAGCGGCCAGCCGCCGTAGAGTCTACATCACCTGAGGATGCCTCGTGTAGAGGCGAAACACGTGTCATATTATCGTCGATGGTGTGTCTTTCCTGGAATAGTGGTGTTGGAAGTAGTGGTGCCGGGAGTAGTGGTGTGGGGAGTAGTGGTGCTGGGGCTAGTGGTAACGGAATTAGTGCACGCAATTGAGGGAGGGCGGGAGGTGCTCTTCAATTCAGGTAAGACACATCATTGTATTTAGTTAGCGGAAGGTTGCAACTAATTCGTTCAAGGTTGCAAATTAATTAATATTTTTAATTATTTTAATCATAATATTAGTATTATTAATAATTTCACACCGACGCCACAATAATATCTACATCGCACCCATACGAAGGCGGGCGGGTCGCCAGTATATATTCAATCACAGAACAAGACAAGCTGAGGGTAACCTTGGCATTGGTACAAACTACGGAATAAAAAAAACAAGAATGTTCCGTGGTAGCAATGATCTGAATTTAGATTTTAGTCACATTATAGTGCTCAATCTTTACCTCTTTCAGTGCTGGCCAGTCATAAATTTCACCAATGTCGTCTGGTCTGGCCATAGCTTTAGGGTCAAGATATGAGAGCTTAGGGTTAAAGCTCAGATGCAGACTCTCTAAGTTCGCCAGCCCGGCGAGTGCGCCAGCTCCAATACTACGCAACGACTGCATGTTGCACATGTGCAACTCTTTCAGCTTGCGAAGACGCGGGAAACCTCTGCAAAAGCCACATTTTCATACATTTAATAATTAATCCTAACACACGGGAGGAAGGAATGAGACCGAGAGGTTCCAGCGATGTCGTATGGTGAGGGCAAAGAGAAAACACCATATCTCGCGTGAGTGTCGTAAGGGCCGTTGGTACATATCCATCATGATTGCTCAGCACCGGAAACTATACGTCCAGCACGGTACAATTATTTGTGTGGCCTACAATAATTGTTCCGGGTCTGGATGTTTATCCATTTTTTAATTTATGTATATAAAACACTGCCAACTTCTAGAATCCGGGCTGCTAATAAGTATTTGTTAACAAAATGCCTGCTACTTAATTGATTTTGGCCCAACCTGACCACCAGACCAACATGGCAGTTATTCTCAATTCATAAAAAAAAAAACAAAAAAATATTGAATATAATAATCAATATTGCCTTACTAGAGAAAATTACAAAAATCACTTTCACAATACATAATAATTAACAAAAATTACTCTAAATAGCAGCTTTGATAAATTTTATCAAATATAACGTATAAAAATATCAAATTAATTAAAAAATTATTAATCATTTTAAATATAATAATTCTACTAATTAATAGTAAATTTAATGTTACCTATTGAATTTTAATATATAAAATTTTTCTTTCGTTTCATATCCTTCTATCAACCGCGTGAAATGGGTAAACATAACTACTTATTAAATATACGCTATCTCACGCTGCTAAAAAACCAAATAGCAGCTAAATAAACCAATAACTATAATACAATATATGACAAAAATGTTTCTTTGTACGTATTTTATGTGTTTCTATAACAACCATCTGATTACGACGAGAGACGAGAGAGAAACTTTAGGGAGTTGTTTTGCAAACAACCGCGAATGTTTTTGATAAAAAGACAGTATATAAAATATACACTGACATTATATAAAAACTAAAAATATTTGTATCTTTTTTAGTATTATCGTTCTAAATATATTCCAGATTTCTAACACCTTGTCTAACAATCGTGGCTTAGCCTTATGTTTTTATGCGATTGAAAAATCAAAACAAATATTTTAGATTTAATATCCTTAAAATTTTCAACGGGTGCATATTTCACCATTACTTACGGGTAATCCTCAGAAGACATGTCCAGCTCAACGATGGGGTTCTGGTTGAGGTTTAAGTAAACGAGGTTCTTTGTCTCCTCGAGCTCTTGAGGGACGGCAGTAAGTTTGTTGTCGCTGATGTCCAAACGCTCCAGGTAACGTGGCGTGTGTAGAAACTTGTCCGGTATCTCCGTTAGTTGACAAGATCGCATGCGTAGCACCTGGTTTACAATTAATATAAAAAAGCCTTCAAAAGATTAGTTTGGGAACATCTTTCAAAAACAACGTCGTCTGTTTAACGTCAATTAGTACTGCTTCCTTTATCCAGATATATTATGCACGTATATATGTATCTATGTATATATTTATGTATATGTATTAAGGATAATCGTTATATATGGATTAGTATGTATCTGTTTGTATTCATATGTAAGTATTTGAGTAATTTTCAAGCCTTATTTATAATGTGTTATATCTATTTATATTTAGCTATTTAACCGCTATTAATTCTTTAACACGCCATAGATTGACTGGCAGAAATTGCTATTTGGAATTAAGTCCGCCCTTTGTTTTATTTATAGGATAAGGGTGATAAACGAGCACACAGTCTTTCTGATGGTAAGTTGCTGTGGCCCATAGACATCTACATCTATCCTCAATTACGAATCAAAATGCAGATGCGTCGTCACCCGTGAGAACTAAAATGGAATGCCTCGTTTCCAGCAAAAAGGGTTCGGGTCCCGTTCTCTACATTCTCTACATTCATATCATAAATAAAAAAATCTATTGTTTATGGACATCATTTTCCTTATCATTTCGTATAACTCCACTGCTGCACATGGCCCTCTCTGGTTATGAAGAGGACTTACTTTAAGGATCACAATACCTAACGCTGTTTTCCGCCTCTAGTCTGAATATTTTACATGAGGCGCAAACGGTATACGGCAACGCATATCAGCAATTAGGGCTTATATTCTTCCGCTCACTAGATGTTACTAATGGACACTGAAATTAAGCTTTTTGATAATTTTTGGTCATATAATTGAGAAGTTAGTTTTAAATAAAGTAAAAATAAATCAGTTTCTAGAGTATTATATTAATACATAAAACAATGATTCAGTGGTTTGTTCTCTAATTTATTGCGCATTTTTAACTCTTTATTAAAAGTTCTACTTTTATATTTGTTTTTTTTTTGTTTTTTATTTTAGTTTAATAATTATAAAATGTAACTAATAGTACAGAAAGAAACATTAAGCTTTACATTTTTCAAATAAATTAACTTCTCGCTATGAAATCTGTCAAATATTGCACCATATTTTTGTGACGCCGCCATGGTTGCAGAAAGTCGTGGATGCTATCATTCCCCTGGTGTTGCAGTTGTTCACGGGCGGCGGTAGTCACTTATCATCAGGTGAGCCGTATGCTAGTTTGCTCTTCTATAAAAAATACACGGTGGATATAGCGTTACATCTGCCTGACATTTCCTTTAGTCGTCTTTGACGACAAGATACAAAAATACAACAAACATAACAATATAGTACGATGGATTCCAATTCCAATTCAGTTTTTAGAATAATACATAAATGTCAGAGAACCTGATGCCGCACCCCAGAAGGCTTTAAAATATTTTGTGAACTTTAAAGAAACCCAAGAAACAACTAACTCTCCTTAGACAAAAAAAGTAAAAGAGTAAATTTACAACCTATATATACATCCGACTGCTTAGTTCAGGACTCTATTTTTGAGACGTGCAAACACCAGATAAATTTTTAATAAACTTATATAATTTCAGTAACGGCAACTAATAGTGCCACCACGGATTTTAAGGTTATTAATTTATTGTAGAATGACTCATCGACTCATATTACTACACGCTTTGCATGATTTAAATTACCTTCAACATTGGCAAACTGGATATAGCTATAAGAGTAACATGGTCAATAGTGGTGAGGGGATTTCCGCTAAGATCCAGCTCAGTCAGTTCAGGTAAATGCTCGAACAAATCCTGGTTGAGAGAATGCAGGTCATTATAAGCTAAGTTCAACTTCCTCATGGCTACTAGCGGCTCATATTCTTCAGGAGAAAAGCGACCCTGAAAAATCATATTATAAGATTTAATTAAAAATGCACATTATATTTTTCATGATGATGATGATGAATGTTTCACGTATCTTCTCCTGGTTCATCATCATCATCATCATTACAGCCCTTCACAAGTCCACTGCTGAACATACGCCTCCCCCAAGTAACGCCACAAAGCACGGTCCTGAGCCACCTGCATCCATCGAGTTACTGCATGTCTTACCAGGTCGTCACTCCATCTAGTGGGGGGTCGCCCTACACTACGCCTACCGGTACGAGGCTGCCACTCGAGAACCTTTCTTCCCCATCGGTTATCGGTTCTTCGAGCTATATGGCCGGCCCATTGCCACTTCAGCTTACTAATCCGTTGGGCTATGTCGGTCACTCTGGTTTTACTGCGGATATCCTCATTTCTGAGCCTATCACGCAGAGAAACTCCGAGCATCCCTCTCCATAGCTCGCTGAGCGACCTTGAGCATCCTCATACGGCCAGCAGTGAAGGACCACATCTCAGATCCGTAAGTCATCACTGGCAACACGCACTGGTTATACACTTTAGTTTTCAGAGATTGAGGTATACCTGACGAGAAGATGTGTCGTAATTTCCCGAACGCTGCCCAGCCGAGTTGAATCCGTCGATTGACCTCTCGGTCGAAGTTGGACTTACCTAGTCGGACTATTTGTCCCAGGTAAACGTACTCGTCAACAACTTCGAGCACAGTGCTCCCAACAACTACGGCATAGGTGTGACATGGACATTGAACATGATCTTTGTTTTGTCCATGTTCATCTTAAGACCTATGCGTTGAGAGACACCATTGAGGTCATTGGGCATAGTGCTAAGGTCCTCCAGCGATTCTGCCATAAGCACTATATCGTCGGCAAATCGAAGGTGAGTGATCCCTGTTATACCGCATCCTCTCCAGTCCGTAGCTTGAAAACGTCTTCCAACGCAGCGGTGAAGAGTTTCGGGGATATAACATCACCCTGTCTTACACCTCTCTGCAGTTGAATAGGTTTCGGACTCTGGTTCTATACTCGGGTAGCCATTGTAGCCCTACTGTACAAACACTTCAGCACCTCGATATACCGACAGTCAACTTGGCACCGCTGAAGGGACTGTAGCACCACCCAAATTTCGACGGAAATCAAAGGCTTTCTCATAGTCCACATATGCCAGGCAAAGTGGCAGATTGTACTCTTCGGTCTTCTGTACAATATGCCGCAGGGTATGTATGTGGTCTATGGTACTGAAGCCTTTTCGGAAACCGGCTTGTTCGGGAGGCTGGAAGTCGTCGAATCTGCGTGCGAGACGATTCGTAATGACTCTCGAAAATAGCATGTAGACGCGGCTCAGAATGGAAATCGGTCTGTAGTACTTTAAGAGAGCGTTGTCGCCTTTCTTAAAGAACAAAACCACCGCGCTTCTGCTCCGCGCCTCCGGAGTAGTGCCGCCATGGAGGACGGAATTGAAGAGCTTCTGAAGGACTTCAAGTACCGGTGTTCCACCCGCTTTCAGAAGCTCCGCTGTAATTCCATCCTCGCCCGGGGCTTTGCCGTTTTTAAGGTGTTGGAGAGCCATTCTGATCTCGCTCAGACTGACGTCCGGGATATCATCGGAATAGTGTCGGATAAGACTTGCTCTTGGATCGTTACTCACACTTAAGTGTGGCTCCAACGATGATGTGTACAGCTGCCCATAGAACCTCTCAATCTCACTCAGAATCTCAGGTGTCCCGGAAACGATGTTGCCACACTCAGTCTTCAGCTTTGACAGTTGGCTCTTTCTGGCAGACAGATCTCTGGCAAAGTCTTTGGTGCCCTGGTTCCGCTCGATCGCTTCTTTAATACGAGAAGTATTAAAGTTGCGTAAGTCTCGCCGCATGCATTTGGAGATCTGTCTGTTCAGTTGCCAGTATGCTGTCAAATCTGTTGACGATTGCAGCCTCATCTCATTCTCCTGGTTATTCTTAATAAATAAAATAGAAATATATTAGCTATAAATAATTACATCAAAATGACACCCTAAATAAAAAATCTTTATGAAGTTAATATTAAATAGAGATTTTTTTATAGAATAATGGTGACAAACAGGCACACAGTCCTCCTGATGGTAAGTGGATGCTGTGGTCTATAGAACTCTACTTTTATCCTCGATTAAGAATCAAAACGTAGATGCGTTGTCACCCCTGATGACTAAGATGAAATGCCTAGTTTCCAGTAAAAAAGGGCCTCCGGATCTCTACACTCACCATACGAAACACAGCAGTATTCAGCTGCTATTTTATGCTGGTATTCTGTGAGAGCGTGGTCCTTCCCCGGTCGAGCCGACCCATTCGTGCTACAACCATAATATAGCTGCAGAGTGGCTCTACTACGTATAAAAAATTATATTAAATAGAGATTTATTACACCGCAGTTTTATTATTTTTTTTGAGTTGCTACCAGGAACGGCTGATGCCCATCATCTATTTCAGTTTACCTTTGTCACCTCTGCAGGGTCATGCTCTCGAATTCGCCACTACACGGCACATTATCGAAATTTAAGCCGCAAATATAATCTTGGCCTTTTTTTAAGGGAGTAAAATTGATTGATTAAATTAATTGACATCACGTCCCAAACGAATGATCCTTCAATAATAAAATTTTCCACAACTTATATTACGAAATGACTCATCGGATGACCAGATGCTACTTGTTTCGGGTAATTCCCCTGCTGCCACCGGCAACTGTGACTATTAGTATTACTAGTTGTATTACCTCAAAGGCATGCGGACTCAGTTTATCAGACGTCAATTTGTTGTGGCTCAGGTCCAGAACTATCATCTCCTGGAGATCTCTGAAACTAGCGTTCTCTATATGCTCAATAGAGCATCTAGACAAATTGAGCACTTGAATAGGAAGGTCACCGACTGTCGTCACATTAACGATAAGGTTCTCACTTAGGTCCACCGTCGTTGGATTTAGCTCTTTCAGATCTGAAATTGATAGACTACGTAAAATTTTAAGATTTTACTTAGGGGGCGAACGGCGAAAGGGATCGCCAATTGGTGATTAATATTATTGATGAAGTACATTCTGACAAAGGAATGCCTAATAGTCGGGATTAGTCTGTATTCTCCGGAAGAAAAAACGCGGCATTCCATCTTAGTCCACAGGGGTGTCAACGCATCTGCGCTTTGATTCTTAATCAAAGGATAGATGTAGATTGTAGATGTCTACGATCTATGGTCACTTACCATCAATGCTCGTCTTTTACCAGACCTCTCCAGGGCTAATTGTTAATATAGAATTAGGTGACAAACGATCACACAGTCCAGCCAATAAGTGGATGCTGTGGTCCATAGACCCATCGCCAACCGAGAATCAAAATCCAGTACGCTTTGCCACCCCTGAGGACTAAGATGGAAAGCCTTGTTTCCAATAACAAGGGTCTACGGTTCTCTAACACTCACCATACGAAACAAAACAGCACTAAGGTGCAATTTTACGCTGGTATTCTGTGAGAGCTAGTATTCCTACCTCGGTTGAGCTGATCCATCCGTGCTACTACCATGACATAGCTGCAATGTGGCTCTACCACGTAAAGAAGTCTATCTGCATGTCAAAAAAAATAACGCTAACAGTCTATGTTTGTGAAATGTATCACATTACCATAATCGAAAAGACATATTAAATCAGTACCTACCTGAATACCTATACCTCTTGATTGCGCTATTATCAGAAACACTAACAAAGCTATTTTGTCACATTTAATTTGCTTTCAACGTTAAGACCGCCTTTTGTTTTTATACTTTATGTAAGGTTCAATGAGGAATAAAAATGAGAAAATGCTAATGAAGCAAAAAAATATATAGCGCAGACAAAAAATAAAACCAGGCAAGGTTAAATAAATAATTCACACGGTTGACGACTGATATAGCTGGTAGTGTACAAAAATATTGTATTAAAGATTTTCTCGGAACTTGGAATCCTTATAAAATTTCCAAAGTACGAGTACATAAAAATTCACTGCTGAACAACTGAACATGGGTCTTTCCCGTATTGTAGGGAGGATTCGGTTTAACCCTTACGCTAGGGAGGCAGGCAGATTGACGGTCTCAGTAGTCAGTAGCAGACATCTAGCAGTTTAGATGTTTGTCCCTGCCGTTCTAGGTAGGTATTTTAACCCTAACGTAAACGATATGTTCTTCCGCCATCTATCGGAAGTCATAAGATCTTTCTGACATGCACACACGACACCCAGGAGGCTCACTAAATTTAGCCACCCGAAAATTTTAATTTTTTGTGGTTCGCTCTTGATTGTTTTAAATAAATAATTGTTTGTTCGACAATAATTTATTTATATAAAATTAATTAAAATCTGCCTTCTATTTAGCCCCCCGCTCCAACTTATAATTTCTTTCGTTATTATTGGTCTTTCTATATTCATTAATGTTTGTTCTTTGATAAAATAGGTTTGTTCTATCAAAAATATATTTATTTTTGGTTTTATTAACAATTTTTATTTAGCTGCATAATTATTACAGACGTACTGCGCATGCATCAATGCTGCCTTTGAAGCGATTCCTTTAAAAATCAAAAAAGTTTAAGGAAATTTAAAACAAATTACTTATACCGATAAAAATAAAGTGCAATTTATGTTTATCATTTTTTATCACTCATTTATTATTTTAAAGATTTTTTTATTTAGTAATAATATACGTACACAGTAATATTTCTCATTAACATGGAAGGTAACAGTTAAAATATTTAGAAACTAAACAAATCAACCTATAGATAATAATATTACATTATTACTAATAATCCCAATAATCTATTAATCGATATTTATAAAGTGATTATTGACCCTATTTTTGACGAACAAACGATTATTGATAGAGAACAGTAATTAACAAACCACGAACTAACGATATTTCATAACGAAATTAGGAAAACAAAAATATCGGGGACTAACTTTAGTGAGCACCACGGGACTAAATAGGTTGATGTCACCATCTAGCCATCGACACAGAATGTCAATAACAATTTTACAAGTATAGTATTACTTAAATTAACTTACCGTTCCACTCATCTATCGAGAAAAAATCTGTAATGCTTTGATCGAAGCAATCCACTTTGTTTTCTTTGCAAATACATTTTCTGCAGATTCCAGTTTCTTTAACAATGTCGTTAGATGTCGCAGGAGTCGCCGGGGTGGTTTCTAAAAAAGAGTTACTAATGACGCTACTCATTGATAGAGGGCGAAAGTGGTATGATATTAACAAATAAAAAATAGCATAAAGTTAATGCAACGTATTTATAGGTATAAAGTTAATGTAATGCCTAATATGGACGTTTTTGAAGGGAGTATTATTTTATTTTTGTTATTGCATAATGTGAAATCATTATTTTTGAAATACATAATAGTACCTTTAACGCCTAAAATTGCTATAGATGGCACTACTTACCATTTGTCGAGCTCACGCCAATAACGAGAATTACGGATATCAAGCAGGATATGAGTCGCCAATCCATTTCGTCTGCAATATCATAATTTTATCGATGACAAACACCGCATTGTGCTTATCAATATAATATTAGGACCAGAATTGACTAACGTACGTATATATGTTTAACAAATAAAAAACAAAATAAAAATTAAATTAGTAAGTTAAACTTATATCCCAATCTCGCTTTGAATGTGTCAAGCGTTTGATAGGTACTTACTGCAATCACCCTCGAGTACCGACAATTCATAGTAGGTAGTGAACTATATCTATTTACGGCCTGATAACGATACTTTATTTTTTTGAAAAAATCGTAACATATGATTTATTTAACACTAAATAATAGGTCATAATATAAGGCTCTAGGAGTAGGTGTTTTTTTTATTGAATAAGGGTGACAAACGCGCTTCGATTCTCTAAACTGACCATACGAAACACAGTGGTATTGAGCCATTGAGATAAAATAAATCAATGCATTGAACTGCAATTTTACGCTCGTATTCTGTGAGCGCGTGGCCCTTCCCCGGTCGAGCCGACCCATTCGTGCTACAACTATATACTTAGTATATACCCGCAACATTGTTCTATTATGTGCCTATAGACCAAACCATCGTAAATTTGCTCTACTAATTTTGTAGCGATTTTAAGTAATAACATTTAAGAATTTCTTGAGGAAAGTTATGTAATTATATTTTATTTTGCATTGTAGAAAATAGTTTTACGTTGATCAAGTCACAAATACCACTACGCTGATAAATTGCACCCGTATGTTTATTTGCACTATTGTCTATAGTTGAGGCTTATTCGATTGCATGTAATTACTGTAAGCCTAATTCAAAATCAACGGTTAATGTTCTCTGAAGTATCTACGTCTTGCAAAGGGGTACGTAATGATTAAGTACCTTATTTTGTGGTGTTTTTAGCCCTGAGTTATTAGAGCTTATCAAAGTAACTTAGTGCCAATTAAACATTATTCCATTTTATTTAATTAAAAGCGGCATGTCTCTACGGATATCAGCCATCTGAGCAGGACAGGATTTTTGTGCAAAAGTGTGTGAGCAAGTACACGTGCACTCTCTATTCCCTCACTCTTATAGTTCGATAGGACGGTAATCCGACACGACCGGCAACAGCTCCGGCGCAGGAGCAACGGCTTTACGTACTTTTTGAGGCATGGGTTGATACCAAAGCTGCTACTATGAACATCTTCATAGAAAAACCCATTAACTGATATTGGTCCGATCAAAGATTCGAAATCGGGATTACATGGTCAGAAGTAGCGCTTACGTTATTCTAGGAGTCGTGGCTTGACTCCTACGCCACCTGTTAGTAAGTGGTGAATGTCGATGTTGCCCTGGATGGTAAACCGCTCTATCGTTTGCTTGGGGAAAGTCTTCTTATCTTGCAGACTCACGTTGCCTCATCTGTCTGTAAAACCTCACTTTAGGACGGGAAAGCCCATAGTCCTATTAAGTTTTCTGTAATTGCCTCGCTTGGTAAGTGGGATGAGATCGCAATTCCACACATTATCTTATATATACTTTGTAAGAACATCAGTATGTAATAACGCCCGCCTAGTGCTAAGGTCTCTCTGGCATTCCCTGAGTTGCTTCTTACGGCACCCGCGGGTTAAGATGGGCCCGTATGGTTGGTATATTCAATTTTAACGTTGAACAAAAGATCACCACCATTAACACAAAATAAAAAAATATACTTAGTTGCCACAAGTTTTTAACAAATAAAATCTAGATCGCTTTAAAATGTTTTGCATTTTGAGAAATTAAGTCAATGTGAAAACTGCAGGAAATCGATGGATGCACAGGACCGTTTTTCGCGTTCTTTGGAGGCATAGTTCAGCAGTGGACTTGTGAAGGGGTACAATGATGATGATGATGATGAAAACTTTATGCAAAGCACAGGAAATGTTTCTTTTTAATACAGTGATAGATCAAAGTAGAGCCTGCACATTTTACTTGTTGCATATAAGACATTATTTTGTCATCTATCTGAAGCCATTAATCTTTTTGGACTTTCCCGTAATCATCTGTTACCCCACCCACGGGACGAAATGGCACGATGGATTCACTTATGCCGACAGCATTTGTCATTTATCGATCTGACAGCCCAGTAAAATAAATATTTTCCAAAACTATCTTAAAAGTTAAGAAAAGAAACCCACTTTACGAAAAAAAATATATGTTAAGTAAAGCAACATGCAAAGATCAACAGGTAATATTCAACGGAATGACCTCAAACCACTCCTTAATTAAGGTGATAACGCACACACGCGCAAATACAACAAGCGTCGCGTTTCTTAGTAAAACACTTCTCATCACCTTTTTCACTTTTCTTTACGCTTTAAGTTTTTTCAAACACATAAATTAAAATTAAAATCACCAACTAAAATTAAAGCTGACTATTGATTCTCTTTTTAAAACACCTGAACACAAAATGGCTGACACGAATGTTTTGTATCTTATCTCTATTTCGTTTTATCACGTTGTAAAAGGGCTTATCAGTTGATGTGTGGCTGCAGTAGAAGCGGAAGCGATTAAATGACGACGATCGGAATCTATAGGGAGTTTAATTAATTTCCAATAATCCATTGCTATGTAGTGGTGGTATCGTAATGTCCACTACCCTGTGTCGTCCCGTGGGTTGCGGTAAGAGGAGACACAGGGAAACAAATCAGGAGATGTACAGCAGCGTCTTAAAACTGAAGACTCATGTCCTGTGATCATTTGTGGCGTGATGAAGATGCTTAAAATTCATTAAGACAACAATATGTTGTTGTAGGATTCGCATTGAAATATTGATAATTATGTTGATATTTATAAAAATTTAAGAAATAAATTAAATATGTATGCATGTCTTTTAATGATTGTCTATTACAATTATTAAAAGACATTCACTCGCTCGCACTCAAGCCGTACCTTTAAACACTATCGGACCAATGACCAGATTGCGTCCACACTTATACATAATATTTCTAAGAACTACACAGTTTTCTAAGAACAATAAACATTTTTCATTGTTAAATAGAAGTATATTGAACCATTTATCGGATTTTATGTAGTATTCTCATCTGATTGGGATATAAATATGTATAAAAATAAGATGGTAAATAAGATAAAATATACCTTTAATAATATAATATATACAGTAAACGTATAGTAACTATTATATATTCTCTGCTATTGAATAATATGTTATTATTGGGATGTTTAAATAGTATTATCATCTGGTTGTGCATCTAGTATAAACATATATAAGAAAGTAAATAATGTATAGGTATATTATATAATTATTGAATTCCATATTTTTATAATTACCAACTAACTTATTGTTCGTATGACAAATTTCAAGACATGCGAGTAGCCTAAAATCAATCCTCGCCGACATTAATACAATTACATTAACCAAGTGCTCGGCGGTGAAGAAACACATCGTGAAGAAATCTGCGTGTGTGTAAAATTTAAAAAAAATATTTCGATGACAAGTGAACTCCACCAACACGCATTGCGGCAACTGGAGGACACCTTGTACCTAAATAAAAAGGAGGGCTTTGAGGCCTTTGAGGTGAGATGAAAGGCCCCACAATAAATGCCTGCAATTGGCTTGTAATTACATTCGCTTCTGTGACCCTCAGACTGGAATACAGCAGTTTTTTTTTGCGCCCGAAGCAAATATGGGCAACCCTCCGGAAAGCGGGGGAGGGAGGTTGGGAATGCTCATAGCATACCACGCATCCGGCTGCGTGGTTATGTGGTGACTTTTACCCACTAAACCCAACCTTTTAGGAATTGGCTTACTAGAGATCTCTAAGCCGTATACGAACGCGACCCTCCTTGGCAGAAAGGAGGGCGCAGGAACACAGCAGCTCTGCGCGCATGCACGCACTGAAGTATATCAGCAGAAATAGGTGACCACCTTGGTGTTTTAACTTGAATTTCAATTGAAATAACTAAAACAAGAACGTCACAATTAACATTTTAACGCATGTGTGATATTTGTACGTAGAAACGAGACTGTCTCCTTGGTCCCAGTGTTTTTATAAATATTAATAAGTAGTTTTAATATTGTTTATTTTCCAGACTTGCAGATTTCTTCACGATGTTTTATGTACCACCGAGTCTTCATAAATGTAAATTGGCAGACATCACATCATAACCTCGAAATATTAATATTTCTCTAAGCATGTATTAAAATTACGAATTCGGAGACTGTTTATTATAATAATGAAAAAAATCTGAAAGGAACTTAAAACACGATAAATAGTAAGCATTCAATTACTTAAAATAATTAAATTCCTTAATTTTTGTTTTTGATAGACCATGTTACATCTGGTGTAAGTACAATTGTCTGAGAACACTGTGTAGATTTTACCTTTTGATTAAAAAAAAAAACAGCATAATCTGTCAACTTACCTCGTCGATGTCGTGTAAAAAGTAGTATTTTTTATAAATTTTGTATTAAACAATTAACATATCACGTTTTTCTCATGCGTTGTCATCCGACTTTGAGCTATGAACTTCAAGTTTCAAGCTCACCGAGAAGTTACTTTAAAATCAATTACTAAATTCCAGTACAATAGACAGACGGAAAAAACAAGAAAGTTGTAAATGCGACGTAAATCCATGTAAAATAGATAAAAAGAGATCAATTGGGACCAAAAATAAATAGGTGAGTTGTAAAAAAAGAATATTAAAAGTTAACACATGTTTAGTCTCTAATTAGTTGCTAAAATTGTGGTTAAGAAACTGGGAAGAATTCTCAATTCATCTTCCCAACAGCCTAACTATAGTTAAAAAAAAATAAAAATGTATTAAAGTGGCAGGTCAATTTATGTCGGAGCTTAAGCAGCACCTAACAAGTCCCCATGGACAGTAATCCGATGCGCGCCATCTAGCGGCAAGCAGGATAATCACTTGTTAATTGACGTAAATCGCACTTTGACGACAAAATGCGGGAAATTGCTATAAGTGGTGCAATTCTGGTTTATTTCGAACAAAATTAAGTTTTAATAATTCTTTGACTATATTCTTATTGGGTTACCATCTTAGTTACATTAGATTATGTTAGAAATTATGCCAAAACTTTTTAAAAGTTTTTGCAAAAGGTTAATTTTAATATGGAACAAAAAAAATTATTCTGCTTACAAAATTTAAATCTTCGTGAAACTGGTAGAACTCAATATAAAGATTCATTTTCGTTTGTATTTTTTATTATTGCCTTAAAACCAAAGAACTTTTCTAAAAATGAATAAGTACTCCTAATTGCTCACAAAATGCCTAACTGTAATAGCTACGCAATTGCACAAACTATTAACTAATTATTTAATTAGTAATTAATAATTAAAAGTACAATTTTTTTCCCCTTAACCGATAAGAATATTGAATAAGTGCACATAATTGCTCACTAATTGCTCGTTTCAAATCCGCAACTGCTCACACTATTTATCAATTACTTTTATAGTTATTAATATATAAAAATACAAAATTGTTATTGCCTTACAACCAAAGAACTTTTCTAAAAAATGAATAAGTACTCCTAATTGCTCACAAAATGCCTAACTGCAATACGCAGTTGCTCAAACTATTTATTAATTATTTAATTAGTAATTAATAAATAAAAGTACAATTTTTTTGCAAAGCTAATGTTCTTTTTTAATTTTCTTTCTAATAAACTTCTTACCGAATGCTCTTTTAATTTTTTTTAATATTATATCTTTATTACATATTTATTTAAAGTTTATTAAAATTTTTATTAGGTACATTTTAAACGATGACGTCATAGGCGGCAAGAAGTATGTCACTTGTGCGCATGTGATTGATTCAACTCGTTACTCATGTGCAACTGGCAAAATTAAATATTTTTGTACAACCTGTAAGTCATTGTTTGTTCATTTTTTATTTATATTGCGTGTAATTTAATCATTAATTATTAGTAAATAGCTCTATGAAGTTATACACTTTAATTTGAATCTTGTTAAGTAATTTATTGCAAATTATGTATAACCTTAAGCAAGTTAGTGTTATTATTAAAGCTAAAACTCCGAAATTTTATTTGATTATATTGATTCCTTTTCATAGCAAGATCATTGCCATACATAAACACTCACGCCTGTCACCCAGAGGGGTAGGCAGAGACTACAGACTTCCATTTGGCACGATCCTGACACACCCTCTCGCCTCCTTCACATCCATAGGGTACTCCTCAAGATCATTGAGTATGTGTTTTTTTATATATTTATAATCTATATTATATATAAATCTAATTGAGATTTGACCTCAACCGAAAAAAAATTGTGAAAAATCCACGCCGCGTGAATATAAGTGCCTTTTTATTAACGCAGGGGAACGGCAGATTTAGTACCGCATACTTTTTTTTCGTGGTTTTTTTTTTTATAGAATTTGTACCAGATATTAAGGCAACCAAGCCAATAATTTTCATGTGAGTTTTATATTTTTTATTTATATTTTATTAAGATGATTTTTAATTATTAATAACTATTAAAATAATTGATAAATAGTGTGAGCAATTGCGGATTTGAAATGAGCAATTAGTGAGCAATTTTGTGCACTTATTCAATATTCTGATCGGTTAAGGGAAATTTTTTTGTACTTTTAATTTTTAATTACTAATTAAATAATTAGTAAATAGTTTGAGCAATTGCGTCTTGTAGTTAGGCATTCTGTGAGCAATTAGGAGTACTTATTCATTTTTAGAAAAGTTCTTTGGTTTTAAGGCAATAACAATTTTGTATTTTTAATTATTAATAACTATTAAAATAATTTATAAATAGTGTGAGCAATTGCGGATTTGAAATGAACGATTAGTGAGCAATTTTGTGCACTTATCCAAAATTCTGATCGGTTAAGGAAAAAATAAATTTGTACTTTTAATTATCAATTACTAATTAATTAGTAATTAATAATTAAAAGTACTAAGTTAGTTAGTAAGTAGTAAGTAGTTAATTAATAATTAATTAAGACCTAAACTTAATATCGAAATACAAATTGTGAAATATCAAATGAAATAAAAGATTATTATTATTTCGGGGTATTCATAGAGTATTCTCATCTGGTTGGGCTGAATAAATATATAACAGGATATGATAAATATACATAAATATATTTATCATATCCTGTTATATTTATTCAGCCCAACCAATATTATTTATTTATGTTAGTACCTATATTTAATATACTAACATAAATAAATAAATAATACATAAATAAATAAAAGCCCAACCAGATGGAAGCCCTCGACAGGGGAGACCAAACGACCGAGGGTTATGAGGAAAGGGTAAGAAACCGGCGGACGATGCGGGCGGTATCGAGGAGCACCGCCTTCTGCATTTGGGCCCGGAGCGGTCCGTCACGGAGTCGCAGCCACCTCAGATGACCTGAGAGGCTGACTGGGATCAGCCCGTTTGCAGAAACGACTACAGGAATAATTTCGCTCGGCAGACCACCCCACATGTCGGTCACCTCGTGAGCCAGGTCTAGATATTTTGTTTACTTATCTGTTTCGGCTTTCACGAGGTTCCCGTCATACGAAATGGTAATGTCGACCAAAAATATCCTTGACTGCCTGGTCCATCAGCATAATATAAGGCTTATTCGCAAGAATAGTCCTGTCTGTGATGATGGCCCAGTCCCAGTAGAGCCTGGCGTGGTTATTTTCGAGTTCGGCTTCCGGCAAGTACTTGTAATACGGCAATTTCCGGTCCACGAAAACGTATTTCAGAGCTCCTGGTGTAGAATTCTGGCTAATAGGTAGTGCCTATGCAAGTACTCAGAGGTGGAAACCGCCAAACAACTGGAGATGGCATGCCTAAGTGACTCACCGGGATGCTATGCCGGGTGCTATCCTTTAAGATGTATCCCCGATAGTTGTTGGTCTTAATAATCTGATCCTGTATTGCACAGACAGAACCCTCGGTTTCTCTAAGAGGTCACCAAGGCGTAGCCAGTGGAGGGAGGCTACTGTGTCTACGAAAAGCTCATGAAGAGCTTTGTGGTACCTCTCGTGGAGCTTCTTCTCCTTCCATACGGTCTCTCGGTCGGCAATGCTGCTGGGTTTTGCCATTGCTCGTTTGCTAAGGATAGAGGGGTAAGTCCTTTATCACAAGAAATGTAATGGTAATGATGATCTGATCTCGTCAGAAAGTAATTACGGAGGCTGCACACTTTGCAGTTATGCATGGGAATACGCCCAGGAAGCCACGCCCACCATGCTTTCGCAACCATGCTTTCGCAAGTACAGCCTCAATACCGACGATCTTGGATGATGCACCCTATGGGACGTCATGGTAGTGCGGACTTTTCTATTCAGGGCGTTAAGTTCAGTCTGAGACTACCTGAGTATGCCAAAGGTGTACATGAGGACAGGCATGACCCAACCGTTAGATGCGTGAGCCTTATTCACACCGGACAAAAGGCTGTTAAGCACTTTGGTCAAGCGTGCATAAAACACTTCGCAAACTGACTGTTGCATACCAGTCTCACCACGAACCCCTTCAGCCAGTAGTGATGCAGTCCGTCGAGCCCCAGACTTTTTCAGTTCGGAGCCCTACGGACCGCCTCAGCTACGTCATCCGGCGTTATGATGAAGGGGTCCATGGGCGTAATACTCGCACAATGACTCGTCACAGCTTCAGTCCAAGGGCCCTCGCTGTGGTTTACGGGCTTTGACCACAGGCCACGCCAGAATGTGACAGTGTAGACCTGATTCGATGCTGGTCCGTTAGCAGTTACGTTGTACCAGGCTCACTGAGTCAGAAGTGGTACAAGTACAACGTTCGTAGACTCACGACCCTAAATAAAAAAAAAGGTTTTGGCATGCTCTGATCACGAATCTGCAGTCCATTTTTGCGTAGGATGCACGGTTCCGGAGATGTGCAGATCAATTAACTCTTATCTTATTGATAACCGGTGAGGGCCTCCACCGTCATTAGCGCTCCATTGTTCTTATCTATTTATCTACTGTATTGTATATCTATCTATCTATCTATTCTTACTCAGCGTGTGCGTCGGTTTATCAGTGCTATTGTATTATACTCCTTTGTTCCTATCTACAACACTAATCTAAATTATCAATAAAACACATTACGTAATTTTGTTACAATTTTTATTTAAAAAATACAAAATCTTATTACATATTATCTATAAAATAAGAGCGAAACATCTCATCCCTAAAATATCGTTGTACAATGTATTCCCTGTAAATATACTCTCAAAACTATGCATTGAACATCCCTGAAACTTATATAGCAAATACATTAAGCAATATTTGCTACAAACTGAAGTCCACTCATTCTGAATCCTATCAATATTCTAGTTCCATCTTTTACAATTCCTTTTTAAAAACTCTATATGATATCGTACAGGTGCTCGTCCGTATGAATCAAAATATTGACCGACGTCATTCGTATCGATATATAAAGCTACCCAATGTGACCCTGGTTTATCATCTGTATCCAAATTGCATATTATATACGTTGGTACGTGGGTGTACATGGGCAGTCTATTAGCAGCATAAACATTATTTTCTAGACTGGGGTGAATCTTTTTCAGATGTTGTTGTACATCTAGTGTATCCATGATATTACTGCTATTAGTAGATTATTACAGTACAATCTACTCAATGACTAACATAGGAATGATCAATTATAGTGATTTCTAAATATTAAATTGCATTATTTTGTGTTATACAAAATGTATTTGAGTCATTAATACACTGAACAAGACGCAACACGAAGTAATGCTGAGATAAGTAACGGAATGTGAGATAAGCCTTTGACGCATAAAGTTACTATCAATTCCACTGCAGAAATTCTTTAGATTAGAATCATTACTTACTAGTACTATATAAGACCAAGCTACTGCAGTCATGGAGTTAGTGTATGGTCGTTTGACCGCAGTGGATCTATCAATACTACATTTGCGTTACTTCAACGCATCAAAGGCCATGGATGTAAGTGTTTATTCTATTGGCAAACTTACTTTTCTTTCTGTTATTTTCTTACGTGTGTATGATTTAGTGTTAACAAATTATATTTAAATATTGTGTGTATATGATTAAGCCGTGGTAGCTCAGATGGTTAGCGCAAGCTGTAAATTTCACAGTACGCGACCCGCGTTCGATCCCCGCCGGCACCAATTAAATTGTTAATTGCAATTTTAAGTGCTGATTTACCACGTGCTCGGCGGTGAAGGAAAACATTGTGAGGAAACTTGCATGTCTGAGAAAATTTCGAAGGCATGTGAAGTTCGCCAACTCGCATTGAGGCAGCCTCGCGGTCATTTACTACCCATAAATACAAAGACAATAGCTTAAGTGAAAAAGTTAAAAAATACTTTTTTAACAACGACAGTCATTAGTTGATCATTAGTGAATGTGATTCTGTTTACTTAAATTACAGGAAGACAAGAGCAGAAGGAAGAAATGGGATGATGGAAAGTAATGAAGCATTGTTATGTGACGTTTGTTTGAACAAACATATTTTTAGTTACGTGTAAATACTTTTAATATTTTGGTTCAAAATGACACAAAATCTAAAAAATATTAGATACATCATCGACATGGACGGATTTTACATTACATATCCTCATAAACATTTTCATTGTAGAGAAATGGCTATTCTAGACGTAAAACTATCTAATAAAATGATGCGTTTATCGATCATTATTTGTTTCGGCCAAGTTATCCTTTCAATTATTTGCTGCCAAATGACCAAAATACTGTTCGTTATTGTGAAACACACGAGCACGGCATTCCATATTTTGATGTGACCGAAGAATTAAAATGTGCCTACAAACGAGAGAACATCATTCCCATATTAAATTGGTATATTAGAAATTTGTGCAAAGACGAAGTGATCACATACAAAGGTGGTTCAACATAAAAACAATTTTTAAAAATGTTGACGACGAATGATAGAATTTTTAATATTGAAGAATACAAATGTCCAAAATACAATGATTTGGTAAATGTCATAAATTTAAACAAACGTTATGTGTGTAATAATCATATATTTGCAAAAAATAATCACAAAATTTTACATTGTTCTTGTGACGAAGTGTGGGTTTTTTACAAGTGGTTATTGCTTGAAAATAAAATTTTCAATTAATCATAAATTTTGTTTGATTTCCCAAAAACATTAGTTATAGTACACTATATATCAATTGTTTACACCAACACTTTCATTTTTTATTTCACCCCTTAGAACTTTAGACGTGTGTAATGTTTCATTTTATACATCCGTTTACTGCTATTGTGGCAGGACCAAGTGGATGTGCGAAGTCAAATTTTGTAACAAATTTCATAAAATCAGTTACAGAAATATGTAATTGTGATTTTAAACAGATCACATGATGCTTTGATGAAATGTAACCTTTATATAATTTACCAAATGTTAACTATCATCAAGGAATTCCAAATCTTAATATGTTTGATTGTGAAACTCAACAAATACCTTCAAAAGCTTTGCAACCATCTTTTAATAATAGTAAATTTACATCAGCATATCATACTCTATTCTCGGGAACTGGTATTCACTTTCTTAATGAAGGAAAATGAATATCTTGTGAACAGTATGCCAAATGCCTGATTTATCAGCCAACTCATCAGCTCATTGTAATCTCATAAAGCATGGTAGTGTAAGATTAGAAGTACGATTTGAATCCTCACCAATACAAACAATTAACTGTATAGTTTATGCTGAGTTTGATAATATTATTGAGATAGATAAAAACAGAAATGTTACTGTAGACTATAGTAGTTAAGGTTATAATATGTGTTGTGTGTTAGATTTTATGTATTATGTCTAATGCATTTTGTGTGTATGTAACTATGTAAACCGTTATAAAATGAAATAAAACAAATTGTATGCAATATATTATTTTTTATTTCTTTATAAATCTTCTATTTAATCTAATACAAAACACTGTTCGAGTTTAAAGTTACATCGGACTCTCTCATTAGATCATCAATAATAACGAGATGTGGGTTTTCACCATCAAACATATTAAGATTTGGAATTCCTTGATGATAGTTAACATTTGGTAAATTATATAAAGGTTGCATTTCATCAAAGCACCATGTGATCTGATTAAAATCACAATTACATATTTCTAATTTGATTTTATGAAATTTGTTACAAAATTTGACTTCCCACATCCACTCGGTCCTGCCACAATAGCACTAAACGGATGTATAAAGTGAAACATTACACACGTCTAAAGTTCTAAGGGGTGAAATAAAAAATGAAAGTGTTGGTGTAAACAATTAATATATATTATGTACTATAACTAATGTTTTTGGGAAATCAAACAAAATTTATGATTAATTGAAAATTTTATTTTCAAGCAATAACCACTTGTAAAAAACCCACACTTCGTCACAAGAACAATGTAAAATTTTGTGATTATTTTTTGCAAATATATGATTATTACACACATAACGTTTGTTTAAATTTATGACAATTACCAAATCATTGTATTTTGGACATTTGTATTCTTCAATATTAAAAATTCTATCATTCGTCGTCAACATTTTTAAAAATTGTTTTTCTGTTGAACCACCTTTGTATGTGATCACTTCGTCTTTGCACAAATTTCTAATATACCAATTTAATATGGGAATGATGTTCTCTTGTTTGTAGGCACATTTTAATTCTTCGGTCACATCAAAATATGGAATGCCGTGCACGTGTGTTTCACAATAACGAACAGTTTTTTTGTCTTTTGGCGACAAATAATTGAAAGGATAACTTGGCCGAAACAAATAATGATCGATAAACGCATCATTTTTATTAGATAGTTTTACGTCTATAATAGCCATTTCTTTACATTGAAAATGTTTATGGGGATATGTAATGTAAAATCCGTCCATGTCGATGATGTATCTAATATTTTTTAGATTTTGTGTCATTTTGAACCAAAATATTAAAAGTATTTACACGTGACTAAAAATATGTTTGTTCAAACAAACTTCACATAACAATGCTTCATTACTTTCCATCATCCCATTTCTTCCTTCTGCTCTTGTCTTCCTGTAATTTAAGTAAACAGAATCACATTCACTAATGATCAACTAATGACTGTCATTGTTAAAAAAGTATTTTTTAACTTTTTCACTTTCTGCTATTGTCTTTGTATTCATGGGTAGGAAATGTCCGCGGCGCTGCCTCAATGCGTGTTGGCGAACTTCACATGCCTTCGAAATTTTCTCAGACATGCAAGTTTCCTCACGATGTTTTCCTTCACCGCCGAGCACGTGGTAAATCAGCACTTAAAATTGCAATTAACAATTTCATTGGTGCCGGCGGGGATCGAACCCGGGTCGCGTACTGTGAAATTTACAGCTTGCGCTAATCATCTGAGCTACCACGGCTTAATCATATACACACACAATATTTAAATATAATTTGTTAACACTGAATCATACACACGTAAGAAAATAACAGAAAGAAAAGTAAGTTTGCCAATAGAATAAACACTTACATCCATGGCCTTTGATGCGTTGAAGTAACGCAAATGTAGTATTCATAGATCCACTGCGGTCAAACGACCATACACTAACTCCATGACTGCAGTAGCTTGGTCTTATATAGTACTAGTAAGTAATGATTCTAATCTAAAGAATTTCTGCAGTGGAATTGATAGTAACTTTATGCGTCAAAGGCTTATCTCACATTCTGTTACTTATCTCAGTATTACTTCGTGTTGCGTCTTGTTCAGTGTATTGATGACTCAAATACATTTTGTGTAACACAAAATAATGCAATTTAATATTTAGAAATCACTATAATTGATCATTCCTATATTAGTCATTGAGTAGATTGTACTGTAATAATCTACTAATAGCAGTAATATCACGGATACACTAGATGTGCAACAACATCTGAAAAAGATTCAACCCAGCCTAGAAAATAATGTTTATGCTGCTAATAGACTGCCCACGTACCAACGTATATAATATACAATTTGGATACAGATGATAAACCAGGGTCACATTGGGTAGCTTTATATATCGATACGAATGACGTCGGTCAATATTTTGATTCATACGGACGAGCACCTGTACGATATCATCTAGAGTTTTTAAAAAGGAATTGTAAAAGATGGAACTAGAATTTTGATAGGACTCAGAATGAGTGGACTTCAGTTTGTGGCAAATATTGCTTAATGTATTTGCTATATAAGTATCAGGGATGTTCAATGCATAGTTTTGAGAGTATATTTACAGGGAACACATTGTACAACGATATTTTAGTGGATGAGATGTTTCGCTCCTATTTTATAGATAATAAGTAATAAGATTTTGTATTTTTTAAATAAAAATTGTAACAAAATTACGTAATGTGTTTTATTGATAATTCAGATTAATGTTGTAGATAGGAACAAAGGAGTATAATACAATAGCACTGATAAACCGACGCACACGCTGAGGAAGAATAGATAATGACGGTATTCAATGAACAATAGATAAATAGATAAGAACAATGGAGCGCTAATGACGGTGGAGGCCCTCACCGGTTATCAATTAGATAAGAGTTAATTGATCTGCACATCTCCGGAACCGTGCATCCTACTCAAAAATGGACCACAGATTCGTGATCAGAGCATGCCAAAACCTTTTTTTTATTTTATTTTTTTAGGGTCGTGAGTCGACGAACGTTGAGTACAACGTCAGAAGTGGTACAAGTATGTACCACTTCTGACTCAGTGAGCCAGAACTGGTACAACGTAACTACTTCCGTTCCACTTGCCGTTGTTCGCTCCAATTATTCATAAAGCTTCTTCTACTCTTCCAAGAGTTGATTCTGGTTGAACCGTTATGACTTCTCAGTGTATCGCCGAATCCACTTTCCCCAAGTAGCGATTCTCTGCTCCAGATCATCTATGCGCTTATTCAGTTTTTGCGTTTTATCCGGCTGGGACAAACTAAAATTTGTCCCAGCCATCCTGACGGTGTGCATAATCCTTGGCCTGTTATTGCCTGACCTGAAGCATATCAGTCTGCCGATGAGAGCCCTATCCTTTGCGATACGTTCCCCAATTCTTATCTCCAGGGTGGGATAGCGCTACTTTGTCCAGTAGCGCGTCCAGCCGTGGAAAGCAATATATTTGAGCACAATATATACCGAACTTTGTCTGCCAGGTTTGGCTCTGTAACGGTTATAGATGGCTCCAGCTCAGCAAAAAGACGATGTATCCTAGCCCGATACGCAAAACCTTCAACTTCTTCCGCTTTCGCCCAAAAATACGCCCGCAATACGTTCAATGGTCCTCAGTTTGATTGTCCATCGCATGTGACGTACTGGGCCTGCGAAGGCCGGCCGACACCAAGCAATCTGGTGGGGATGATGGATGCGAGGGGTTGCTGGGTGGTCGTGCAGTACCTCGCGCTTGGCTGGCGGATTTTTATTATTATTATTATTAAATTGTTTATATGAAATACTATCTGAAAAGAAGGACTTCGCAAACGGACAGTCAGAGAGACAACGAAGAGATTCCGTAAGTGTCTCGTTCTGATAATATTGACAAGGTATAGTAAAAGTATCATCGGCGGTAATATGGTTCTTGTCCAGAAAACTGGTGCAGTAGAAAACTTTAAAACGTAAACCTCTTGACGTGTAAGTTACGGAAAGTAAATTAAGTGAAGGAAGAGAGAGGTGCTTAGCGCTAAAGAACCTAAATCAAGTAAAAGTTAACCTGAAACGCTAAAAATTTATTATTCAAAATGTTCACTTTTCTATAATTGAATTCAAGATTGTAAACAATATATAGTTGATAATATATTTAATATCTTTTCGTCAATTTTCTCAATATGTATTAAAAAATTAAAAGCTTTAAAATTGTCTTAGCGATAATACAACCGGAACTACTTGTACCACTAATAAGATGTCCACTAAATCAGCTCTTCAGATGTTTTCTTAATTTCCGAACAAATAAAATTAGACCCTAACACAAAAATGATAAAGTTGATATTACCCAAAAGTGCTATGCGATTAAGGTATATTTACGAATATTTTTATAATGAACTTTAAAAGAAAAGACATAGAGTAGATAGGAATAGAAGTTTGTATTTGTATTTGGTCAATACGCTTTCCCTGTAAAGGGCCGCTTAAAGTCGGTGACAGGCCATAATAAAGCGGAGCATAGGGATGTCACTTTTTTATTATATTTTGTATCATATTTTTTTCGTTTACTTGCTACAATATAATTAAGATAAAAGTACAGATACCACTTGATATGTTAAAATATTAGATATTTTTCAAATTTCCACGTTGTAGTTGATAAAGGAAAGAGGCGTGTTAATCAGTATTTCTAAAAAATCAATAATATTTACCTAATATCTGTTCCACTACCATAATATTTACTCAATAGTCTCTAAATAAATATTTATTTAAATTGAATACTACCTATAACGTATTTAAATATATGTTATGTAACTTTGTGGTGGGTTGGTAACTATAGTAGAGGTTTTAAATAGAAGGTTAATTGTTGTAGCTATACCAAGTGAGAAATTCTTATAATATAGCAATTCCTTCATATTAATACGGATGAACTGTTCAGTTCGGTGGTCTAAGTCGTGGACTCTAGAATAGCCAGTAGCCACGATAACAAGACACTAAAATGCATGAAAAGTTGAACAAAGTAATTTTTTAATACTTGAATCTTTTATTATATTAATATAAAATAGAAAATCGACACCCCTGGCGAACAAGGGGTGTACACATAAACTATCAGGTTACACGGTACAGGTCGAGTAGCGACCCCGAGTATTCAACTGCCTCTTACTACAATGAGTTCTTTCGTTATTACTTATTAGGCAATGACAAAAGACAAAACCATGGTCCTAACATTCACTTGTTGGTGACTGGAGTAAGTGATGATTTAAAACTAATAATACAAAAACAAAATACAAATACTTGCCAACAGCTTTGTAATACGTGTACCCGTGAATCAAATCTCTCAAAAAATGTATTTTTGCACATTATCCAGCAAATACTTTATTTCGCCATCTGTCAAACTTGAGATTTTCCTGAAACATGCACATGCATTCTAGGAATTCGCAGTAAGTGCAAAACAAGTGTTTTTGCCGCCAAGCAGCTTTGACTGTTTTAATCCGGTTTGTAGAGGAAATGATCCAGTTATAAACTAGGAGACGTTCCATCTAAATCTAAGACATCTGGGGGACAACGAACACCTAAAACCTTTTTTATTTTTAGTTGGTTGCAGGCTTCGCTCAATGCGCGATCATGCGCATGGAAAAGACTTGATCAGTACATCCCATTCTCTTTCTAAATCCCGCTTGCACATCCCAAATTTTTCCATCAGTTTCTTTCATGACTCTTTCAATTAGTACCTTAGCATACTTTTTTCCACAATGCTAAGAAGGCTGATACCACGGTAGTTTTTACAGTCTTGCTGCGATTCTCTTCCTTTATATATTGGGACTATCACGGCTTTGTACAAGTCTAACGGTACCCGCTTTAGTTCCCAACATAAATTAAACAAGATATGCAACAGTTCTGCCACCACTTCCTCGCCAGCCCTTAGCATTTCGAGTGAAACTCTGTCCTATCCGGCAGCCTTACCTGCTTTCATGCTTTTCATTGCTTTTATTATTTTGTCTATACTTATCTCGCTACCTCTTTCCCCTTCTTTCGGAGTTTCTATTTCATTTAGTTCATACGTCGTCTCCTCACTCATAAACACGCTTTCAAAATATTCCTTCCATCTATTTAAACTCAAAACTTCATCATTCAGAATATAGCCATTTTCGTCTTTTATAGCATTCATTATAGGCTGTTTTAAATGTCCTGTGGCAGTTCTTACGAGTTTCCAGAACATTTTAATATTTGCCTGGAAGTTATCCGATATTCTTCTATCATTTTTATCCGTTCTTTCCTGCTTTTTCCTTTCAACTACTTATTTTACCCTCTTATTTAAATGTCTAAAGACTGCCTTTTTTCTTTCAATTTCATCTTTCGTATCGCTAGCATTACCAGCCTTTGTCGCTTGTAAATCTAACCATGCTCTCTTCTTTGGAAGTTGTATTCCATACGTATCTCATCAACCCACCATAACGTATTATTTTACCATTCATTCTTACTCTTACTAACACCACATACTTTTGTAGCTGCATCCACTAAACCTTTCTTAACATTTTGTCATTCATTCTACAAGTCTAACTCATTCATACATAATTCATCCAAACCATTTATGTTTTCTTTCAGTCTAGATTTGTATGTGGCCGTAGAAGGAAAAGGGGAGAGCTCCCGCCGAGCAAGGTGTTATGCCCGGGGAGCGGCCAACGCTCCGTGTGATAGTTCGGAGATGTTCTATATATGCTGTTTATGATTCGGAATGTTAATAGCGTGATTTAAGCTTCGGTGTGTTTCGCTAGCGGCGCGACGACAGCACCGCCACATCACCCCCCTGCTCAGACCAGAGGTCGATAGTGCAGTCCGATTGCCGGTGCGTCCTTAATGCCGGTGGGGAATGCATGCTGTGTGCGTAAGAGCAAGTAACACCGGTGTGAATGATATGCCGATGTGTAATGCATGCCGTACTACGAACTGGCAAGTGATGCCGGTGAGAACGATGTGCCGGAGCAAGTGCCAGAAGTCTGCCTTGTAAATCTGCGGTGAGTCGAGATGAAGACAAGTTGGACTGGCTTGCAGGAACTGAAGACTGCAGAAGACGATTCTCAGTAGTGAATGGTAGGGGTTCTTGAGGATAATGAAGGCTTGAAAAGTTGTAGTTTCCGAAGGTTGTTGGTTGCGTGTTCAGATCACGTCGGGTGGTCACCACTGTGGCCGTGGAAGGAAAAGGGGAGATCTCCCGCCGGGCAAGGTGCTCTGCCAGGGGAGCGGCCAGCACTCCGTGTGATAGTTCGGAGATGTTCTATATATGCTGTTTATGATTCAGAATGTTAATACCGTGATTTAAGCTTCGGTGTGTTTCGCTTGCGGCGCGACGACAGCGCCGCCACATAAACTTCTTTTTCTCACCTTCATCTTGTAACCTTTCTGTTTTATTACGCTGTAACGCAGTAGTAGACACAGATGACCGATGGCGCCAACGCCTGAATAGACCATTAATTCGGTATAAAACCAAATAATGATCCGTTCCTACGTTAGACCCACGGTAAACCCTTATATCTACCACTGCGCCTATCATTCTTTCATCCACAGTTATGAAATCTATCATGCTTCTATCATCACCTCTTTCCCAAGTATACATGTGACGAAAGAAAGTGTTCGTCATAAAAAGAGTATTTTCCATACGTACGGTGAGGAGGCTTTCACCATTCTCATTTATACTTTCATCAAACGTTCCTAATATTCTTTCATAACCAAGCCTCCTCACCCTTCCATTAAAATCTCCTAGCATAATATTTTAATTTTCCCTACATTTCGTTAACACCATCCCTACCATTTCCCAAAACTGTTCTCGGATATAAGTGGGCTTAGACATGTCTGGGCCGTAGACCGCTAGCACAAAACAACTTCTTTAAGCCCACTTTCATTCGTATCCTTAGCGATCTTGGGCTTACACATTCATACTCTTTCACAAATTGGCCCATTCTTTCTGAAAGGATTATACCTACTCCCTGGCATGCCCGCTAGATCTCGTCTATACCAGACCAGTATGCGGTGTATGCGGTGCATGCCATGTGTAGTGACATCCTTCCTGTTCCGTTTCGTCTCATTTACACATAACACATCTATTCCTCTATCATACATCATATCGCATACTTCATCCATTTCATAATTCATTGTTCCACATACATTCAACGTAGCCAGACGGGCCTCTGCAATCCACTTTTCGTCCCTCCAGGAGACAGAACGCGACGAGTGGCGAACCTCGTCGCCGGTTTTCCTCCCGGAGATTCTTTACACCCCTGCCCCATTAAAGGGGCGTTGGGAACTCGGGGCCATTTGTTTTAGTTTTTGCCTCATGTGCGAAATATGGGATGGTTTATATTACGCCGCTACTACGGCGAGGAGTGTACACAAACGTTATTGAGCCACACTGACTTCCAATAATAGAGACAAGAGAGAAAACCATAAAAAAATTAGTTTATGAAATGCATGACTGCATATGATGGCTTATTCTTGGCAATGATGGGCAAACGAGCATGCTTATTTTTACATTGATTTTATTACCCTATGGGTTGGTAAAATTATTGTATATTGTGCTACAAATACCTATATATATATATATAATATCACCTGCATAGTAGAAAGAGGGGTCTACTATAAAAACTGCGAACAGACGAAAAGTATTACTCACCGAGCAAAAATAGACTAAACGTGGAAGAAGAACCACGCTATAGCTATTTTATGGCTGCAGCACGAATGGATCGGCTGGACAGGGGAAGGGTCACGATCTCACAGAATACCAACGTAAATAGCAGCTCGATGCTGCTGTGTGTCATATGGTGAGTGTAGGGAACCAGACACCCTTTTTACTGGAAACAAGGCATAGTATCTTAGTCCCCAGGGACGACGCATCTGCATTTTGATTCTCAATCGAAGATGTCTAAAATGTAGATGTCTATAGGCCACATCATTCACTTACCATCAGAAGGACTGTGCGCTCGCTTGTGAATTTTATCCTATAAAGAAAATACATTTCAAATGAAGCTTAATCCATGCTCAACTTCTTGACACGCACACACGCACATAGGTGTTTCCTAAAAGTCCACCGCCACGCACACATATGCAACTTAAACCATGTTATTCGTAACATTTTTTTTTTTTTTTTGGGTGGGTAGGCGCAAAGTGTTTTGTCATATTTAAAATCGTTGCTGATTTTTAAAGTTTAAAAATAGTAAATAAAGAACAATCAAGTATATAAATGTACCTATAATTACATAAATCCACCAGCATTGATTACTAATAATTTGTTTTCCACTGTGCACAACTTAAAACTTATTTTGCCACTTCACTGTCACCTGACATTGACCTTTAAATAACCTTTAATTTACATCATGGATTTGCTTAAGAAGTCAATTGAAGAGCTAACGCTGAACTTCACTTCACGTATGGATGAGTTCCAGAGGGAGGTCAGAACATCCATCCCTGCAACAAGCCCATCTTCCGACATTAATGCACAATTTAATACCTTTAGGGCATTTGTCCTGTCAGCACTTGAGAACCTGCAACTTCAACTCCAGCTTCTCTGTAGGAAGCAAGAGGAAATGGAAGTAAGGACCAGGAGGAAGATTTTGCTTGTCCATGGAGTGCCAGAAGCCCGAGATGGGAATCCAGTGCATTGCACGAGTAAGCTATTATCGGAGCGACTGAACATCCCAGAAATAACTGAGGGATCTATCACCAGATGCCATCGCTTAGGGCGCCCCCGCGGAGACAAGCCTCGTGCACTGCTTGTGAAATTTCAAGATCAGGATCTGCGTGACAAAGTTTGGTATACCAAAACCAAGTTAAAGGGTAGCGGAGTTACTCTATCTGAGTTCATGACTAAGGGCCGTCATGAGGCATTCGTTGCTGCTCGGAAGCGTTTTGGTGTTTCGCAATGTTGGACACGAGACGGATATGTTGTGGTGCTTGGGTCCGATGGCACGAAGCACCGGGTGTACACCGTGGCTGAGGTGATCGCCATTCCTGACGCAGCTGGTAGTGTTCCTACTAACTCATCCTTGACTCCGGCGACGGCCGTGGCGGCATCTTCGGCTCCCAAGCCCTGTGTTACTACAGCTAGGGCTAGGAAGATGACGAAAAAATGATGGTTGTGGCGTGTTTCTCATGTAATTCCGCTTTTATTCATTTACTCCAGCAGCTCAATTCATATATTATTACTATTTTTCTTCTTCTTCTTGTTTTTTGTAACTTTTGGTTATCAGGTATTTATTATTAATATTATCCTTTGCCATAGATTTCTATGCCATTAATTTCATAATGGGTTTGCACTGGTTTGATGAATATTACTCAAATTATTTTAATCATTGCACAATACAGGTAGATTAATTGTTAATTCTTTTTATTTGTTTTCTATTTTCTGATAATAATTTTTACGTTTAATTAACTTTATAATGACATTGGTACCCAAGTCAGTAATCTATATTCGTCGTCTATATTGTAATATACCTGTAAGCCTGTAACCACAGAAGCAGAAGCATTCTTTGATTTCTTTCTTTTTTAGTTTATTAGTATGGCAAAGGCATATAAACCCATACTGCCTAGTCTGACGTGTTTAATTTCTTCTTACAATTTATTGGTGTCAGACAGCTAGTTTTGGGAAGTTTTACTATTTAACTGATTGTTTTATTTCTTTAATTAAGTTGTTGTATTGTTATATGCTTTCTCTTTCATGCTGCTGGTGGTTGTAATAGTGTAGGTACTGTCTGATCTTGCATTTTTATTTATATTTTATTTTTTAAGTGTATATAAGTAGTATAAATTTATTTGTATATTTTAATATAGCATTTATGTTATCCTCAAACATTTGTAATGACAGTGATTTGTTTCTGACGTTGTCTTCAGATGATGAGACACATAGTGACGTTAGTTATCACAGTACAACTGCTTCTCCTTCACTCAACATTACCTTAAATTCTTGTTTCTCAGACTGTGTGAATAACTTCAATGCTATTCATATTAATGCCCAAAGCATTCCGGCTCATTATCCTGACATGCTTGCGTCATTTGAATCCCAAAATATTCACGCTATTTTAGTTTCAGAATCTTGGCTAAAACCCTGTCTGCCTTCTACTTCTTACTCTTTGCCCGGGTTTCATCTAATTAGAAATGATCGCACTAATAGGGGTGGCGGGGGGCGTGGCGATCTATCTTAGATCCTACTTTCCATTTAAAATTGTTAGTTCGTCATGTCAACCACCCCCTGTTGATTCTGCTGAGCATTTGCTGGTTGAGGTCTCCCTGTCTCAGAACAAAATCCTTCTTGGAGTATTCTACAGTCCCTCTCTTTCTGTAAACTATTTTACTTCTTTCGAATCTCTTTTGGAATCACTAGTCCCTACGTATAGTCATACTATTTTGATAGGAGACTTTAACACCTGTTTGCTTAAAGGCGACAATCGGGCTATAAAGCTTAAGTCTATAATTGAAGCGTGTAATATGCAAATCCTACCCCTTTCTGCTACTCATAACTTTCCTAACTGTACTCCTTCCCTTCTTGACTTAATTATAGTGTCATCTTCAACACTGGTTTTCAAACACGGACAGTGTCCTGCTGATGCATTCTCTCACCACGATTTAATTTTCCTTTCGTATAAACTACGCCCTCCTAAAATCAAACCTAAATTAGTTCTGCGACGTAATTTTGGAGGAATGGATGTTGACCAACTTTGTGAAGATGCGCATAACATTGACTGGTCAGTGATTGAGAGAGTACCGTGCATTGATGATAAAGTTGAACTTTTCTGTTCCTTACTTACTCAGCTTTATGACATTCACGCGCCAATGCATTACGTAAAACTCAAACATTTACCTGCTCCATGGCTCTCTGATAATCTGAAAAAAACTTATCTTGAAGAAAAATGTAGCATTGTCAAAGCTTAAGAGGAATAAAACAGAGGAAAACCAAAGGAAATACGCCAAAATCAGGAATCGCTGCAATACATTATGTAGAGATGCACAACGACGCCATATTCATACATCAGTCGAGAACGGCGACTCATCTAGAGTGTGGAAGTTTCTTAAAACAGTTGGAGTTGGAAGAACATCCCTAAATGCCTTACCTCCTTGTGTTGATGTTGAACTATTAAATCAACATTTTTCTAATCCTTCTAACTCTTTTGATAGAGAACAGAAATTGCAAACACTTCGTTCTCTTTCTGTAACTCCGACTCCTAATTATCCTCCGTTCGTTTTTAGTCAGTTTACTGTATGTGATGTTAAGAAGATCATATTATCCATCTCCTCAAAAGCTGTCGGTAGCGACAACATTAGCCGTGATATGATCATTCCTCTCCTTGATGTTATCGCTCCTACTATTACTTATTTACTTAATGCATGTGTCTCTTCGTCTAAATTCCCTCAAGCCTGGAAGAGTGCACATGTTATACCCCTTCCGAAGAGATCCAATCCTGTCAACCTTTCTGATTTCCGTCCCATCTCGATCTTACCTTTCCTTTCTAAAGTCCTTGAAAAACTTATTTGCCAACAGCTAACCCTTTTCCTTAATAAGCACAATTTGTTGAATCCTTTACAATCAGGTTTTCGTCCTGGTCATAGTACGGCTACTGCCTTAATCAAAGTTACTGATGACATACGGTGGGGTATGGATAATAAACAACTCACAGTCATGACCTTGCTGGATTTCAGTAATGCGTTCAATACTGTTGATTTCGATATACTGTTGAGTCTATTGTGTTCCCTTAACATATCTCCATCAGTAATTGACTGGTTTCAAAGTTATCTCTGTGGCCGTCGGCAGTGTATTCGTGTAGATGAAACTCACTCATCTTGGTGTGATATTACTGCAGGCGTGCCGCAGGGCGGCGTGTTGTCACCTTTACTCTTTTCCATTTTCATTAATTCAATCACTCATAAAATATCTTCTCTCTACCACATGTATGCGGATGATGTTCAGATTTACACCCAGTCAACTCTTGAGAATTTGCCGAATGCAATCTCTATATTAAATAACGATTTAAATATTATTCATGAGTGGAGTAAGTCATACGGCCTAAATGTTAATCCCAAAAAAATCACAGGCCATTATTATTGGTAGCCGGAGCTTTATCTCAAGAATTGACTGGTCCTCCGTACCACCTATCGAATTCGATGGAATTGTAATTCCTTACTTTGACAGTGTCAAAAATCTTGGTATTTATTTCGATAACTCCTTAAATTGGATACGCCAACTGAATGAGGTAAGTAAGAAAACCTTTGTCGCTCTTAGTTCACTGCGTCGCCTTCGATCATTTCTTCCCATTCCTACAAAAATTATGCTCGCACAGTCTCTTCTCCTTCCGATTCTCGACTATGCTGACGCAAGCTATGTAGACATAACTGAGGACCAGCTAAATAAGCTTGAGAGACTTCAAAACACTAGTATTCGGTTCATATTTGGATTGCGCAAATTTGACCATATTTCCCAATTTCGCTCACGTCTCAAGTGGTTACCTATCCGACTTCGCCGGAATATGCATATTCTTTCTATTCTGTACTGTGTATTATTTCACCCTTCTACACCTCCTTATCTAAAGGAGAAGTTTAGTTTTGTAGGGCTTCCAGGAGAACCTCTACGTTCTTCAAGAAAATTCATTTTAAGGGTTCCAACTCACAATACTTCCTTTTTTAATAAATCTTTTACTGTCCAATCTATCAAGCTCTGGAATGCCCTACCGTTGCGTATACGTGAAGCACAAACGATTGTTATATTTAAGCGACTACTTAAAGAGCATTACTTGTCTCAGTCGTTTTAACACCGTTAGAATAAATTAAGTGATTATGTATCTATTGTATTTATCTGCTTTATATTATTGTTTGAGGAATTTTTTATGTATATGTATATATATATCTATATTTGAGTAAATGTGTAAGTTTGTTTATATATTTATATATATGTATGTATTATATTTATATATGTTTTACTTTATTTTTATTATATTTTAGCAATTTATATAATTTCATGTATTAGTTATTTGTATGTTATTTTATTGCATGTATTGTCTATAAATCGCTATTATATTATGTATATTTATATTGCACCACCTACCTAGTTCTCACTGTTCTAATCCTTACACCTTTGGTTGCCTGGAAGAGATCGCTATGTAGCGATAAGGCCGCCAAATTGTACTTACATAATATTATAATCTTTTTTGTGTTTTGTTAACTGTATATTTGTTTGTGGTGTACAATAAAAGTATATTCATTCATTCATTCATTCATTCATTCATTCATTCATTCATTCATTCAAATGGTTTTACGTAGATACATATGAGAGCATTGCAGTTGCTGATCCAGATATTGTAACGACATAATAGGCCAAATTATAAAGTTCACAACGTTATCTACAATCTGTGACGAGCGAATTGGCAGGAAGAAAGGTTAAACAGTGGCTAGGGACTCGGTGACATTTGGCTTTAAATGCAAGCGATTATTACCTCGCCCCTTTAGTAGTTTATTGCCTGTCCTCTATATAAATAAATAAAAAAAGAAATTTTTGTTAATTTGATAAAGGTACAAAACAAAATTATTTGATTTTCTCAAAAGTCTGAAAAATATTTCGTTTGCCTCGCTCACATTCGTTCATTCAGTGTTTCTTGCTCTGAGTTGAGCTTGCAAATATTTGACCTAATAATATATAATTTGTACGTATATTTAGAATATATTCGAATTATCAGAAAAAGTTTACAACTATTTTAATAATCATGTTACTATTCAAGAAACAGATAAAAAGCACCGCTGTCAGTGTTAAGGGCGTTCCACACACACAAGGACACAATCACACTGCACTGGTCAAAATCTGAGGTCAAAACAGACGAAACAATTTCGTAAATCGAAATCTGTTTCAAGTTTCTCTGGATAAGTCACTCGCGTCCGTAGGCTATGACCAACTATTCCTAGGCCCACCCTACACGTGTGCCCCGGGTGGTGCTAAATGAGCGACAAGCCGATACCACAGACTCGGCTCCACGCCGGGGTAGCGGCGTAAAACATACTACCTAATACTTTCGCACCATGAGGAACTATATAAAAGAAACGGCCCCGAGTTCCCGGCGCCCCTTTAATGGGGCAGGGGTGCGAATCTCCGGGAGGAAAACCGGCGACGAGGTTCGCCACCCGTGACGTTCTGTCTACCGGAGAGGCGAAAAGTGGATTGCAGAGGCCCGTCTGGCTACGTTGAATGTATGTGGGGCAATGAATGATAAAATGGATGAAGTATCCGATATGATGTTTGATAGAGGAATAGATGCGTTATGTGTAAATGAGACGAAAAGGAAGGGGAAGGATGTCACTACACATGGCATGCATACCGCATACTGGTCTGGTGTGGACGAGATCGAGCGGGCATGCCAGGGAGTGGGTATCATCCTTTCAGAAAGAATGGGCCAATGTGTGAAAGAGTATGAATGTGTAAGACCAAGACTGCTATGGATACGAATGAAAGTGGGCTTAAAGAAGTTGTTTGTGTTAGGAGTCTACGCCCCAGACATGTCTAAGCCCACTTATATCCGAGAGCAGTTTTGGGAAATGGTAAGGATGGTGTTAATGAAGTGTAAGGGAAATGAAAATATTATTATGCTAGGAGATTTTAATGGAAGGGTTGGGGTGAGGAGGCTTGGTTATGAAAGGATATTGGGAACGTTTGGTGATGAAAGTATAAATGAGAATGGTGAAAATCTCCTCACCGTATGTATGGAAAAGAATCTTTTTGTGACGAACACTTGCTCTCGCCACAAGAGGATTCACATGCATACTTGGGAAAGAGGTGACGATAGAAGCATGATAGATTTCATAATTGTGGATGAAAGATTGAGGGGCGCAGTGGTGGATACAAGGGTTTACCGGGGTTCTAACGTAGGAACGGATCATTATTTGGTTTTATGCCGAATTAATGGTCTATTCAGGCGTTGGCGCCATCGATCATCTGTGTCTACCACTGCGTTACAGCGTATTAGAACAGAAAGGTTACAAGATGAAGGTGAGAAAAACAAGTTCAAATGTAGACTGAAAGAAAATATAAGTGGTTTGGATGAATTATGTATGAAGGAGTTAGACTTGCATAATATATGGCAAAATGTAAAGAAAGGTTTAGTGGATGCAGCTACCGAAGAATGTGGTGTTGGTAAGAGGAAGAATGAAAGGAAAAATAACACGTTATGGTGGGATGATGAGATACGTATGGAAGTTGAAGTAAAGAAGAGAGCATGGCTAGATTTACTAGCAACAAAGGCTGGTAATTCTAGCGGTACGAATGATGATATTGAAAGAAAAAAGGCAGTCTTTAAACATCTTAATAAGAGAGTAAAAGAAGTAGTTGAAAGAAAAAAGCAAGAAAGAACGGATAAGAATGATAGAAGAATATCGGATAACTTTCAGGCAAATATTAAAATGTTCTGGAAACTTGTAAGAACTGCCAGAGGACATTCAAAACAGCCTATGATGAATGGTATAAGAGACGAGAATGGCTATATTCTGAAAAATGAAGTTTTGAGTTTAAAGAGATGAAAGGAATATTTTGAAAGCGTGTTTATGAGTGAGGAGACAACGTGTGTACTAAGTGAAGTAGAAACTACGAAAGAAGAGGAAAGAGGTAGCGAGATAAGTATAGATGAAATAATGAAAGCAATGAAAAGCATGAAAGCAGGTAAGGCTGCCGGATATGATAGAGTTTCACTCGAAATGCTAAGGGCTGGAGAGGAAGTCGTGGCAGGCCAGACCTGACAGGCTGAACACCTTGTTTAATTTATGCTGGGAACTGAAGCGGGTACCGGTAGACTGGTGCAAAGCCGTGATAGTCCCAGTATATAAAGGAAAAGGGTCGCAGCAGGACTGTAAAAACTACCGTGGCATCAGCCTTCTTAGCATTGTGGGAAAACTGTATGCTAAGGTACTGATTGAAAGGGTCATGAAAGAAACTGATGGAAAAATTTGGGATGTGCAAGCGGGATTCAGAAAGGGAATGGGGTGTACAGATCAAGTCTTTTCCATGCGCATGATCGCGTAGAAGTTTTTGGCCAAAAACCTAAAGGTTTTTTGTGCGTTCATGGACTTGGAAAAGGCCTATGATAGAGTGGATAGGGACGTGCTATGGCAAACACTGAACTCATTTGGGTTGAGCGCTGGCTTGATACAGGCATTGGAGTCTCTTTATATGGACTCTAGTGCTTGTGTTAAGATCAACGGGGTCTACTCGGACTGGTTTGACATCCATAAAGGTATCAGACAGGGCTGTGTGGCTTCCCCGTGGCTGTTCAACCTATTTATGGACAGTTGTTTGCAAAATTTGAAAGTTGAAGAATGCGGATTAAGAATGGGAGAGTTAACCTTCAAATGCCTTTTGTACTCCGATGATCAAGTTATCCTTGCGTCGTCGGCGGCCGAGTTGCAAATGATGGTTACATTAATGAACAGATCATTAAAAGAAAGGGGTATGAAAGTGAACGCAAGTAAGACGAAGGTTATGGTTTTTGAAAGAGAAGAAAGTAAAACGATTTATGAAATAAGAATAGAAGGGGAGTTGATCGAGCAAGTAGATGAGTTTGTATATTTGGGCTGCGTATTTAGCAGGGATGGGAGATATGATAAGGATATAGAACGACGAGTGAATGCGGGAAATAGAGTAAATGGGGCCCTGCACTCTATTGTCAAGAGTCAAAATGTGTCAAAAAAGGCACGTATGGCAATTCACAATGCTGTGTTGGTCCCTACTTTAACGTATGGTAGTGAAAGTTGGGTGTGGCAGAAAAGCACTAGAGTAGAATCAACCCAGTAGAAATGCGGTCCTTAAGGAGTATGTTAGGGCTGAATCTGAACTACAGTGTAAGAAATTGTGTAATAAGAGAAGAGTGTGGTTTGCAAGATGATGTTGTGACCAGGATTAAGAAAGGAATGCTTCGGTGGTTTGGTCATGTGGAAAGAATGAATGAGGAAAGAGTGACAAAGAAAATTTATGTTGCAGAAGTGAATGGTAGAGTCGGAAAGGGACGTCCTAGGCGAAAATTTATCGACCAAATTGGCAATTTATTGAAAACGGGCGAAATTAGGGGTACCCTTAACCGACGAGCATGTATGCGTAGGTGTATGGATGTGAAGGAGGCGAGAGAGGTGTGTCAGGATCGTGTCAAATGGAAGTCTGTAGTCTCTGCCTACCCCTCTGGGTGACAGGCGTGAGTGCTTATGTTATGTATATGTTTCTCTGGATCATGTTGTTTCTTAATGTTTTGCCCTGTGATAGCAGCGTAAGAGAATTCACCGTCCAATTTCGTCCTTAAAGTTACATCCTATATATGTCCAATAACTGGGCACAGCCCCCCCCCCCCCCTTCTTTTAAGAAGGTTTTAGGGGAAAAAAATGTCCGCCGCGCTGATCCGATGCGTATTGGCGAACTTCACATGTCTTCGCAATATTTTTCAGACACGCAGGTCCGAGCACGTGGTAAATCAGCACTTAAAATTCCAATAAACCATTTTATTGGTGCCGGTGGGGATCGAACCCGGGCTGCTCACGCTTTGTGAAATTTAATTTACGGTGAGTGCTTAGTCTCTGAGCTACCACGGCTCAATAAATCGTTTCGTTTCGTCGTCTTTGGGCACAATAAATCGAACCCGGGCTGCTCACGTACTGTGAAATTTAATTTACGGCGAGTGCTTAGCCCCTGAGCTGTCATGGCTCTTCGTCTTTGGGTACCAGAAATCGAACCCGGGCTGCTCACGTACCGTGAAATTTAATTTACGGCGAGTGCTTAGCCCCTGAGCTACCACGGGTCTTCGTCTTTGGGCACAATAAATCGAACCCGGGCTGCTCGCGTACTGTGAAATTTAATTTACGGAGAGTGCTAAGTCCCTGAGCTACCACGGCTCTTCGTCTTTGGGTACAATAAATCGAATCCGGACTGCTCACGTACTGTGAAATTTAATTTACGGCGAGTGCTTAGCCCCTGAGCTACCACATCTCTTCGTCTTTGGGTACAATAAATCGAACCCGGGCTGCTCACGTACTGTGAAATTTAATTTACGGCGAGTGCTTAGCCCCTGAGCTACCACGGCTCTTCGTCTTTGGGCACAATAAATCGAACCCGGGCTGCTCGCGTACTGTGAAATTTAATTCAGGGAGAGTGCTAAGTCCCTGAGCTACCACGGCTCTTCGTCTTTGGGTACAATAAATCGAACCCGGGCTGCTCACGTACTGTGAAATTTAAGTTACAAGTTCATACAAGTTCCTATGTTTATACTTTCTAACATATTTTATCATAATACATACATAAACACTCACGCCTGTCACCCAGAGGGGTAGGTAGAGACTACAGACTTCCATTTGGCACGATCCTGACACACCTCTCTCGCCTCCTTCACATCCATACACCTACGCATACATGCTCGTCGGTTAAGGGTACTCCTAATTTGGCCCGTTTTCAATAAATCGCCAATTTGGTCGATAAATTTTCGCCTAGGACGTCCCTTTCACTTCTGCAACGTAAATTTTCTTTGTCACTCTTTCCTCATTCATTCTTTCCACATGACCAAACCACCGAAGCATTCCTTTCTTAATCCTGGTCACAACATCATCTTGCAAACCGCACTCTTCTCTTATTACACAATTTCTTACACTGTAGTTCAGATTCAGCCCTAACATACTCCTTAAGGACCGCATTTATACTGGGTTGATTCTACTCTCGTGCTTCTTCTGCCACACCCAACTTTCACTACCATACGTTAAAGTAGGGACCAACACAGCATTGTGAATTGCCATACGTGCCTTTTTTGACACATTTTGACTCTTCACAATAGAGTGCAGGGCTCCATTTACTCTATTTCCCGCATTCACTCGTCGTTCTATATCCTTATCATATCTCCCATCCCTGCTAAATACGCAGCCCAAATATACAAACTCATCTACTTGCTCGATCAACTCCCCTTCTATTCTTATTTCACAAATCGTTTTACTTTCTTCTCTTTTAAAAACCATAACCTCTTACTTGCGTTCACTTTCATACCCCTTTCTTTTAATGATCTGTTCATTAATGTAACCATCATTTGCAACTCGGCCGCCGACGACGCAAGGATAACTTGATCATCGGCGTACAAAAGGCATTTGATGGTTAACTCACCCATTCTTAAACCGCATTCTTCAACTTTCAAATTTTGCAAACAACTATCCATAAATAGGTTGAACAGCCACGGGGGAAGCCACACAGCCCTGTCTGATACCTTTATGGATGTCAAACCAGTCCGAGTAGACCCCGTTGATCCTAACACAAGCACTAGAGTCCCTATAAAGAGACTCCAATGCCTGTATCAAGCCAGCGCTCAACCCAAATGAGTTCAGTGTTTGCCATAGCACATCCCTATCCACTCTGTCATAGGCCTTTTCCAAGTCCATGAACGCACAAAAAACCTTTTTGGTTTTTGGCCAAAAACTCCGCGATCATGCGCATGGAAAAGACTTGATCTGTACATCCCATTCCCTTTCTAAATCCCGCTTGCACATCCCGAATTTTTCCATCAGTTTCTTTCATGACCCTTTCAATCAGTACCTTAGCATACAGTTTTCCCACAATGCTAAGAAGGCTGATGCCACGGTAGTTTTTACAGTCCTGCTGCGACCCTTTTCCTTTATATACTGGGATTATCACGGCTTTGCACCAGTCTACCGGTACCCGCTTCAGTTCCCAGCATAAATTAAACAAGGTGTGCAGCCTGTCAGGTCTGGCCTGCCACGACTTCCTCTCCAGCCCTTAGCATTTCGAGTGAAACTCTATCATATCCGGCAGCCTTACCTGCTTTCATGCTTTTCATTGCTTTCATTATTTCATCTATACTTATCTCGCTACCTCTTTCCTCTTCTTTCGTAGTTTCTACTTCACTTAGTACACACGTTGTCTCCTCACTCATAAACACGCTTTCAAAATATTCCTTCCATCTCTTTAAACTCAAAACTTCATTTTTCAGAATATAGCCATTCTCGTCTCTTATAACATTCATCATAGGCTGTTTTGAATGTCCCCTGGCAGTTCTTACAAGTTTCCAGAACATTTTAATATTTGCCTGGAAGTTATCCGATATTCTTCTATCATTCTTATCCGTTCTTTCTTGCTTTTTTATTTCAACTACTTCTTTTACTCTCTTATTAAGATGTTTAAAGACTGCCTTTTTACTTTCAATATCATCATTCGTACCGCTAGAATTACCAGCCTTTGTTGCTAGTAAATCTAGCCATGCTCTCTTCTTTTGCTTCAACTTCCATACGTATCTCATCATCCCACCATAACGTATTATTTTTCCTTTCATTCTTCCTCTTACCAACACCACATACTTCGGTAGCTGCATCCACTAAACCTTTCTTTACATTTTGCCATACATTCTGCAAGTCTAACTCCTTCATACATAATTCATCCAAACCACTTATATTTTTTTCAGTCTACTTTTGAACTTGTTTTTCTCACCTTCATCTTGTAACCTTTCTGTTCTAATACGCTGTAACGCAGTGGTAGACACAGATGATCGATGGCGCCAACGCCTGAATAGACCATTAATTCGGCATAAAACCAAATAATGATCCGTTCCTACGTTAGAACTTCGGTAAACCCTTGTATCCACCAAGCGCCCCTCAATCTTTCATCCACAATTATGAAATCTATCATGCTTTCTATCGTCACCTCTTTCCCAAGTATACATGTGAATCCTCTTGTGGCGAAAGCAAGTGTTCGTCACAAAAAGATTCTTTTCCATATATACGGTGATATCATAACTGGCGTAGATATATTAATCAAATATATTTAACAATTATTATAATTAAAGGCACATTTGATTTTAAATTAACATTTCAAATAGTACTTACAAATAAAAAAAATATTATAGTACCTTTAATCCTGTGTGTAAAAAAAATATAACTTCAAAACTTATAAAAAAAATTTCTTGATAACTTGGCATTCCACCTTAGTCCTCATGGGCTACAACGCATCTGCATTTTAGATGTAGATGTCCATGGGTCATAGCATTCACATCATTCACAACATTTATCAGACATGTAGGTTTTCTCACGATGTGTAATATATAAATATATATAAACAGGTAAAAGAAAAACTTCTTGTTCCTATGAAAAATATTAATTTCCTTATCTCTTTATTTCCAAGCTTTATTCATTTCGATTATTGAATGTTCATTAAATAGAGAGGGCACCGACTGAGGACTTCAATCACGGCCTTGTTCAAACATGGCATCTCGTATAATCTAATAAACTTCGTAATCAGACAATTTATTCTCGGTAATAACAATTGTTTGTCCCCTACAAGAATGGTGACTGGAAGCTGTAAAACCTATTATGACAACATTCCAGTCTTATATTTCAAAAGTGTGTAATTCATTATCACGGTAATATTATATAGATAAAATTACCGTGTCATTATTTTGTGTTCAAATTCTTTTTATATTTTTGCAATGTAACTAATTAGAGGCATTTATTATGTTTGCCTTTACGAATTATATAATTTTTTTAAATATTTTATATTCAAATAAATATATAATTAAACATAAACCAGGTACAACATAATTTTTAAAAATCTAAATTACAGTCTAAATTACATCCTACTGCTGGGCACAGGCTTCCTCTCATTTAGTCTAACGCGCTGCTGTTTAAGGACCAAAAAGCATCTTCTAGCCGTGCTCAATATGTTTTCCTTCATCGCCGAGAACGTAGTTTTTTTAATAAGATAAGGGTGAGACAAGCGAGTACACAGTTTAGCTGATGGTAAATGGCTGCTGTGGCCCATAGACATCTACATCTATCCTCGTTTGCGAATCAAAATGCAGATGCGTTGTCAGTCGTAAGGACTAAGATGGAAAGCTCCTTTTCCAGTAAAAAGGGTCTTCGGTTCTCTACACTCACCATACGAAACACTACAACACAAGCATTAAGCTGCTATTTTACTCTGGTATTCCGTGAGAGCGTGGTCCTTCCCCGGTCGGGCCGACCCATTCGTGCTACAACTATACAATTAATATAGTTGCAGCTAGGCTCTACCACGTTTAAATAAGCCTCTAAAATTTTGTTCCGGCGGGCATTGATCCTGGGGTGCCCTAGTTCTGTAAATTTTACGGCAAACGCTTAGCTCCAGGGCTGCATTGTCTTTTATTTTAATTTGCAAATATTCAAAATTAAAATATACGAAATTAAAATATTTTTCTATTTCTCTTTTCCACTTTAATTTCTTTCACGGTCTAATATAGCACTAAAAGCACTCTAAAAGTACTAAAATGTCAGTTATTTTTGTCACCTTTTAGAGATCATATCGTCTTTGTCCTAATATCGTTCAACCCGGCTATAACTGGATCAAAGCGGCGAATTTCGACTTGTAATAATTGTAAATTATGCTTCCGCCATTTTATTTATTTCGATTGGTATACTTAGATATAGCAGTAAGTTTGAGGCATAAGGTTTAAAGTTCCATGTCATTTAACAATGTAACGATAACATAAAATTTGTGTTAGATTCTAACAACAGCGAGCGCCATATTGAATTGTCCCGGTTCTAAGGGAAAGGCAGGGGTGATTTTAATACAACTCTTTTAATTTTGCGAAATTAAGTTTTCATATTGGCATTATTTGGTTATGTGATAAGACTTATGCAATATCGCGATTGTACTGGTATCTAATATTTTTGTTTACAATTTTTTCAGTATTTTTTACGAAAATAAGGAAGATAAGTAAGCATTGAAAAAAGTACTTAAACAATGAATAGTTTAAGAAAATATAATTAAAGAAATAAAGTTGACACGGGTCGAAGTCAATGTATCACGCAAGTTGGAAAAAAAAAGAGCGACGTACACTACCATTTCACACGACTAGCTTGAACACAATTACATACAAATTCAATCTAAGAACATAATTTTTTTTTAATTAATAAAATAACATTGTACATTCTTATAGCTATGATGGAAATGCTATACAAATTTGACACCGGTTTTTGGCATCATGTGGTCGGTTAGACCGTACTTAGCCCCTTTTAATTTTTATGTTTTAGGTGGAATTTTTATAACGTCAATAGTACTACTGTCTGAATCGCTAAAAATTGTTTACTTAAAGTGGTAAATTTTTAAGCTATTGCATAGCTTCTATCGCGGGCGTTGAGCGCGGAGACCGAATCCAGAAATTCCGTAACGAAAAAAAAACCTCACGCTCCCCACTCCGACGGGCACGGACGTGTGGCGTTGAAAGCCGTTCATCGTCTAACGTCGTTTCAGTTCGGCAGACTTCGGCACTCGGCGGACTTCGGCACTCGGCGGACTTCGGCACGGTGTTTGTGTGCGTGCGACTAGACGTATGCGTGTACACTAGCTGCTAACTCAATGATAAAAATTCCTGAATAACCTACATGTATTGTAATATAATAAAAATATTTTAAACAATATTAACTTCTCATTTATTCAATAAGAGAAAAAAAATTGTTTTCTTATCGGTCACCACGCTCAAAAAGTGTAACTTGATTCAATATCAAAGACTTAACTGCATAAATAAAATAAATAAATAATTATAATTGCATAAGTTGATAAAAAATGCTATGCAATAGCTTTACCGCGGCAGTCACCGAGTGCCACACGTATTTTTTTTCTTAATATTTTTATATATTTTATATATTTTTTATATATTTTATTAGGTTTTATTAATATTTTTATTTGTAATAAAACGACCACATACTATGGCTTTATGATACAATCGCTTTAAGATGCTTTAACAGATGTTGCATGATACCATCGAAGCTTTTACTTGTCTCCTTTGATGTCATTTTTTGGACGCGTCTATCCGGACAGGTGCGGCGCTAGTCCTGTAGGAGCACGTTCTAATCTTATTACAACTCTAACCTGTAGAATGAAGTGGCAGTTACGCCATCTGATGGGATCATATTACTATATATATTTATTACGAAAGATTAGACTTATGAAAAAGAATAGCGAAAATATTTTTGCGGCGGAAGCTGATTTAAGGGCATTGAATAAGTAATTCACTTAAGAGATACAGATTATCTGTATTAAGTATTTTAGTTTAGTATTAATTATTCATTTAATATTAATTATTAATTTAATGTTAGTGATAAGAGAGATCTTCTTTTTCATCTTTAATGACCCGTAAAATTCCACTGTTGATAGAGTCCCATGTCCAGCAGATAAAAAACCTTGATACCAGTAAAAAGGGTCCCTGGTTCTCCACATTCACCATACGAAACACATCAGCATGAATTTGCTATTTTACTTTGTTATTCTGTGTCTTCAGCCAAGCCGACCCGTTCGTGTTGTAGCCATAATATAGCTGCAGCGTAGCTCTACCACGTTACCACATTTAAAAAAATTAATAGCTGAGTCGTGGGAGCTATCCCAATTCGATTCTCGTCAGCACGAATGAAGTTATTAAGTAAGTAAAGTTAGGTGGTAGAACTCTTTCTTTGTCTGGGAGTTTGTTTGAGTAGGTAGAACCATCATAGAGGTAGGTAGGTAGAGCCATTATAAAGGGAGGTAGATAGAAACATCATAGAGTTAGGTTGGTAGAATCCATCTTAGTCCTCAGAGGTGACAACGCAATTTTATCCTTCTTTGTTTTAAGATATCTGCAGTGGCCACTTACCATCAGGTCTACCTGCAGTCTACCACTTACAGTCTACTGTAAGTGCTGTACGTTTGTATGTCACGACAGCTTAGTATACAATCAATAACTTTTTCTTTTTTTGTAGAATAAGGGTGAAAACGAGCACACAGCCCATCTGATGCTAAGTGGCTGCTGTGGCCCATAGACATCCACATTTATCCTCGATTAAGTATCAAAACGCATATGCGTTGTCACTCTTGAGGACTAAAATGGAATGCTGGAATGCCTCATTTCCACTAAAAACGGTCTCCGAATCCCTACACTCACCATAAACACAGTAGTATTTAACTGCTATTTTACGCTGATATTCTGTGAGAGCGTGGTCCTTCCCCGGTCGAGCCGACCCATTCGTGCTACAACCATAATATAGCTGTAGCGTGGCTCTACCACGTGTAAAACTTAACACGTACTCGACGGTTAAAAAAAAACTTCACCGAATGTGTGTATATGCTAAAACGCATTACAACTTTAATAATTATAAATTAGAAATTGGTAATCGCTATGTAGTGGTGACGTAGTATAATCCACTGTTCAGTAGAGAACTATGATAGGTTGTAATGATGACGGTGACGATAAACGAAAGTCGCTAGATACATCTAAGCAAACGAAATCATTTTGAAATCTCTAAACACCAATACACAAATGTAAAAATAAAAAGAAACAGAAAACCTTCACGATTAACTGCATTAGATACACAAAAACACTCAATTTGGACATTAAGTTGCAACGTGTGCCCATTTAGGACGGCCTAACAAGTTCACGCGCCACCGTCCCGTCGGCCGGTGTAACTTTGTTACCGCGTGCCGAATCTCACGGACAATTTGCCACTAATTCACGTATTGTTACATGTTTCCCCTACCAACGAGAGGGTTGAAAATAAATTATTAAATTTTTTCCATAATTTGAAAAGTTACAATTAATTAAATTTGCTTAAAAACAACTTAAAAAAATGTCGCTACTAGTTCTACGATGCACGGGCGAAGTAGTTTCTGACACCCGGAGCTGCTAGGCGGCTAGCGCCGAAATTTGTCACAACACAGAAACGTAAACAGAAACTTTTTTATTCAATATCTTAATATATATAAATTACGTATCACGTTTTTGTCCACGATGGACTCCTAAACTGCTTAATCGATTTTAATCAAATTTACACACCGTGTGCAGTTTGGTCCAACTTGAGAGATAGGATAGTTTTTTTGCCCATGAGTGACCCACAATTTTGTTTTGCGAATTTAAGGATTTTAATAGGAAATGACAAAGGGTCGTCGAAAAGGGCAGAACAACGTCTGCCTGGCAAGCTAGTAGATTATAAATAATAGTTACTGAAAGCCACTCTTTTGTTTAATTAAACACTGATTCGGGAAAAAAACCTCTATCCTGGGAACCAGCAACAAACTCCACTCACGGACTCCCTAGCATCCCCCTCTGCCATGCCACTATAGTCATTATACATAACTTGATGGTTAAATTTATTCGATGACTCTTCTTCTTTTTCAACTTCATCTTTTTTCAAAAGGCTGGCAACACACCTGTAATTAGGGATATTAAAAATTACCATCAAGTAAGCCGCGTTCTCGTTTGCCCCTCATATATTTTTTTATACAAAGCTAAGCTAACTTTGTGACAAGTGCGTTGAGTTAAAAAAAACTGGCACTGGATGGTAAAGTGAAAATAAATGTTCAAACTTTGTGCGCATCTGTAAATATCCGTGGCACACTTAGCGACTTTGAAGCAATTCAATCCCTGTAGCGGCGGTGTGAGAACCAACTCCTTATTTTGCCGTGAGTGTCGTAAGAGGAAAGAGAGTAAAACGGAAACAGGTGATGGGCGGCAGCATCTTCCTGGTAACCAGTTGCCAACCCGCCTGCTAAGCGTGGCAACCGAGCGCAAAATTTCTCCTATCAGGCAATATATGGAGAGGTATATGTTCAGCGGTAGAGCTTTATAGGCTATAATAGAAGTGACTCAGTGAGCCAGAAGTGGTACAACGTTCGTCGACTCACGTACCTAAAATAGAAAAACAAAAAAAAAGGTTTTGGCATGCTCTGATCACGAATCTGCGGTCCGTTTTTGCATAGGATGCACGGCTCCTGATATGTGCAGATCAATTAACTCTTATCTAATTGATATCCGGTGAGGGCCTCCACCGTCAATAGCGCCCCATTGTTCTTATCTATTTATCTATTGTTCATTGAATACCGTCATTGTCTATTTTTCCTCGGGGTATGCGTCGGCTTATCAATGCTATTGTATTATACTTCTTTGTTCCTATCTACAACGCTAATCTGAATCATCAATAAAACACATTACCTAATTTTGTTACAATTTTTATTTACAAAACACAAAATCTTATTACTCTATCTATAAATAGTCTATAAAATAGGAGCGAAACATCTCATCCACTAAAATATCATTCTACAATGTATTCTCTGTAAATATACTCGTAAAACTATGCATTGAACATCCCTGAAACTTATATAGCAAATAAATTAAGCAATATTCGCCACAAACTTAAGTCCACTCATTCTGAATCCTATCAACATTCCAGTCCCATCTATTACAATTCCTTTTTAAAAACTTTAGATGATATCGTGCAGGTGATCGTCCATATGAATCAAAATATTGACCGATGTCATTCGTATCGATATATAAAGCTACCCAATGTGAACCTGGTTTATCACCTGTATCCAAATTGCATATTTTATACGTTGGCACGTGGGTATACATGGGCAGTCTATTAGCAGCATAAACATTATTTTCTAGACTGGGGTGAATCTTTTTCAGATGTTGTTGTACATCTAGTGTATCCATGATATTACTGCTATTAGTAGATTATTACAGTACCAATCTACTCAATGACTAACATAGGAATGATCAATTATAGTGATTTCTAAATATTAAATTGCATTCTTTTGTGTTATACAAATCGTATTTGAGTCATCAATACACTGAACAAGACGCAACACGAAGGAATGTTGAGATAAGCAACAGAATGTGAGATAAGCTTGTTGACGCATAAAGTTACTCGTACTATCAGTTCCACTGCAGAAATTCTTTAGATTAGAATTATTACTTACTGGTACTATATAAGACCGAGCAGCTGCAGTCATGGAGTTAGTGTGTGGTCGTTTGACCGCAGTGGATCTATCAATACAACATTTGTGTTACTTAAACGCATCAAAGGCCATGGATGTAAGTGTTTATTCTATTGACAAACTTACTTTTCTTTCTGTTATTTTCTTACGTGTGTTTGATTTAGTGTTAACAAATTATATTTAAATATTATGTGTGTATATGATTAAGCCGTGGTAGCTCAAAATCACAGTACGCGACCCGGGTTCGATCCCCGCCGGCACCAATTAAATTGTTAATTGCAATTTTAAGTGCTGATTTACCACGTGCTCAGCGGTGAAGGAAAACATCGTGAGTAAACCTGCATGTCTGAGAAAATTTCGAAGGCATGTGAAGTTCGCCAACACGCATTGAGGCAGCGCGGCGGACATTTCCAAGCCTTGAATACAAAGACAATAGCAGAAAGTGAAAAAGTTGAAAAAAACTTTTTTAACAATGATAGTCATTAGTTGATCATTAGTGAATGCGATTCTGTTTACTTAAATTACAGGAAGACAAGAGCAGAAGGAAGAGATGGGATGATGAGAAATAATGAAGCATTGTTATTTGAAGTTTGTTGGAACAAACATATTTTTAGTCACGTGTAAATACTTTTAACTTTTTGGTTCAAAGTGACACAAAATCTAAAAAATATTAGATACATCATCGACATGGACGGATTTCACATTACATATCCTCATAAATATTTTCAATGTAGAGAAATGGCTATTCTAGACGTAAAACTATCTAATGCGTTTATCGATCATTATTTGTTTCGGCCAAGTTATCCTTTCAATTATTTGTTGCCAAAAGACAAAAAAACTGTTCGTTATTGCGAAACATACGTGCACGGCATTCCATATTTTGACGTGACCGAAGAATTAAAAAGTGCCTACAAACAAGAGAACATCATTCCCATATTAAATTGGTACATTAGAAACAGTGGCGAAGCTTCCATTAAAGCCGAAAAGCCGGGCTTGCCTTATTAAAACTGAATTAATCAATAATATCAATCAATAATATCAACTAATAAAATAACTCGTAAAATGTTTCAAGCTATTTCGAATTTCCCGCGCACTCCACTGTTCGACACATGTCGACCGATGACCTCGTATTGCCCACAGAGTACCTTTGTATATGGTATTGCCGTAGCGATACTGCTGATGTCATAAAAAATTAATTTTAATAGAGCTAATAGTTGTCTCCCTCGCTCGCGTGGGCTTTTTACGGGGCTTTCGAGAAGACGATCGCTCTCTTTCTAACCTATGGCAAAATATTCTATAATGAAATATAACTACGATTGTATATATAGCAATTAGTATAGAGATTTAAAGCCAGGCTTTTGGGGATAAATTTGTTAAAAGCGGAGGCGCGCGGGCAATACGTTTGCAAGTTCATTTCACGTTTCAATGTTTATTTACTCTGTGTGCTTATCTTAAGCGATTTAATATTACGAGTTCAAAATTTATGCTTTTTTAAAGATTTTTAATGAAAATGGAGGATAATAGTGTTCCTTGTGATGAATTGAAGTGTGTTAAAGTGATAATCGGAGAGGAAATCTTTAAACTTTGTTGAGATAATACACAAGGTTAAGAGTGTATTTCAGACTTATCAATTATCGCAATTAAAACAGTTATTGGTACAATTAAAACGTTCACCAACATTTTACGTGGACGTAATTAAATCTTTCCAAAAAAAACCGAGACGATTCCACTTATCTTATCTTATCTCTTATCCATTAGAATGTAAATAATTTTTTTTTAACTTTGTACATAGTTTGTACTTTGTTCGTGTTTTACTTTTGTTCATGTATTGTATTGGATGTAAATATTTTTTCTTTCGCTTAAACAAACCCAAACGGCTTTCTTCAAAGCCACCGAAGCTATGCAAATGCTGATATGTAATACAATCTATCTAGCAGTGGTATGCCTTCTGTGTGCTTTGTTAAACACGTCCTTGACAGCACTGAATATGAAACTGAAGCGTGGAGACAGATCAAAATTGGTGTATTTTTTATAAAACTGCTAAAAACAACAATCTATATTTTTATCAATTTATATCTTGGGCTTGTCCTAGCTTGGAGTTCTAGCTTCGCCACTGATTAGAAATTTGTCCAAAGACGAAGTGATCGCATACCAAAGTGGTTCAGCAGAAAAAGAATTTTTTTTAAATGTTAACGAGAATGATAAAATTTTTAATATTGAAGAATACAAATGTCCAAAATACAATGATTTGGTAAATGTCATAAATTCAAACAAACGTTATGTTTGTAATAATCATATATTTGCACAAAAATAATCACAAAATTTTACATTGTTCTTGTGATGAAGTGTGGGTTTTTTACAAGTGGTTATTGCTTGAAAATAAAATTTTAAATTAATCATAAATTTTGTTTGATTTCCCAAAAACATTAGTTATAGTACACAATATTTATATATTAATTGTTTACCTACACCAACACTTTCATTTTTTATTTCACCCCTTAGAACTTTAGACGTGTGTAATGTTTCACTTTATACATCCGTTTACTGCTATTGTGGCAGGACCGAGTGGATGTGGGAAGTCAAATTTTGTAACAAATTTCATAAAATCAGTTACAGAAATATGTAATTGTGATTTTGAACCAAATAGTTAAAAGTATTTACACGTAACTAAAAATATGTTTATTCAAACAAACTTCACATAACAATGCTTCATTACTTCCCATCGTCCCATCTCTTCCTTCTGCTCTTGTCTTCCTGTAATTTAAGTAAACAGAATCACATTCACTAATGATCAACTGATGACTATCATTGTTAAAAAAGTATTTTTTAACTTTTTCACTTTCTGCTATTGTCTTTGTATTCAAGGCTTGGAAATGTCCGCCGCGCTGCCTCAATGCGTGTTGGCAAACTTCACATGCCTTCGAAATTTTCTCAGACATGCAGGTTTCCTCACGATGTTTTCCTTCACCGCTGAACACGTGGTAAATCAGCACTTAAAATTGCAATTAACAATTTAATTGGTGCCGGCGGGGATCGAACCCGGGTCGCGTACTGTGAAATTTACAGCTTGCGCTAACCATCTGAGCTACCACGGCTTAATAATATACACACATAATATTTAAATATAATTTGTTAACACTAAATCAAACACACGTAAGAAAATAACAGAAAGAAAAGTAAGTTTGTCAATAGAATAAACACTTACATCCATGGCCTTTGATGCGTTTAAGTAACACAAATGTAGTATTGATAGATCCACTGCGGTCAAACGACCATACACTAACTCCATGACTGCAGCTGCTCGGTCTTATATAGTACCAGTAAGTAATAATTCTAATCTAAAGAATTTCTGCAGTGGAACTGATAGTACGAGTAACTTTATGCGTCAACAAGGTTATCTCATATTCTGTTGCTTATCTCAACATTCCTTCGTGTTGCGTCTTGTTCAGTGTATTGATGACTCAAATACGATTTGTATAACACAAAAGAATGCAATTTAATATTTAGAAATCACTATAATTGATCATTCCTATGTTAGTCATTGAGTAGATTGCTTTTTTTATATAGAATAGGGTGACAAACGAGCACACAGTCCACCTGATAGTAAGTGGTTGTTGCGGCCCATAGACATCTACATCTATCCTCCATTAAAAATCAAAATGCAGTTGCGTTGTCACCCGTGAGAACCGAGATGGAATGCCTCGTTTCCAATAAAAAGGGTCTCCGGTTCTCTACACTCACCATACGAAATACAGCAGCATTAAGCTACTATTTCACGCTGGTATTCTATGAGAGCGTGGTCCTTCCCGGTCGAGCCGAACCATTCGTGCTACAACTATACTACTAATATAACTGCAGCATGGCTCTACCACGTATAAGGTATTGGTACTGTAATAATCTACTAATAGCAGTAATATCATGGATACACTAGATGTAGAACAACATCTGAAAAAGATTCACCCCAGTCTAGAACATAATGTTTATGCTGCTAATAGACTGCCCATGTATACCCACGTACCAACGTATATAATATGCAATTTGGATACAGATGATAAACCAGGGTCACATTGGGTAGCTTTATATATCAACTGTATTTTGACAAAGATCAAAATCGTTAAAACCAATAAAAATTGTAACAAAATTAGGTAATGTGTTTTATTGATGATTCAGATTAGCGTTGTAGATAGGAACAAAGAAGTATAATACAATAGCACTGATAAGCCGACGCATACGCCGAGGAAAAATAGACAATGACGGTATTCAATGAACAATAGATAAATAGATAAGAACAATGGGGCGCTATTGACGGTGGAGGCCCTCACCGGATATCAATTAGATAAGAGTTAATTGATCTGCACATCTCAGGAGCCGTGCATCCTACGCAAAAACGGACCGCAGATTCGTGATCAGAACATGCCAAAACCTTTCTTTTTATTTTATTTTTATTTTAGGATCATAAGTCGACGAATGTTGTACCATTTCTGATTCAGTGACCTATCTACTAATGGATGGATGGAAGCTAAGGCTTGCAACGGCCTATTGAACACACAGATTGTACGGACTGTAGTGCGGCCAAGGAAGCTATCGTATATATGTGGTAGGGCCATAAAAGTAAAGTAAAGTTACCGCTTACATACGTCCCACTGCTGAGCACAGGCCTCCTCTCATTTCAGAGATGGTTTTAGGGCGAGGAAATGTTCGCCGCGCTGCCTCAATGCGTGTTGGCGAACTTCACATATCTTCGGAATATTTTTTCTTATTTCTCAGGCATGCAGGTTTCCTCACGATGTTTTCCTTCACCGCCGAGCACGTAGCAAATCAGCACTTAAACAATTTCATTGTTGCCGGCGGGGATCAAACCCGGGTTGCTCGCGTACTTTAAAATTTAGAGCAGCGCTAACGATCTAAGCTACTACGGCTATATTAGTAATATAGTACTAGCATAAATGGGTCCGCTCGATCGGGGAACGGACAACGCTCTCACAGAGTATCAGTACTTAGGAAAGCACGCAAAGCCGTTGGTCCTGCGTTTGATCTCTTTCCGGTCGTGTTGATTTCCGAGAATATGAGAGTTAGGCAATAGAGAGTGCACCTTGAGACCTTGAGAGTACTTGGACACACACTTGGGCGCTGATGGCTAGACTTCGTTTAGAATGGGCGCCGTGACCGAAATTCAGTCTAGATGACATTATTTAATTTTCTTAGATATGCAGGATTCATGACGGTGTTTTCGTTCACCGCCGAGCACGATAAACCGGCAATAACGGGGTTTAATTTTAGATTATTGCTCAACCCCTGAGCTATCATCTCTGTTTATCAATCAGTAAAACAATTATTCGATATTGTTAAAATTTATTCAAATAACTCCTTAAATTAACATCAAAAATACTTTACATACTAAAATACACCATTTTCTAACATTTTTATCCTCAACTGGACAATGCCCGCTTCCTTTGTAGGTATTATTTTACAAAATAGCTACCCTTGGAATCTTGTATTTTTGGAACCTGCCCTTCACTTATCTAAGTATTTCACATCTAGATATACAAGATGGTTATGTCTTTTATCTATCAGGTGCTACATGGCTTATTATCCCTCGTCAACTCTTACGACAACTACGGGAAGAGATGGAGAAAAGGATTCACTTCTGCCGTCACAGTAATGTAACTGCATCAAATGATCTATTTTCTGACGACGCAGTGGCACAGTGACAAAGGACTTGTCTGCAGCATTCAGATCTCAGGTGCCAATCCCGTACGAAATAACTATTTTTATGGCCTACAAGTAACTGTTCGGAGTGTGAATGCTAAAAAGGAGTTCTGAGTGCGAATGTATACAAGAGAAATTTCTAAAGTAATAGAAACATTTTTAAAAGTCTTCGCTCACCCTTGAACCGCAAATGAATGATACTAAATAATAGACAGCAGTTTGTTAATGATTTTTATCAATTATTCTTCTTACATTTATTATTTAGCACAAACTACATATTTATTATTAATCTATTTCAATATTTCATTAGGGTAAGGAACATATAAACATAATATCGCCAAAAACAATAGATCGTACCATGGAATATAAAAAATTAGGATCGTACGCACCAGATTACTCTGACTAGATTATTTCAAAGAGACTAGAAAATATAATTTTATTTATATATATATACAAGATAAACAAATCTACTATATTATTGCACATAACAAAGTTACTTTTTACCAGATACATACTTACCTTTTTTAGATTACATCGAAAGCTCTACATTATTTTGCTTTGCTTCGTGTGTATTTTCATTCTGATTGATTGATGATTCTATTTTTATTTTTAGAATTATGTCTAGTTGATCTTTTATCGCATCTTTTGTTATTTTACTATAAAATGTTATTTGCAAATACATATACTTAGAGCGGCTTTAACAAAGAAATAACGACAGTTAAGACAAGGTTTATTGTAGTTAAGGATAAAGTTGTTTAAACTCTATACAGATCCAAAATCATTTTGAAATACAACTTAATCAAGTGACTGAATCAATTTTGTTTAGTCTAGGACTCCACCTGTTTATAAATTGAAAATATTACGAGGGTGGATTGAAAAGTACTCGGCCTAACACAGATCCATTCAATTCTAAAAATCAAATCTACCCACATTATTTAGTTCAGTTCAGACTAGTTCATTGAGTGAAGTTCGAAACATGTGCGATAATTAGTTGTGATTTTATAAATTTATTAACAAAGTAATCGGACATAATTTCCGCGAATGGAGCAAATCGAGCAGCGTGCCGTCATTAAGTACCTCCATAAAAAGGGGCTATCATCAAAAGCCATCCATGATGACATGGTCAGTACATTAGGCGATTGTGCTCTGTCATATTCATCCGTCAAAAAATGGATAGCAGAATTTAAGCGTGGTAGAGAGAGTGTGAAAGATGAATCCCGCTCTGGAAGGCCTTCGACGTCAACTACTGACGAAAATATTAAAAAAGTACTTGATTTAATAATGGGAGACCGCAGATTAAAAATTAGAGAGATAGCCGAGATTATAGGCATCTCTTATGAACAAACTCAAAACATCATTGTCAACGAGTTGGGTTTCCACAAGGTGTCTGCGAGGTGGGTTCCGCGACTGCTTTCAGTTGAACAAAAAAGGACGCGATTAACTATTTCACACGACTGTTTGGAGTTATTTGAAGCCGATGCAGATGATTTTTTGAATCGTTTTGTTACTATGGACGAAACATGGGTTCATTACTGTACACCGGAAACAAAACAACAATCAAAACAGTGGAGAAGACCTGGTTCACCACCCCCTAAAAAGGCTAAGTCGATTTTGTCGGCAAATAAGGTGATGGCTTCAGTATTCTGGGACTCGAAAGGTGTGATTATGATTGATTATCTTGAAAGGGGTCAGACTATAAACTCTGATTACTACTGCACCTTACTACGTCGTTTACGAGAGGAAATAAAAGAAAAACGTCGAGGAATGCTCAGAAGAAAAGTCCTGTTTCATCAAGATAACGCCCGTGTTCACACGTCAATACAGTCAATGGCTGAAATTCACAACTGTGGCTTTGAACTGTTACCGCATCCGCCGTATTCACCTGATCTGGCACCATCAGACTTCTTTCTGTTCCCTAACCTAAAAAAGCACTTGGGAGGTTAAAGATTTTCGACAAACGACGAGGTCAAAGCAGCTGTAAACGCATATTTTGACTCTAAGGAAGAATCATTTTTTTGAACGGTCTAAATGCTTGGAAGGGGAGGTGGCAAAAGTGTATTGAACTTGATGGTGATTATGTAGAAAAATAAAAATATAACTGATTTAGTATGTGTTTATTTTCTTGGTTAGGCCGAGTACTTTTCAATCCACCCTCGTATCTTAATTAAAATTTCCCAAATTTCTGTTAATATTATAAAAAATAGCCATTCATTTTGTTTTGAAAAATGCATCGCACGAACATGAGGACTATTATCTACAAAATATCTACGCTATGCAGCTGCTTTTTTAAAATAATATAACTTTTCTTAAAATAAAGTTATTTACAACTACCTATATGTATATTAAACGACACTATTATTAAATTAGTCTAATTCAAAGTTTTTAAGTTTTACGTCGCGCCATTGCCGTAGTGTTGTGCGTAGTTAGTCTCGCCAACTATGTCGATATCACTATCGCTGTGTTCGGTGTCTGAGTCCGATGTTTGTGTTGTCGATATTCTAGAGTCCTCTGCCTGTAATTGAAATATATAATTTTACTAAAACATTTTTTTCTAACTTTATAATAATATAAAGTTAGTTTAGTTAGTAATAGTAGTTTAGTTAGTTTAGTAGTGGTTATAAAACCACGAAGAGAAATCATGCGAATTTGAATAAAGCAGTGTGGTGTCGTCTATTTCATCTCGTGAATGTCGAAAGTATCAAATAAGAGAAATCCAAGAAAGTTCCCAATATACAGGCCGGTGATTGGGAACAGTGTCAAGTGGAGACGTTTCCGATCGTAAATACGCAGGACAAGCGTGGAACTTACTCCACACTAAAACATTTTGCAGTGTGTGGTGTCTATCAAGATATCTCTATAGTTGTTGTGGTATCAGTCATGAAACTTTTGTTTTTAGCAGATACAAGCCAAAATCTGTTATTGGTTTTTGTTTTTGGGTCAAAACACTCTCTGTAGCAGTTCGGTGTTAGGAAGGTGGCGGTGTTTCATTCCCGTGCCCCGGAGTTCATGTTTATTCAATGGATTTGTACACGATTTGAGCCGTGGTAGGTCAGGTTCGAAGCGCTCGCATTTCACAGTATGCGAGCAACCCAGTTTCGATCCTGGCCAGCAACAATTAAATCGTAAATTTCAATTTTAAATGCTGATTTAACACGTGATGGGTGGTAAAGGAAAACATCGTGATTTTAACTTCACCAACACGTATTTACTCGTAAACTCTTTCTATAGTAAAAAACCTTTTCAGAAAAGGCGACTAGCGTGTTACAGCTGTGGGAGGTATACGAGCTGTAACTTAAACTTTTTTATGTTAACAGTTTTAAAAACTTTATGTGATAAAGTCATGCTGCAGCCATATTAAGATCGTAGGACGAATGAGTCAGCTCGCCCAGGGAATGACAACTCTCTCGTGAGTGTTAGAGAACCGGATATCCTTTTTAGTAGCAACGAGGTGTTCCATCCAACTTAGACCTCAAGGGTGACAAATCATCGCATTTTGATTTTGTCTACAAACCACAGACTGTGTACCCGTTTGTCACACTTACTACATGAAGAAAAAACTAAGTACTTAACTATCACTTTTCAATAGTTACCTTTCGAATTTCGTTAGATTGTGGATGATGTTTAGTTGTGAAGTCTACAGCTGTTGTACCTGCAATCAAATTGTAACAAAAGTTTTTCTATATTCTTTTTTATTTCAAACGTCGTTCCAGTTTAAAAAAGTGTATTTATTGTTCATTTAAGTTGGTTAAATTTGTCAATTGGTTATAAATTGTAACTTACATTATTAATCTACGTTCAGCAGTAGATACTAAATCAATCATAATAATGTACATATATATATAGAGCCGTGGTTAACGCTCGCTGTAAATATAACAGAACGCGAGTAACCCGGGTTCGATCCCCGCCGGCATCAATGAATTTGTTAATTGCAATTTTAAGTGCTGATTTACCATTTACCATGTGCTTGGTGGTGAAGGAAAACATCGTGAGGAAACCTGCATGTCTGAGAAATAAGAAAAAAAATATTTCGAAGATATGTGAAGTTCGCCAACACGCATTGGGGCAGCGCGGTGGACACTTCCTTGCCCTAAAACCCTCTCAGAAATGAGGGGAGGACTGTGCCCAGCAGTGGGACGTTATATAGGCTGTAACTTTACTTTTTTATATATGAAGATATATCATTTTTTTTTTAAATGAAAAAGAAGAATTAATTTAAATGAGATAAATTTAGCGTAGGTGTTTTATACTTGTTACGTTGGTTGAATCTTATGCATTATTACAAAATCTTATTAACTATGGAAGGACTTTAGTCTTCCCCCAATGTAACACACCCCATCTTTATTACTCAAAGGCGAGACAGCACATATTTACAATGTTAACTCTTATCACAAGTTATTAGAGTGGAATATTGCTCGAGCATAATTCCAAGAAGCTTGTTGCCATAGGAACGAAGACGTCAGCCATCTTGTCGACAAAATCAAATTACGCGCAACGTCTTGAGTTGTGGCGCGAAAGCGGCGATTTGAAATTCAATTTTCCTGCCTTTGAGGTTTGCTACAGTCAATTAGGCAGGAATAGGGCTGCCAGATATTTAGTATGTGGCTTTTTAATATTCATGAATGAAAATAGAGATTACGGTGTTCCGCAATTTTAAGTGTTGACTCTCTTAGTAACTGTGACACAATTTTTTTAAATTTTTGTGAAATAAAAACTGCTTTAGAATCGTTTTGATTTGAAACTCGATGAACCGAAACTTAAAAACTAACAAACATACCTATATACATATATAGGAACTATCCTGCGAAAGAATGAGATGGAATATACAGTGTTTCTTATTATATCGGTCTTCTTTTTTAAAAGTTTAATTTCTACCGCGTTTGAACTGTTTACATATGTTTTTTTTTAATTTATTCAAGTAAAGTAAACGAACGAGTACATCGCACTTGCATCTATCCTAGATTGATAATCAAAATGTAGATGTGTTTTTCACCTAAGGACTAAAATGAAATGGCCCGTTACTATCTAGTAAAAAGGGTCTCCGGTTTTCGTCACTAACCGTACATAACATCAATATTAAACCGCTATTTTTACGCTAGTATTCGTGGGAGCGTGGCCAATCTCAGTCAATCCAACCCGTTCCTACTTCAATCGTGGTACACTTTTACGTAAATTTATAAAAATATATCAAAGAGAAAATTTGTTTGAACCTGATCCATTTACGTGCAGCGTTGTTTTTCATTTTAACAGATTTCAGAAAACGACAAGCTCCTATATTCGACAAGTATATTTTTGTATGTGATGAGTATGATTTTTTGTGTGTTTTCTGGGAAACGGTTCAATCCGTTTAAGTGATACCTCTTTTAGTAACTATTACTTCAGGGGGTACATATAAAATTTAAGGAAAAACTTCACGCCCTCAAGGGTGAAAAAAGGCTGAGTAGCAGCTCGGAGTCAAGAAGTTGGCGCCGTTTAAGCCTAATGCCTCGGAATACACGTAAAGCTGTAGGTATGTCCTGCGCCTGATCGGTCGTGTCGGATTACCGTCCCTCGGACTATGAGAGTGAGGAAATAGAGAGTGCACCTGTGCTTGCGCATACTCTCGGATACTATAATCCTGTCCTATACAGATGGCTAGTCTTCATTGATACTGGCTGCCGTGACCATAATTCGGTATCACTATCTTATCAACGACTTCAGAAGCTACTAATATTATTATTTTTATTTATAGTGTAGTCAGATAATTACTTTAATTTTAGTTTAATTATCAAATAACGCTATGACAACCCTGTCGGTAAAATTGTTTTTTAACTAGAGACAGACTCCAAGGCGTTTAGCGCAGTGTCGCATTATATCTATTAGCGAGAAGTGAAATTACGAACCGTGTTCAACTCAGAAACATAATTGTCTGTAGATGGAAACCGCTTATAGGACTAATAAAGATTGCTTTCAATTAACTTCGTTATTGTCTCGAACGTCTTTTGAATATTGTGTATGTAATACACTAATTTGTTTTTTATTCATTATCTTAGTCAGAGCCGGTATACTCGTACTACAACTGCAAGATATGGGCCTCCTGTTTGGTGTTATTCGATGGATTAACAGTCGCAGATCCAGACGTCTTTTTTTTTTTAAAAAGTCTTGCACATTTAACACTGCTGCCGCGCCGGTCTGGTAATTTACATATGACATAAACGAGGTAGTTATAACGCAATCTTTCAGAACTCGTAACTTTTATTTATTTATGCTTTATTGCATTCCTTAAAACAAACGAATACAAAGGACGGCTTATTGCCTTGCGGCATTTTCTACCAGTCAATACAATATATATATATATATATATATATATATATATATATATATATATATACAAATATATACAATACAATTCGTATGTCACCCGGGGCATGGCACCCCCTGCACCCCACACGCGACGCCACTGTTCAGCTATACATATTAAAAGGATGAGTCATGTAAAATGTGTTGCCTTTAATAGATGATCACGGACCAACTTTTTAAAAGCGTGCTTATTGAGTGCTTTACTGATGTCATCGGGCAAGAAGTTCCAAAGGCATGTAGTCTGAATAGTGAAGGAGTTACCATAGAACTCGGTAAAGTGAACAGGAATATACATTTTGTTGTTAAAAGAAGAATGAAGTTAAGATTCTTATGGAATATCTGGCCATAAGTGGGGTGGTGGATTTCTTAAATTAATTAATGAATCGAATCAGGCGTTATTTTGAGAAACTCCATTACATTAAAGTTGGTAAGAATTGCCTGGTCGCTATTAACAGACAGCCTCGCAATATGGTCATTTATCACCGTCACGGTGATCAGCGATTGGTAGCGTGGTTTAAGGGTAGGCGAGCGTTTCATGGCGTTTTACTGTTTATTATTTTTACTGCGCTGCGTACGTCAGGTGGTGATTGGTCGCATGTTTTATCGTATGATGCTGGCTACTTAAGTGGAGAACGGTTGCGTTAGCAAGTTGTATAAATAGCAGTTGTTTTGACACGCCGCTTCTCTGCGCCCCCTTTCCCAAAGGGGGTCGCTTCCAATACGGCTGAAAGACCTTCCCATGTCAAAGCCAGTCTCAGGTGGTGTTTTGGAGGGTAGGCACTCTAGGTATTATAGTGAGTTGCACACAACCACGCAGCTGGCTGCGTGGTATGCTTAGAGAATTCACCACCTCTCTGCCCATCTTCTCGGAGGGTAGCCCTTTACTTTTGCTTCCAGGCGCAAAACAAAAAGCTCGCCGCTCTCTTAGGGGTTGACCACCGTAGAGTCATCACCTGAAGCTGCCCCGTGTAGAGGCGAAACACGTGCCGCATTATCGTCGATAGTGTGTCTTTCCTAGTGTAGTGGTGCTGGAATTAGTGGTGACGGGGATTAGTGCACACAATTAACGGAGGGGGGGGGTGCTTTTCAAACTAGGTAAGACACATCAAAGGAGTAATTCTTACCAAGTTTAATTAAATTAATTACATTATCATAACGCACTAATCACTGTCCACTGCGGCAAACAGGTCTGCCCCGTAGATTTCTTTATAGTTGTTACGCTTATCCGGCGTATTTGCAAACGCAGAGCTTTACTAACTATTCGGTTGTTATCAAAAAGATGCTGCTACCCATTTCTTACTTCAGTTTCCCTCTATCGCTCCTTATGACAATCATGGGATGATATAAATTCTTTTAAGTGATCCTACGATTTTAGTGGCGCCTAAAATCGGAGGATGACTTTAGACTTATCTCCTAAGTTTTTCAGTTTAAATATAAAATAGTAAAGTAGTATATTAAACAGGCTGTGGACCTGTCTATATAAGTTACAATTTTACCAACGCATATTAAGTAATTTTTCAGAGAACGGATTATAGTTCCAAGTTCAAAGTTTTCTCTACCGCGTTCACTACTGCCTGCTATTTAACCATTCGGGACAAATCAAAATCAAATCAAATTTGATTGAAATCAAAGAAAATGTTGTTATTTATTATTGTGACCTTATATTCTATCATGATAATGGCGTGTAACATCTTTACGATCTAAAAAAAGTTATTATTATAATAATTTAACGAAGTAAATTATTAAAGATAATTAATTAGTTAATTTTTTTCATTTAAAATCTTTATTGCACTTAAAATGTACAATTGGTGGACTTAATGTCTTTAGGCATTCTCTACCAGTCAACTACGAGCTAAGCAGAGAACTTTAGCAGGTGCCATAAAACACGAGAATAATTTATAAGTGAATGTAAATATAAAAATATACATACCATAAGTGTAAATACAAAAATAAATATACATAACTACAATTAACCTAAGTAATATTTGATAGACTATTATGTACCTTTTTAAAATATTTTAGCGTGAAGTAATTAAATTGCAATGATTACTACATGTCATTTTTTTGTATATTTATTCATATATATTGTAAATAGTAGCCAAATATCTAGAAAATCAATTGTCAAAAGAACCAATAAAAGTTAAATGTCAAAACAATTGATCAGTTTTTCCATATTTCACCATTATTAAAATAGAAGATGATTTTTTATTTTCAAATATATATAGTATAGTATAGTACAACATATAACTACTTATCATATTTTGTATCAAACTGTTACCAAAATCTATATTCATTACAATTTACTTATGAAGAAATTTATGTACCGCATTCAATATTTTTCTATTGATAGCTAATGCATAATTTTAATTGTAATTACTCATTAAAAATATTAATTAATTTTTATAGAATAAAAATGTCAATGCCCAGTGAAATCATAGCAGTTTATTCGTTAAATTTATAATCTAGAAGTTCTTTGACGCCATAAAAGGTACTTACTGCAAGAAAATTGTAGAGGCTTTTTTAAATCTTGGTAAAGAAAGTGCTTTAATATTCTGAGACGAGTTTTATTATATATTTTACACACATATATAGATAGCGCTATTATTTGTGTAAAACAATCAAAGCCATCATCGAGATTACAATGAATGCGGGACGCAGAACTCTGAACTCAAGACTCGCTCGCTGTTGGATTGGCTCCTTTTTGTTTGCAATTTTCTACGGGTGAATTTTGTGGTGCAATGCCCGCTCATCATTAGATATGACGGTGCACTTTTATCAGCGTTAAGCTACATGTGTAGCTGTAGCTGATATGTCACAGTACCAGTTTTAAACTGAAAGACGCTATACTGTCGACGTACGTGCAGCACACGGAATATTATTTGGCCACTGATTATAAATATAAAAATTGATCTGTTTTAAGACTAGCAACCGCAACCGTGTAGTGGCGGTCTAAGAATATCCATTACCCCATACCGACGCGTGGATATCGACAGAGGTGACAGAAAGAAACAGATCACGAAAAAAAGAAACTGTGGCTATAAACTCATATGCCATGGATGTAAATATCCACCTTATGAGGTAATCTACTGGAAGGTATATGTACAGTAGTGGAACTTTAACCTCTTAACCCCCTAGCGGTCTCATGAGACCGCGGCCATATTCGTTAAAATCCCTAGCGGTCTCATGCGGTCGCGCCCACTCACAGCACTTTGACCCATAAAAACTTATATATAGAGACTACTTTTCTATGAAGAAGTTTGGCATTATAGAATCAATATGAAAATTTATATCCTCTAATTCAATAAAAAATCGATAGTCTATCGATATTTACTTATAATCTACGTTCATTTCGTACGCCATTTTCGTGTGAACGTTATTGTGTTGATTTTTGTATACTGTTTTATTATAAAATTGTAATGAAAGTTTCTGTGTGAATATAGTTTATTTTTTTACGTAAACAATTTCGAGTAATATATATAGAAATAATTGTGATTTTCACGCTGCCGACATTCGCTTGGTACGTATTGTTTTTTGTCATTAAAATACAATAAAAAAAATTTGTAATGAAGTAAAACCCGACTTTTGTTTAGACCACAGGATAGAAAATTTTGTAATAATTTTATAATGCCAAAGTTCTTCATAAAAAAGTAGTCTCTAAATATAAGTTTTAATGATTTTAAATACTGTGGGTGGGTGCGGTCCAAGCACCCCGATGTACCGCGCATGCGACCTGTAAGAATGAATGCAAAAGAATGATAAAGATAATCATCCAAAAATTAGTTCAAAACTTAATATTTCATTGTGTTAGTCTTCAATCGCTGATGGTAAGTAGGAGACATCTACATCCAACCTCAAGTAAGAATCAAAATTCAGATGTGTTGACACACCTGAGGATTAAAATGAAATGCCTCGTTGCCACAAAAAAGAGTCTCCGGTAATCTAAACTAACAATGATCATTAAGCTGCTGGCTGTAAATAGTAGCATTAAGTTGCTATTTTACGCTGGTATTTTATAAGAGCCGACCCATTCGTGATATAGATATAATATAGCTGCAGTATAGCTCTACGACAAAAGTAAGTACAGAATGTCTATATATACTATTTATTTTAGTGCTAAGAAAACTCAATGTTTAAGATGAAACAAGTTTCGACGATTTGAGGAAATAGTTGGGTAAGAAATCCTCTAACTAGTTATGTAAACAACGACAAATTTCTGAATATATTGGAAGCTGTGTGTCGCAAGTTGCCAAATCAAAACACAGGCACCTACTCAGCTTTCCCTACCCGGGCCCTAATTAATGCTCACCGTCATCATCACTGCCCTTCACAAGTCTACTGCTGTAAATTACTGCTCTGCCTCCACAAGGAATACCACAAAGTGTGGCTCTGAGCCACCTACATTCATTGGCTTCCTGCATGTTTTACCAAGTTTTTACTCCCTCTCGTAAATAACCATCCTACACTTTACTTAACGATAAAAATACAAGGCTGCCACTCATAAATTTATCGTTTGTCGATTCTTAGACCTACATGACCTACCCATTGCCACTTCAGTTTAATGATCCGTTGGGGCATGTCAATTACTCCGGTTCTACTGCCGAAAACTTCATTACAAATTGTATCAGGCTCAGAAACTCCGCGCATAGGTCTCTCCGTAACTCGTTGGACTACGTCTCTGATCCGTATGTAATCACGAGCAACACACACTGTTTGTACACTCTTTTTTTTAAATTTTGATGAATAATAATTGGTTAAGTGGTGGTAGTGAACGCCTAATGGTATTAAATCCGCCCTTTGTGTTCTTGTGTAATAGGCAATACAAAAAATAATAAATAAATATATAACGCTCATGCACATATCCCATAACATAAAAATACTAACATATCTTTTACGTTACGATTTCTAATGCTACGGCGTAGCAATCGTAGCGAAGGACGTAGCTTGATATTTAATTTCGAAAAAATTAAACTGTTTTATAAATAAAATTACTGTATGCAGAATTTAAATGGCGGATAATATGGGCCCCCGATCTCCTATGTATTTAAAACATGTGATTAAGAAGACGTTTTAACAGGTTTAGAAAACGATAACAATTGAATTAGAGCTGGGACTCGTTATTTACAACTAAACTTATTTTTTTTTACTCAACAAGTACAGCTTTATTCTTGTATTAATGTGTCGAGCTATAGTGACTGACTTAGGACAAGTTAAATTTGTGAAATTGAAAATTAGCTTAAATATTAATTAACTTAAATTTAATTAAATAATAATAATAACAATAAATAATTAGCTTAATTTAATTAAAATTTGAAAATTAACTTAAAATTACTTAAGTCAACGTCTAATGCTTTGTATTGTGTTCATTTCTATTGATATTTAAGGTACAAACGACCGTACAGTGTGGCATCCGCCCATGGATAGACCTACATCTAACTACAAATAAAGAAAACCGCGGTAGAATGTCTCACAGACTTAAATTATACTATTTCACATATCCTTCAAACCTAGACGGATTTTTAGTCAGAAAAGAATCACCACTTCAATATAAACTAAGGTATGTACTTAATTTACGCATAGAATACAGTAAAAATTCGATGAGTTCGAACTTCGAAAGGATTTCAATGATACAGGGTTATTTTGCAATAACCGGCGAAATTTGCAGACAAATTTTAGAATAAGTAATATAGGCAAATGGTGAAGAACAATTAATTTAAAAAAAATCTCAAAAATCTGTCCTCTTTCTTTCAAAATGCATGATAATGCATTATTTTAACTGATTTTACTGCGTACGAACACGTTCTTAAGTGGCGATCAGTTGGCAAAAACGATACGAGAATTACCCATAAGTCACATTCAATTTGGGATAATTCCAAATTAAAGTAGAAGCCTTATTTACCTTCTATTTTCAAAAACTGCAATAACAGTACATCATTATTTATATAATTACACTTAAGTTTAAAATTTATCTACTCTTTGAAAAATAACGCTGTATAATAATCCAATAGATATCTTGCCAATATTCGATTTTAAAGTGCTACGAAGCTACGGCGTAGATTCGCCGCTTCAGTACATAAAATCCTCCAAGTTGTAATGTAGTAGGTATTTGTATTTATAAATTAACTTTTATGATAACGTTTGATACTTGTAGATCATTTATCTCTATTTGTAATTAGAAATACAAGGAAAGTTTTTAAGCTATTGCATAGCTTCTATCGCGGGCCTTGAGCGCGAAACCGAATCCAGAACTTCCGACGAAAAAAACCTCACGCTCCCCACTCCGACGTGCACGGAGGTGTGGCGTTGAAAGCCGTGCATCGTCTAACGTCGTTTCAGTTCGGCAGACTTCAGCACGGTGTTTGTGTGCGTGCGACTAGACGTATGCGTGTACACTAGCTGCTAACTCAATGATAAAAATTCCTGAATAACCTACATGTATTGTAAGATATTAAAAATATTTTAAACAATATTAACTTCTCATTTATACAATAAGAGAAAAAAAATTGTTTTCTTATCGGTCACCACGCTCAAAAAGTGTAACTTGATTTAATATCAAAGACTTAACTGCATAAATAAAATAAATAAATAATTATAATTGCATAAGTTGATAAAAATGCTATGCAATAGCTTTACCGCAGCAGTCACCGAGTGCCACACGTATTTTTTTTTTTCAAGATTTTATCTAGAAACATTTTTAACTACGAGTATAGTAAGCAGAGTAAGTTTCAAAATACTCAATGATTTATTCTGTGTAATTGCCTAAAATTTTCTACCAAATTGGCGTTTGTGGTAAACTTTGGAGATATATAATATGTACTTTTTTAGATAGGTATTATTATGTACACATATGAACTGAAATATTCCGATAATTGTTCATGGCTAGTATAACCTAAAGGCGAAGTCAGCCGCCTATTGGTCCCACGATACCTAAGGGTTTTGCTACTTTAGTAAAATACTTTTTTCAATTATGACATCTGTGTGTCAGTGCTCTCTCTCCTATTTTCCTTAATTGGAAAATGGAAGAGTGGAAACGACACTTACTTCGCCAAAATATGATTAATCCGACTCTGTAGTTGTTTAAGTCGGCTGGGTAGCATTCTCGTCAGGTATAACTCAAAACCTAAAAACTAGATTATACAACCAGTGCCTGTTGCCAGTAATAACTTATGGATCTGAGACGTGCTCCTTTATTGCTGGCTGTATGAGGTCGCTCAAGGTCGCTCAGCGAGCTATGGAGAGGGTTATGCTCGGGGTTTCTCTGCGTGATAAACTTAGAAATGAGGATATCCGCAGTAGAACCAGAGTGACCGACACAGCCCAACAAGCATAATAACTGAATAAGCAATATAGCTGGAAGAACCGACAACCGATGGGGAAAGAAGGTTCTCGAGTGGCAGCCTCGAGCCTACTAGATGGAGTGACGAATTGGTAAGACGTGCAGGAAGTCGATGGATGCAGGTGGCTCAGGACCGTGCTTTGTGACATTCCTTGGGGGAGGCCTATGTTCAGCAGTAGACTTGCAAAGGGCTGTAATGAAGAAGTTGTTCAAGTAGAAAAACACCTCTATTTGTTGAAGCATTCTGTGCAGAAGTTCTGATAACAATATTTAACAACTCCAATCCTTGTACACGAAATTTGCAACTTGCCTAAACTAAACTTAATTGATCGAAACTTGTATTTCTTGGGAGTTGTTCAACTATGCGATAGAGCTCGCGAGAGTAAATTTACAAGAACTTTGGTTTAAGAATTTTGCAAGTGATTATATTTAATAATACTGGGAAATTGTTTTCTTATAATATATTTTGAACGTAACTATTTTCTAATTTGCGATTATAGTGGAAAAATAATAAAATAAAAAAATTTGTTATCTGTATGTAATATATATATTTTTTATAATCTTTTATAAAATAAGGGACTTTTTACAAATATACTCACATTTTAATATACACAATATCTTGGATAATATGTTATATTATCTAAGCGCAATATTTTGTTTTCTGACCTCTATTCAAAATATCTGTTAATTCAGTGTTAAGAATTTCTATAAACAATTTCGGGTTTTATTCACCATTTCTATAAACAGGATATTTCTTCTTCATCATCAGCCTGTAAAAGTTCATAGCTGCTTGCATAGCTTCGCTCTATATTTCTTAGGATATATTTTTTGAACGGAACCCTAATAATTTTTCTAAAATAAAAGTAACTCCTAAGTTACTCCTTATAACATTACCTATCTGCCAGTGAAAGTTCTGTGAAAATCGGTCCAATCGTTTGGAAGATTACCCGGAACAAATAGACAGACAAACAGACAAATATTTTACAAATTAAAATTAAAATTCTTTATTTTCAACTAAATAGGTACGTTTTTTGTTATAAGAATCGTATATACTTTCATATGCATTCAGTAAAAAGCTGTTATTTTGACATTACAAACAGATACTTAAATTTTATTTATTTGTATAGATAATATTAAAATTATAATGTTACCATGAAGAAGTAACAACATCAAAGCATCATAACAAGTCTGATTTGCTCACCTCTTTGTTGCTGCTGTTTCCTCATCTGCTTCTTATGTTTCATGCGCCGGTTCTGGAACCAGGTCTTGACTTGTGTCTCGGAGAGGTTTAGCGCCCCTGCCAATTCTACCCGCTCAGGAGTGGAGAGGTAGCGTTGGGATTCGAAACGTTTTTCTAAGCCTGTTTTATAATTAGAGGGTCTTTATTTTATACTGTTGCAAGAAAGATGTTGTTTCAAGAAAGATAAGATTATGCAAAATCATATAACTAAATTAGTATATAATATGAAGTTTTGTACAAAGAAAAATATTTATTTTAAATTAAAATCGTAGATTAATCGACTACTTACTATTTTGAACTTAAGTTGATGTTAGTTTAAAACGCTAAAGGCAATAGAGCTTTCGTTTTTTTAAAGTAAAGCATCTAATAATGTAGAAAGAAAGAAAAAATTATTTATTGCATCTACTAACAATACTCTTAAACAATGAAACCTTACATTTCGCATGCTACGAGTAGAAATACGGAACAAAAAAATTATTTACAGGTATAGACATCTATGTCATTCTATTGAGAACGAGAAATTCCAATAAATGATTACAGAAAATCCCATCATAATAACCTCTTTTTTAATTATTGGTTAATTTTCTGTCTTCTATCGGACTTATCTGGATAGGGACAATTCTGTGGCCTACTCATACTTCACTAAGCAGCAATGCATTCACTTTTGCTTCTCAGATTGCACGTAACCTTGTCACGACTGTAATCTACGAAGGGGTAGGCAGAATCCAAAGAGCAAATTAAGTCTTGGTACTCGTACCATGTTTAGCCAAAAATACGGGTATAGGTAAAAAAATGTGTAAGAAGAAATCATGGTTAGTCCATCGCCTACGCAATTACAAACCTAATATCCCATTAACTGCCTTTTACAACATTCTAAGCAAGTATGGAACACATTATGGGAACATTCTTTTTAGCCATAAATCCCACATAAATATGGGACCGATACACCATTGGCTGTGAAGTATTTTATCTTAATCCTCAGATGTGACAGCACACGTTGTGTACTTGGTAGAGCCACGCTGCAGCTATATTATGGTTGTAACATGAATGGGTCGGCTCGACTGGGGAAGGATCACGCTTTCACAGAATACCAGCGTAAAATAGCAGCTTAATGCTGCTGTGCTATGGTGTGTGTAGAGAACCGGAGACCCGTTTTACTGGAATCGAAGTATTACATCTTAGTTCTCAAAGGGGACAACGCATCTGCATTTTGATTCTTAATCGACGTTAAATGTAGATGTTTATGGGCCACAGCAGCCACTTACCAACAGGTGGACTGTGTGCTCGTTTGTCACCCTTATCCTATAAAAAAACATCCGCTCCTACTTCATACGGGTGTTTTATTTGAACTCTACAACAGAGCAATCTACCGAGTTAGATTGCGAATCTTGTAAACCATTCAAGGGTCCACACTCGATCTCACACAAAAAATTCATCCAAATCGGTCCAGTCTTTCTCAAGTTGATCGACTAGATGAACTTTCATACATACGGAATTAATTTTTATTTATATAGATAAAAATTATATTTGAAGATTCATTTTGTTTGTTATTTTGATCCTTTAAATTGCTAATGAGAAAAAAAATGAAAAATCAGAAGGAAATGGGACTTTTTAACAAATAAGAATGCGCCATCTGTGTTATTTGTCTAGCATGTCGTAAAAGACGTCGATGGGATGTTAGATATGTGATTGTGATCTTGAGGGCGATGGGCAAGCCACCTATCTTTCACATCTATATCCTTATTCCCTTCCATCTATACCTCTATTTTGGCTAAACGTGTCCCATGTAGCTCACTGCGGTTTAGAGTCTACGCAACCCTTCGGGTATTAACAGCGTGTCGCTATGTATGTACGTATGATCGCACGTTTTTATTTTCTAACAGCTTTTTAATACTATAAAAATAATTTACAAGTTGAATCGATATTGATCTAATAATAAACCCTTTAGAACCTCCTTAAATAAACCTAATGATATTCGCCATTCGCCAATATACTTACCAGTAAGCTGCGGATCAGAGAATACAGTTCGTGCTTTCCTCCGACGGCAGTGTTTCAACGCCGACAGCGACAGCTCCGACGGTGTGAACAGCGCGTGGTACGGCACGCCTGGCGATGTTGATAAAATGTGTTTATTTAACATATGGGAAGGGAGTATATGATAAATGGATTTAGTTTAAAATATGTTGGTGTGTTAGTTTTAGATCCAAATGAATATTCGGAAAATTAAATTCCTTTTATGTTAATTTGAAAAGAAAAAATCCGAACGTGTTAAACATTAAATATTTGCTATACACATAAGGTTATGAAAAATAAAAAATATTATGTAGTTGAAAGTGTGTTTATACCTGTAAAATTGCAATAATTTATTTCACTATGAATAAAATCGTTACACTGTGCTAATTGTATGATATAATGTTTTAATAGGGCAAAGATGATAAACAAGCACACAATGGTAAGTGGATGCTGTGGCCCATAGACTTCTAAGACATCAACATCTACCCTCGATTAAAAACCAAAATACACATGCGTTTAGACTTAGATACTATAGACACTAAGATAGTATGCCTCGTTTCCAGTTGGGTCTCCGGCTCTCTACATCAAACATACAAAACGCAGCTGCATTATTATTTCACGGTTGTATTCTGTGAGAGCTTGGTGCTACCTCGGCCGAGCCGATCCATTTTGTGCTACAACATAATATAGCTGCAGCACAGCTCTACTACGTAAGATAAGATGTGAGATGTACGGACAAAAATTTTGAACAGATTATATAATTTTTGACCTAATAAAGTTATAGTTTAAAAAATATAATAACTTAAATTAAATAGGATAAAATAAGCCCAAAACAAAAAGAGCTATTGATTTTCAAATAGCCGAAAAAATTTCCTCGAAACATATCTAAGAACATTCTCTATCAATTCACAATTCAAACAAAAAAAATAAATTTAAATCGATTTATCCATTTGAGACACACACTACACACAGTCACACGAATACACACGGTAAATATGTAACACCCCACTTTATCATTGGGGGTTTAAAAAATCACATGGGTCATGAGTTGTGAAGATGAGAACAATATTGTTACTTTTCTCACTACGTTGATCACCGCTCATGATCATCATAATGGTCAAGGTCTTGAAATTATTGTATTTTCTACGGTTCTTCAATATGTTCGTAATTACTTTGCGTTAAAAAAAGGATCAAGCTGAATATTGTTTTCAGCCCATTCAACGGAACGTACGGCGCGCGTAATGGTCAGTGGATCAACTCTTGCACAAACTGGATCTTGTAAGCTCGTATGCCAAGATCTTTTCGCAAGATGTACCACAAAGTAAATAGACACAGATTCAATTGCAGTGCATGCTTTCAAATCTTAGTGAGTTATTTAAATATACATAGTAGAGGAGTATATGGCTGTAGATATTAAGGAAATTAGCTATGAACAAAAAAGATAGAATGAAAGAGAAGTCTGTTATGTAAAATTTTATGGTATGTAATGTTCGGTTGGCCGCCCAAGGCGAGATGTGAAGAAGAAAACCCGTATTTCGCACGTAAAAGAGTGATCACTACTGATCTCGGTTGCAAGTATAGACTTATTATATCTCCAATACTACTTACGCGAGTTTCAGAGGAGATTCACGATTATCATTTGATCGCGATTCATGCTGTGTGATCCGCGATGCGTCATCACACGCTGCGATTTACTCGTGAGAGTTTCCACTTCAGCCCTGACATCGTATACATGCAGATTTCGTGAAATATGCGGGAAAAATATCTAGTCATAATGGACGCTCATTCTAAATGGATTGAAGTGTCTACTATGAATATAGTACAAATGCGCAATCGACAATCGCAGCTGTCAGACCGGGCTTTCTTACTACAATACAAATTGTATCAAATAGTTACCACGGTACCCTACAGACCACATGGTAATGGCACCGCGCGTAAATTAGCACTATTTACCTAATATGGTGATCACGGCTTGATGATTCTGGTATCACAACTTGCTATTGCACCAGCAATCATCACATTTTATACTTGATGACCAGTAGAAACAGACATAGCCCAAAGAATGGCAACACTGAAGTGTTAATGGGCCTACCGTATAGCTCGAAGAACTGATAACCGAAGGGGAAAAATATCCTGGTGTGTATTGGTGAACAGAGTTTAAAGCGACCCCCCCCCCCCATAAGATAGAAGTCATCACTGTATCAAATAGAGTGACGACTAAGTAGATGTCTATGGATGCAGGAGGCTCAAGACTGTGCTTTGCGTGGGGATTTTATAATGATGAAGATTAATACTAGATCATTGTATCAATCGAAGTTTACCTAATCATGTAGGTATTTCCTTAAGTTTACATAACCCAAGGGATGAGATAAAATGATAGTTTTTTAAGGTTGGTCATTCTATGGCAAATACTATATCCTAAATATAATCATGTGAAGTGGCCGGACAGCATTAAACTAGCTACATAACTAACGTCCTACAGGCCGAATTTCGGTCACGGCGGCCAGCGTCAACGGAGACTAGTCATCGGCGCGGGACAAGATTATAGTGCCCAAGTGTAAGCGCAAGCACAGGTGCACTCTCTATTCCCTCACTCTCATAATCCGATGGGACGTTAAACCGACACGACCGGAGAGAGATCAGGCGCAGGATCAACGGCTTTACTTGCATACCGAGGCACGGGGGTGAGACACCGCCAACTTCCTGACTCCGGGCAGCTATTGAAAATTTCTTGACGGAAAAACTGAATAGTTGATGTTTCGGCTCGACCCGGGATTCGAACACGGGACCTTATAATCAGCAGTCTCACTACTACAACCACTAGACCAACGAGGCATAACTACATACTAGGTGAACTCTTTTACTGCCTGGAGTCTATTTGGGTAAGTACTACCACCTTATCTAGTTCTGTCACCAAATATCAGTGCTTGCACTGCTGAGTCTGGTCTGAAGGGTATGTAGAGTTAGTATAATTACAGATACAAAATAATGACAGAAATCTGAATTTTTTTTCTTACACAATGAACACGATTGTCTAGGAATTTGATCTGTCTACGAATTTTTACCTCTAATTTCCAATACCAATATTTTATGGATCTTGTTTTTTTTTTAAATATAAAACTGATGTGGCAAACGAACTGACAGTCTACTTGATCGTGTGGCCACAGCTGCCCATTGACTCTTGCAATCAACTTTAAGCAAAGAAGTCTATAGACGCATTGTCTCCTCTAAGGAATTAAATGGAATGACTCACAACCTGTAATTATACTGGCTGTCTGTACCTTTTAGACCGGAACACAGCAGTACGAGAACTTTTATTTGGTGACAGAAAGAAGTGAAAGGGTGATAACTATTCAGATGATTTATAGGTGGTAGAGCCACGCTACAGCAATATTATGGTTGTAGCACGAATGGATTGGCTCGACCCGGGAAGGACCACGCTCTCACAGAATACCAGCGTAAAATCGCAGCTTAATACTACTGTTTCGTATGATGAGTGTAGAGATCCGGACACCCTTTTTCTACCGACGAAAAAACGGAGGAGGTACTGAAGTCGACGCGTATATTTTTTTTATTTACGACCACGCATAACTTTTTGCAGAGTGGTCGGATTTTGATAATTTTTTCTTTATTGGATAGGGTATACCTCTAAACTGATCCCATATAAGTTTGGAAAAAAATTACCTAAGGGTGGAATAATAAGAGTGATTTATTAGAGAGTAGTACGATTTTGATATACTACATTCTCTTATTGGATAGGATATATATCTACCTCGAAATTGGTCTCATATAAATTGGAAAAAAATTACACTAAGGGTGAGAAAATAGGGGTGATTTATTGTTTACTCACAGGTTTTAATGCTGAGTTGTGTATACAACATTACATAATAATTACATTACATTACAAGAAACCTCACGATGAATGAGCTTTAGACCTCTCAGTCTCTGCATTCCTGATGAAGCTCGTTCATCGTGAGGTTTGTGTAATACCTTATTTGGGTGTAGATCAGATAAAGCAATACCCTCAAGTGTTTTTACTCTACTTAGTGGGAAACACTTTCTTTCCGAGGTCGTTTACAGCTTTAAACAAATGATAGTTAAAGTAGGATTATATAACTGTTAATAGCTAAAGTTAAGATAAGTAGGTATTTTAAAAGTAATCAAAAATTAAGCTTGTAGTAATTAGTAAATTATAGCCACAAAAAATTATAAAATAAAAACTTTTTAACAAAAAATAAAACCGTCGAAAAAACTGAAAAGCAAAAAATAATAAACCCCTTTCTTTTAACCTTAATAACGAATTTCTTAAACTGATGTAAATGTACCTAAATATATATTTTTGTAATTATTTTGAGTTTTTAATTAATCTAAATAACTACTCAAAATTACTTAGGTATACTTAAATTAGTTTAAGAACTTAATTATTAAAGTTAGTTAAAAACTCAAAGTAATTAAAAAATATATATTTAGGTACATTTACATCAGTTTAAGAACTTCGTTATTAAGGTAAAAAGAAAGGAGTTTATTATTTTTTGCTTTTCAGTTTTTCCGGCGGTTTAATTTTTTTGTTAAAAAGTTTTTATTACTGGAAACGAGGCATTCCATCTTAGTCCTCAGAAGTGACAACGCATCTGCGTTTTGATTCTTAATCGAGTACAAATGTAGATGTCTATGGGCCACAGCGTCCAAATACTATCAGGTGGACTGTGTGCTCGTTTGTCACCATTATTTTATAAAAAAATTGTGAAATCCTAGGAAAAAGGAGTGCTCAAACTAAGGAGATTAACAAAACTGTTACAAAAATGTTACAAAGAATTATGAATATGTAAAAAGAAATTACAGTACTTTACCCTGAGATAAAAAGTAAGGCGTCTCCACAGATTTGTAGGCATTTGGCGTGTGTAGGTAAGCACCTAAAGCTCCCATAGCCACGTGCAAATAAGATCCATCCCTTCCAGGGACATGCGGTCGGACCTCCCCCGGTACGGGGAAGAAAGGCTTTGGTTCCGGTCTGTCGTATTCAAACCTTCTTGAATCGGGGGCTGGCTGCTTGAAACTTCGACCTTGACCTCTGTATAGAATGTCTTCGATTAAAAAAGAAGTTTTCGAATTTTGTTCTTGACGATTCGAGTCTATGGGAGAGTCACTTCTTGTTTCTTGTTCCATTTTTAAAAGCTCCAGTTTCTACTTTCGTTTGCTTGTATTTCTAACTTCATAAGTAATATTGGCAGACCATTTTACGTTAACTAACATAACAGAAAAATTAAAGTATAGTTTAACACCGTCTTTGGTTTAATTTTCAAGAAACTCTTTCTATTAGAAATAAACAAAACTCTAAATTATAAAAGATTTGTGGAAGTTAATTAACGATATCGTCCTTTTTTATTTAACTTTTTTTCATCTTTTTTCAAATCACATAAAACAATAAATAAAAAAATTATAAGAAGTGCGAGAATTAAAAATAATTATAATTAATCACGGACTTTCGCCATTCCGCCGGTGAATTACAGATCGATAATAATTACGTATAATTGTCAGTTTGCTCGTTGTTTTGAGGAAACGAGGCGATTTGGTCCGCGGGTAGAGTTAAACTGTCGCGTTTGGGACGGAATGGGAGTGACGGAGGGAGGCGCCCGCGGAAGAGGGATGGGGTGCTCTAGCCCTTAGATTCTACGATTCTGTCGTGTGATGTTTACACGAAGTGTGAAACTAATTTTAGTTCCATGTTTTTATTTTCTGCGAGCACAAATTTATTTTAATATATTTGACGTATAAAATACTATAATTTTAAATTATTTTATTTATTATTTTGTAGATTTTTTGATTAAAAGCAGTTCGTAAGCAATTTTAGTCTGAACCTATAATCAGTTAGAGTCGTGAGGATTTATAAAAAAAATTCTTCAAATTCCAATACTGAACATGTGACTGGCTCGTTTAGAAAGGATATTTGCAGATTGACGTTTCGCACCTTTGACACAGCCGTATGATAGCAGTGTAAGGGATTCTATCTCTTTCGCCCCATGTTTGTCGTAAGGCGGAGATTATATGAAATATCAGTAAAATCCTGTGTTTCGGTAAAAAACCATTTCGTTAACACCACACGAAAACTACCCAGACCGGTGACGGGCAGCAATGTCTAAACAAAATTTAGCTAAAATTTAGTTCCAATCCACTAACTAAGCAAAGCTATAAAGTCGAAGTTGGGATATATAAGCCTATGTCTACAGCAGTGAACTTATGACTAGGTAACGACGATTAAAAATTATTTTAATATAATCGTCCCGTAGATGCCGTGGTACTTTAGATGGTTAACGCTCGCTGTAAATGTCACAGTACACTGCGTAAACACGGTTTGATTCCCGTCGGCACGTGCTCGGCGGTGAAGGAAAACATTGTGAGGAAACACATGCATGTCTGAGAAATAAGAAAAAATATTTCGAAGACATCTGAAGTTCCCCCCACACGATTTGGGGCAACGTGGTAGACACTTCCTTGCCTTAAAACCCTCTCAGAAATGTGAGGCGACCTGTTCTCAGGAACGTATATAGGCAGTAATTTTAACTTTTAACTTTTACAATAATCGTACAATGCTCACATACTCTCGGTTTCCTAATTATCGTATTTTGTAGAAAAACGACTCGATAGGCATTTCAAATTGTACCAAATGATTCCCTACAGGCTTGAATATACGCTTTAATATTCTTAAGATTTGTTCACAATTACGAAAAAAATTGTTATAGAAAATAATATAAAATATTTATAAAAGTAAACTGTTCTTTTATAGAGTCCAGTTCGATATTATAATGATATAACAGTACTCTGACATTATTTTTATCATCCTCATTATCATTAACATAGACCTCCCCCATAGATTACTTCAAGGTTAAAAACTGCAGTTTTTTATTATTTTGATTTGTAATCCGGAAGAAGCTCCTGCCCATCTCCTGTTTCAGCTTCTCTTTGTCGTCTCTTACAACGCAGTAACTTAAATCTGTAACGAAGACGACCTTTGCAACTTCAATTATCTATCAATGAGTCATTTTAAATGAATATGTATACACGTATTTACCAAATGTAAACAATACACTAAGGTCTTATATAGGCAAGTGAAGCAAGGAAGGCTGTAAACTCTTTATTATTGATCTTTTATAGAGCAATGCATTAACACAGAGGATGATATCTTCTTTATTTAATATTGAAAATAAAATTTGTATAGAAAATGTGAAGAGCTTGAAACAAAAATAATACCGACTTTTTATATAGAATAAAATAAACCTGAATAAGTGTATCTTTAAACCTAAAATAAAGTAAGTATGTACATATGTATTAACATTTAAAAGTTTCTTTGCATTTAACCTAGCTCGTCTCTTTATGTATATAATTCATAAACAAAGCTGAAAAAAATGAAAAAATGAACCTCTGTAAGTACATACATAAACCAATAAAACTCCTTAACTTAAATCCTAAGTAAAAACCTCAATAACTCATATTATTTAACGTTTCCCTTGGTCTTTATTTTATCAAGGTTTCACTGTATTTTATTTATGGGTTAAATCTACTTGTATAGCGTTATGTTTTTGAGGCACTGTAGATTTATTTCTAATTATAAGCAAATGCAACAAACAAACATTACATTACATTAGTACATTTCACTTTACTTTGGTTGTCAGTTTCTCGAAAATAAGTCCAAATAGTAAATCTCCTGCTACTCATTTTTATCATATAATTATATCAATTTTCACTTAGAAAAACAACAAAATACTTTTTTTACAAAACTAGTCAAAATAAGCATTTGCAGGTAATTTACTCAGTACTAGATGATGCAATAACGTCAGGTGTGGCGGGGGAGCGAGGGGCGGGATTCCCCGTCAATCCTGCGCGCTTTACAGAAAAAAGTTTCAACATAAATTGGTTAGGTACCTAGGTGATCCTGCCGAATAATGTTCGCCGAATATTTGGTTCGGTAAAAGTTTTATCGAGTCCATGTTCGGCCCATCTCTAATAAAAACTTTCAAATATTTTCCGAAGCAAAGTGACACCTGGTTAGCCTGGTTTTCCGCCAGCGTGTCGCTACGCCACGCAGTCGTTAAATATTAGGTATAATCACGAGTCTGGTAGTAACATTAAGAACTACTATCAATTTAAAATATGACCATTGCCTTGCCACCTCTGAAAACTCCGTGTAGAGAATAAAATAGTGTAGAAAACATATTTTATGCGTGATATAGCCGTGCGCCAGCTATGCAGCATCTATGGTTGTAGCACGAAGGGGTCGACTTGACCGGAAAAGTACTACACTCTCATACTAGTAAAAGTACCACTATGTTTTTTATGTGAGTGTAAAGAACCGGAAAATATTTTATTGGAAATAATGCATTCTATTTTAGTTCTCAAGGGCGTCAAAGCATGAGCATTTTGCGTTCTTAATCGGGGATAGATGTAGATGACTATGGGCGACCGCTCCCACTTACCAACAGGTGGACTGTGTACTCGTTTGTCACCCAAAGAATGAACTTTAGTATTATCAAAAGAATGATGAAATACAGATATGATTAAAACTACTTTTACGGATTTTATCGCGTTTATTTTTACTTTTTATTTACTTTTATTTTAATTCCCGAACACAGTTAATCAGTCTTTCTTATATCTCACCCATGGTCGATACGAGGGCAGTACCCCCGGAACTAATGGTTGAAAGCACGAAAGGGTTGGCTCGATCGCGGAAGGACCACGCTCTCACAGAATACCAGCGTAAAATAGCAGCTTGATGCGTCTGTATTTAGTATGGCGAGTGTAGAAAACCGGAGACCCCTTTTATTGGAATTCAGGCATTCCATCTTTGTCCTCAGGGGTAACAACGCATATACATTTTGATTCCTAATCGAGGTTAAATGTAGATGCCACAGGATCCACTTACCATCAGGTGGACTGTGTGTTCGTTTGTCACTCTAATTTTATAAAATAAAATAAAAGTCTTGCTGAATGCTAATTCTTGAATCCTATACAGTCATTAATACTTTTCAAGATTAGTCTTATAAAATTTATAGGGTTGCCAACCCTATTATTAATACAGAATAATAAATATATTATTATACTGTATTAATAATAGGGCATATTAGTATATTAAATACATTATATAATACAGTATAATATAAATATGCAAATAAATCAAATTGAAGTATGTGTTTGAAATGTCAAAACAACAGCTTTTTACCAATGATTTCAAAAGGAAGGATAGACCCATCTAAATATTTTACTCATAATATTTTCATACAAGAAAAAGTAGCGCATCTGTCATAATATAAACGTCATATCAAAACACGACGTAACCAGAGTCGGATTTCGTAGTATGATTATCCTAATTGTACCATTATTTCATAGTTTGTAGTATATAGTATCGTAATAATACAAAGCGAAAATACCATAATTTCACCTAAAGGTCGACTTGTGTTATTATTGGGTCCTTTTAACATTTTAATATTAACCCTACGATATCGAAAATTTTTGTATTGTAGGTACATGAGTACCGCGTTTTTTAATATAATTAGAATTAACTCCCTTTCTGGTCAATCGATGCTCGATCGCATACATACATATGTTGCATCTTTGATACAACTATGATGAGGGGTCACCACGATAAAAACTCTATGTTCCAGAAGCAATCGGATTTAAAACAGAATTTCAAAATATTTTATGAAACAGATTTTCAGATTCAATTAAGCAGATATGGTTTCTTTTGTACTCTTTTCGTTTTACCCTCATTGAATATAAAATATATTAGGTATATTCAAAATTTAACTTACACTAAGTTCTTTAAACAAAAATTAAACAGAAATATAAATAAAAACGTATAGTTAAACTAGACGCGTGACGCCAAAATCCCGGCACATAGGAAAAAAAGAAACATGAAAGGTCAAACGTGATATAATTTTTTTTAAATAGTATAATTTTAATTTCCATGTACAATATTTTTGAGGGTCTGAATCCAACCTTGGCCTAATCTTGGTAACGTAACTAAACTAACTGTAAAATAAAACTTTAAAAATGCGTTTATATAATAATTTAATTGTAACAAAATTAATATAAGGTTATTTACCGATGATACGATATCCCATGTTATATTAAATCTTTGTATCGTAATTTTTGCATTATTTTACCACGCAACTAGACATATTCATGACAGGCTAATCTGTCCTGCGCGCGCACCACTGTCGACCGATTCGCGTTGGTCCTAAACTGTAATTTTAGGGCCAGCGCACTGGTCCGTTTTAGTTGTTCGCTCGGCCCGGTCCTTACGCTAGTAATGTATAACTCAATGCATTTTGCTAAATGCATATGAAAATATATACGGTAGGATCATTCAACAAAAAACTTTTAAAATTTTTGGTCTGTATGTCTGCCTGCTTTTGTTCCGGCTAATTTCCGAAACGGCCGGATCGATTTTGACGGGACTTTCACTGACAGACATTTTTTATTTATTTATTATTTATTCCATTACTTAATATAAAAGAATATAATGGGCGCACTTAATGCCTTTGTGGCCGTAGAAGGAAAAGGGGAGATCTCCCGCCATGCAAGGTGTTATGCCCGGGGAGCGGCCAACACTCCGAGTGATAGTTTGGAGAAGTTCTATATATATACTGTCTATGATTCGGAATGTTAATAGCGCGATTTAGGCTTCTGTGTGTTTCGGTGTGCTAGTGGCGCGACGACAGCGCCACTACATCACCCCATTGCTCAGACCGGAGGTCGATAGTGCAGCCTCGTTGCCGACGAATGTGCAAGTACCAGGGAGATTGCCTTGTAGTCTGCGGTGAGTCGAGAAGAAGGCAAGTAATGCTCAGAGCTGTGCCGAACATTGTAGCGCAGAAAGTAGCTTGAAGGAACAGGAAGCATTATTATTCCAGTGCTGCGATGAACCTTGTGAAGCTAGATGGCTTGCAGGATATGAAGACTGCAGATGATATCTGCTCGAGAGCGAATGGGTAGGGTATTTTATGACGATGATGAAGCTTGATGTTTCCGAAGTTTGTTGGTTGTGTGTTCAAATCACGTCGGGGTCACCACTGTGGCCGTGGTAGGAAAAGGGGAGATCTCCCGCCGGGCAAGGTGTTCTGCCCGGGGAGCGGCTCACACTCCAAGTGATAGTTCGGAGAAGTTCTATATATACTGTCTATGATTCGGAATGTTAATGGCCTATTAACAATATAAATGACATGAATGATTCATGTAAGAAACGTTGTCCTAAATAGATGATTACGTACCAACTTTTTAAAGGCAATCTTATTGTTTTCTAATGTTATCTGGCAAGGAGTTCCAAAGACGTGTAGCCTGAACTTTAAAGGAGTAGGGACCATAGAACTCGGTGAAGTGAACAGGAATACATATTTCGATGTTAAAAGAAGAACAGAGAACCCTATCATGAGATGAAGAGATAGTGAAATTTACTGTTAGGATACGAAGGTGAAAATTGGTCATTTAGGTAATATGGAAAAAAGAGCGAGTAATATTCTGGAATTGCGCCTCTGGCAGATTTTAAGCCAATTTAGCTTAGATCTATATTGCGAAATATGGTCATACTTACGAAGCCCGAAAATAAATCTTATGAAGTTATTGAGAAGGCGTTCCAGCTTGTTTAGACGGTGTTATAAAGAGTAGGCACTTAGGCTACATTTACTTAGAGAAAGAATTAGGGTTCCGCGGAAAAAAAACTCTCGAAATCCAATCATAATATTCCACGCGGGCGAAGACGCGGCTACTACATACACACTTATATATTTAAGAAATATTCATGCGAAATTACTTTCTTTTTGACGTGTGGTAGTCAGTAAAGAATTAAATCAGCTAAAATATTCCTTTAAAAATATTAAAATATAAGATCATCATCATCATCATCATCATCATTACAGCCCTTCACACGTCCACGACTGAACAATCCTCGAAGAAATGCCATAAAACACGGTGCTTAGCAGAGCCACCTGCTTTCAACGACTTCCTGCATGTTTACCAAGTTGTCTATACTATAATATTGTTTTTTATCTTTTTATAATTATTATTTACTTTTTTTACATGTAATCGATTCGAAGATACTATATTTGAAATAAAAACGTTGTCAACGCTATAAAGCACCTAATCGTAGTGATTATAATATACTCTTATAGTAAATACAATTTTTGCAACATTGTGTCCACGGCTTATCAAACCGTACGTACCTGTACACATTTTCCAGCAGATGGAAGTTTGAATTACTGTAAGGCGACGTAACCCGCACGCCGCGTCGGATCATCTCATGCAAAGTGGAGACGCGCATGCCCAAACCATCTTGATACTTTTAGACTCGCGTCCGCATTTGGATAAATTATCAAAATTCTACTTTTACTTAATAAAAAGTATGTAAAGCAAGTAAGTTTACTTGGTGAAATTAAAAAAAATTCTACAACCGACTTCGATACGACCGATTTCAATGTATTCGAAATCAATTTAATACGCATTATTAAAGAGAGCTCAAAAATTACTGTTCAGAATTTGATTAAATTAATATTGAGCCACACGAGATGCACCAGCTTTCAGATTAAAAAAGAATTATCAAAATCGGTTTATCCAGAGAAAAGTAATGACACATAAAAAAGAACATACAGTCAAATTGAATACCTCCTACTATTTGAAGTCGGTAAAAAACTTCTAAAAACTAAAAACAATAAAATAATGTTTACAAAACAGCTTCTGAAGTCGGTGACAGTGTGTAGGATAATTAAAACCCCGACTTCAAATGTTATTATGTGGAAAGTATATTTCATTTATTACGGATACTTTTCATTAAAAGTTTTTCAACACTTGATTGGTATAAGCAGTATCACAAGTTGTCTTTTTAGGAAAATCGTTATGAAAAGAAAGTTTTAAAAATATCATATCACAATATTTTCAAATAAAATATTGTAATATGCTATTTCCATTGAAATAAGTATGATATTTTAATGGAAAAGTACCTAATAACCAGAAAAATATTTTACATTCTTTTTATGCAATAGTACAAATAAATATTTTCTGCACACAGCATAAATATATTATTTTTATAGGGACATATTTTATAGGGGAATAACGGACATCGACCAATTTCTTAACATGCAATGTCTTTTTTAATTACGAACATCATGTTGCCACATAAACTGAATTATTGGTATAACTTGTAATATCTAATCCCAGCTTACACTCTGCGCAGACTGTCACTGTGCCCCCAAAATAATTAGTTTGAATAAATTGGCACAATACGCACTGTGCAGTGTTTAAGTAGAAATTAGACGAGGACAGTGCCCAGTAGTGGGCCGTAGTAGACTATAACTTGACTTTTTAATTGGCACAAATAATGACAGAAAAATTATAGTGATCTTCTCTTTATCTATAAACTAATTTATTATATCAATTAAATATGTAATCCATAATATCAAGACACATTGCTGCCTTATCTCTCAACGATCCAACCCCCGATATCTACCCTAATCCGGTGGTGGGGCGTGGAGATGAAACGACGACCAATAGCAGGACGGAGCGCGCGCCCCCACCCGCCTCTCGACCAATAGCGCTCAGCCAATTAGGGATCAAAAGCTCACAGATTTGGGGTCACTTTCCACCGTTTGCTGTTTTGTTAGCGGCGTTTATTTAAGACTAACGCTATGTCGCGCTGCGCTGTTATTGAAATATGTCTCTTCTAATCGATTAGCTCTTTGAAATCTATTTAATAAGTAGCCAATTAGAAAGATATTTAGTTAAGAATTTATTTTTGTGATGTTTTTTTTATGTAATGCTATTTAGTTTTAGAATTAAACCAATTATTTTTGAAAAATTGGGCCTGCTTACTTAGATGAGGTTTTTGAATAAATGTCAAATCGAAGCCACAAATTATTGGCTTTCTAATTAATGTAGGTATATTACTCTCCTGCTGTAGGGAGTAAGTATTTTGTATACTCGCCTGTTCAACAGGCGGATAGCATTCGCAGTGAGTGACGTCTTGCACTTTAGATGTGGCTCCCCATCGTTGATGTGGCTATTTAATGCCTAGCACAAACGAGATAGTATAGATATAGAGATATTATATCCACCACTATTTATCCGAAGTCATCAAAGTATTCTGGTAGTTCACAAAGTCGCTTATTACGACACCCACAAGATGAAATCATGTGATGGATTATCTTATCACTTTTTTACCACCACTTTCATACAAACTTATAACTATTTGTATAAAAGTGATATGGTATTGCATACTACTGTAATAATTTTCTCCAGACTGCATTTCTTTCAGTCTGAACGGCGGATAACCATCTGTGCAGGAAAGGATTACTAGTGCACGGATGTGTGCACATGCACAGGTGCACTCTCTATTCCCTCACTCTCGTATTCCGATGGGACAGTAATCCGACACGACTGTAGAGAGATCAGCCTCAAGACCAACGGTGAAGCCGTCAACTTTCTGACACCGAGCTGCTAATGAGTATTTCTTGACAGAAAAACCCAATAACAGATTTTGGCTAGATCCGGGATTCGAACCCAGAATCTCATCTTAAGCAACCGCGTTTACGATTACTATACGAGCGAGGCAGTCTGGCTGAGGACTACTATTTAAAGACTGACCACTTTACAAGTGTACCATGTGGCCTTATGCATCCCGCCTAGGTCATGCACGATGCACGGTGCAAAACACCTTGTCATTTTGCCCGATGATTTGGCAAGATGGCCCGTTTGTTAAAAATTGTTAAAAGATCAGTCCATTACCACCAAGATGTGTTAACGGTTTGGAGAACGAAAAAATAATATCTTCGCCCTGATTTTGATTTTTCGCATCTGATTTTTCCCTTGTTCGAGAAGTTTTGGCGGGCAAGTTGACCACTATGCCGGCAGATTGTGTATAAAATATCTACGCATGTGAAATATTGGTGGAAACGATCAAGTGTTTCGATGGTTATAAAAGGTCAGGCAAAAATATTTTTTAAAGACATTAAGTAAATTATAATATACACCTATGTGTTTTTTTTTTCGATAACTGGTTGCCATCTTATAGCTCGTTGCTGTAGAAATCTCGGAATTTTTAACAAAAAATGCGGCAAGTAGTTTTGACAGTCCTCTCTTGATGTTAACCTAATACGGCTAGCATAAGAACTCTGAAGAGACCGAAACAGGTGGAATTTCGAGGCAAGGTCAGGATTATGTGGTGGATGCATTAACACTTCCCAACCAAACTCTCTCAATTTTCTACTGAGTGACCACAGATGTGTGTGGTCTGGCTTAATCATGATGAAAGACCACTCCTTTTCTGCTGATCAATTCCAGCCATTTTTTCTGAACTTCTTGCTTGAGTGTCATTATTTAATGGCAGTAGAAATCCAAATCGATGGTTTTGCCTGGCGGTAAAAGCTCCATAATAAACCCTTCCAATCCTACCATACCCACAGCACCACCTGATTGCGTGTCAACCCGGGATTCGCTATAGTCTGTGAAGCTTGACTACCCTTCGACCGTAATATTTTTCGCACGTTCTTGTTATAGGTGATCAACTTTTTGTCACCAGCGTTCAATATTTTCAAAAATAGTACGGTTTCATTACGTGTCAATAAAGAATCGCAAATGAGTACACGGTTCATGAGGTTTCCTTCAGTGAGCTCGTATGGTCCTCAAATATCAAGATTTTTTGTATAGCCAGACTTTTTCAAATATTTCAAAACTATTTTGTGGTCAATTCCCAATTCCTTGGCTATGTCGTAACTACGAGAATCTTGCTCCATTTTTTCAAAAAAGCATAGACGTATATGAGAATCTTGCTCCACTTTTTCAAAAAAGCATAGACGTTATCCGTATGAGGGCGACCATTGTGAGCTGCGTCTTTGACATCTAAATTCCCGGACTGAAAACGCTTGAACCAACTGTGTGCCACTCTTCCTGATACTGCATTAGGTCCATAAATGTCACCGGCTTACTTTTTCGCGGCTTGAGTCGCATATTTCCTTTTTTTGTAACCAAACTTCAGAATGTAGTTATCGAATTTCTTCGTCAGATTCACTCATTTTTGCGGACAGAAAAACAATTGAGCACGGCATTTTTTTTATTACATTCAGCTAGATTGCGAGCTTAGCTGTTTTGTAAATATCTTAAAGGTATTGGTGGATATAAACTGGTCCCACAGCCGCGATGACGTTAATAATCTGTTTTTTTCGTTATTTGTTAAAACGTACGTTTATTACATTTGAATTTTAATACTTAAGGAGCATGGTGACATTGCATTCATATCGTTTTTCACTTTCACCCTCATTTGCAAATTTTCCTTTTTTCACTGTATACTTTTATAGACGTCGTTAAAATGACTTCATTTTACAAATGGCGGGAAAATGTTTTTTACTTTTTAAGTTTCTTTTTTTTTTAATGAATATAAGTATTGATATTAAAACCAACTAGATACAAACAGTACAACCAAAGAGATTTTTCTTCAATTTTATACTAACACGAATACGAAGAAACGTTTTTCTATGAACAGCGACTGTCCGTTAGTTTACGCTGCCGTCATCGCAAAATCTCTTAAATACATGATATTTTAACGTTTAATGAAATTTGACGTTGTAGAGCCACGCTGCAGCTATATTATAGTTGTAGCACGAAAGAAAGAAGGCCACGGTTGCGTTTCCAATACTGAAGGCTGAGAAGAAATGCGTCATCGCCATCGCTGCTATTATTATACGAACACAGACGGACTCCTAGGTAGAATACGAGCTCAAATATACATATATTAGTATAAAATTAAAAGAAAATTTGGATTTGATACTCACTGGACCAATAAAATTGTTAATTGAAATTTTTACTGCTGATTTATTACATGGTAGGCTGTGAAGGAAAATATTTTGAGGATGTGAAGTCTACATACAACTAAACAATCCTCTCAGAAATATTTTATACTTCATGTTGTCTTTGAGATATTTTGATGACATACCTACTATTTTTTATCACAAAATAACGGACGGCGACGATATACATTAATATTGTTTTTATCATCATCACACCAATTCACAAGTCCACTGCGAACATAGGCCTCTCAAAAGGAATGCTACAAAGCACGGTCCTGAGCCACCTGCATCCAACGATTTCCTGCATGTCTTACCAGGTCGTCACTTCATCCAGTGGAGCAATGAACAGTATCTATTGATATCATTCATTGTATTTATTTATATTACTTAATACGTATTAAGAAAAACTTAATATAAGCGTCATGTTTATTCATAATAAACATTATATACCTGATTTAATGCTCAAACTTTTTACTCAGACTCCTTCCACTTCGCGTTCGAGATATGCAAAAACAAAAACTTAATACCTTTAATTCTCTGTACAGGTGTGTATTAACTATGACTAAAATTATCAAACAGTCCTACAGCCCGCATTTATAAAAAATTTATTGCGTTTTCTAGGCTCTGTAGGAGTAACTTGGGCACATAGCTAAGAAAGCTTGTGTGAACTTTTAAAATTAGGCCTCATACTCCAAACCTACTGTCGCTTTAAAATAATATATAACTAAAATGTTACCAACACTATTACTCGTCTCTAAGAGATGACACCCGTCAGTGAGATAAGTCACAAGCTCATTAGCGAGAGAGATGTCGAGTCAAGGAGCCACACTCCGCCGCGCCGTGCTGCTGACGGAACTAGGAATAAAAGCCCCGACACTCTTTGAAGTTACAGCAATTAACGCTAAATGTTTTGCATGTAAAGTGAAGTATTACAAGTTCCTGTATTTTTTAAATATGCCACTTTAAAAAGATATTCTAGCAAAGTTATTTTAATACAAATAATATACATATGAATATGATAATGGACATATATAATGTACATATTTAGGAATATTCCTTAAACGTTAATTTCTACTATGGCACTTTCGAGGAATGCATACATATCATTGAGCTGTCAAAACAAACTTTTTTTAAAGAAATTAAATAGGAGTACGAACAAATAATGACCGTGTATTTTCTTAATTATTTTTTTGTATATTTTTAAATTTTATAAATCCAACTTAACTTAAAACTATAATAACACCAAGTCTTTGAGACACTAAATAAATATAAAATACGCAACTTCTATTATGGTGTAAAGTTAGTTTAATAATGCCCATATACGAGTACATCTACACCTTTTCTCAGTTAAGAATCAAAATGCATATGAGTTGTCATGCGTTGTTTCCAGTAAAAATGGTCTCCGGTTCTTTACCATACGAAACACAGCATCATTTAACGCTCAGCTGTTATAATATTAGGTTGATATTCTTTGAGAGTATGGTTAACAACTATAATATATCTGCAGCTGTAATATAACGTACCTAATATAACGCATGTGGTAGCCATCGCGTTCCTCGATCATTTTAAAGGGAAGTGTACCCGTAGTCATGCTCTGCGGCCCGGGTAAAGGTGGGTGTCGTAAGAGGCAACTATGGGCAGCGTCAGAAGGATCTAATGGCTTCCAGCAGATGGCGGCATACCATCGTAAAATATCCAGACCCACGACACCGAGCAGAGTCGAAGGCGTCTGGTATTGCGATTCTCAATCAACCCGCCAAGGGTGAAGATGAAGGCAAATCCACGAACAACGAAGAGCCAGCAACGGACCAGTATGCAGCTGTCAACTTTTACTGATGAGAGGGAACAGGAGTCATGCTCTGACCGCTACGGTACAAGGGTTGTCATATAATGACAGCATGACTTATCATGCTGTCATTATATGACACCGTTCTTAAACAGCCACTACAAATTCGTGCTGAATAACCGTGTAAGCACCGCCGACAGTTTACAAGTACTAATTAGGCGTGTGTTCACACGGTTAACCTGAAGCAGCATTCGACTGATTATCGATATAACACGTACGATTTAGTGTTGTGTCAACACTGTGCTTGGAATGAAGGGTCAGACTTTACATGGAAACTTTAGCTCTAGAAATGACTTAAAATATAAATCTCATATAATCGATATATACCGTATCGATATATCGATATATACGATATATTACGTAACAACTTTATAATGACTAAAAAGTTCAAAAAATTAGGATACATTTTTGATCAAAGTAATCAAAAAAGATACTTATTTACCTGTTAAATATATAATATTAGTATATATTATTTCGACTGCCTCGTCAGCCTAGTGGTTAATAAGCGTGACTGCTAATTATGTAGTTCCAGGTTCAAACCTTTGTCAGGCTAAAATCAGTTATGGTATTTTTCCGTCAAGAAATCCTCAGTAGCAGCCAGAAGTCAGGAAGTTGGGCGGTTTTTCATCCCCCATGCCTCGGAAAGCATCCCGTTAATTTTCTGTACATACAGTAAGACTGGAATTCACTTCCTCCTCGAGAAATCAAAACAGTGACATTGTGCTTAAGATGAGTAAAAGAACATTATTTATCATTATATATATATATATATATATATATATATATATATATATATATATATATATATATATATATATATATATATATATATATATATATATATATATATATATATATATATACAACACGTAACATAATTAACGCACTTTGAGAAAGTAGTTTGGTCAGAATCGTTTACTGAATCCATTCCTATCATTTTTAATATAGGTAATTTTATCCCAAAAATAATTAAAACTACGTAAATTACAGTCACACTAAATCTGTACAGTCAAAACAAACTGAAATGGACCATAACTTACGACAATAAGACTTTTAAGAGTGCATTTTTATTTGTATTATTATTACTAATTCTGTCATTCAATAAAAATAAAGAAAAATGAACTTTATTTCAAGCACTTTAAAGTCTTTGCGTATGTGGTTTTGTACTGTGACCACAACATTCTTCCGGAATTAGTATAACTAATTTGATAAATAATCATTGCATAAAAATGTTTAACTAAAAATTCAGTGTATGTATTATGATTATAACATAATATACTAATTGGGGTGTCTGAGGGTGTGCGTTAATTACGTTACATATTGTATATATATATATATATATATATATATATATATATATATATATATATATATATATATATATATATATATATATATATATATATATATATATATATATATATATATACATCTCAGTTGTATGTGAATGTGAAAAGCACAATTAGTAGGTAAAGCCGTTGCTCCTGCAGCTGAACTCAAAGTAGTGCAAAGCGGCACATAAACTTGTGTAATTTAACCCTGTCCTGCGTAGATAACTAGTCTCGTAAAATATACAGCCCTATGACGGTAAACATCATCATCGTCCACCAAAGTGTGAGTCGTTGTAGTTACGCAGCTGCAGCTCTTTAGGTCCTTACCTACGAAATTGCCGTTTTTTATGAAATGTAGTTAACGTATTTTTTTTCTATATTTTTTTAATTTCTATTAATCGAAGTAATCAGTTTTTAAAATAAAATTAAATTAAACAGCCAAACTAAAATTATATTGATTATAAATGACCAGTACTGCAGAACAGCATATCATAGGTAAAGACCCATTATTATACTTGTAGCACGAATGGGTCGGCTCGGCCGAGGAAGGACCACTATGGCACAGCACACCAGCGTAAATACCTCCTCATGGTATTGTATTTGATATATAGTGAGTGGACCTTTTTTACTGGAAACAAGGCATTCCATCTAATTCCTCAGAAATGAAAACGCAGCTGCATTTCAATACTTAATTAAGGATAGATCATCATATCATAGCACCCTTTTAGAATCAGGTGGATCTCGTGTTCGTTTGTTACCTTTATTCTAGAAAAAGGCTTGGTTACATTGATTAAATCATCAAGGCTTGGTTACATTGATTAAATTATCAAGGCTTGGTTACCTTGATTAAATCATCAAGGCTTGGTTACATTGATTAAATCATCAAGGCTTGGTTACATTGATTAAATCATCAAGGCTTGGTTACATTGATTAAATCATCAAGGCTTGGTTACATTGATTAAATCATCAAGGCTTGGTTACATTGATTAAATCATCAAGGCTTGGTTACATTGATTAAATCATCAAGGCTTGGTTACATTGATTAAATCATGAAGGCTTGGTTACATTGATTAAATCATCAAGGCTTGGTTACATTGATTAAATCATCAAGGCTTGGTTACATTGATTAAATCATCAAGGCTTGGTTACATTGATTAAATCATCAAGGCTTGGTTACATTTTTAAATTATCAAGGCTTGGTTACATTGATTAAATCATCAAGGCTTGGTTACATTGATTAAATCATCAAGGCTTGGTTACATTGATTAAATCATCAAGGCTTGGTTACATTGATTAAATCATCAAGGCTTGGTTACATTGATTAAATCATCAAGGCTTGGTTACATTGATTAAATCATCAAGGCTTGGTTACATTGATTAAATCATCAAGGCTTGGTTACATTGATTAAATCATCAAGGCTTGGTTACATTGATTAAATCATCAAGGCTTGGTTACGTTGATTACATCATTAAGGCTTGGTTACATTGATTAAATCATCAAGGCTTGGTTACATTGATTAAGTCATCAAGGCTTGGTTACATTGATTAAATCATCAAGGCTTGGTTACATTGATTAAATCATCAAGGCTTGGTTACATTGATTAAATCATCAAGGCTTGGTTACATTGTTAAATTATCAAGGCTTGGTTACATTGATTAAATCATCAAGGCTTGGTTACATTGATTAAATCATCAAGGCTTGGTTACATTGATTAAATCATCAAGGCTTGGTTACATTGATTAAATCATCAAGGCTTTGTTACATTGATTAAATCATCAAGGCTTGGTTACATTGATTAAATCATCAAGGCTTGGTTACGCTAATCCTTTCCAGTAAGAGAAAGCCATGTCCAACAGTATACGCTATTACGTCAGGACTATCAATATTATTATCGGCCATGCAAAAGAATATTTATTTATTTTAGTGACAATAAAATAAAAAAGAAGTAGAAATAAATACACGACCATTTCCATTTAGTAGTAATTCTATGTGCGCAGATAGAGTAGGTGCAACAGATTCACACGGGACGTCGTTATGGACCGTCACGGCGCTGCGGAACCGTCGGGAAGCTTTATAATACTAGCAACACTAATTGATAAAAATAACCGATTGCGCTTTTATTCAAGGGTTCTTTAGAATATAACGACGTAAAGATTTTTTTAAATTAAAATTATTACGAACCGTGTTCTCTTAATGATTAAGCGCTCGCCATAATTAATAATTTGTCCAGCAGTAACGAACTTGTTAATAGCACTTTCAACTATTGTTTTATCATGTAAAGTAAAACATGAAGAAACCTGCATATCTGTAAAATATTTTTTTTTTTGAGAATATACGTGAACCCTGTTGTTAATGAGCGGCGGTGATCACTACCATCAGTGAACCGTATGCTCGTTTGCCCCCTCTACTCTAAAAAAAGGAACATATTTTTAGTAAATCTAAAATCTTTTAGTAAAGAAAGATATTTCTTCGTCTTTCTTCAGATTCAAATCCACACACCCGCAATGACCTCTCAAAATCTAGAGAGGCTATATCGTACGGTATACGGGAAGTGGGGAAAAAAACATTTTTCAAGTTTTTTCGCAACTTTGACAACCTACTGATGGCGGAAGATCCAGATGTAGCTCTCCCAACAATACCTAAACTAAGGGCATCGATAACATTTACTGACCCACCTGGCCAATTTGGCACTTTTTTGTAAATGCTTTATATCCGGCTGTAAAGTTAAAAAAAACTGGTAGGAATGTCCAGTATGGAACTTAAATAGAAGTTTTATTTTTTTGTAACTTAAATCTGGTTGGTGTATGGATTCATCGATATCTTGTGCATATATTTTGTGCAGAGGACGGACCCGTAGTGCCGTGGCTAAACGTTTGGCTGCGACCACAGCAAGCCAAACGTTTTGTCCTGGGCTTAAATCCCGCACGTTATAAGTATCATTACGTGCTACCTACAAAAATCAAAAAAGGATCTGTATTTTTGTACATAAGCAATATGTGTAGAAAATCACAATGTAGAACGAATTCTTAATACGGATTTATTTATTAAATATATAAAACTCTTCTGTCCGGTGTAATGTGATTAAGTTGATTCGAGAACGGTTTACATCCACAATTGGACCCGGCAGATGGCGCTGTTGTTGAGAGCCAGAAATCACCCGAGCGAAGTCGGGACGAATCGCTAGTTATTTTTGAAAATACAAGAACATCCGTCTAATATACAGCAATAAATTTGTTTATTTTGTGATCCACGCAATCCCAGTAGTGTTAATTACAAGCAAGGCCGAAGTGACTAACACATTTTATATGATTTACCAGAGAAAGAAACCGTTTTCCCATATTGTAATTTATCACTACATCACAATGTATACTTATAAGTGCCTATTGTATGTGTTCGTATTAATTCCTCTGACAAAAATATGAGGTAAATTTTATTCATTCATTTCCCTCTTTTGGATCTTACGACACCCACGCTGTAATATGGGCTAATAGATTATTTTAGGCCACCACTACACGGCTATTATACAATAGCTTGAATTGAAAATTAAAAAAAAACCCGAAACAAAAACACCTGATGATCTTCAAACGTCTGAAAAGGTTTTCTTGAAACATAGCAAAGGACACTCTCAATCAAGTCACCTTTGAAATAAAAAAAAAACTGAACCTAAATCGGTTGGTCAGTTTGGGAGCTACGATGCTACAGACAGACACACAGATACACACGTTAAACATACGTGAGGGGTTAAACATATTACACCTTATACTATTTTGTATTGGTATAGAAAATCATAACAACACGTCGACTTTATCATAATAATAAGACTGATTGTATGAAATAAACTGCTGTTTTCATTCAACTCCGCCGCCGCCACGTGGCATCAATCGAGCGAAAATGTAGCAATTTGCTCCCGCTAATATGTTTTGACAGCCGTAATTGAACCTTAAAGTACTCTGATTAAGTGAGCTGGAGGGAAATAGAGCTGCGAAATAATTGTGATTTATTAGATTTCCTTTGTGAGGCACGGCTTTAATGTTTGTACTAACTACCTCGGCGGCTGTGAACCTCGTGTCCTAATGGGCAGAGTACCTGCTAGTAGTAGTCCCGAGTTCGAATTCGGACAGTTCTCGAAAACATTTGTGCAAAATACAAATATTTGTAAGAGGTTTTTGGTTCTGGTTGTATTGTTGGTGTCGCCGTGTATCTGAAACTGCATTCGAGGCTACTCAAATGTTGTAACATAAGCGTTACATTTAGGTTGGCGAACTTTGCGTTAAATAACATGGTGCGATATTAGGGGTCCAAGTACTATTGTTTTAAGTAATTGAACTTATGAAGTAAAAGCCGACTTCAAAGAAATAAAAAAAAATTAAATAATTTCCGCATAATAGCTACTGAAGTCGGTGTTTATTTTTTAATTTATTAAAAGTCTATTTTGTCATGTCAGTGGTTAAATTAAAAACTTTATTCCAATTATTTTCGACTATTAGGGGTGGAATTTAATTTTCATTCAATTTCATTCCATTCAATGATAGAGATAAGATAGTGTGACAAAATATATCGATAAAAATTCTACATCCAGGCCTACCCGTAACGTCCATTCTATTTATGTGTCATATTAATATAATGCCATGCAATAAATAAATGTATCACTTAATACCTAGACCTTAGACGCAAGCTTTATACCTAATATAAAACCAAGATCGGCGCTGCGTTGCTCTATGTTTTTATTCGTAACAACAGAACGGATTTTGTTCCGGTTTTTCACATTGGGTATGTTGGGTCAGTCGCGAGGTTTAAATATTTAATACAGTACAGTACAGTACAGGAAAATATTCAACTCGTGTACCTAAGTAGTTATACAAAATAAAAATAAAAACATAATTTCGAAAATAATTTATTATCAACCGTTCATTCAGTTTAAGTATTATAAAAAAGGAAATCAGCTGGTAAAATATCGCTAATAGAAATATTTATAATTATTTATTATCGGCGACTTTGGTGGTTAACAGATATGGGTAGAAAAGAACAAACAGTTTCAATTTGTTTAATATTAGCTGTAAATTCACTTACTTGTGGAATGTTATCCCACTATCCATTAGGTAACGTACTCTCATTATTACTAAAAATAATTCTTATGGTGTAACTAAAATCAAACACAATCAAACCACGTAAAATACTTTCATTTTTTAGTTTAAATGTCGAAAATACAGAGATACTTTGGCATATTATGTCAATTTTAATTCCCGGTACGAACAATGGTGCTTCAAATATGCAGAGACATTTTGTACGGTATAGCCAGTCCAGCGTACTTTTATACATAGAGGTCAGTGATACAGAAGATAGATCGGAAATACATATAATAGGTACACTCGAATTGAGATTTTCCCTCTTTTTTTGAAGGCGACTAAAAATATATACTTAGTAGACATCTCGCTAAGCTATTAAAAAGAGGCTTAGGGGCAGCAAAAATGTTCCTTTAAAAATAAAATATTAATTTTGAACACACTTTATGTTTTTTGCAATCTACTATATTTTTACAGGTAAAGTAAAGTTACAGCCAACAGCCCCTAACTGGGCAAATCTCATTTTGAGCGCCGGCCCTCTTAATTCTAAGAGGGCGCCGCTGGCACCAATAAAATTACAATTTTCTTTGAGTGCTGATTTATCCTCTGAGGAAAAGAAATCATCGTGAGGAAATAAATCTATATCTGCGAAATTTCTCAAAAATTTCTATGACATGTGAAGTCCGACATCACACTTTGGAGCAACGCGACGGACTCCATGCCCTTAACCTCCTCAGAGAGTTTGTAGATGCTTACAGATATAGCTTCGGATGATATCACAGTTTTATAAAAAAAGGGTGAGTGCCCTCATGTTAGCATATACTTATGGCACTTTTATAATCTCGCAGTTGGAAGCTTCTGTTAATATCACTATGATTTAATTCATCCAGAAGAACATCATAATACTATGTATGCTTTAAAAGAGTCCTACCATTTAATGAAAAGCTATAGAAGTAGCAATTTCAAACTGACATTTATCTTCGCATTTGGCATTGTGTAAAAATTTCAAGTGCACGTTGTTTAGAATGTGGAAAAATTAAACAAACATTTATTTATTATATGTTATTAATTTAATTTAATGTTGTAACTGTAATCGTAACTGTAACTGTATTTTCCCTAAAACCAATAAAACAATAGTTATATAATGAAGGCTAGTTTAATAAGTGAAATTATCAGTAAACCAAATTTTATCATCATGTGCGTGTCACTCACGAATGAGAAGGAGGCTTATATCCAGCCCATGGACGTACGATTATATAGGCTGAAGTTGCTAACCCTATTTATAGTACATTAAGTCTTAAACTGTTTAGGTTTTATTTTCGTTCTATAACTAACGTTATGTTATAAAACTAACGTTTTATAGGTGGTAGAGCCACGCTGCAGCTATGGTTGTAGCACGTATGGGTCGGCTCGACTGGGGAAGAACTTCGCTCTGGTAGAATGCCGGCGTGAAGTGGCAGCTTAACACTGCTGTGTTTCATATGATGAGTGTAGAGATCCGGAGACCCTTTTTTACTGGAAACGAGACATTCCATCTTAGTCCTCAGGAGTCAACGCATCTGCGTTTTGATTCTTAATCGAGGATAAATGTAGATGTCTATGGGCCACAGCATACACTTACCATCAGGTGGACTCTGTGTTCGTTTGTCACCCTTATTCTATATAAAAATATTGTGTTTGTTCAAAACCTACCGTCACCTTCAAGAAGAAGAATATCGTTTGAAACCCGGTAAACTACACTTCACTAGTGTAGAGGAAGTTTATTTTTTATCGCGCATTCATTATGTTATGAAGCGCGCACAAAATTGCGAGTATCTTGTTTCTTCTTAACGATGTGTCAAAAGACCCTATTCACTAAACGCAGGAAACGAAAACAAAAGAAAATATCATCGTTGAACAACCGTCGGGGGAATTTGAGACGAAACACGCGCGCGCCACGCGACGGGTAGCGGAACTAACCCCTCGAGTACAATGACGTCTCAACTTGAGATTTAGGCTTTAATTCTTATAATAAGTTAGGTACCTATGTAAGTACTTTAAATTTGAAAGACTTAATTTTGAGTGCGTTTACGCATATTAGGTTAGTGTCTCAAATACGTCATCGTTCATACTGGTCACTGAATCGTGCAGCCCCGTACAGAACCTTTAAGTCTGTTGTCGCCTCTTAGAGTTAGCTATAAGGCCGACATGTTGTCATTTCGGCTTATTGACCTGTTAGGCTATATCGGTTTCTCAAGTTATGCCGCAGATAGGAATGATGATGCACAGTATCACGGACATGTCATATTAACAGCCTTTAAGTCCACAGCTGGTCACAGGCTCAACAGGATAAGCAAGCGAGTTGGTGAGCAAAGAGTTAATACACTTGGACTGGCAATGCTGCTTAATATTGCCAGTCTGTGAAATCTGGATTTAGCGTTCATGAACAAAAGGACTCGCTAAAGAACCTGCGGATATTTTTTATCCTTAGTTCGCACAACCCCGTTCGCCAACCAGCGCAAATGTTCGGATTAGACGCAATATATCTACGATATCCAGCAATAGGCTGTTACTGTACTTTTACAATACTGGACATTGATTGAATCTATACTATACAGAATGTGTCATCTTACGCGTTATACGCTGTTCTCACAGAAGTTGACACAGAAAACATTTTTTACATTTTACATTTCATACACCTATATAAAAGCTACATACTTCGGGTCGTATCGTAGTTCACTAGTACGATTATGTGAGGAATCTGAAGTCAATACCCGGTGCCTGTACCAATGAAATTATTCTCTCCAATTGTTTTCTATTTTAATTTAACGACCTTGAATGATTACATTGTATATGACCTGCAAATTTTAGATATGAAATTATACTTCAAGACATGGACTCTACTAGATGAGGTTGAAGCCGTGAAAATAGGTAAAATCACTTCTTCATTACCTACAACCACAAAATGTAAGAGACTTTGAAATGGGACTTTTGTAGGCTATTAGTATTAATGTCACATGTTTATTAATTTTTAAGAGAGAAAAAGTTATGTTTTTGTAATGTCGTTGATATACTAATGAAATGATATATTAATCAAGTTTTCATTTAAATACATAGGCTGCCGTATCGGACCGAGACGTCTTTTGTAGTTACCGGCTGTGGTGGACAAACACGCTTTTCAGGCTTTCGATTGCGGGGTTCGAATTCAAACTTTCCCTATGAGAAAATTATACTGAGATATTTTTTTCATAATTGTACGTTACTCTTCGATAAGTCCGAATAACATGTAGTAAAATAAAAATTTTGTACAACCGACTTGAACATAAATATTATAACAACATCATCAATGTAGTCGAAGTTAATTAAATATGCAATATTAAGGATAACTCAAAAAATAATTGTCAGTACTAATTAGATCTTCATCGTAATCGGTTCACCTACAAAAAAGTTCTCCTATTTTTAGCTTGGTTGAAAAGCCGGTGCCCCTTTTTTTTTTACATGGGGAAATGCCTACGCATACCCGCCTCGCGGGGGCAAGGACGGGAGAGGAATATTCCTCCCCGTTCTCCTTCCCAAGTAAGACGCACCAGAACACATGGCACGCCTTCCTCCACGGCCTCCAATTACATCTGCGCAACAGACGCCCCCGCGTCCGATGCGCGAAGGCCATGGGGCCAGGAAAAACGAGCACTTAGAAGTACTAGCCTTCCCGACCCCAGCGGCGCATCTGGTCTATGGCTCCACCGCCAACCAAGATTCGGCTGCGGAGGATAGGGAGAGCGGCGCCTCGCAATACCGACAATCCTCTCCCCCCGCAGCCCCATCACCACCGCATCAACGGTGCGGCCCCGTTTGAGTCGCGGAGGATAGGGCGAGTGGCGCATCGCCATACCAACACTCCTTTTCCTCCGCGACTCCACCTCGGCTGCAGCGGTAGGTGGGGAGGACACACCTCTCACCGCAGTCCACCAACACACATCCGAAGTGGGCTTCCCAAGCCCACTCGGAGTGGCCACCTCCGGGCCGGCCCTCCACCTCGGACCAGCCATATGGGTTCCTCTTTGTTTCGCCGTGGGTGACCAAGCCACGGCTTCTAAGCCCCCCGCCACGACAAGGCGGGAACCCGTTCGGGGGGGTAGGAAGCCGGTGCCCCTAAAGTAAAGCTATTGCTTGCTTACCTACGATAGATTGAAAAAAAAATTATAATTTTAAATGGATTGAACTTGCTCAAAGACCAAAAATTATGCACAGCTACTATTACCACAGAATAAATAATAGCTATTACCGATGCTAAATTTAAACACCTTCATAAAATGAATTGTATGTACACTTAGTGAGCAAATAAATACTTGAATACTAAAATGTTCACTGCCGAGTGATTCATTATATGATCCTTTGCCTCATTACTAAATTGCAAGCCTTGATATCAAAATACTTAAGTTGATTTAAGTTCAATAAAAAATATCAATTGAGTCGGCAAGTCAGGAAGGAATTAATGCCCTTTTTAGACCGATTTTTTTTTAAATAGAATAAGGGTAACAAACAAGCACACAGACTACCTGATGGTCAATGGATGCTCTGACCCATAGACATCTACATTTATCCTCGATTAAGAATCAAAATGCAGATGCGTAGTTACCCCTGACGACTAAGATGGAATGTCTCGTTTCGAATAAAGCGGGTCTACGATGCTCTACATTCACCATACAAAACACAGCAGCATTAAACTGCTATTTACCGCGGGTATTTTGTGAGATGGTACGCATTGGAGCAGCAGACACTTCCTTGCCCTAAAACCCTCTCAGAAATTAGGGGAGGCCTGTGCCCAGCATGGGACGTATACAGGCTGTAAGTTTAACTTTTATTCTGTGAAGGCGTGGTCCTTCCCCGCCCAAGCCGACCCATTCGTACTACAACCATATTATTCTCTACTAGGCTCTACCACGTTTAATATAAAATTTCGATCATTGCGACCATTATTTATGGAGACTAGCTATCTGCGCAGGATACTATTATAGTGTACGAGTGTGTGTGCAAGCCTAGGTACACTCTCTATTCCTTCACTCTCATAAATGGGAAGGCAATAGACGCACACGGTCACGTAGTGACCGACCGTTTTACGTGCTTTTTAACCCAAATCTGAGCTGCTACTGAGAATTTATTGACAGAAAAACTCAATAACTTATTTTGATCCGACCCGAGATTCAAACCCGGATTTGACATGATCGGTAGTCGCGCATGAGACCCCTGACCAAAGAGGTACAAGTAAAAACTGTTGTGATTTCTTACGGCGGCTCTACACGTTGGCCAACACAGTGGCGAATGTACTGGTGAAGATATTGGCCGAGTATTTGTGACGGCATCCAAACGTTGGAAGGTCCAGGCTTCAGGCCAATGTGTGGGCGAATTTATTTTAGATTTAAGAAGAAGATTATTTTAGACGACGGCTCCATGGAGCAGTGGCTTAGCAATGAGTGGCTGCGCGGGTTCGAATCCCGCACGGAACAAGTATTTGTATGTCCTACAAATATTTGTTTCGGGTCTGGATGTGTGTCCTTGTGCAATTTATGTTTGTAAGCTGCCTCCGCGATACAGGAGAAAATCCAAGTGTTGGGGTAACATTTTTATAAAATAATTATAAAAGAATAGTGGATATTAATGGGGCTGTAAATAGATATACGATTAACTTTATTTATTCTTTACATGCATCACAAACTGGAATAAATACCATTAATTAGAACTTAACGTATTTTAAAGTTAAAAGAGTTATAATCGTTTATTCTATGTTTTAAAATTGGGTTTTGATTTTAAAGTTTAGTCCAGTTTAACCCCCAGAAGACACAAGTTTGCGCGTTAACCGCTAAAAAGAACCCCTTTGTCGTATCCCCTCAGTTTCAAGGCACTCCCCCTTGTTGCCTCAGCCAGTATCGGAATCCTCGGCGTCGACATATCGAGTGACGTGCAGTTTCGTGGTCACTTGGAAGGGAAGGCCAAATTGGCCTCTAAAAAAGCTTGGCGTGCTCAGCAGAGCGGGACAGTATTTCATGCCGGCACACCGCCTGCAACTTTATAAGGCGCAGGTTCACCCGCACATGGAATACTGTTCCCATCTCTGGGCTGGGGCTTCCCAGTACCAGCTTCTTCCACTTGACCGCATCCAGCGCAGAGCGGCTCGAATCGTCGACGACCGAGTGCTTTCCGATCGGCTCGATTCACTGGCGCTGCGAAGAGATGTTGCATCTCTTTGCGTATTTTATCGCATCTATCACGGGGAGTGCTCTGAGGAATTGTTCGGATTAATCCCAGCCGCCAAATTTCGTGAACGCACTACACGTCAAACGTCCCGATACCATCCACACCATCTGGATGCTTGCCGGTCCACCACTGTACGTTTTACAAGGAGTTTTCTTCCACGTACAACCTCTCTGTGGAATAGTTTACCACCGGCGATTTTTCCGGACCGATACGACCTGGGGACCTTCAAGAAAAGAGCTTACTCCTTTCTAAAGGGCCGGCAACGCACCCGCAATTCTCCTGGTGTTGCGGTTGATCATGGGCGGCGGTAGTCACTTAACATCAGGTGAGCCGCATGCTCGTTTGCCCCTTCTTCTATAAAAAAAAAAAAAGTACTTGCTTTTCTATCAGACATTTGATGTATATAAAAACACCTTATAATTTATTTGGTAATTTAATTATTTTTTGAGAAAGCCAAAAGCAATAGCAATAAATATAATTAACACTGACTTAATAATAGTTACTAATTAACTAAAACATAAAGGAAAAACTCATGACAAGGAATGTGGGACCTCAGGACCATGCTTTGCGGCAGTCTGCAGAGGAGGATGTTCAGAAGTGAACTTGTGAAGAGCTGTAATGATGATGATGATTCGAAAACTTGCACGATTAAATTATAAGAAATGGACGTCTTTTTGTAGGATAGGGTGACAAACGAGCACACAGTTCACCTGATGATAAGTGGTTACTGTGGCGCACAGACATCTACATCTATCCTCGATTACGAATCAAAATGCAGATGCGTTGTCACCCGTGAGGACTAAGATGAAATGCCTCGTTTCCTTTAAAAAGGGTCTCTGGTTCTCTACACTCACTATACGAAACACAGCATCATTAGCTACATTTTACGCTAATATTCTGTGACAGCGTGGTCCTTCCCCGGTCGAGCCGAGCCAATCGTGCTACAACTATACTTCTAATATAACTGCATGGCTCTACCACGTATAAACGACGTGCTTCATTTTAAAATTGTTCTCGTAATAATCTGATTGTAAATAAATGTTCATTTTTTTTTGATAAATAGCTTGTCGATTAAAACAAATGTTTAAAAATAATTAAATCGCGCTAATTAAAGTAGTAGGAATTTTTAAAGTTGAAATTGGCACTAAAGGGCTGGTAATTGGCATCCACCCTACAAAGCTTGAATATAAAATTTAAATCAGATGCGTGTAATCACTCTGGGAGCTTGTAGCAAACTAAACGCGCGCCCAACGTATGGACGCGGCGACCAAACTCTGCTAATAATCCTTTGATCTTTTGTAAAAAAAACCGACACCACATGGATCTCGCGCCAACTTGTGGGCCATCGTTCCAATACATACCAATGAACAATGAAGCCCAAACACCCGCTCTACACGTTGGCCAATGCAATTGGCCCCTACATTCGCCACTGTGTTGGCCTGCGTGTAGAGGCGCCGTTATATTTACGCGAACACTACACATTGATTAAAACTACTTTTACGGATTTTATCGCGTTTAATTTTAAATAATTTTTAATTCCCGACGTTTCGGGTGCTTTCCAGCACCTATGGTTACGGGGGACTGTCCCGGAGTCTGTCTGGAAACTGTGTGGAATGTGTCTTAAAAATAGTTTAAACCAAAAACCGTTGTATTATCAAACTAAAAATTACTAGCGCGCTGAATTCTTAATAAAACATTTAAAAAATTTAAGCTTGAGATACCTATAGATTGCATTTGAAAGATTTTAAATTGTTACCCCAATGGCCAAAACCCCAAAACTAATAAAACTAACTTAAAAATGAATTAAAGCAATCAATTTATCAACTTAATAATCAATTAACAATCAATTCAAGCAATCAATTTATCGCAGATTGTCCATTTCGTTAAATACTATTTACACTACGATAGCGAATGCAACTGGGATTTATTTGAAATCGGGAAATAATGAGAGGTGTACAACGGCAACATTAGGAAACGGAACGTTGTTAAAATAATTTTGATGTTCGTCCGTCACAAGGATATTCATCAATTTTTTTTTTAATTTATTCGACGAATATCTTTGTGACGGAAGTTTTCGTTAATTTGAAAATAATCGATTAGATTATTTTCAAATTAAAACTTTCGCGCAGAGCGTTGACAATTAATATTCCAAATCGCATTTTGTTTTTAGGGTGCAAATTGGTTGCACTTGACCATTTATGATGTAGAAAATACTGTTTACTTTTTTCTATCAAGTCATCATTCAAAGGCTCAAAGAAAATATTGATTTTACTTATAAAGACAAGGTAAAACGAGGAATTTTACTTTGATCCACAATGAAGTAGTCGATTTTTAGTTACAGTGACATCTAGTGACGAGTAGCATAATTTTCAGGTGCTTTCAAATTTTAGAAAAGCAATTTCAATTTTATGACATCTATTATTCAATAGTACTTAAATATGGTTTTTGACTATATAAAACAACCTTTATACAAATAGGCTTCGTATTGTTGATCGAAGCAAGTAGGCATTTAATTTCTATTGCAATAATTGGTTGATACAAACTGGGTAATAATTATTACAAGTATTCGTATTTATTCTGTATTTGTATCTTTTCATGCAATATCCTCAATGGTGTTATAAAATTGATGCAGTTACTTATACTTTATATATTTATTATTTACTTTAATATTTTTGGATTGTATTACATGGTAGAGCTGTAGCACGAACGGACTGGAATAGGACCACGCTCTCACAGAATACCAGGTGAAACAGCCATTGTACTGGAAACGAAGCACTCTAACTAATTCCTCACGGGTGACAACGCATCTGAATTTTGATTCTTAATCGAGGGTAAGATGAGGTGGAATGCGTAATAATGGCCAGAAAGATATTAACAACTCCGATATAATTATATAACCATTTCGTATGAAACAGATGTAAATTACTCAGACTGGCGACAGGGAGCAGTATCAAAGTGCGATCGCGCGATCTTCAATCCATGTGCCAAGCGTGAAGTTCCCCCTATTATGGGAGAGGCCCATATCCTGTAGTGGAATAGTATGGGCTGATTAAGAATACGTAGATTCGTTAAGGTATTGATGATGACGACGCACCCATAAGCCTGTCTGTAGTTATAAATTTCCAGGACCATGAGTGTTTAGTTGTTTAGATATGTACACAAGAAATAAAACATAGATTTAAGAGAAATTATATATATTTCAATATATTTCTTCACAACGTATTTATCGCACGGCACCAACTACGTTAAATTACGTACAAATTCATGTATATATATAATATATAAACTCCTAAATCACAATCGTTATCAAACTCACACGAAATACAAAGAAAATGAGTGGCTATAAATAAATAAATATTACTATATCTTTTATACAAATAAGCGTACATTTAAAACTATCGCATTGGCGTTGTGCGGTGCATTTTGAAATACATACTTTTATTAGCTACTTTGAGAAATTACATTCATAAGGCAAATTATTCTGACTTCAGTATATGAAAAGACGATACCCTAACAATTTAGGTGTGTAAATCAAAGATACGGGAATCATTTACCGGTGTAACTTTCAGATCTAAAGCATGAAAACATCTCAAGGCAAGAGTGTACAGGCATTTTTAAAACAAACGAGTTTTTCGTCCAAAATATAACCATATATATTTTATTATTTCTAATTGGATATTGATCAAATATTTTAAGATTCAAAAATAAAATTAATTTTATTTAAATATACTTATGAAATTACTTTAAAGGTATTCCTGACTACAGTGACATTCATATGTTCAACGTTTGTGAATGACGTAGATATTTAAGATTAAACCATCTCTTCGCCTCAATAAGTAAATCATATTTTAATTCGAGGAAACTGTAGACCTTCGGAAACATTAAAGTTATCTATTAATTTAAACACAATCTAGGAAGTCTTTATTTCAAAATGCACTCACGACCCACGAATTTACTATTATATTGACTGGAAAATGTAAGAATTGATTTATGATTACAATAAAATAAATGGAAAGTTCCAATACAAACAATCGATTTAGAAACGTATTGGTCAATTTTTAAATGACTCTATGTACAAAATGCATAGAATCAGATGTAGAGAAATAGCACTTTATATTTGTGTGTAATATCCCTTAAGTTTCAAAACATAAGGTCGTATTTGACTTAAAATTTCTCTAAACGATACGAAAATGTTCACCATAATTGCAAAAATATCAATATATTACACGAATAGCCTCAATATATGACACATATTTCACCAGATACCATTGCAAACTGTTACCACTCGAGAAAGGAATGTACTTAAACTGTTTTATTTACTGTTACACTTTCTTTCCTGATTACAATGCTTGTTTGCTATATAAATTAAATCACATAGATACTTAATACAAAATATTGTGATTTTCAGTTTGTCAATTTTTTAATTAGTGTTTTAATATGTAATAACCAAACACAAATCACATCTCATTCAACAAATTCTTGGGAAGTTAATATTGTATAATAGAGACTCTTGCATTTAAGGTGAAGTGGGCGCCAAAAGCAGATTTTTCACGCTTTATATGGACTGTTTGGTCGGCCCGTGCGCTATTTATCGCACAATATTTAGTAGATATTTCTTTTTAAAGTTATATATGCTCTTTTATTGAAAAATAAACTCATAATTCCCTTATATATTTACTTATATATATATAATTGAAATTGATTTCATTACATTCGAATGAAACAGCTTTTTCACTTAGTGGACGTACCTAAAATTGTAGATTTTGAGGAAACTTTGCGATCTTTTTTTATCGAGCCAAAATGTATCAATCGTGTTTTGGCTAACATAATTCACTAACAAAAATCTTTAACTTTCATAATGAATTTTAATAAAATATTGATTCGTAGTTTTAATGACAAAAATTTGCTTTTCTGCGCACCTATAAAGCGTGAAAAGTGAAAGCGTGCCTTTGGCGCCCACATCACCTTAAGCGATTAAAATTTTAGAAATGATTTTTAATACAAAAATTAAGTGCTTTATGAAGACTAGAAATTCGAGAACAAAAAGAGAAAAATAGATTTCTCGCGGGGTTATACAACTAATTAAATCATTTACCAATTCCCTCAAATTCGAAAGACAAGACATACAAGATACAAGATTAAAAACACAATTTATGACTATTTTTGCGATGACATCAGACCACAAATGAAAGAAAGACGGAGTGCTGCGAACATATAATTTGAACAAGTGACGCAAAAACCATATTCAATTTCTTGACACGCACACTTTATCTTTCTTTAACAGCCCGTAAAAGTTGGCTGGACTTATAATAGCCGACCTATAACCATCTTGTTGGTTGCAAACGATTTTAGATTTCCCATCCACACCATCTGGATGCTTGGTTCCTTGGCGGTCCACCACTGTACGTTTCACAAGTAGTTTTCTTCCGCGTACGACCTCTCTGTGGAATAGTTTACCACCGGCGATTTTTCCGGACTGATACGACCTGGGGACCTTCAAGAAAGAGCTTACGCCTTTCTAAAGGGCCGGCAACGCACCCGCAATTCCTCTGGTGTTGCAGTTTATCATGGGCGGCGGTTTAACATCAGGTAAGCCGCATGCTCGTTTGCCCCCCTATTCTATATAAAAAAGATGCATATGTATTCGTGAATATGTATTCTTACAATAAGTTAAGCATGATCTTAGCTTGGTTTTTGTGTCACTGGAAATGAACGCAGCGCTACGACTTTTTCTTTTTTGGCCTTAGGTGATGACAGGCATTAAGCGATTTTCATTTGTCTATGACCTCAGGCGTTCGATTAAGCGTGAGGCGTGGAATTTATCATACAACTCGAGCGGGTGACAGAATACTGATATTAATAAATAGGGCGTGTTGGTCATGTTGCCACTCCGCGCGCCCCGCCAAACGGTCTGCCAAGACCTTACTGAAATATGAATTGGACAACGGATACTACGAGTATTATAAAGGGAACTGGTGTACTCATTTAAACTCTGCTAGTCAGAAAACATTCTATATTAGCATTTACACACATCAGAAAATTGAAAAGAATATACACATTAAAATAATTTTTACTTAACATTCTAACAGAGACAATCATCGTCCGCACTAACATATTGGTGTTGCCGTTTAATAATTTCAAAATATCCTACTAAAGTTAATAAGTTTATATTCTTGCTATATCGCTTACACATTTTTATTCTGAAATAAAACATTTCATACACAAATACTTATGGACTAGCTTCTTTCTTTACGAATACATTAGCAAAATATTACGCGCGTAAATGCACCAGACTGTAGATATTAAAATTTTCTACAAAAAAAAAACAACTAAATTAGTTAACTTTGTTCGATTTGAGATCAGGCCTTTTATAAGAAGAGTTGTACTATTTTAGCTAAAATGCAATTTGGAAATTTAGAACGTATTTTAATACTGATAATGGTTTTCAGCACTTTTCAGCATTTTAGTATTTATTGAGTAGTGCTGTTTAGTAATATATTTATTTATTTCATAATCCAGACTATCAGTTCCAAAATGTTATAGCATAGCTTTACTTGAGACTAATTGCTAAGCTATAGAGTGGTAGTGTTTTCACTTATTTTTACCTTATTTGTAGTCTTTATTTGAGAGGTAACAATGAGATGTACACATTTTAAAAGGAAATAAGGTTATACTTATTACCTACATTGCTTAACAGTGTTAGAAGCACCGCCCTTATAAGCAGCACATGATGATACATAAATTTGTATTTTTTTTATTGTTTATTTTATTGCTGTTATGTATTTTACACGACGCAACATCACCACCACCACCTTCAGTCTTCTACATCGATTAAAAAATCATTCATTCGTTCGTTCTTTCGATATGCGCTAAAGTAGCGTTCATGTTTCTTTTTGTAACATTAAGGCGTAGATTCATAAAATACATTTATGATAGGGAAACATTATTTTGTTGGTATATTTATTTTTATAAATTTAATTGATTTATCGATTGAGCCGAGAATGACGTCGACTATGGACACATTGTTATTACCAGAAGCCGTTTATTAAATATCATATATAACAAAAAATTAGACTGGATAAACCTTGAAAACAAGCAAGGTTCGCCAATCAAAAGCCATGGCTGGTACATGTTCGACATGCTCCGTTCGAAACGAGGAATGTATAAAAATAAGCGTTTACAGCAGAATTCAAGGAGGTGTAGTCCGGTCCGGTGTTTTTCTTAATCTGGAAAAATCTGAGACCTATCTCGTTACATGAGTGTTGTAGGTGGAGTACGCCGAAAAAAAGAGAATTGCCTTGAACGTAAAGTCATTAATGTCAAAAAATGTGTTTATAATAAAAGGCTAGGTGCTTTCGACAAACCCTTCAATGTTGTAGAGTGGTTCACGCCCATTGGAAGATTCGACCAAGTTATCGTGAATCGGACCCCCATCTAGACATTTGTCATTCATTCATTTCTAGTGACGCGATCATTCAAGTATTGATTCAATTCGATTTGGAGTTTCAGTACTCTGTGATCTGTGAGACCCGCTTGATAATGTCGGTCGTCGGACATTACTATACTCTGTGGTTGCAGGTCCTGTCAATTATTTGATCCGAAATGTTCAAAAAATGTAATCGCAGTCAACAATTCTTTGGTGCGACCTGGGGTAAATATATGAATCATTCACGATTGACACATGTCTACCCCTACCCATCAAAATATTTAGTTAGCATTTGCCAATATTCGTTTTCATCACGTTTATAGGAAGGTTCAGTAGTTTGAATAAATAGTACCGGCATAAGGTATTTTTGACCAATCAGCCCGATCAGTGAGGCGATTACGTCAAATTATCTCAACTTGGAAGTGCCAAGCGAATTGTTTGATAGACCGGTCTCAATGTTTTTTTTTAAATTAACTGCACTAACTAACGACTAAAGATAAGTGCAATTCAATAGTACCCCGTACTACTACGACTATATTAAGTAATTATATAATACATATATTTAGTACAGATCATTAGATTTTCTTTTTTTACTAAGTAAAGTTCGTTACTTTAGTGACGTCTTCATAGCGTCATAATTATTACACATTCACCACAAATATTTATGTTTTCTTATTTGATTACGCTTACATAGATTAGGAGGTTATATTTTTGATACAATTTTAAACAAAAAGTAAAAAACAACAAACGTAGGTGTTACCCTGCATTAAATAATTACGTACAACGTAGAGTATATCTAGAAAGAGGGAGAGGGTCATATTTAAGAGAAAGAAGATTAGAAAGGATATTGACTTAGATTAACTCAAAACTAGTACAAGTCTCGTATAGAAATATAGTTATCATCCTCTATGAAAATAAAGCTCTATTATACACAATTTTACTTGTTTACTTATGCTTTAATTCGAAAATACATTTTGCAAAATATATATGCCTTCTTTTTTCTCGATTGTAATTAGTATGTTTTTCTCTCACCGATATAAGTCTCTAAACAAAACAAAAAATAATCTTTGTAATATAAAAGATCTACCAATTGCATATTCTTGTCCCTATCGGACATATCAAATTTTGGATAGTGCCATCTCCTTTTAATATTAAATTTTTATAGTGGCGTTTCTTTCCGCCACTGAAATGCATTCGTTTTGACGGCCGGATTTGAGGAACTGGCGCTAGCCGCTAAAGCCACGCCCGTCCGACGAATGTTCGCAGCTGCACTGTCTGTTACAATAAATTAATACATTTAGATCACAAATTATAGCAATTTTTAAGCAGTAGCATATTTAAATTTTCGCCGTGTAAAGGCGGTGTAAGAAAGCATTCATACGTGGTACAGCCACTCTGCAGCTATATTATGGTTGTAGCACGAATGGGTCGGCTCGAGCGGGAAAGGACCACGCTCTCACAGAATACCAGCGAAAATAGAAGCTTAATACTGCTGTTTCGTATGGTGAGTGTAGAGATCCGGAGACCCTTTTTTTACTGTAAACGAGGCATTTCATCTTAGTCAGGGGTGACACAACGCATCTGCCTTTTGATCCTTAATCGAGGATAAACGTAGATGTCTATGGGCCACAGCTTCCACTTACCATCAAATGGACTGTGCGCTCGTTTGTCACCCTTATTCTATATATATATATATATATATATATATATATATATATATATATATATATATATATATATACCCTCTCATTTCACGTCATAGGCGCCATATGAAGGATCTGGAGAAAACGCCATTCATGACAAACTGATATGATAAATATTTCGTAAAAGCTAGATCTATACATTATAGCCGGTCTGTACACTTTATATCTAGTGTTACGAGTCTGTGTACTTTATATCATTTTATATAACACTTTGCTGCTTTGCTGTACAATCGCTTTTATACAGCTAGCATGTTTATTGTATTCATGTGTATAATATAGAGTACTAGTGGTTGACTAGTCGTCGTAGCGCACAATAAAATACAGATATCTCATATACAAAATATAAAATAAACACTCTTTTGCTTTATCAACTTATCATACATTCCAGACCATAGAAAAAGGAACATTTGAAATCATACAAAATTAAGTAGTAATTATTTGTTGGCAATATTTTAAAATTATTTAGCCACAATCTCTACTCTATGCGACTGTTTGAGCACAAACTATTATGTGTATGACATAGGCAGTATTAACGGAAACAACGAAAGTTATATTTTAATAAAATTATTGTATTTGTAACATATATTATTTATATATACATTTTTGCTTTTTGCACTACTCCTCCATACAAAATTTAACTATGTCAAATCTCACACTACTCTGTGCGCGCATCGGCTTAAAAAGAGGTACAAAGATTTTCCTCTACGTATTAACATATAAATAAATAAACATACAAACGAGTAATTACCTAGTCCATTCCTCACATTAGCAACGAGCCTCATTGCTGGGTTTGTGACCATACCATTTCGCTTGTTTTTGCTGCAACAAAAGACATTTTTTTAACTTATTTTTTATCAAATTACTTTTTTACTATGCCTCTTCAGTGGATTATATCTCTTATATATCTCTTTCACGACATTATAGTATATAAACAATGCAAAAGGCATTCTGGCATGACGGTCAGCCTTCTTACAAGTTCTGTCACGCAGTACAGACAGTAGTTGTTTAAACTCTTGGATAGCTTTCTTGGCTTTCAATGCGTGCTTTAGAAAAACAATATTTGAAAAATATATTTTGACTTTGACTTTGTTATTACAACGTAAACGTCTTCTCGTAATCTCCTTCTACGCAACGTTATTACGCAAGTAGCGTCCTCTATATCTCCCAATCTTTGGGAGATATTTAAGACGTTACTTGCATTTTACTTTATAGTACGGTATGTTAAATAAACAAAATTCTAAAACAGGCAGTGTTAGTGCGATTATAACAAATTACAGTGAATAGGTTATAAAATAATGGATTAGTTAATATTATACTACTACGCTTCCTATTACAAGAACAGCTTCTATGTATTTATTAATGAGAGATGGAGTAGAGCTAATTCATTGCAAGGTTGGGTGGGAGTGTAAAATGTATACACTGGACAAAATGTTTATTTTACACGTGTAACGGTGACACAAGGGTACTCGTAAATAATATGACTTTAGAAACAACTAAATAGCTACTCCACATAAGAATTCCAATACAAAGTTGTTACTTAAATAAACAAGTAGTAAAATTAAAAAGTTTGTACAACCGACTTCAATATAAAAAAAAATGAGAACATCATCAATGTAGTCTATGTCAATTAAATACGCATTATTACGGATAACTCAAAAACTACTGATCAGATCTTAGTCATTTATATGGGAGGACATTAGAAGCACCAGCTTACAAATAAAAAAGAATCATCAAAATAGGTTCACTTAGAAAAGTTTTGAGATAAACACACAAAAAAAAATACTTTATACTATATGTATGTTACTAAACGTGTAAGGTTCTATTCTATACTAGAAAGGGAAAGTAAACTTTTAAAAACTTAAATATTTTTGTTTCTAAACATGAATTTAAAAATAAATTTAAAGTGAGCCCAATATATCCTAAAATTACATCTTCAAGTAATCAATAGCAGAATTACATAAAACATGCATATTTTGCGAACACGTTATTTAAAAAAAAATAGCAAAAGCAAGACAATCAAGACAGCAATTATTAATAAATTATAAGCATCATTAATTGCTTTTATACACTACATTGTGAGATTTATATTAATTAATATTGGGCCTTAAATATAGCGCCATATAGGATTGTCAACTATTATATTAATATTGAATAAAATATGAGTTAATGATATAACATAACGCATATTTCGATTGGCAACCCTAGCACAGTGAGTAGAATGAAAACAATGATAAATTAAGCGATAACGTAGTCCTCTTGAAGCATGATGTCTCCAGCCAAATTCTCCAGCGTAGGCAGTCACTGTGACATTGGGTTGGTTTATTTTACACAAACACATGGGATATCATGTCCGAAAATCAGTATCCTAATTTATCGATTTAATTTCTAAGAACAGATTATTTATTAGTAGAGTTAAAAATAGCGGCTCTGCTTTATATAAGACAAACCGATATTCTGAGACAAATATCGATTTGTATCATATAGTAAAAAAAATCACTTTATAATATATTTGATACTTTTATTAATCTTGGTTCTTTGTAAGAATGATTATATTCGCTTAGTATAATAATTTTAAAAATATTATCTATTTATCTATGAAAATAATATAAAAAGTGTACTAAAAACACATAACAATATCGACTTTTTCGCCGATAAATACTACTCAAGTGAAGTTAGTCAACGGCCGGGTTTTTTTGATTGCTTAGTAATCGCATTATATTTACGAACATTTTTGCAAAACTACTTTAAGAGAAGCATTACAAAAAAAAACGCGAAATTACAAGGTTTCCTCGTTGAAATTTTATTTTTTCCCTTCGTTGCTTAAAATAACAATTACTTGGTAAAAATAGTTCCTTTTCTCTACAACAATAAGCTCTAAGCAAATTTTAGAAAACTTCTTTATTTATTTAGTAATAATCATTCTCTCGATTCATGTTTAGGCCAAAACTCTGAGAGACATGATTTGGGAGCTCTAATTTGTAGATTCTATTGAATATCGAACATCAAAAAAATATTTTTATCTCACAGATATCCTATACTTTAATAATGATAGAATACATTTTCGTTATACGCCTTTCACGTAAGGAAAAAAATTCGTCATAATTAACGACTGAAAAAAAAATGTCGTGTGTAAAATCGGTTACGGACGATAGTTTAACGTGACAACGTCATAACAAAACATTGCAAGCCGAATGCTCAAGCCGATCATGCCTTTCGCTCGTTTGTGTCACGCTCTCGCTCCGATCGTGCTCAGCTAGAACGTAACGGGACAATAAGTCATCCTTTTTCGTGTATGCAGCCGGCCTTCATCAATTTATTAGACGTTGTCACGTCAAAAGCTTCGATACAAGCCCAATATCTCCGAAGTTCTACATCATTTTGACGTAAAATTAATACCAGAATAATCATCAACATTTGATTACACTATACTATGATATGATTTTTAATTTTTAAATCGATACTATTATTTTTAGTTAATTAAATAAAAGTACCATATAATTCAATGCGCTGGCCACGTGAATTCAATACCGAGCGAGCGCTTGTCGAGAGTTGGACTTTATTTCGGGCGCTCCGTCTCGTTTCGATATTATCATAGTGTGCGCCAATTGCCTTATAGGCGCTGCTACTTTAGCCTTTGTTCCGAAATACAACTCAACTACGATCGCAGTTTTTGATCGTTGGAAAACGTACAGTATATTTCCATTAGTATATAGTTCGCATATTATTATTATACCAGATAGTTAACTCATTGTAGTTCTTTTGATTGTTATTGGGCTTTCTTACCAGTCGGAATGTGGAAAAATAAATAAGTATCAATGTGTCACTAAGTGTAAAAAAAATATATTCTAGCTCTAGAGAAAAAATAATGGAGAATAAAAATGTCTGCATGCTTGCCATGTGGACTGGCCTAGATGATGCAGTAAAAGTACCAAAAATCTACAAAGACGAAACATTTCGTATTTTGAATATGTTACCCAAGTTACAAGCGTTTTATAAAAAGTTTACTACTAAGTATTGTCTCGAGATAAGCTCGGTCAATTCCGTTGCGGCAAATATTTTTATGATAAAAAATATGGTAATTGCCTGTAAGTACCGATTAAAAAATATTAGTTACAGTTGGTTATCTTATTTATTAAAACAGGTCGTAACCGTACGATTTATTTGTAAATACCACTATGCTACCGTTAGTAGATATAATCGATTATTAGGCCTCTGCCTCGAATCTTGCGGGCAGCGGAGCGACGGCGACGGCGGCGCGGGAGCGGGGCGGGCAACGCAGACCCGTTCACGAAACTAGCGGGCAGATCGCGCGACACTATAGCGGCGTAGTGATGTGTTCATGGTTGTGTTGTCGAGATGTTTGTTTTTATTTGCGAACGAAATGTCTGAACAACGGCGACAACATCTTTTTGATTCAAATTTATTTCTAACGCTCGATTTACAGTGGGCAAAAGAAGAAGTGAATCCCTACTACTTATAGGGCAAGGAAAAGAAAAGCCGAGTTTTATCGAAATTACGAAGAACAGAGACAATGTCCCGACAAATTCTACGACTACACCAGAATGAACGTAGAAACTTTTGACTATATTCTTGAAGCTATCAAGGGTGATTTAGAGTCTGTATTCAGTTCGTTTTTAATTTCTTCCCATAACTGGTTAACTACTTTTCTATTTTTATGGTTCACATCTTTGCTGTTCCATATCGGTGTTCTCTCAAAAATTGCTGAAATAATTTGCTCCTGCACGTCCGAGGACATTTCGAAACGTCACAAAAATTAATTGCACAGCACTGCAATGCAGACGTGCGGGCGGTCACCGCTTGACTAGAGTAAACCGCTCGTTGCCCGCCCTGCGCCGCTGTTTTCGAGAGTCGGTCCATTTGATTTTACGCATAAGATCCTGCCGCACCCGCGCCGCCGCCGCTGCCGTCCCGCTGCCCGCAAGATTCGAGGCAGAGGCCTTACCAACATCGGTTAACAATCGATTAGTGCGAAACAATTAAAATATTTATGTGTACTTATTTCAACATTAAGGCTCATAAATAATGAACAATATGTCAAAAAGATTATAATCAATTAATTAGATAACATAAAAATGACACACCAATAATTATCCATCCCCTGAACTTCATCCTAAGAAAACTTGTATAATGGAAGATAAAGATCATTTAGTCGCTATACTCACAGTATCATAATGCAAGCGAGTGAATAACTAATATGAAATAAAGTATCGCTCGCGTAGGTTTTCGCCCGCTCGGAGCGTAAAATACCTAAATTTGCGTAACGCCGAAATGTAAGAAAGAGGGCCTTCAAGAGATTGTGATTTAAATTAAATATAACGCAAGGAACATAAAATTAGACAGTAAACAAAACCGTCAGTTCATTTTACACCGAACACATTATGTACGCGTCGGCATTTTACTTTAAAGTTTTTATTTGAGTCAGTACATGTACGGACCCCAACAAGGCCTAGTGTGCTAAACACACCTAACATTTGTAAACATTTTAAAAATAAACATTTTGTGCATAAATTGTGTTTTAAGTAGCATTTACATCAAAGGGTGTTGAATATTAACCATTTTCAGTACACCACAACCTACTAATTATATATTTTATTTCGTTGCAGGTTGCACTGTAGTAACATCTAAGTTACGTGAACATAACACTTTTTCGTAATTATAAAAAATATTTAGAGAGGTACATACAAAAAACCCAACGCAATTCACCCAACCACAAAAAATCACAGTGACCCTCTCTGCAAGAAAGGTGATTTAAACTCACGTTTTTTTAAAAATTCGCCCACTCGCTCTGCCGAAACTGCCCACTATCTTGTTGTACGCGAGCCGACCCCTCGTAGTCCACACCTCGCTATATATTACGTACATTGTACTACTTAGCTAAATGATAAACATCTAATATCTCAACAGAGAGCATTTTGCATGAACTAGTCCATCTCAGTGCGGATTAGAATGCTCTTTTACTAACGAGCGCTTCATTTTCCATGGCGTCTGTTATCTTTGACATACGTCAAAAAGGAATTCTGTCTTGGTTAACAAGTGTTAACTAATACAAAATTTGATCTTTTGATAATTAGTTAATTTTCAGTGACTGAGTGGCAACATGACATGTCTAAAATTCACACAAAATGCTTATATTCAAACAAGCTTTACATAGACAGAAAGCAGCAACACTGATAAGGAATATAATAATTGAAATATAATATATCATGCCTATGGGAACATGCTAGTTTATATAATTATTTCAAGTGCTCTCTTATACTGCATATATTTTTTTTTTTATAAATATACATAACGCTATCATAAATGTTTGAAAATAGTAAATTTGTTTCTCGCGATATGCTAAAAGCGATTCCTCAAACTCGGATACACATATGGGAAGATTACTAACTGATACTTAAATGAGTAATAAATGAATTTTATTATTTGCAAAGATCCAAAGTTCAATTTATTGTATATTAAGCATTATTTCTGTTAAAAACGTTGTGGCAAAATTTGTGGTATCAAATGGATTAAATATTCCAATAAAAAGGAAATATTGCGTAAAATACAATAGTATTTCAAAACTAACATTTGTTTCACAATACAAGCACTAGACATTGCCGCCTTTTACGGCCTGTAATTATTGGTCTACAAGATATTTTAAACATAATAATCTGTGAAGAACCATCAATAACCATTAAGATCAAACATAATATATATATTTACAATGGAATGGAGTTAAACAGCGTAAAATTTAAGCCCTAAAAGATTTTTTCTGGTAAATTTTTCGTATAACGATATATACGCACTTGTCGGATCGGTCGTTAGATGGTTTGCTGTCCCGGCCAAGTATGATACGCATGTGCGTGTCGCGGTTGAAGTGCGTATCCGTTAGCACGGGCTGAACTGAGGTCAGGCTCGGCGGTTGGGAGCCTGAAAACAAATAATTATTTCTACACATGTCTATGAAAACAAAAGTGTACAACCAGCCCATTTCAATATATTATGTAATATAAAATTAGATAAAATTCCATCGTTTTTATAACGTTAAGCCAAGCTGCAGCTATAATATTGTTGTAGCAAGAATGGGCTGGCTCGATCAGTGAAGGACCACGATCTCACAGAACACCAGCGCAAAATAGCAGCTTAATACTGCTGTATTTCGTATGGTGAGTGTAGAGAACTGGAGATCTTTTTAACTGGAAACGAGGAATTCCATTTTAGTACTCAGGGGTGACAACGGATCTGTATTTTGATCCTTAATCGAGAATAGATGTAGATGTCTATGGACCACAGCATCCACTTACCATCAAGTGTACTATGTGCTCGTTTGTCAACTAAATTCAATTAAAAAATCTAAAGCATCATTCTTTATACGTGTCCAAGACACCGAAGCATAATTTTCTTATCTTGGTCACCTACTTCTTGCAAACATCACTTTTCCCTTATGACACATTTTTTCACTCTATCATTTAGAGTCAACTTCTTAATGATTTGCTTTATGCTTTCTTATATCGCAATTTGTAAGCAGCATTTAAAATGAGATTTTTAAGCAATTATAATAATATAATATTCGCCTGGGTAGAGAAAGGTTCCATATTGAATTCACTACATATTATGTCGCATTAAGTTTTGTAAGCATATATTATATTCTCACCGAAAACTGCTAAAGGTTGTGTCGTAGGACTACAAATGTCGCTGACGGGACTGCGTGGCGGCGACGCGTACAATGGACTAGTGCTCTCTCGCTCGCCCCCACTGTATCCATGCCTCTCTTCGCGTCTCCTGTCCCTCTCGCGAGCGTATCCGTGTAGTTCCGCGTCACGTTCATTTGCTATGTAGCTTCTGAAAAATATGAAAATAAATTTACGAGGGCTGCACTAAAAGTATCGGGAATGGAATATTTCCACTGTTCCTGTCATATTAAAATCTTTTAATTGAAAACTCCTTGGTTTTAAAAATTGAATACCATTTATTTATTTAAAAAAAAGATTCTCGGTCTTGTCACAAGGTTCTGTCAAACTTGTTTAGTCGTTGAGAAAATGGAATTGACTCGAAAAAATTCAAGAGCGATGATTTATTATGACTTTCGAAGTGGTTTAACACAAAAACAGTGTGTTCTGTTAGCCCATCCAAAGCCACAATTTATCGCTGGTTTGCTGAATTTCAACTTGGACGTGTCAAGCTGTGATGATTCCCGTCAAGGTCGTCCAAAAACTGCAGTCACCCAAGAAAACGTTGATGCTGTGCGTAAGCACAGGTCGTTTCTGAACTCCGTAAAGAGAACTGCAACCGCCGCATCATCCTCCATCACGAAAATGCGAGTTCTCACACCGCACACAGAACAAAAGAGTTTTTAGAACAAGAAAACATAGAATTATTAGACTATCCACCGTACAGCCCCGACCTAAGCCGTAATGATTTCTATACTTTCCCTAAAATAAAGAATAAATTGCGTGGACAGAGATTTTCATCACCTGAAGAAGCTGTGGACGCCTACAAAACGGCCATTTTGGAGACCCCAACTTCCGAATGGAATGGTTGCTTCAATGATTGGTTCCATCGTATGGAAAAATGTGTCAAATTTCGCGGAGAATACTTTGAAAAGCAATAAATACATTTTTAAATAGTAATGTTGTGTCACTTCCTTGATTCCCGAAATTTTCAGTGCCGCCCTCGTATCAGAAAAATGACCGAACATATGAAACATATTCGTACCTCACGTTTAGATATTATTATTTAATTATTAAAATATTTATCAAATTATTTGCCCCCATGTGAAAGACTCATCAGAGAAAATTAAAATAAAGCAAAAAAAGTAGCCTTCCAAACGTTGGTACGTTTGTTTTGGTACGTACGTTGTGTTGGTACGTGTTACGAGCTTAGGGTTCGTGACAATAAAAACTGTCGATTGAATTACCAAATTTAACACTTTAATTCACTTTACACTAATTAAAACTTAAAAGACACTAATAATTAATCACACTAATTCACTTTACTTCGCTCCGAAGCTTCGCTTGTCTCGTCAAATTCAATACTGCCCCGACCGCGTCTTGCAGCGCCTTTAAATACACATTTTTCACCAAAATGTCCAGAATATTCAAGTAAATACGCGCGCCAACTGACCAGGCGCAGAAAATTCGAGTGTGGGCTTCCAGAAAGCTTAATTCTTCTGTTCGATACTAGATGGCGCTGTTGGTCGAAAGTCAAGATTGACATTTTGTGGGAAGCCCTCCTCGCTCTGGTGTCCGACACTAGATGACGCTAGTGCCGGATACAAGACGTTAACTTAGGCGCGCAACAGTACGTTCGTACGTACCACCATAGGCAAACCTTCTTGCATATCCATGTGGAGCCCGGTATTATATACTATTTGATGGATTAGTGACTTACTGTAAACTGAAAGTTACAGGCTATATACGTCCCACTGCTGAGCTCAGGCCGCCTCTCATTTCTGAGAGGGTTTTAGGGCCAGGAAATATACACCGCGCTGCCCCAATGCGTGATGGCGACCTTCACGTCTCCTTTCTTTCATTAGTGATTCTTTCTTTTTTTCTTATTTCTCAGATACGCAGGTTTCCTCACGATGTTTTCCTTCACCGCCGAGTACGTGGCACTTAAAATTGCTAAATAATTTCATTCGTGTGATATTACCTGAGTTTAGAGTCCTTCTCAACCACTTGATGCTCTGGTATAGGTTCGTCTCGCTCTTTTTCTCGTCTACTTCGTCCACAACGTGCAACTTGTTGAGCAAATGACAGGGATAGGTTTGTTCGATTAGCCTGGAAAATGAATTTGGATTGTTAAAATTCTTAACACTGGTAAAAAAAACTTTTTGTTATAAAATTGAATTTACAAACGATCTTGAAGTCCAACTCATGATAAGTGGCTACTGCAGCCTATACCTACTTTAAACAATAAAGGCTACTGGATACGTTGTCACTCATGAGAACTAAGAATGCCTCACAGCCTGTAATTTAACTGGCTCTCTAATATAGGTATAGAAAAGGCATACCGTCTAATAAAAAGCTTCAGATATAGACTTTGACAAAGCAATGTAAAAGTTGTTAGTAATTCTTTATTCAAAACAATTTTTAAAAGGGAAATACAAGGGAACGTTTTTATGTCAGAGTTTCATGTCTGGCTCGAAGGACCACTCACAAAATTGAATGCAAGTTAAAATTTTCATTTTATTTTATTTGTAATACGGAGTCATAACAACAAGAGCGAAGGCAAAGATCAGAGAGAAGTAAAGTAGAAAAAATGGGGATGTTTCAAATTCATCAGAAAACTACGCTGTAGATTCACTGATCACCAGTTTAAAAAAATAGTGATAATATCTTTGTATGTAGGATAATAACAGATATATTAAAGGTATGTGGAGCGCACTTGTTTAAAACTTTCTATAAAATATATGTTTGATTATTACCTTGTCGTTGTGGGGCAAGTCGTGGTCAGGTTGCTCGTGCGATCGTGCCGACCCACCCGTTAGATTTGACGAGGACTTTGTAGAGTTTGAACTGTGGACGCTCCGCCGTTTGTACTCGGGTGAAGCTGCTGTATTTTATGTACAAAATAATAAATGAGAAATGCTGCTTTAATTCCAATGAACATAATAATTGTCAAATAGTTTGGAAAATCCAAAAGGGCACGGCTCATGAGAGTTTTTATTTTTTTCATCAAAATTTATACAACGAACAACACAGAAAGATATAAATCTGATAACAACTACCTATAGGGATCGCCGTGAGGATAGTTGGAAACTTATTCAGAAAGACTTATTTCATTTCTTTGTATATATTTCTTTGAAACGTGAAGACAAAAAAGTGCTAACTAACTGACAGCTATACTAATAATTTTTTTACTACATTTTGTAAATATAACTAAACAAATGAATACAAAAATACGCTGACTTTATAATTTAATAATATATCTACTTTTCTAAACATCTCTTTATATTGGATATAGTGTCTAAATTGAGACATATTAACAATTATATATTGCAAAATCGTCACATAGCGGCATGTCGACAGTAGAGCACTCCAACACGCTCGCGTATTGTGAAGCATGCAATATGTGTAGCGGTGTACGCAAATATAAGGCAATTATAGGAGATAAAATATATGCATATAATCTAAATCTAAAATCTATAATCTAAATAAAATATATGCATATATTTAAAATACATATTATCTATTTAAGATTTTAGGATATGTTCAATAAAACATAGAGTATGCGTGTCATCATCAACATTCTCACCTGGGCGAGGACGTAGAATTTCGTCGACTGCTGGTGTGGGGAGGAGCGCTGCAGAAGCTGCGGTTACTGCTAGTGCAGTGGGTGCTGCAGGGGCTGCGGGAGCGGCGGGGACGGCGGGGGCTGCGGGGGCGGAGGGCGCGGCCCAGCGCTCCAGCAGGCGGCAGATGTTGGCGTGCCCCGCGCGCCACGCCACCTTAGCAGGAGTACGACCTGTCCATAAACCATAAACACGCTATAAAACGATTCATTTTTGCTCTACATTTTTAATAAAGGATTCCAAAAGAATGAACAGCCTAAAGTCGTACATCGTTCATGACGTTTTGGCGATTATAATATTTTTTCCCCGGTGAATAACACTAGTGCCCTTCAATTTTAAACGAAAAATGCACAGTAAAAATAAAAAAATATGATCAATGATCAGATTGGTCTACAAAATGTTTTCTGTTCAAGAACTTTATTTTATATGTATTACTTCTACGTGGAAATAGATGGAAATAGATTTTTCGCGCGTGGACAAGAATAATGTGATTATTCGAGTGATGAAATCTCCCCAAAGTAATCCTTTAATGTAGCAAGCACCTTTGGGTAACTATCCCGGCGAGCCGAGATATTTAGCCCTGCATGTAACGACCTCTGGACATGCCAGCAAAACGTGGGCCGCCGTTTCTTTCTACCTCATACATGCCCTACTCAGAGGATTATTTACATGGACATATTTTTGATATATATAGTTTCTGTAATGTTTTCAGACTAGTCATCAGCACTGGACAGGATAATAATAAGTGTTTGCGCAAGCACAGGTGCACTCTATATTTCTTTACTCATAGTCTGATGGCTCGGCAAACTGACACGACCTAAGAGAAATTAAACGTAGGATCATCGACTCGACGAGTTTCCGAGGCACGGTAGTGAAACTCCACCAAATTTGTTTAAAATATTTCCTTACAGTGACATGAAAGAAACGTAAATAAACACGAATGAATATGAATGAATTCATTGTAAATAATTCACAGTGTATGAACCATTTAAGCGTGCTTTGTAGCATTCGTCGGAGGGGTCTGTATTCCGCATTGGAATTATGATGGGCTATAACGATGATAATGAACCGCTTAATATTATCTTATATTGTATGATATGATATTAAGAGATTACATACAGACCAAATGAATTCGGGTTCCTACATAAAATAAAATTTTAAGTATATAGATCGAGTGGCTAAGTAATTCTAAAACATTAGAAAACAAACAAAAACAGTAACACCTTATTATTTATAGTTTCATAATTGAAATACAATATCTTACCACAGTGGTCGGCTTGCAAAGGGTCGGCACCGTGTTGTAACAGCCATAGCACGCACTCCTCATGGCCTTCTTGCGCTGCTATACCTGAAATAAAATCAGAAAATAAATAAAAATAAAAACGTAGTCTTTTACAGCATGTTTAGTATCAACAATTAATACATATTATTTGAATGAATATAAATAATATTCACATTGTTACCTATAAATAGTAATTAATATGTACCGAATGTGTTTGACAGTTAACACATTCGGGTCAAAATTTGTTACAAACAATATAAAATAATCCTTAAAAAGTCTATGCATTAATTTATGAATTTTTTATATTTTAGAAATATATCGTTCTACGTTATAATTATTTTATTATTTAATGTCTAAGTAAAAATCGTTTGTTTAGCAAATCATTCGTATAACAATGAAATTGTCATACATGAAGTGCTATATAAGATTAAAAATCAAACAAATCTAAACAAGATGTTGGTATTGTTTACAGATCGAAAGTTCAAATATCTCAAAAGAAGTATTTCATGCTTTTTGGGTTAATTTTGAAGGATGTAAGTTGGCCGAGAGTGGATGAGTTTTTGTTTAATAGTGTAAACCACAAAAGATGTTTATAAATATGAGAGAGTAGTGACCGAGGGGCGTGGCACCCTGCGTGCAGACAGCGGAGGGCGAGGCACCGTGGCGCAGGAGCGCCCGCAGCGCTGCCGTGCGGCCCCGCCACGCAGCCGCGTGCAGCGCCGTGCGCGCGCAGCGGTCGCGCCCATCCACGCGCGCGCCACCTGCGGACCGCCGACGTTACCACTGCACCACTGCACTTTTATAGATGGTAGAGCTACGCTGCAGCTATATTATTATGGTTGTAGCATGAATGGCTCGTCTCGACCTAAGTAGGACCACGCTTTCACAGAATACCAGCGTAAATAGCAGTTGAACGCTGCTGTGTTTCGTATGGTAAGTGTAAAGATCCGGAGACCCTTTTTCACCAGAAAGGAGGCATTCCATCTTAGTCCTCAGGAGTGGCATCTGCATTTTGATTCTAACTCCAGGATAAATATAGCATATGGGCCACAGCATCCACTTACCATCAGGTGAACTGTGTGCTCGTTTCTCACCCTTATTCTATAAAAAAACTCTAACATATCTGCTGGTGCTGGTGTGAACATATCCACTACCCCTTATCGTCCCGTGGGTGTCGTGAGAGATGACAGAGGGAGACTGGAACAGGAGATGGACAACAGGAACATCTACAAGGGAAGTTATAGCCTATGTTCAGCAGTGGACTTTTATGGATTGTGATGGATATTGCAAAATTGGACCGAATACTTATTTATTTTTACAAGCACTCAGTGCTTGTTCGAAGTTTTTTCACGCATATTCTTAACTGACTATCTGAAAAAGTCTCGAATCCTAGTCCTTTTTTTGTAAAATTCGCCCCCAATATGACCGATAATCACACATGTCTTGAGCTTCTGTTTTCTGCTTTACACACATTTATTAACCACTGGTATCCGCACGCAATACCGTAATCCTTTGAATTTCACTACAAAAACAACGTAAAAAAACATATCTTCCCTTTTTTTCTTTTAATATCGTACCAAGTATATCCTTTAAAGTTTTCTTATATTTACGCAAACACTATACATTCTTACATATATAAAGCCTTTGATGTCATCTCCTCTTCGTCCATTCCACACAAACAGAAATTCTCCTGGCAAAGCTTGATATCATACGTCGCTTTCTGAATCATTCCTGGCTCAGTTGTAATAGCGAGATTACATAGTATGGCTTAACTAGGCAGCTCAGAATCGGGTAAACACCTCCGCAAAACTCAAAAAAATCTGAACATAACTAAGCGAGTTACAGACTACGTAGATGCAATAAAATTTTATCCTCGTATGAAAACTTAACTTTATGAAAGTATCACACACCGAACACGATAAAAATATATGTAATGATATATTCAGAGGAAATCCTTCAAACTTACTAGACTTGTTTTTTGGTGCGAATTGTTTATACAATATTACCTACAATGAGTTGGCGTATATTACTTCTAGATTTGCTAGACATCTCGTCAAAATAAGAATCAAATTTTTATATGAGCAGATAATATTGTCACCATCTTTCGATATATGTTTTCGCTGCTTACAAATACTTAACGATAAAATATCAAATTATCTGCACAGTGTGTGTTAGTAGTAGTAATCTTATCGTATCTGCGTCGTTGGTCTAGTGGTTCGAATCCCGGGTCGAACCAAAAAAAACTAATGTTTGAGTTTTTCCGTCAAGAAATTCTCAATAATTGCCCGGAGTCAGGAAGTTGGCGGTGTCTCACCCCGGTGCCTCGGAAAGCACGTAAAGCCGTTGGTCCTGCGCCTGATCTCTCTCCCGGTCGTGTCGGTTTACCGTCCCATCGGATTATGAGAATGAGGGAATAGAGAGTGCACCTGTGCTTGCGCGCACACTTGGGCACTATAATCCTGTCCTGCGCCGACGGCTAGCCTCCGCTGAGGCAGGCCGCCGCGGCCGAAATTCAGTCTGGAGGACATTATCGTAGCTGCGTAGTGTGTGACTCACCTTATAGTCTAGCAGTACCTGGAACCATAACTATAGTCTTGTTACCACAACCATGGTCACCGGCGGGACTGAGATGTTTGACGTCCCAATGTCATTGTTAGCCCGGCTACCTTCAGTTTTTGAATATTAATTTTTTGGTCCGATTTACCAATATCAATCTTATTATCTTTTAATTTTGTTAACCACCTTCACTCTCGAAATCTGTCTGGACAGTTAGCCACCACTTTTAAAATATTTCTGCCGACAAGAGACTGCCAGGTTTCAGTTTGAAGAGCCAGTATCATTACAGGGAAAGATGATATTTATCTTGGTCATCAGAGCCTACTAAGAAATCTGTAATATTTGTTTGACATTGGCTGCATGTGTTCGTGTACTACAGTAGCAACTTAGTTCAGTTCTCTGTAAATTGTCTGCAATACTTAATCATTTTATTTGAAACAATAATAGCATGATATAAAAAAGAAACTCACCGACTGTTATGAGTAAGTTGACCATTTCTGTATGCCCTTGCCACGCGGACACGTGTAATGGTGTTCGGCCCTGCAAAAAATTTTTTTGTATTACTGTTAAAATATTGAATACCTATTCGCGAGATTGGCATGCATTTTCATATAATTTGTAATTTTGTGTAATCAATAATAAATATTAAATGGTAAAGTAGGCTGCGTATTTAACAATTGCTATTAATTTAATTCAGTAATATAAAGACTTAAAAGAATCTTATTTGTGTTGTTAGACATTGCCGCAATGGTTCTAACCAGCACAATAAGGCAGAAAGCATTGTTGTCAGTAGCCACGAGTTAAGCTTGCTTAGTGTGGGGCCATAGGCAAATGAATAAACAATTGTTAAGTCTGAAAATGACGAATCAAGACTACTACATAAATTGTGTGTTTACTCTACATTTGGAAATAAATACATTTTGTATTGTATTTTGTAATAAATGTTCAACATGTTGAGCAACCCGTGTAGTTAGTGGCGGCCAAGAACACCCACTACGCCATATCTTCATGCGGGTGTCGTAAGAGGGACAGAGGGAAACTGAGGCTGAAAACGGGCAGCAGCACTTTCTGATAACAGCAATATAACAATAAAAAAACTGCGGTCACTGAAGGTCATACAGGTATACGCACTAACGTCAGCACATCCCGATGAGGAGGTGGAGGAAATGTATGAGAATATTTCTAGAGCCATCCATTCCTCCAAAACGCACTATACGCTATACGGTGTTAATGGGAGACTTCAACGCAAAACTAGGCATGAGGTAAATCGGTGAGCTTATGGTAGGGAAATTTGGAATAAGGCAACGAAACCCACGGGACCAGCAGTTGGCCGACTTGGGGAAATGGGACAATGAATAAGGGAAGAAATGGGGAAATGGAGTAAGGGGGCTCTTTATGATGTAATCTTTCTTCGAGAAGCGGATCTGGATCTCCCACAGAAGTGGATCTGGTCAAGCCCCAACGGTTCGACAAAAAATGAGATTGACTTCATTATGACCAGGCGACAACTGTTCAGTGATCGTGAGGTTGAAAACTGGCAGTAATCACCGAATGGTGTGAGGCACACTGAACCTAAACGTTAAGTTGGAGAAGTCACGTCTAATGAAGTCAACGCACCGTCAAGTTCAGAAAAATTCCAGCTCGAGTTACAAAATCATTTTCAATACCTAGAAGACTGCAATATCGTGGACGATGTGAATGACAAGCTTGTGGAAACTGTCCATGCGGTCGGAGCTAAGTTCTGCAAGACTCGCAACACAAGAACACAAAAACTCTCTGATCACACTCTTAATCTCATGACTTTTAGATGGGAAATGAGACTCCAGTTTTAAGCAGATTTGACAGCATACAGGCAACTGAATAGACAAATCTCCTGAGGTACTGGATGCGTTGCAGCTGTTTGTGCCTGATAAGGCGGTGGTTAATCGTCGCCCACATCCCATCTTTAAGGTATGCGAGGACAACCTGAGCTGAGCAAATGCTCAGGTTTGCGCCTATGTCACGTGCCTTGAAATTATTGAATATTATTTCCAAAATAACAAACCACTGCAGCCTGGCAAAGTACACAGAAAAGGGCTGTGAGATATTTTTATAATTATTTTTTTTAATTGTAATAGTATATATTTTTTATGTCAGTTTATCAGTTTATGTTTGGTTTTGTACAGTATTGTCTTGGTCTTGTACTGCTATGGTGCTGTTATTGATTGTGTAATAGATAAAAAATAAAAATAAATGAATCTTCAAATTCATGCGACGGTATTTACGCAACTTCAACACAACACGTATTGCAGAAGCGATCGAGCGGAACCAGGGCTCTAAAGTTTTTCCAGAGATCTGTCTGCCAGAAAGAGCTAACTGTAGAAGCTGAAGACCGAATGTGACAGCACTGTTTCCGGGTGACCAGAGGTTTTGACATCAGTCTGAGCGAGATTAGAATGGCTCTCCAGCAACTTAAAAACGGCAAGTCCCCGGGCGAGGATGGAAATTACAGCGGATCTTCTGAAAGCGGATGGAAAACTGGTACTTGATGTCATTCAGAAGCTCTTTAATTCCGTCCTCCATGGTGGCACTACTCCGGAGGCGTGGAGCAGAAGTGCGGTGGTCTTCTTCTTCAAGAAAGGCGACCACGCTCTCTTGAATAACTACAGACCGATTTTACTACTGAGCCGCGTTTACGTGCTCTCGTACTCTCTCGTACTCGACGACTTCCAGCCTCCCGACGTAGCCGGTTTCCGAAAAGGCTTTAGTACCTAAGACGACATACATATCCTTCGGCAAATTGTACATAAAGCGAGGTTTAGATTAGCAACAAATCTTGCAGAAGTTGACTTCTGCAAGTTATTCCTACCGTGTAAACAATCACGTCAGGCTCACTTTCCCAAGTTTTGTAACTTGCAGGATTTGCTGCAAGTCGCAAGTGTAGACACTATTTTGAAACTTCTGGCAGTAACTTGCGGTTTATTTTGCTTGCAAATAAAAGTTTAAAGTTGCTGAGCAAGATGTCAGTTAAAAAAGTTTGGACGCGGGATGATATTGTGCGGCTGAGAATTATGGGATACCAAATGTTTATGCAGTTTACATTATTTCATTCTGATGAAATTTTGTAACTGCATAGGTTGTTCGCACCTGAGTTATTTTAATAGATGATTGTGGACAACAGTCCACCTGATGGTAAGTGGTTACTATGGCCCATAGACATCTATTATCATACGAAACACAGCAGCATTAAGCTACTATTTTACGCTGGTATTGTGAAAGCGTGGTCCTTCTTCGGTCGAGCCGACCCATTTGTGCTACAACATGGCTCCACCACGTATAAATGTTTCTTCTTAATACTACTAAATAAGGCTACTATAGCAGCACCACGTATTTTTCTACAGCTTGGCATGATTATTGATTTCAACTCTCTGAATTTGGATCCTCTGACTTGCATGCAAAAATATTGCCCTTACTAGTGTAAACGCTTTTCCAAGTACTTCCACAAGTTATTTTGCAGACCGCTTACAGAAGAAAATTGCGATAGTAATACTGCTGGTAGTGTAAGCGGTTCTGCAAGTACTTGCGGAATAACTTGGCAGAAGTTCTTGTAAATCTAAACTCCGGTTAAGACCAAGGAGTGCAATCTACCACTTGGCCTTGCGTATGTGGACAATGAGAAAGCCCTTGATTCCGTCGAATTTTGGGCGGTGCTATAATCGCTTCAGCGGTGCCAAGTTGGCTGTCGGAATATTGAATTGCTGAAGTGTTTGTACAGTAGGGCTACAATGGCTATCCGAATAGAGGAACAGAGTAGTAAACCTATCCTATTGCAGAGGTGTAAGACAGGGTGACGTTATATCCCCGAAACTCTTCACCGCTGCATTGGAAGACGTTTTCAAGCTTCTGGACTGGAAAGGATACGGTAATAACATTAATTGGCAAGGACATCACTCACCAGTTCAGTTTGTCGGCGACATAACCCGTTTGTGGCAGAATCGCTGGAGAACTTAAGCACTATGCTGAATGACCTCAATAGTGCCTCTTAAAGGATAGGTCTTAAGATTAACATGAACAAAACAAAGATCATGAGTAACGTCCATATTACACTGCCAGTATGCCGGTAGTTGTTGGGAGCACTAGGCTCAAAGTTGTTGACGAGTATATATACCTGGGACAAATAGTTCGACTAGGTGAGTCCAACTTCGTCCGAGAGGTCAATCGACAGATTCAATTCTGCTATACTCTATTCTTACTAACTCTTCACGGTTCGCATAATTTGAAATAATAATCATTTTTTGTTCATGGTCGTAAATCATCATTTAAAAATACACAATCAATCTAAATCTTTATACAATTAATTCACACACACAATCAACATATTGTTTTAAGACATCGTGCTCAAAATAATTAAAATTTTAAAAATAATAATATTTTACTGCAGTTTTGCGTTTACGTTCTATAGTTTTATTTTAACTGTTTTACATAGTGACGTGACTAAAAGAATCGTATAAAATCGATTACAGACAGATTGTTTTCGCGAGTGAAAATCTGTCAACACTGCGTCCACCTCGTGATCACGACCGCCATTTTGTTTGTCTCTTCAGTACGAGTGCAGAAGCCTTGTATACGATACGCGTGTTCAGTTTAGTTGATTTTGTGTTTTGTTTTTATTTCGTTCTTGTTATTGTAGTTGTAACTGTTTGATAATTCTTTCGTCGTTATTAAGTTTTGACTGTTATCTGATTTGTTTTTTTTTTGTATTTATAAACACTATGGCCGAAACTGAGACCACTAAAAGAACAGTGATGCGCAGTCAAATCATTTTTTGCGCAAATCCACTCTGGATTACATTCAGCGGTTTTTGAATGCTAATTTTTTCTGCTGCAGTAGCCCACGTGCTAGCCGCATACAGGATAATCGGTTCTATCACTGCTACATATATTGTCCTGATAATCCCCGGATTAAGACCCCACTCGATTTTAGCCGTTCGAGCAAGTTGCTTGTAGATGTTAGCGGCTTTTCGACAGACAAGTTAGTTTGTAGTACGCCTACAAGATTACTTTGAAAGAGAGTATCAGAACGGTGGTCCATTGTTGCCACTTTCACAAGTGTCTAACCGAGTAAGTGCAGCTCTTGGTATTAGTCGAAAAACTGTTTCCCGAATAAGTAAGGAAAAACATGGTAAAAATTTAATGGAAGATAACAAATTAAAATCGCCACTTAAGTAAAAAGTTAGACGATCTATAGTTACACATATCGACAATTTTGATAACGACGCCATTAGAAACCATATCTATGGCTACTATAGTAGGAACGAATTGCCGACTCTCGATAAATTGTGAACTGCCTCTTGGCGTTTAAATCTAAGAAAACCTGTGGAATACCACGAAGAGATGAATTTTGTTGAATTTAAGGAATGGTTTTGTACCTTATTGACCAACATGAATGAGCCATCGACTATCATTATGGATAATGCACCGTATCATTCAGTACAAATAAGTAAGCCTCCAACTTCTAGCAGCAAAAAAGCCGATATTGTGAAATGGCTGAATGACAATAATATTGTTGCTGACATGTCCATGTTAAAAGTTGAGTTGCTGCATTTGGTTGCTATAAATAAGCCAGCTAGACCAAAATACGTATTGGACGAAATGGCCAAGGAAGCCGGACACAATGTAATGCGCCTTCCACCCTACCATTGCCAATACAATGCCATAGAATTGATTTGGGCGCAAATTTAAGGCAAGAATTTAAACAAATCTTTTTTATAATTTATTTTTACCTATTTTAACATTTTATCTGTTGTTATATTAACACGCAAACCTTTATTTTAGGTTATGCGGCTCGTAAAAATACCAGCCCTCCGTTTACTGCAAACAAAATGCTGTCATTGTTGCAAGAAGCTTGTGATAGTGTTACTGCCGCCGAATTGGCAAAGTGTGGTTTTACGAACAAAACATTTGATTTTCGCTGATTGGGACAGACATACATATCGATGCATCCATAGATAACCAAATTATAATAAATACAGGGATTTTACAGACGAAGATGAGGATAATGACGACGATGCCGACCATTAAATATCGATTTCGGCTAGTGATGATGAATATGTTCCATCTTGATAAAAATATCATGTAATATTATCAAATTAAAATTAAAAACAGTTTTATAAATTTTAATTTGATGCTAATCCTTTTTCTGTCAATACGATTTTAATTTGTTCGTTATAGTAATCGAAGATCAATATCGTCAAGTATCGACTATAGCGGTTCTTTATTAGTACTCGATTATTAACATCTGTCAAGTGGGACTTAGTAATTGGAATAGAGTATAGGCAGCGCAGCTGGAATAGAGTATAGTTAGGGAAATTGCGACACATCTTGTCAGATATACCTCAAATCTTGAAAACGAGATTGTACAACACTAGTTTTACAATCTCATTTTCAAGCACAATCGCACTAGTGCGTCGCCAGTGATGGACTTATGGATTTGAGACGTGATGCTTCATTGCTGGCCGCATGAGGAAGCTCAAGGTGACTCAGCGAGCTATGGAGAGAGCATGCTCGGGGTTTCTTTGCATGATACACTTAGAAATGAGGATATCCGCAGTAGAACCAGAGTGACCGACATAGCCCAACGGCTAGCTCGAAGAAGGGAAAAAAGGTTCTCGAATGGCAGCCTCGTACCGGTCCACTGTAGGGCAAACCCCCTACTAGATTGAGTGACGACCTGGTAAGACATTCAGGAAGCCGATGGATGCAGGTGGCTCAAGACCGTGCTTTGTGGTATTCCTTGGGGGAGGTCTATGTTCAGTAGTGGAATTGTATGATGGACTTGTATAGAGGCTATAATGACGATGATGATATTTAGCTACAGTCATCATATGTGATCACCTCGGTGTCGCTGCAGTGCACGCTGGCGCCGGCGGCCAGCAGCTGGCGCGCCATGGCCAGGCGGTTGTCGAGCGCCAGCACGTACAGCGTGCTGCGCCGGTCAGCGTCCAGCGCGTCCACGTCCGCGCCGCGAGCCACCAGCGCCGCTACCGTCTCGAAGTGCCCCTCTAGCGCTGCCAACCTGCACAATACATAGAACGATTCTTGTCAACTCCAATACAAGTGTGCAACTGGATTTTGACGTGAATACGACATTTACTTCTATAGTGGAAGGCAATTCAGAAAACTAATGATAACAAAATCGAGGGATACAGCTTAGTGCTGCAGCTACATATCTATCATCTACTTCGAAATTTAACTGAGGAGTGTGAAATATTACGAGGGGCAGAGTGGGGTGCGCCGCCATTTTAATGTCGTTTCTTTACGTAAATGTGTTAAGGTTACAAAACACGGATGTGTCGATAACACAGCCGTACTCCTATTTTTTTTTGTAGAATAAGGATCACAAACATAATCCACTTCATGGTAATTGGATACCGTGGCCCATAGACATCTACATCTATCCTTTATTATGAATCAAAATGCAGATACTGAGGAATTAGATGAAAGGCCTCGATTCCAGTGAAGTTTTTCAGTTCTCGGTTGTCTATACTCACCACTTAATGAAATAAAGGTGTATATTTAGTAAGGAGTCCTACTACCAAGTGTTTTTCCATGTTAATATTCATTTTATTGAAAACTTGTTCGTCTAGTGGTCCCGGATTTGAATCCTACATTGGGCCAAAATCAGTTATGGGGTTTTTCTGACAAGAAATTCTCAAGTTAGGAAGTTGGCGGTGTTATACTCCCGTGCTTTGGAAAGCACACACGAGGAAATAGAGAGTGTACATGTGCCTGCGCATATACTCGAGCACTATAATCCTGTCCGGCGTAGATGGCTTGTCACCATGGAGACTGGCCGCCGTGATCGTAATTCGGTTGTGAGAACATGTGCGCATGTCTGCGTACGTGCGTGAGCGTGTCACGTAAGTATGCGCACGTGTGCATGCGTGTGTAATTTCATGTGTAACGTGTACCTAAGCGCGGTCTTGCCGTCGTGCGCGCGCTGGTCGACGGGCGCGGCCCAGCGGTCCAGCAGCAGCTGCACGAGGCGCGCGTGCCCCTCCTGCGCCGCCAGCAACAGCGCGCCCTTGCCGTCGTTGTCCGCCTCGTCCACCTGTGCGCCCGCCTCCAGCAGCGCCTCGCACACCTCGATGTGCCCTGAAAGAAGCCATTAATGAATGCTTTAGTAATCTTGAGCGCCACTGCTGATCGCTCGGCACTGGGTAGAGTTACCATCAGACCGGATTAATCTTGACTCCTAAAATCCAGCCAACACCGAACACAGGACAAAGGAAATAATCAGGATCTCAGTTAAGTTTACTATTCATATGAATAGTATTCAGTTCTCTACATTCACCATACGAAACACAGTACTCAGTTGGTATATTACGCTGGTATTTTGTGAGAGCATGGTCCTATCCCGATTGAGCCAATCATTAGCTACAACCACAGTTTAGCTGCAGCAAGGCTTTACCATGTATAAAAGTAAGTTTACTCAAACTAGTTTGGGCACAACAATCCTTTCTCCTCCCTCTTAACCAACAGTGTGATTATGTTTTAGTTACAAATAAGACAGTAACTTCTTATTTACCTTCAAAAGCGGCGTAATGTAATGGTGTCCAGCCAGAGTTGTCTCGATGGTGTTCGTCCAGACCTCTGTCTAGTAACTGACGGACCACTTCCACATTGCCTGTTGGGTAAATATACATATTCAAGATTAGATATTTCCTTATATATATATATATATATATATATATATATATATATATATATATATATATATATATTTGGTATTTTTAACTTAAATATGATTTATTGTTAAAAGATAAAATATTTAGATTGAAAATTTAGTAACATTTTTAATAAAATCATTTTACATAAATAAAATGCATGCGGACAAATATCGAGACTCCGAACTATTATTTAAATGCTAGGCAAGCACTTGTTCTATGCGGCATTTGAACCCGCGGCGTAGCTTCGTAGTCAAATGCTTGACCACTGGCTACTGCGCCAGCGTTACTGTTACGAACCGTTAATTCCGGTGAGGCAGTGAATAAGTTTTGTGTCTGTTACGCAAAAGGTCATCTTTCGGTATTTTTACTTCTCGGCAAATCTTGTATTCTCAGCCTTCTTTTCTTGAAGTTGTTTGCTGGTGTCCATCGGCTCCGCAGTATCCACTTACCATCAAGTAAGCGTCTAACTGTGTGACTCATAACGTTTGAAGAGAGAATACAAGGTACTATTATAAGATAGATTACCTTGTGCTGCGGCGGTGCTCAATACGGTGCGACCCTCTGCGTCCATGTTGTCGACGCAAGCACCCCAGAACAGTAACAGGCGCACGGTGCGCGCGTGTCCCGCGGACGCCGCCGCCCACAGCGCCGTGCGGCCCGCCGCGTCACTCGCCTCTATGTCTGCTTCCGCTTCCAGCAGCAGCTCACAGATCTCGCTGCGAACAAAAACAAACATATAGGCCTAGGCCACACTAAACGGAAACTCCGTCGCTGATCTTCCGCGGCGGAACGCTAATATATTTTATTGCATATAAATGACTAATAATGGGCACACACTCGGTCAGTCCTTATGCGGACCCGTTATCAATAATTTATATGCAATAAAATGTGTTAGCGTTCCGCTGCTGTAGATCCGCGACAGAATTTCCGTCCAGTGTGGTATAGGTATTATGGTTATAGCATAAAAGTAAAAATCGCAGGCATACAATTATATATATATATATATATATATATATATATATATATATATACTAACTATAACGTTTTGCAAATTACTGTAACAATAACTGTAAGAATTTTTGAAAATGACCGTACATCGCAGACGATCGTCTTAAATTTGATACCTATCGATGCCACTAAAATTGTTTGTTGCAATTTAAGTGTTCATTCATGAGATATGTTACGTACATTATTATTTTACCACGCGATCGTTGGTAAAAGAAATTACTCCAGTTCACTTTAAGCAAAGAAATTACACAGCCTACTTTTAAGTACAAAAATTTAGATGTATATTATTTCAAGAATAAGGGTGACAAACGAGCACAGTTCACAGATGGTAAGTGGACGCTGTGGCCCAAAGACATCTACATTTATCCTCGATTAAAAATCAAAACGTAAATGCGTTGTCACCCGTGAGAACTAAGATGGAAAGCCTCATTTCCAGTAAAATGGGTCTCCGGATCTCTACACTCACCATACAAAACACAGCAGTATTAGGCTGCTATTTTACACTGGTAATCTGTGAGATGCGTGTTCCTTCCCGGGTCAAGCCGACCCATTCATACTACAACCATAATATAGCTACAGCGCGGCTCTACCAATTATAACAATTAAGTTAGAATTGAAGATCGCGTTGAAACTTCATTTCATATACGAAGTTAACCATATGTTGTCGGTCATTGTTTCATGTTTGTAACGTCATTTCGTGCCGTGGGCAGTGGGTGTCTTAAAGACGACTATAGGAAATGCTAGATACATCTTATGGCTTCCGTTAGATGTCAGTCGGTATACCATTTCATTTACGCTAAACGTAAAATACTAACGCCTGCAACAGACAACAGCATCAAACCTTTTCGCAGGTATCAGGTACTGCTATCATAATCCCGATAAAGGCAAATTCCGATAAAGGCAAATTCTAGTTCCATCTGCGTACTTTTATGGACTGACAAAGATAAAATGGAATTTGAAGAACATGGTATACATTCCTCACACGCCATAAGACTGTATTAAGGGGAAATATAATCCCAAATGGTTTAGCAAGATCCTTCGTTATGCCGAAAATATTGCAGCATTAATTTTGAAATAAATATATGGTAAAGTTGAGGATAAATGTTAAGGATTATGTTAGACGAAAACACGATTTCGTAAAATTTTCTCGATAGAAAAAAATCCAAAGTTACCTCCAAAATAAACAATAAACCACTGTTATTCATAAAATACTTTAAATAAGATCATGAAACTTTGCATACTAACTGAACTAACTATAAAGCAGTGGTTATGTTATTTACTTTTTTTAAAATACCATTATTTTCACTTTAAAAAGAAATTACCTAAACTATCGGCCTTTTGAAGCGTGATTCCTGCCGCACGGTCACTTCGCTTCGGCCTTTGAACGGGGAGGTTGTGTCGCTTACGATCAGAATATACATTACGCAACAGGACGACGTAAAATTAAAATGGGAAATAACTGTAATAAAAATAAGAAGCGACTGGCTTGGCGTTAAGAAACAGGCATAAATATGATAAACCTAATGAAATAAGTGTCTAATGACCTTTCTACTTAGAGTATTAGTGATTACAAACATGTCGGTACATAGCATACGACGCGCGGGCAAGTGGGGACGAAATTAGAATTTGAGCTGACTTACTCTATCCCCTTAAAGTATATAAAAATATAATCATCATTGGTACTTACGTGTGCCCTTCAAAAGCAGCCACAAGCAACGGTGTTGCTCTATCTCTATCAGCCTTATGTACGTCAGCACCTCGTTCTATGAGCAGTGCCGCACAAGGCGCGCCCGCTGCACATAGTGCCGCTACTGCTAGTGCCGTTCGACCTGCATGCCAAAAATATTTATTCATATAATTTAGAAGCATCTGATAAACTGTTCAAATATCAAAGAATTTATACTAAAAGTCGTGTAGTGTTAACAAATAAGAATTCATTTATCACATACCGTTAGGTCATACGAGGAATTTTAAGGTTATGTCCTGGAAGATCTTGAGGTCTGCAATAATAGGAGCAATAACCATTTCGTTTAAACCATTAGAAAAGGATACCGAGATAATAGGAAATACTGTATACCTACTGTATTCTACCAAACGCGGCAAACAAATTGATTTCATAAGATTTCATTTCTTGTAAGATGCAGAACTCCTGTATGTATCGTCGGCGTGTTGTGTCCATGCCCATGTACGCGGCGGCGAGGAGCGGCAACCAACCTGATTCTGTAAGGTTATTGGCACGTACCGTCCGTGTGGTCGACGTCGCCTCCGGCGTCGAGCAGCGCGCGCACGATGTCGGCGTGGCCCATGTACGCGGCGGCGAGGAGCGGCAAACAAACTGATTCTGTAAGGTTATTGGCACGTACCGTCCGCGTCCGCGTGGTCGACGTCGGCTCCGGCGTCGAGCAGCGCGCGCACGATGTCTGCGTGGCCCATGTCCGCGGCGGCGATGAGCGGCGTGCGGCCCTCCGCGTCCGCGCGGTCCGCGCGCGCGCCGCCCGCCAGCAGCCGCGCCACAACCGCCTCGTGCCCCGACCACGCCGCCGCCCTGACGCACACCAACATTATGCTTCACTACACTCTCACTTGGATTTATAAAAACACACATGGATTTATAAAAAATATATATTTGTAATTCAGATTTAAATTTATAAAAGCTTTGCTTTGAATAAAACACTTCACAGTTGACTACATGTTTAACGGCATTAGAAACTTTTGAAATTTAAATAACACAAATTTCCCTGTCCCATATATCATTTAAGTATATAAATTTCCGCTGTTGAACTATTTTGCCTATATCGCGGATAGAGAAACTGTTAAATTGTAGCACGCCCACAGCCGCGGCCACCCTAACTCACACCAACATCATTCATATTATATACACACACACACACACACACACACACACACACATTTATGAAGTTTTGACGTGAATACATCTTTACATTTGCTTTTGTAATGGAAAGTAATTTAGGTAAAACTGACGATAATAAAATAGGGAAATAAAATTTTGTGTTGCAGCTACATATCTATCATCTACATCCAAAATTTTATTTTCTCGATAGCAAAAGGATCAAAGAATTCGTTAAGTGAGGACTGTGAAGCATCGCGTGATTATAGCTTCCAGAGACATTTCTGTACGAAGACTACTAGCCGTGCCGGAACACATATTATTGTATAGCCTTAGAAATCCTAAGGCTTTGTTTTTTGAATTGATTTACATGTTTACTTACCTCAAAGCTGTCCTGTTATCCGCATCTACGCAATCCACATCACAGCCATATTCAAGCAAAACTTCTACAACCTGAAATAAAATTTAATACCTAATTAATCGCAAAAATAATAAATGGTTCTTGTAACATCAACATTATGAAAAATGTTTTTTTACTTCTACAGAATTAAGATGTTAATGCAAAAGAGTACAAACCATCAGTTAGTAAACGAAAACTGTGGTCTATAAACATCTACATTTATCTCGGACTAAGAATCAAAACTTGGATGTGTTTGTCACTCCTGAAGGATAGGATGGGATGCTTCCAATTTTCGTCACTCACCCAATATATATCTGCCTTAGTGAGCCCATTGTAAATCTCCCTTAATGACCTAAAATAAATCTGCCTTAGTGAACCCATAGTAAATCTCCCTTAATGACCTAAAATAAATCTGCCTTAGTGAGCCCATAGTAAATCTCCATTAATGACCTAATATAAATCTGCCTTAGTGAGCCCGTAGTAAATCTCCCTTAATGACCTAATATAAATCTGCCTTAGTGAGCCCATAGTAAATCTCCCTTAATGACCTAATATAAATCTGCCTTAGTGAGCCCATAGTAAATCTCCCTTAATGACCTAAAATAAATCTGCATTAGTGAGCCCATAGTAATCTCCCTTAATGACCTAAAATAAATTTGCATTAGTGAGCCCATAGTAAATCTCCCTTAATGACCTAAAATAAATCTGCCTTAGTGAGCCCATAGTAAATCTCCCTTAATGACCTAATATAAATCTGTCTTAGCGAGCCCATAGTAAATATCCCTTAATGACCTGATATAAATCTGCCTTAGTGAGCCCATAGTAATCTCCCTTAATGACCTAATATAAATCTGCCTTAGTGAGCTAATAGTAAATCTCCTTTAATTACCTAATATAAATCTGCCTTAGTGAGCCCATAGTAAGTCTCCCTTAATGACCTAAAATAAATATGCCTTAGTGAGCCCATAGTAAATCTCCCTTAGTAATAGTGAAATATGTTTTTGAAGTAACAGTAGTCTAATGTCAGGGTACGAAACCCCGAACTCGAAAGATCGTGAATTCCTACCTAACATGAGCATTCTAAGCTTACCAGTAGTGGTTAAAGGGAATATTTGTACTATTAAATATAGTAGTAGTAGTAATATCAGTACTAATAGCAATGCTAGTATTTAAAAAAATGTGTAAATCTGTAGTAGTACATGATTCAAGCTAAAATGCCTTCCTTAATGACTCAATGTACATTTTACCTTAGTTAGTGACCAATTGTAAATTGCTTTACGCCCGAAATTAATAATGTGTCTCGTATTCAACATTAACCACAATATTGGATTGGGGCGTGTCGTTCGATTGACATCAAATCCGCATGCCAATAACTCAACTCGGCTATCCCAATTCTTTCTCGACGATAGATTTCAAGCAATCCGATCCCTCTTGACCGTTTCTTTTGATGAAAAATATCGATTGCATAAAACTATGTATATTAAGTGTGTTTAAAAAACAAATCTAATAATATATAAATACTTAAAAAATCGTTCAAAATTGTAGTTAGAACAAGTAATATTATGCTTAAGATTTTACGGAAATTATAATTTTACAGTCTATGCTTGGTATTAAAATTATTTATTTATTTGCTTTTTCAGGGAAACATACAGTACAATAAAAAAATACATTATAAAACATATAAAAGTAATCCTAAAACCAATGAAGTTTCCACAGATATCTAAAACAGATTAAAAGCTTGCAACCACAATATGTTTAAAGATTGAAAAAAAAAATAACTGAATGGTATTTATAATTAAAACATTAAGTACTAAGCATAAAATAAAAGTAATACAATACACACAACCTGTAGTGAAGCTACCAATTATAAATTAAGTTTTACAATATTCTTTTTATAACTATTATATTTAAGGTGAAAAATATCTAGTTCACAATGATTAAAACTATTTTACGGATTTTATCGCGTTTTTTTTTCTTACTTTTTATTTTTATTTTTAATTCCCGACGTTTCGGGCGCTTTCCAGCACCCATGGTCACGGGGGACTGAGATGACTGACGTCCCGATGTCATTGTTAAACCCGGAGTACCTTCAGCTTTTTTTAATTATTGTTTATGGTCCGATCTATGCAAAATGAACTGACTATGTCCTGAGGTCTTGCAGTGGTATGCTTGGGTTTAGTTTTAATTTTATTGATTATAGGATCCCAAGCAGGTGGTAGTACCCAGCCTCCTTCTCTATTGAAATTAGGATGTTTTTTAATTTCAATAGCCTCACGTATCATCCTTGGTAGGAATCGGTGTTCTTTCGCGAGGATTTGTGGTCTATCAAATCTGATGTAATGGTTGGGGCCGTCTAGGATATGATCACAAACTGCAGACTTCCTAGACGGCTCCAACCATTACATCAGATTTGATAGACCACAAATCCTCGCGAAAGAACACCGATTCCTACCAAGGATGATACGTGAGGCTATTGAAATTAAAAAACATCCTAATTTCAATAGAGAAGGAGGCTGGGTACTACCACCTGCTTGGGATCCTATAATCAATAAAATTAAAACTAAACCCAAGCATACCACTGCAAGACCTCAGGACATAGTCAGTTCATTTTGCATAGATCGGACCATAAACAATAATTAAAAAAAGCTGAAGGTACTCCGGGTTTAACAATGACATCGGGACGTCAGTCATCTCAGTCCCCCGTGACCATGGGTGCTGGAAAGCGCCCGAAACGTCGGGAATTAAAAATAAAAATAAAAAGTAAGAAAAAAAAATAAACGCGATAAAATCCGTAAAAGTAGTTTTAATCATGTGCAATGTTCGCGTAAATATAAGAAATCATTATAGTTCACAATGTTTTAAGTTAAAATTTTTACATGTACGAGATACAAAATTATTAGAAGCATACTTCGTTTTTACTTTAAGTAATGAAAAAAGAGGCTTTTTTCGTGCACCTAACCGGTGACACGCAAGATTCACTTTGCTTAAAAGTAGGGGTGAGTCGATGATATTATGTAGCAATTTGTACAACAACATTTGATCTCTTATATCACGGCGTTTTTCGAGTGTATAACTGTGTAAGCTATCAATAAAGGAGTCTACGGAAGAATCATATCACTTTAAGTGACGCAGAAACTTATTATTGATTGTTTCAATCATTTTAACATAAACTTTGTATTGAGGATTCCAACATGAAGAGCAATATTCAAGAATAGATCGCACCAGAGTATTAAATAGTATAATTAATGTTGTAGAGTTTTTAAAATCTTTTGAGATACGCATCACAAAACCTAGCATTTTATAAGCTCTTTGAGTTATTATATTAATATGTGATCTCAGTAAAAACTTACTATCCAACTGAACACCAAGATCACGCAGTTCATTTACTCTCTTTAGTAAATTATCGTCGAGCTTATAGTTAAAGAGGATTGGATTCTTTTTCCTAGTAAATGAGATAATATTACATTTCTTGATGTTCAAGTAAATATGATTTGATCACAGATCCTCTTGAATTAGATTACAGTCTTCTATAGATTTAATAGATCTGAAAATTTTCATATCAATTATGACATTATTTAGCTGAAACGGAACGTGTGACGTAAGGCGTCTTACGTTTGACATATTTTGATTTTAACAAGACATTTTGATTCCATTGCCAACTTCCTATGGATTCTGTTGCGACGTTTGAAACTTGACGCTGGCAGAATCCATAGAAAGTTGCCAAACTAGGAAAAAAAAGTGCGACGTTAGTTATTTCCGTGTAGCAAACTTAAAAGATTTTGCTTGACCTAATAGAAGGTAACAAAATAATAACCACCAAATGAACCAACGTCACAAACAACAAACTCAAAACTGAAGAGTGGATTCGTTTGGCAGAGCGGTTCAATGTTACAGCTAGGAATTGTCCGAGAACACCACAGCAGTTGCGTATAAAGTGGGAAAATTCAAAGAAAAATTCGCGCAAGCGTAACACCAAAATAACGATGAAATCTAACGTATGTATATATTTATTCATAGTCTAAGACTTTAAATGGCATGTTGTAAAATATCGTTAAATCTGTTAAATACTCTTATAGCAGACTGGTGGTGGTCCTGCTGATTAATATACCTCTAGATGACATATTAGGCCGAGTGACCAGTCTATTAGGAAGTACAGTCAATGGGTTTACTTCCTGATCCCCATTCCCAAAGGGTACAGTTTGGGAGTGATAAGGAAATCGCTTGGTTTGATGTTAGTAGTGGTGGTGATGGTGTAGTTGGAATAAGTGATAATGGTGAAAAAATTAGAAATGTGACGGTGCAGACACAACAAGTAGTAGATTCAAGTGAAACCACAATCTCAACACCATTATCTAACGAAACCGATACTGAGACTGTGGTCGCTGACCAAGTATTGGACCTGGTTGCAGCAGGTTGGATCTGGTCGCGCCAACTGGTGTGTACAGTGTAGCTAGCTGCGTCGCCTCACCTCGCTGTGGCCAGCCCAGGCGGCGGCGCGCAGCGGGCTCCAGCCATCTGCGTCAGCGGCGGAGGCGTCGGCGCCGGCGCGCAGCAGCAGCGCCGCGCAGCCCGCGCGCCCGCCTCGCGCAGCCGCGTGCAGCGCCGTGCCGCCGCACGCGTCCGTCGCCTGCGCCAGTTGCGGGTAGCGCTGTACACCACACAAAATGTAAGCCTTACAGATTACTGTGCTATAAACTATATACTAATTATGCACACCATACGTCCCCAGTAACATTACCGTTACACTATATTAAAGTACATTGCCGAGGCCTCCCCTATAGTTTGCCTCGTAGGCGATATTAACCATAGTTACCACGCTTGGCAAAAGGGTTCTCATTTTTAGTCGTTATAAGGTAGACGCTGCTTATTTCCGTCTGTTGCCTCTAAGACACCCACAGGGTTATATAGAGTAATAAATATTCGTACGCCGCCATTATACGGGTGTGTAACATCGAACACCGAACATTTATTATACCGAAACATTTATTATAAAACTGAGGTGACTAATAAATTTATAGTCCGGTCTATCTGACTACTGTAGCCTATGAACACCTGTTACCAATTTATAAACAAAAAAAGCTACAGATAAGTCATCATATCTAAAAACTAAGACGGAATCCCTCACAAGATCTCTATACCGTTTAGAAAGGAACTCAGCGGTTCAGCGACAGAAATAGATGTGAGGAGTACCCACCTAACCGGACGGACTCTTAAACAAAAAAGAAGTCCTACCACCTCCTAGCCTACTAAAAATTTCCTCAAAACTTATTATTTTCATTTAAATTATTAACAAAAATACTGTAACCAATTTGCAACTTCTAAAGTACTACGAACTTTCAACAAAATGGCGAGTGTTTCCTCATCACCACGCGTCGCCAGCTCGTGGACTGTGCTAGGATCAACTAGGATCGTTTCTTCTTGTTCTTCCGCGCTGCCTTCTTGGTTGTCTTCACTTTCTACTGGCTGCTCCGTCGCTAACTGGGAAGTGAAAGACGGAAGCAACTTTACAGTCCGTAATAAAAAAAAATCCCATCACTTTTTACATCACTTTGTACCTCCGTCATATAACGCAAAAATCTTGATCGTTTTCAGTAAACTACCTAATAAATATAATGATTTCTTATATTTACGCGAACACTAGACATTGAAATAATACTAGTTTTTACGGAATTTATCGCGTATATTTAACTTTTTAAATACCCGACGTTTCGAGAGCTTTACAGCACCCATGGTCACGGGAAGGACTGAGATGTTCAACGTCCAGATGTCATAGTTAACCGCGGTTACCATAGATTAAATTTAACTTTTGTTCCGATCAATACTGTATGAACTTATGGTATCATAAAGTCTTGCAGTTGAATGCTTGGGTTGGGATTTAATTTTATTGATTATAGGTTCCCAAGCAGATGGTAGCACCCAGCCATCTTCTCTATTGAAATTAGGATGTTTTTTGATTTCAATAGCCTCGCGAATCATCCTTGGAAGGAATCGGTGTTCTTTAGCGAGGATTTGTGGTCTATCAAATCTGATGTAGTGACGGGGGCGATCCTGTACACATAAGCTATATGTTCTTTAACGCGGGTTTTAATTGATCTTTTAGTTTGTCCTTTGTAGGAGAGACCACATTCACAATCAAGCTTGTACACTCCTATATCTTGCAGAGGGACATCACATTTGACTGATGGTAAAAATTTACTAATCTCCTTCGGCCGCTTGAAGTATGTTTTGATGGAAGCGCGCTTCAAGATGTAGCCAATCTTGTCAGTGACTCCTCTAACATATGGCAGTACAGCAGGTACACGCTCGACTGTGGCCGGCTTCACTAGTTCTCTGTGACGTAGGCGCGGGACCCGAAGCTTGTTGTCATGCAAAACTTGCTTGACGTGTTGGAGCTCGGCAGCCAGGTGTTTACTGTCACAGATCCCTCGTGCTCTCTGAAACAAAGATTTACCCACGGTAGCTAACTGTGAAGGATGGTGGTGAGAATCACCGTTTAAATATCTATCTGTATGGGTCTTTTTTCTATACACAGTATGGCTCAAGGTGTTGCCAGGATTCCGAATTACTAACACATCTAGAAAAGCTAAGGATTTGTTTGCCCCTAACTCCATTGTGAACTGGATTTTAGAATTTATAGAGTTAAGATGGTCTAAAAATGCAGTTATTTTATCTAAAGGTAGATTGTGAAAGTGTCGTCTACGTACCGCTTGTAGAATCTTGGATTTATGGGAGAAGTAAGCAGGGCTTTCTCCTCAAAGTCTTTCATGAATACATCAGCGACAATGGGAGATACAGGTGAGCCCATCGCCACACCATCTATTTCCCTGTAGAACTCCTCCTTCCACAATAGGTAGCCAGATGTAAGGCAGTGTCTGAGTAATACTGCATATTCTACGGGCATGTTGTTTTCTTCCAGCCTTCTAGTTACAATTGAGATGCAGTCTTCAACAGGTAAGCATGTAAACAATGACTGCACATCAAAACTGACCATAGTTTCATTGTCTGCCAGACGTAGATCTTTAATCTCGCTGACAAAATGGTAGGAATCCTTTATGTGTGCCGTTGTATGTCCCCTGAGCGGTGAGAGTATTTTCGCTAAGTGTTGAGCCAATCTGTAAGTTGGTGAATAGATTTGGCTCACTATGGGACGTAATGAAGCATTGGGCTTATGTATTTTTGGTAACCCATACAACTTTGGTGATTTGGCGCACGTAGGTATCGATTTTACGCCCAGATTTAATTTTTCGGAGTGTTTCTTTATGAGATCACTAGTTGTTTTAAGTGTGCTATTTGTTGGGTCGTTTTTAATCTATTTATAAGTACTTACATCCGACAAAAGTTCTTGTATTTTAGAATTATAATCTGCGTATCCATGACTACCGTGGCGTTTACGATTCACGGCGCAGATAAGGATCTGCGCCGTGAATCGTAAGTTCTGGGTTATTGCGTAGGTTCTTTAACGCTATAAATTCCTATTGTGGAAGGAGGAGTTCTACAAGCAAGTAGATGATGTGGCGATAGGCTCACCTGTATCTCCCATTGTCGCTGACATATTCATGGAAGACTTTGAGGAGAAAGCCCTGCTAACTTCTCCCATAAATCCAAGATTCTACAAGCGGTACGTAGACGACACTCACAATTCCACCTTTAGATAAAGTAACTGCATTTTTAGACTATCTTAACTCTATAAATTCTGAAATTCAGTTCACAATGGAGTTAGAGGCAAACAATTCCTTAGCTTTTCTAGATGTGTTAGTAATTCGGAATCCTGATAACACCTTGAGCCATACTGTGTATAGAAAAAAGACCCATACAGATAGATATTTAAACGGTGATTCTCACCACCATCCTTCACAGTTAGCTACCGTGGGTAAATCTTTGTTTCAGAGAGCACGAGGGATCTGTGACAGTAAACACCTGGCTGCCGAGCTCCAACACGTCAAGCAAGTTTTGCATGACAACAAGCTTCGGGTCTCGCGCCTACGTCACAGAGAACGAGTGAAGCCGGCCACAGTCGAGCGTGTACCTGCTGTACTGCCATATGTTAGAGGAGTCACTAACAAGATTGGCTACATCTTGAAGCGCGCTTCCATCAAAACATACTTCAAGCCGCCGAATAAGATTGGTCAGTTTTTACCATCAGTCAAGTGTAACGTCCCTCTGCAAGATGCAGGAGTGTACAAGCTTGATTGCGAATGTGGTCTCTCCTACAAAGGACAAACTAAAAGATCAATTAAATAAAACCCGCGTTAAAGAACATATAGCTGATGTTCTCTTACGTACAGGATCGCCCCCGTCACTACATCAGATTTGATAGACCACAAATCCTCGCTAAAGAACACCGATTCCTTCCAAGGATGATTCGCGAGGCTATTGAAATCAAAAAACATCCGAATTTCAATAGATAAGATAGCTGGGTGCTACCATCTGCTTGGGATCCTATAATAAATAAAATTAAATCCCAATCCAAGCATACAACTGCAAGACTTCATGATACCATAAGTTCATACTGTGTAGATCGGAACAAAAGTTAAATTTTAATCTATGGTAACCGCGGTTAACTATGACATCTGGACGTTGAACATCTCAGTCCTTCCCGTGACCATGGGTGCTGTAAAGCTCTCGAAACCTCGGGTATTTAAAAAGTTAAATATACGCGATAAATTCCGTAAAAACTAGTATTATTTCAATACCTAATAAATATTTCGAAAGATGCCATAATAAAATACTAGCAGAAAAAACAGAAAGGAAATACACTTGAACAATTTTATTAATTCAACTATTTTATTACATTTCTTTTACAAATTGAAGGAACAAACAAACTTACGGTCCATCTGACAGTAAAATACTAACTTCAGCTTTTGCAAGTTTGTTACCTAGCCAGATGGAATCAACCACCTTGTTAATACCTCTCCGAATATGACATATTACCTTATGGACTGAGTGTTTTTTTTACTATTGGAATTATTATATTTATTTAGTAAATTTATATTGTAAAACATCACAAACTTTGGTAGACAAGTTTTGCTCTCTCTTTCTGCGCTATCAAGCAATCGAGATGTATCTTTAGTCCAGTACTCCGTCACAAGTCAAAACGGTAGATAAGCATGAACTTGAACAAAACACACACACATGCACACACGCACACACGCACGCACGCACGCACGCACGCACGCACGCACGCACGCACGCACGCGCCACACACACACACACACACACACACACACGCGCGCGCGCGCGCGCACGTACGTACGTACGCACGCATACTTTTTATAAAAAAATGGTAATTTTATAAAGACTTAATACTAAAACATAAAATTCTTGCAATGAAAGGATTATTTTCCCATATTTCTATGCTTGAGATAAACGTGGGACATGTTTTTTTTTTATAGGATAGGATGATAAACGAGCACACAGTCCACCTAATGGTAAGTGGTTGCTGTGGCCCATAGACATCTACATCTATCCTCGATTACGAATCAAAATGCAGATCTTTCATCCGTGACTTAGGTGGAATGCCTCGTTTCCAGTAAAAAGGGTCTCCGGTTCTCTACACTCACCATACGAAACACAGCAGCATTAAGCTACTATTTGACGCTGGTATTCTGTGAGAGCGTGGTAGTTCCCCGGTCGAGCCGACCCATTCGTGCTACAACTATACTTCTAATATAACTGCAGCATGGCTCTACCACGTAAAAAATGTTATTATTGTAATTTGAAATTAAAATTGAACAAAAGTTACCAAGTCATGCAGCTCTTGAATTTCGTCGAGATGCTCACTATCCGGCTCCGTGGGGGTGGGATCTGCACGACTTAGTTCGAGCAGCGCCCGCATCACGCGACGGTCGCGAGGCCATCGCACACTAGTGCCGCCGCTCACTAACTCCGGCATTATTGTTTCTAACGCTGAGGGTTCTGGTGATGAAAAAATATTTATGTTATGATGGCAACTACTTTAGTAATTATCAAGTGCGCACATATTTATAGTGCTACAAGTATAAGCTCAAAATCCTCTATATAAGACATATGCAGTGTCAGCTTCGATGAATATATCATTGCATGGCAGCAATTTAACAATGTCGCTTTTATGCGGATTTTGGTTGCGACTTAAACTCAGTGCATACGATTACAATGGTAGAGTACTCTTACAGTTACAATTTTTCGTGTTATATCACAATTTTAAAAAAAACAATCATGCTTAACATCTAAATGCAAATTAGAATTACCTTCTTTCAATTGCAGAGAGTATTATTTTCCTGTTAAATGGTCGGTTCAACCCTACGCAAGGTATTTCTCCGCTTATTTTACAGGTTCTAAAAATCTCAATTTAATACAAATGTCTATATTGAATACGGATATGGAGATCTACAATTTAATGTTCAATTTATTGTTCAATGGGTGATGGGTAGTAGCAACGTCTTCCTTATAAGGTCTAAAAATAAAAAACTGCGGTTGAGAACCCGCTTGTTAAGCGAGGCAACTAGATCCGATCTCCTATGAGGAAGTCTATGGGGGAGGCCTATGTTCAGCAGTGGACTTTCATTAGGCTGTAACGGTAGTTTAATATCGTATCATTTACTTTACAATGACGGATCAATTTTCGTTTCAGTTTTTAAAAAGAATAAATTTAAAGGTAAAGAACAATACTCAGCAAAATAGATTATAGATTATATTAATAAACTTGTACAACTTCAAAAAACATAAAACCTAAATACATTTCCATAAAAGTAGATATCATAGTAAAATGAAAAAATAATATACTAAGTACATTATAAATATAACAAATATACATAGAAATATTACGCATATCATGCGACTTAATACAACGAAAGCATTAATTGCATAAAATAAACAAAAACGCACGCTAACGCGCACGTACGCACATAACACTTCTACGATCAATTAAAACATAATGGACAAATAAACAGAAAGCTACTCAAAATATTATGACATAAACTAAAATGAAATAATTTTTTAACTTTTTATTATATCAGTTGTCTAATGAAAATAATTAAAACAGAGGAAGCAAGAAGCCGTCTCGTGGAGCGGCAGCTATCTGGGAAGAGCAGCAAATACTATGTGATCAATACCTGCGGCAGAAAGGTGCAAAACGCTTTTAACATATTATATAGCAAGAAGACGAGAGAAAAAGACTTAAAATAGGTCTTTCTAATAAAAGGTAGTGATCGATAAAGTTGCCGTGTTTTACAAATTGCCAATTGCAGTAAATACTCTAAATTCAAGAATTCTACTGCTCGTCTTTCAGATAATCATCATCCGCATATATTTACACTCAAGTCTTACTTTATGTGTTTCTTCACATTAAATCACACATTAACAGCCTTTACAAGTCGACTGTTGAACGTAGGCTTTTTATGATAATACACTAGCTGATGCGTATTCATGTTAGATTCTCTCATTCTCACTACGCTGGTCAGATAGATTGAGCGATCGCAGACTGACACCCACGCATAGGTTATATATTCGTTTAATTTGACTTCAGCGGTTATGGATGGATTCAGCGTCATCAGTCGGTGCCAGTGTGATTGGCACATGGGACAAAATTGGCATATTACTCCTAATGTGATTCTTTTTATTAGTAACTAGCGCCCCGCCCCGACTTTTAGTTGATAAGATCTTTTCATGTGGAGTTATTTCATCATTATCATCATTACATCCCTTCACAAGTCCACTGCTGAACATAGACCTCCCCCAAGTAATGCCAAAAAGCACGGTCCTGAGCCACCTGCATCCATCGACTTCCTGCATGTCTTACCAGGTCGTCACTCCATCTAGTGGGAGGTCGACAGTCAAAGACCGAAGAGAGAGAAAAGAAGAGATTTTTTTTCGTATATAATATAGCCTAGATCCTGCCCGGCATTGCTCTCTATCTATTCGTAAAGTTTCATCACAATCGGATCAGCCAATCCCAAGATTAGCCAGGGCAGACAGACAGACAAATTTAAAAAAATGGGTATGGCTTAATGACATGCAAATAACACCCTGAGCTTAATAGAAGTCAATTATTTCTATATTAAAGACAGTGCAGTTACTATTTATATATATATATATATATATATATATATATATATATTAATTATTTAATTATATAATATAGTATATTATTTCTATAGTAGTTTCTTGGGTTGTAATTCAAAGAAAGAAATCCAGACTTTTTTCTTTTTTTTTTAAACATTACCTCCACACTAGGATTTTCTCCTATATCGCGGGGGCAGTTTACAAACATAAATTTCACAAAGACAAACATCCAGACCCGGAATAATTACTTGTATTCCATACAAATACTTGTTCCGTGCGGGATTCGAACCCGCGGCTTTTAGCGCTGTAACTCATTGCTAAGCCACTGCGCCACCGAGCCGTCGAAACTGTTTAAGATTTGTCCATAGAATATTATACGTGTATTAGGTTAATAATTTTGTGTTGTATAATTAGTTATTTATTTAAAGTATGACATGAAAATACATACGTGATGAAGAAATGTATAACTTTTTTTTAAACCGTTCTGTATGTGCTGTTTAGTCCCGCCAGTTTCACTATTGTCACTTTTTATGCTTCTTTGAGAATATACAAAGAAAATAATCTATTTTGTTAATTAAAAATATATTTCTTCGTCACTAATCCTCCGGTATATTAAAACATAAACACGACTCATTTCGAAAATGACTTGTTAAATACTAATTCTAAAACAATAATTTCACACATATTTTCATAATATAAAACACCTATTCATATCAAACCTTAACTCTACTGAAATAAGGTTTAAAATTTTTTAAAGCGGCCATTCATACGACAGGATATGATAACGTAATTAGGGCTAACATACATAATCAGAATTAAAAGGAAATACATTAGGTCAGTTATATTTGAGAGATAGCGTTGTGAATAGTAATGAGCAATTAATAAAATTATTTCTTTACCAGTTACACTTAATCATGTGCAAAGATTTAAAATTAAAAATCGTAACGATAATTGATAATAATAAGTTATAATGATAACGTCGAAAATTTATTCTGTTATAATTCGAATAAAACCTAATGTTGGCTGTGAAATTCAGATAATAGGGATTTTTTTTATTAAGGAACAGCAAATAGCTACAAAATACAGTAATATCTAAAATACAATAACATGATGTATTCAAAATGATGTAGCCCACAACGCTATCCACATATTACTTACAATGTTAATTAAATTATCGCGGACGCTGAATAAAAACTTAATAACTAAAAACTAAAAAACATAAAGCCAAAATAATATTATGTTTACATTTTTAGTTTTTCAAATATAGATCTTTTAAAAGCAGGAACATTCGGTGTAAACAAATCTATGTTGCCATCATTGAAAAACTCGTTAAAGGAATGCATCATACGGCGAACGGTATTTGTACGACATGTACTGACGGCGAAAATAAGTGAGGTAATAATAGGTTTACAATAAGAGACACATAAACATACAAAAATTTTAAAGATGTTTTTCATATCTTAATGGCATGCAAATAACCTCCTCAGCCCAATATAAGCCAGTTATGTAATATTACAGACAGACTCTTCAATTGTATTTAAATGTATAGATAAATATAGCGGAAAGTGTGGGCTACACTATAAATTATTATTACATTTTAACCGCAAATTAACGTACTGTTATGCAAAACACAAGGTACAAAGAAGCAGGAAGTTTTGTTTGTTTATATGTTGTTTTCTTTGGGATATTCCTTTTTCATTAAGATAATTTATTTATTATTAATTTACAATTCCATGAAACTTCGTCAAAAATATATAAGTAGGGAAATACATAAATCATATTGTAAACCAGTGCACATTTTACATGTGAAGGTCTGCTGACTATTTTATAGAATACGGGTAATAAACAAGCACACGGTTCATATGATGGTAAGTGGATACTGTGGCCTATAGCCATTACATTTATTCTTGAGTGAGAATCAACCCTTCAATCCCCATAAAAATCCATTCAGTCGCATACGTCCGTCAAATCCCGAGCAGTCGCATGCGACCGCACCCACCCACAGCACTTTAAATCATTAAAACTTATGTTTAGAGACTACTTTTCTATGAAGAAGTTTGGCATTATAAAATCTATACAAAAATTCTCTATCCTGTGGTCTAAAAAGTCATGTTTTACTTCGTTATAAAAACACTATTATTTGATAACAAGAAACGGGTAAATACTCAAGCTCCTAACAATACCAAGCGAATGTCGGCAGCGTGAAAATCACTATTATGAGTATATTTCTATATATTACTCGATATTATTTACTTAAAAATATAAATTATATTCATACAAAAACTTTTATAACAATTTTGTAATAGAACACTATAGTAAAACACTAGAAAAATCCAAAAATCAACACAACAACATACAAATGAAAATGGCGTACGTAACGAACGTAGATTATAAATAAATGTTTATAGACTAACTGACTTTATAGCACTAGAGGATAGAAAAGTTTATATTGATTCTATAATGCTAAATTTCTTCATAAAAAAGTAGTCTACGTATACGTATATACGTACGTATATACGTTTTAATGGTTTAAAGTGCTGTGGGTGTGCGCGGTCGAATCCGGCCGCTTGGGAGTTTGACGGAAAAGCGGCGCGGTCGAATTCGACCGCTTAAGGATGAGAGGTTAAAACGCGTTGTCACCCCAGAGGCCTAAGATGTAATGCCTCGAGATCCTTTTTTCTGGGTGGGTACCCAGTAACAAGGGTCTCCGGTTAGAGAACAGTATGTTGAGAGCAGATACTCTTAACATACGAAACACAGCAGCATTATGCTGCTATTTAAGCTGATAAACTGTGAGAGTGTGGTCCTTCCCCATCTCATTAATGTTACAATCATAATATAGCTGCAGCATGGCTCTACCACGTAAAAGCTCTAATCGACTGTAATCAGCTTTCAACCAAATACTTATAATTTCAATTATAAGTATTTGAATACTTACAATTGAAATTATGCGGGAAATATTTTAGTGTCGTCAATGCACGTGATATTGCTAACAAACGTCTAGTCTAGTCTAGTGGCGGTGTAAGAATATCCACTACCCCATATCCCGTGAGTGTTATAAGAGGCAACAGCGGAAAACAAACCCGGAGATGGGCAGCAGCGTTTCCCAATAACAATTAGAAATAAAATACGTGTGGCACTCGGTGACTGCCGCGGTAAAGCTATTGCATAGCATTTTTTATCAACTTATGCAATTATAATTATTTATTTATTTTATTTATGCAGTTAAGTCTTTGATATTAAATCAAGTTACACTTTTTGAGAGTGGTGACCGATAAGAAAACAATTTTTTTTCTCTTATTGAATAAATGAGAAGTTAATGTTGTTTAAAATATTTTTAATATCTTACAATACATGTAGGTTATTCAAGAATTTTTATCATTCAGTTAGCAGCTAGTGTACACGCATACGTCTAGTCGCACGCACACAAACACCCCCGTGCCGAAGTCTGCCGAACTAAAACGACGTTAGACGATCAACGCCACACCTCCGTGCCCGTCGGAGTGGGGAGCGTGAGGTTTTTTTTTCGTTACGGAATTTCTGGATTCGGTCCTCGCGCTCAAGGCCCGCGATAGAAGCTATGCAATAGCTTAAAAAAAATACTGCAGTTGCCAATTCGCCTGTCAAGTGTGGCAACTATCCCTCTAAGTACAACAGTGGTCTTATTGGGCTGTAACTAATAATATTTATTTATTTTATAACACAAACTTTTTTACATTGATTCCCTGGCCCCTGAATCAGTACAACTGTGTTTCAGGAACCAGTTTCTCCCCTTAAAGCTAGCCTAGTCAAAAGGCCAATTTCTCTATAACAATTTAAAGTTATTAGTTAGTTAAACAGCTTCAGAAATATAAATCAGAAAAAAAACATGCGTGCAGCTCACACGCGACAGAAGTGAAACCTTTACGGCAAATGATTTTTTTTTATTATAATTTAAACTACATAAAGTAAAGTAAAAGTAAAGTTACAGCCTATATACGTCCCACTGCTGGGCTCAGGCCTCCCCTCATTTCTGAGAGGGTTTAGGGCAAGGAAGTGTCCGCCGCGCTGCCCAAATGCGTGTTGACGAACTTCACATGTCTTCGAAATATTTTTTTTTCTTATTCTTCAGACATGCAGGTTTCCTCACGATGTTTTCCTTCACCGCCGAGCACGTGGTAAATCAGCACTTAAAATTGCAATTAACAATTTCATTGGTGCCGGCGGGGGATCGAACCCGGGTTACTCGCGTTCTGTTATATTTACAGCGAGCGTTAACCACTGAGCTACCACGGCTCCATTTAAACTACATGTTCGGCATAAAATATAAGAAAATTAAATTTTATAGTAAATAAATATAACAATCCCTTTAATATATATATATATATATATATATTAGACAATAAATATTATATTTTCTTTCGAGTAAAATTATAATAGCGCAACCTACTTCATTCTATACGTAGTCACTTTATCGAACAACTGATTAACGTGTTTCGTTTGGTGAGTAAAGTGAAAGGTAAAGAGAATCGGAGGCCCCTCTTACTGGAAACGAAGCATTCTATCTCAGTCGTCAGAGGTCACAACGATCTGCATTTTGATTCTTAATCGAGGATAAATGTAAATGTCTACAGGCCACAGCATCCACTTATCATCAGGTGGACTGTGTGCCCGTTTGTTACCCCTATACTATTAAAAAATATACATAAAATAATAAACCGAGAAGCCGACGCCGTTGCGGTCTATATCGCGAGCCCAGTTCAGTTGAAGCAACATTGCATTTCAATATTTATTATATACATACATTGTTTTACTAATGTGTTTTATTAAAATATATATATATATATATATATAATATATATACATGTATATAGGTTTTATTATTATTATTATCTTTATCATTGGGTCTAAGTTAGATCACTTAGTTCACTAAGTTAGATGAGCTACAATTGGAACGTCTGCGACAGCCACCGTACTCCCCGGACCTTGCTCCAACAGATTACCATTTTTTCCGGAATTTGGACAACTTCTTACAAGGAAAAAAATTCAACTCCGATGCGGCAGTCCAAACCGCCTTCAAAGAGTTTATTGATTCTCGCTCCCATGGTTTTTTTAGTAAAGGGATCAATGAACTACCTATGAGATGGCAAAAGTGCATAGATAACAACGGTGCATACTATGATTAATTAAATATATTTTACAAAAAAAAATTGACTTTACATTCCACCCGTACAAAACGCCAATTTTATATGTAAGGACCTATTATTAAATCTTGGGACCTATCATCGCCTAACATGAGGGGGGAAAATCTTGATCGAACGCTGGCTTATTATAAGGAAAAGATCTAGTAAAAGAGCTATTCTTTACTAACCTGATATTGATTCTTTGCCTTCTGATTCCGGATCAATTTCCTTATCATCTGGTTTTATATCATTATTCTAGAAAAAAAACATATAATATGTATATTTTAAAAATTAAAATAATTTGACTTTTTTATAATTAAATGAAAATTAATGTAAATATGTTAGTAGCAAAAACAATCTTTTAAAAATGTGGTATCGTAGGCCAAGATATATTTTGGATCGGTCAGCCAATGTAGCAGGAATATTATAGTTAATAACATTTCTGTTGGCAAAAGTTTTACACTTTCTTTCTACTAAAAAATTTAGCAAATGAAGGCTTTAATTGTTGCGTACAATGCACAATACATATCAACTTGAGACCTGCGTTCTTCCTTCCGTACCCAGCGCCGTCTACCGATAACGCTCTCGTCACCACTAAATATTATTTTTGTGTCCGCATCTGCTCAAAATGTCATCGGAGCCGGGTCTCAAGTTAATTTCTGAGCGTAGTAATATGTTTGTTCTATTGGATGAAGACATCTTGAAAAATAAATGTTAAAGCCACACTGTAAATTAGAACACGATTTAAATATCTTATGTTCTTCTGATTCAACTGTATGAAAATCTTGCCTTTAGGTTGTTCCAAAATTTTATCTGTCAATATGACATTCTGACTTGACAAGTAGCTAGGGATTTAGTTGGATGTCAGCTTTTACCAATAAATCGTTGCGGCTGCGGCTTGAAAATAAATGTCCTCACCTGAGAATCAGTGTCCTCAATTTGTCTCACAGTTTCAATCTCTCTCTTCAATGCTGACTCCACATCACAACCGGAATCCAGAACCCAGAGAAGAATTAACGTATGGAGGTCCATCACATCTTCTTGATCGCTAAAATATATTATTACGTTAAAAAAATTATACGAAATGTAATGTTAAAAACTGTATATAAACTGTAACACAATCTTAACATATATTTTCCGTTTTTTTTTTTATAAGCCAGGGGTCAAACGAGCATACGACTCACGTGATGGTAAGTAATTACCGCCGCCCATGAACAATTAGAACACCACTGCAAATGCTTTGCCGGCCTTTTAAAAGAATAGTCTCTTTTCTTGAAGGTCCCTAAGTCGTACCGGTCCGTAAAAATCTCTGGTGGTAGTCGATTCCGCAAGGAAGTTGTGCGAGGAAAAAAACTTTTTTTAAATCGCACTATGGTGGACGGCCAGTCATTCAGATGGTATGGATGGTATCGCGCGTTTTGTCGCGATGTCCGATGGTGAAATAGTGCGGCTGGAATTAGTCCGAACCATACCTCAGAGCACTCCCCGTGATAGATGTGATAAAATACGCAAGGAGATGCTGGATGCGATCAAGTGGAAGGAGCTGAAACTGGGGAACTCCAGCCGGTATGTATAACATGGCAAAAACTTGCAAATTTCTTAGTACGCAAACAACCCGGGCTTGATTTCCGCTACCACCAATGAAACTGTAATTGAAATTAACAAGTGGTAATTTACCACATTTTGGCCGTGTAGTGGCGGTTAAGAATATCCACTACCCCATATCTTCCCGTGGGTGTCGTAAAGGGCGACAGAGGGAGACAACCAGGAGGTGGGCAGCAGCATCTTCCTGATAACAGCAACTGTACGACAAAAAAAACTGCGGTTGCCAACCCGCTCGCCAAGCGTGGCAACTATGGCAATATACCCCCCATGAACAATTACACAAATATACGGCCCCCAGTCCCCGGCGGCCCCGCTATTCCTGGCTACGGTGGCGACCATGGTAACGGCGGGGCAGGGGGTGCTAAGAATCTCCGGTGGAGGTTCGGTTGCCACCTACGACGACTCGACCTGGCAACATTTAACGCACGCACCCTGAGGACTGACGAGAAGATCCTGGAGCTGGAAGAAGAGATAGACAAGTTGCGCTGCAATATTATAGGATTATCCGAGGTCCGAAGAGAGGGGGAGGACACGGTGATTCTCGAATCCGGCAACTTGTTCTATCACCGGGAGGGCGACCATCTGTCCCAAGGAGATGTCGGATTTATCTTCCACAAGTCTCTCGTCAACAACGTTATAAAGATTGGGAGTGTGTCGACGAGGGTCGCGTACCTGATACTCAGAATCACCAAACGGTATTCGCTGAAGGTCATACAGGTTTACGCACCAACCTCGGCACATCCCGATGAGGAGGTGGAGGAAATGTATGAGAATATTTCCAAAGCCATGCATTCCTCCAAAACCCACTACACGGTGTTGATGGGAGACTTCAACGCAAAACTAGGCACAAGAGAAAACGGTGAGCTGAAGTTAGGGATATTTGGAGTAGGGCAACGGAAACGAAGAGACCAGCAGCTGGCCGACTTTATGGAGGAAGAGGGACTCTTTATGGTGAACTCTTTCTTCCAAAAGCGGCCCCACAGGGAGTGGACCTGGTTGAGCCCCGACGGTTCGACAAAAAATGAGATAGACTTCATTATGACGAACAGACGCCAACTGTTCAGTGATGTCTCAGTGATCGCAAGGGTGAAAACTGGCAGCGATCACCGAATGGTTAGAGGCACACTGAACCTAAACGTTAAGTTGGAGAGGTCTCGTCTAATGAAGTCAACGCTCCGTCCCCCTCGTGCTCTAATCCAGAATCCCGAAACCTTTCAGCTCGAGTGACGTAACCGCTTTCAGTGCCTACAAGATTGCAATGCAGTGGACGATATGAATGACAAGCTCGTGGAAACTGTCCATGCGGTCGGAGCTAAGTTCTGCAAGACCCGCCGCAGAACAACACAAAAACTCTCCGATCACACTCTTAATCTCATGTCTGTTAGACGGGAGATGAGGCTGCAATCGTCAACAGATTTGACAGCATACAGGCAACTGAACAGACAGATCTCCAAATGCATGCGGCGAGACTTACGCAACTTTAATACTGCTCGTATTAAAGAAGCGATCGAGCGGAACCAGGGCTCCAAAGTCTTTGCCAGAGATCTGTCTGCCAGTAAGAGCCAACTGTCAAAGCTGAAGACTGAGTGTGGCAGCATCGTTTCCGGGACACCTGAGATTTTGAGTGAGATTGAGAGGTTCTATGGGCAGCTGTACACATCATCGTTGGAGCCACACGCAAGTGTGAGTAACGATCCAAGAGCAAGTCTTATCCGACACTATTCCGATGATATCCCGGACGTCAGTCTAAGCGAGATTAGAATGGCTCTCCAGCACCTTAAAAACGGCAGGGCCCCAGGCGAAGATGGAATTACAGCGGAGCTTCTGAAAACGGGTGGAACACCGGTACTTGAAGTCCTTCAGAAGCTCTTCAATTCCGTCCTCCATGGTGGCACTACTCCAGAGGCGTGGAGCAGAAGTGCGGTGGTCTTGTTGTTTAAGAAAGGCGACAACGCTCTCTTGAAGAACTACAGACCGATTTCCCTTCTGAGCCGCGTCTACGTGCTGTTTTCGAGAGTCATTACGGATCGTCTCGCACACAGACTCGACGACTTCCAGCTTCCCGAACAAGCCGGTTTCCGAAAAGGCTTCAGTACCATAGACCACATACATACCCTGCGGCAGATTGTACAGAAAACCGAAGAGTACAATCTGCCACTTTGCCTGGCGTATGTTGATTATGAGAAAGCCTTTGATTCTGCCGAAATTTGAGCGGTGCTACAGTCCCTTTAGTGGTGCCAAGTTGACTGTCGGTATATCAAAGTGCTGAAGTATTTGTACAGTAGGGCTACGATGGCTATCCGAGTACAGAACCAGAGCTCGAAACCTATCCAACTGCAGAGGGGTGTAAGACAGGGTGACGTTATATCCCCGAAACTCTTCACCGCTGCATTGGAAGACGTTTTCAAGCTACTGGACTGGAAAGGATACGGTATTAACATCAATGGCGAGTACATCACTCACCTTCGATTTGCCGACGATATAGTCCTTATGGCAGAATCGCTGAAGGACTTAAGCACTATGCTCAATGACCTCAATAGTGCCTCCCAACGGATAGGTCTTAAGATGAACATGGACAAAACAAAGATCATGTTTAATGTCCATGTCACACCTATGCCGGTAGTTGTTGGGAGCACTATGCTTGAAGTTGTTGACGAGTACGTTTACCTGGGACAAATAGTACGACTAGGTAAGTCCAACTTCGACCGAGAGGTCAATCGACGGATTCAACTCGGCTGGGCAGCATTCGGGAAATTACGACATATCTTCTCGTCAGGTATAACTCAATCTCTAAAAACTAGATTGTACAACCAGTGCGTGTTGCCAGTGATGACTTACGGATCTGAGACGTGGTCCTTCACTGCTGGCCGTATGAGGACGCTCAAGGTCGCTCAGCGAGCTATGGAGAGGGCTATGCTCGGAGTTTCTCTGCGTGATAGACTCAGAAATGAGGATATCCGCAGTAAAACCAGAGTGACCGACATAGCCCAACGGATTAGTAAGCTGAAGTGGCAATGGGCCGGCCATATAGCTCGAAGAACCGATAACCGATGGGGAAGAAAGGTTCTCGAGTGGCAGCCTAGTACCGGTAGGCGTAGTGTAGGGCGACCCCCCACTAGATGGAGTGACGACCTGGTAAGACATGCAGGAAGTCGATGGATGCAGGTGGCTCAGGACCGTGCTTTGTGGCATTACTTGGGGGAGGCCTATGTTCAGCAGTGGACTTGTGAAGGGCTGCAATGATGATGATGATGATGAATTTACCACATGCTCAGCGGTGAAGAAAAACGTCGTAAGGAAGCTTGCGTGGCTGAAAAATAAAAATATTTCGAAGATATGATACGTCCTTCAGTTCTTCAACACGAGCTTTAATGCAGTACAGCAGATTAATTAACTAATTGCTCAATAACCCTGTGCCGAGCAGTGGGATACAAGCAGTATCTTTGCGACAATCCACAAACGATATGAGCGTTTATGAACTGCGCATGATAGACATTTGTCAATCATGAATGACTCGTTCATTTGACTCTGTTTGCATAAAAATATTAATGATTTCAATTACATTTTTTTACATTCCAGATCAAACGATTGACAGGACCTACGACCGATGAGTAAGTAATGTCCCACAACAGATGTTATGAAGCGGGTGTCACAGATCACAGAGTACTGAAAGTCGAAATGATCCAATTATATGATTGGGTCTACCACAGAGTAAGGACCAGAGGGGAAGCTTCCTAACAACGTCGAAAATGTTTACCTATTTTGATAGGGTTGTCACCTGATGAATGTGAAAAATTTAAGGAAAAAAAAACAATATTATATAGCATAAAACAAAATGTGATTTCATTGTAACTTAAATTAATATAACAACATGTCTATTTATTGTAACTTAAATTGAAACTGCAAAAATAGTATATTTTGCTGATATTCATACTATGTATTATGTCTTATTGAATCTTGCTATAGGGTAAAGCGGCGAATATTGAGAAAATACGTGCAATTTATAATTAAAAACCGCGCGAATCTCTACAAGACAATTTTAAGGAAATAGGTATTCTCACAGAAGCTTCATATTCTATTAATATCATTTTCGTAAGACGTATTAATTAGTACAAAGAATCAGGTGGTGGTAGTAATGGCTGTGATAGTGGTAGTGGGCAGTGGCGGTGGTTGTGGTGTTAATGGTGGTAGTGGTGGTGTTGATGCTGGTCGTGGTGGCGGTATTGGTGGCGGTGGTGTTGGTGATGGTCTACTACCTACTACCATCAACGATACTATAAGTACACCCACCAACACCAGCACCACTACCACCAACACCAGCACTACTACCACTAACACCACCTTCACCACTGTCTAGCAATTGTATTATTTTATCTTGAATTTTTATACATACTGTATAACTGTTAGGCATTAACTTATACAGAACACTAATTAATTACTTATGTAAATGTATAATGTCTCATTTTATAATAAACAATATCTAAATTTAACCATAATTGTAAAAGAAATAAAAAAAAATTACGACTAACAGCCCTTTCATGGATACTCTGATTGAGCCGACTCAAACCGGTTTGTACCCCGACGGAGCGGCAGTGAACCTGTCAGTGAGAGCGCACGCACACATCGCTGCGCTATGTGTGGGTATAGTCGCAGCGAGCCGTTTGTATGTAGCTTCCCCTCCTGGTCGGTATTTTTACTCATATGTATCTACCAAGGACGTATTAATGTGGCACAAGCTTACGTGAAAACACAGCCGCACTCACTCATTCTTACTTAATTTTTTTGAGTAATAAATAATAGTTGAAGTTATCACCATGCTTCAATAGCCTTATATCATTAACAGACATATGCGAGGGACTTTGAGGCATTCTGTGCACTCATAGGTGACAACGCGTTTCTGTAGCCTTCGTTATTTGAAGTTGGTCGCAGGTGGCCACGGATTGCAGTAACCGCTTGCCATCAGGTGGACTCTAACTGTACGTCCCTTAGTTATTCAGTTTTATAAATAAATATATCTTACCTTTGTTTGTTTTTCCTTTGCGCAGCAATATGTTGCTCCAAATGCGTCATATGATAAACGTAGTGATGAATCTCCAATGCGCTTAACCTAAAATAATTTTAACTATTATAAGAAAATGGTGCCCGCATTATATGCAACATTTATGTTATTTTACATACATGCATATGAAATATTATGAATCATTTAACATATTTATTTATATCACCTATAATTTTATAATATTATACACGTGATAGAGCCACGCTGCAGCTATATTACGGTTGTAGCACTAATGAGTTTGCTCGACCGGGGAAGGACCATGCTCTTACAGAATACCAGCTAAAAATAGTAGCTTAATAATGGAATTCTTATTTACTACAAACGAGGCATTCCATCTTAAACTTCAGGAATGACAATGCATGTGCGTTTTGTCTTAATTAAGGATAGTTGTGGATGTGTATGGGCCACAGCATCCACATACAATCAGGTGGACTTTATGGTAGTTTAGTCAATATTAGTAGGACAGAAAGAGCCAAATTCAAAATCAAATTTACGCCCTGCTGATTTAGGTGCCTTTACAAATTAGACAAATTATAGAAACTGTATGCTAGAAAAGTTTCATGCCCAGACAGGCAACGGGTAGCAGCATTAAAGTAACGCCTTTTGAGGTCTAGTACTGTGTGATTGCTGAACCACATGCCAAGCGTAGCGATTGCAGCAAATCCTCCCTGCAATGGCAGCTGCTGTATAACAGCTGACGTATACGGGTGATGATGAAGAAAAGCAGAGCAGCGTTACTAGCACAAGGAAGTCAGCTCTATGCTCAACCAACAGCCAGCGTTGTGAATATACAGAAAGGCCAAATACACAACACTGGGCTTCAATATAATGTATGATGTATGATGGATAGCAATTGCTACGACAAATCGTTTACTGACAGACGTGGAAGGGTTACACTTGAGATGATGTGGGAGGATAATGTGTGGATTATAAGGCAGTGTGAACGAAGTTGCAGATGTGGCAGTTCACCTGCGGGCGTCGAGCGTGTAGTACATGGCGAGCGCGGCGTGGCCGTCGGCCGGGCAGCACAGGTAGCGGCGCGTGCAGTGCTTCACGTCCAGCAGCCACTTGGCGAACGAGTGGTGGAAGATCGACAGGAACCCCGTCGACCGCTCCATCACCAGGATCCTGCGAGTCATACACGAATGCGCCGACATTTAATAAGGTTTATTGATGACAGCTCGTGGTTGCTACTTTATGACAAAATAGAGAGAAAAAAAAAGTGAAGTGAAAATTGAACGAATCAGCTGCAAATTTTATACAGCTGTGATTGGATTTCTTCTATTAACATGAACACTACACATTTTTTTGGGACTATGAATTCGACGTCCCAATGTCATGGTTAACTACAGCTACCTTTAGTTTAAAATTATATATTTTGGTCTTTACTGATCTGCGTAAATCGGAATACGTAGGCGGGTTGGCAAACGCAGTTTGTTTATTTTCTTAATAGCAGCATCATGTTGCTGTGTTTCTCATAGTGAGTAAAGAGATCTAGAACCCCTTTTTAACGGGTAACGAGTCATTTAATCTTAGATCTTAGGGTTAAAAAAGCAATTATACTCTGATTCATAATTGAGAATAGATGTAGGCTTCTATCGGTCACAATATTCACATACCATCTGGCAGTGGCGAAGCTAGGGCTCCAAACTAGGGCAAGCCCAAGATATGATTTTGTTGTTTTTAGCAGTTTAATAAAAATACACCAATCTTGAGCTGTCTCCACTCTTTAATTTCATATTCAGTGCTGTCAAGGACGTGTTTAACAAAGCACACAGAAAGCATACTACCGCTAGATAGATTGTATGACATAAGCAATTGCACACCTTTGGTGGTTTTTGAAATGAGCCGTTTGGGTTTGCTTGAGATATTTATAAACAATACAATACATGAACAAAAGAAAAGCATGAACAAAGTACAAACAAACTATGTACAAAGTTAAAAAAGGGACGCCTGGCAGATGTATGTATGTCACACTTATATTCATCACAATGAACACTATTATCCTCCCATTTTCACTGAAAATCTTTAAAAAAGCATAAATTTTAAACTCGCAATACATTCGCTCAAGCTCAACACACAATGCACAAAGTAGAAGTACTTTTTGACACAATGGGTGCGTTTGGCAGAAAAAAGCGCTAGCAAGCGCTTACAAGCGCTGAAATAGTTTTCGGCCAGGACACGATTGCTACTTCAGTAGCGCTGACACAATCCGCCATTTTGCTTATTTAATTTGTTTGTTTTGAAGTAGAGTTTATAAGTTGTTTTGTGCAATATTAGTTTTAAGTAATATATTGACATGAATAAACATATATATGTTATTAAAAATTCATGATTGGTAAGTTTTTAATATGAATACTTTACAAACATATATTTAAATTAGGTTAGGTTCTCCGTTAAAACTAACATCGTGTCCCGGAGGAAAATAGCTACTTACGATTTGACAGCGCTTACCGCTTACGATCGCCATTTTGCTTACAAGCGCTTGCTAGCGCTTTTTTCTGCCAAACGCACCCAATCTAAACACTAAACATTGAAATGTGACACGGACTTGCTAACATATCGTCGGCTCATCGGCGTCGGCCGAGCGCCTCCCCTCTCGACTAACTTCATACCTAACGTGACCATACGTCCCACTTTAGGCGGGACGTTCCCGATTTAAATGCTTGTGCCGCGCTATCCCCAAAATACGTAAAAATGTCCCGCTTTGACAAACAAAAGCGTGACAATCACGCAAACCCTGTCACCCGTGCCATCATTATGACACCGCGCGTACCAGGTTTGCATAGCTTGTCTAGTTACGTGATTATTCTGAAAAGCTACACTTTTGAATTTAAAGTTACGAAGTGACAATTTTTAATTAATCTATAATAAATTATCAAATAACATAAGATATTTCCAATTAGTATTTATTTGATGTTTAGAATTCACTTTCGATCATTAAAAGACTCAAACAACTATGTGTTTTATTTATAACACTATAATAAAGGGTTCCAGATTGATTTTTAATAATGGCGTAAGTATAATACTAACATATACAATAAGTGTAATACTACTGCTACTGAGAATTTTGTGACGGAAAAACCCAATAAATGATTCTTGACCCGACTCGGGTTCAACGACCACATGATCAAATGCGTTTACTGCCATTAGACCAAGGAGGCAGTCAAAAGTGTTAGAACTATAATAATTTTAAAGGCGTCCCGCTCTGAGGAAAAAATTAATGGTCACTAAAAAGCCGGGCTTTTTAGCTCCATACTAATTGCTATTTATTTAACAATCGTAGTTATATTTCATTACAGAACATTTTGCCACAGGTTAGAAAGGGAGCGATCGCCTTCTCGAAAGCCCGGTAAAAAGCCCACGCGTGCGAGGGAGAAAACCAGAGAAAAGAATATGTATGACAGCAGTATTTTTAAGGCTACGAGCTCTCACAGAATGCGCGGGAAATTTGAAATAGTTTGAAACAGTTTACGAGTTATTTTATTACTTAATATAATTGATTGATTCATCTTAATGAGGCAAGCCGGGCTTTTGGGCTTGTATAGAAGCTTTGCCACTGCCATCTGGTGAACTATGTTCGTTTTTCACTTTTATTTCTATCATAAAAATCTACCACTGATATGTCGACCCAGTAGCACTTATTAGCGTTTCTATTAACAACTTTTAGCTTCTAAAATATCTGACTTCCACGCTTTCTCATTAATTTTCCTTTGTAGTTAAGTAGGTAACCAGGGCTAAAATCTTAAGAAATTCACTCCACGTTATAGTATCACTCTGTATTATTAATTATTTCCGTACGGATCGGTCGGCTTGAAGATCTACCATTGTCTTTAGAAGTCATAACACACATGAATTTTGGTTCGGTTTGGTGTAGATTATATCTATAAGGCACATCATATGCATAAGAAATAGAAATCGAGTAAAATATCCAAATAATACACCGACCTTCGCAATAAATGTAGGCGACGATTGAAGTCTTCTCTGGTGACACTGTATTCTTTGGTGAGGAGACATTTGTAAAGCATCTCCTCAGTGATTCCGCATCGCGCTGCTAGCAGTACGTCCAGTAGCAGACGGACCTGACGGATAACATTTTTCTTTTACAATTATATTTTATAAAAAATAAAAGTAATATTTACATAATATGTACATTTCATTTAAGGCGTAATTGTATTATATATTTGACTGTTGCTACTCAACAAGTGTTTATGTTTCCCTTTGTTACGAAACTCACGGGATGATATGCTGCAGTTATTCTCTTAGGCCGCACCAAACATAATATTAAAAAATGATCCAATCATATTTTAACAATGCATTTGTGTTCCGCTTGTTTTAAATTGGCTACAGCAAATTGTAAATTAATCACTTACCATCAGGGAGTCCGTTAGCGTGTTTCTCACTCAAATGTTATAAAAATTTTAATTTCAAATATGTACCTTCGTGAATCGCCGTCCATGGAATAGTCTCTGCGCGAGCCACAGGTACAATCCATTCAGCGTGCCCGGTATCTCTCGTATTTCTCGTAGCGCTATAAACCCATCTGCTACGCCGTCTAATACCTAGGAAAGAAAAGAACGGAATAAGAATATATAATTTTGATCAGGATTTAAAGAGTAGTTCTCTTCTCATATCCTAAGAGAATAATAACATATATAAGTCGTTAAATAGCATACAAATGCGGACGAAATGGGAAAAATGAAATCTCAGTTTCCTTTTAATTTAATTTCCTCTGCACAGAACAGCAGGTTTAGTCAAGTTGTTTTTATACATCCCATCAAAAGTTCACTGCTGAACATAGGCCTCCCCCATAGATTGCCTCATAGGGGAAATATTTGCCTTAGTTGCTACGCTTAGCAGGCAAGTTGGCAACCGCAATTTAATTTCCTGCTTTCTTTCCCTCTCTCGAATCTCGAATATTTTGCCATAGGTTAGAAAGAGAGCGATCGTCTTCTCGAAAGCCCCGTAAAAAGCCCACGCGAGCGAGAGAGACAACTAATCGCTCTATTAAAACTAATTTTTTTATGGCAGCAACAGTATCGCTAAGCCAATACGAGGTCATGACCTGTGTCGAACAGTGGAGTGCGCGGGAAATTTGAAATAGCTTGAAACAGTTTACGAGTTATTTTATTAGTTGGTATTATTGATTGATTCAGTTTGATAAGGCAAGCACGACTTTTCGGCTTCTATGGAGGCTTCGCCACTGATGCGGTAGTGAATATTTCGAAATCTACACGAGTTTTCTTTGCACTCATATGATGCCTACTACAATCACCAAGTACTGAACGACCACTGAACCAATCGGACAGCGGAGTAGTGTCACCACCAACACGCTTTACCTCGTACCCCCGCTGGCTTAAACTATGATATCTCGAATTTCAAACTTCATACTGATTGTATGAAAATGAAAAAATGAAAATACTTTATTTAACAGTTAGCACCTTTACAAATAATTTAGTAGTGGTTCTCACACTAGGCACGTAGACCTGTATCGTGAGAGCCATATACACATATTAACAAAAAAACAGAAATTTGTGCACGGCTGACTTTACAAAGCTTTCCCTTTACATATCTACTCCAATTTATTTATGGTCTATAAATATAAACATATACCTAAACATATATACACACATTAAATATATTATATATACACATCCATATATACTCAAACATACATACATACATCCATATACATATATATATATATATATATATATATATATATTACATATACATACACACGCATAGATATTATAATTTGTTAATATTACTGTATTTTGAATTTGCAATTACTGCTATAATAACAATATCGAAATCCAATTTCGTATTTTTATTCTAGCTGTGTTCGTCGAGCAATCTCTTATGTCGCATGCCTTCATAACTTTATTATAAATTAGTGTTTCAATGAATGTATAAACACACAATACTTATGTTTAGTAAAGCATTTTTGTACGTTAGAAGGGATAGCAGATATATAACTCGACACAGCCCCATTGCAAGCCAACGAGTGAGAGAGATGGTTGACATTACAAATCTAAAGCGTCCTGACTGGGCGCCTCAAAATGCTGTTTATTCACAGATATTCTATGCAGTTCATAAATTTAACTGACGCTTTTGTAGGTTCTAAGTTTGTATCGGTTTTTAGCATGTGGCAAATGTCATGCTGGGATTTTTGCCTTAAATCAAAGTACTGTCATTGATTCAGTCATTATGCTGCCTTGTATTGTGTTGGATTTTAGAGCTCTGGTCGTTCTTCATTGAAATTCCTATTTTTTTATAGAACACGGATTTCAAATACTCCGTAGACACCTACATCGTACCCGATTAAGAATCAAAATGTAGATGCGCTGTCACCCCTGAGATCACACTCAGCATCAGCATTAAGCTGCTTTTTCACGCTGGTATTGTGTAGTCGAGTCGACCCATTTGTGCTACAACCATAAAATAACTGCAGCATGGTTCTTCCACATAAAAATGTTACGCCCAAGCTTTACCTATTATAATATTAAGTCGGTGATACCTTTTCGAGGTAGAGTAAGCAGCCGTCGCTTTTGATACGAAGATGATCCAGTGCGGCCGCAGCAGCAGCCGCAGCCGTGGAATCGCTCGACACCCGCGCCCTATGTGAAATACAGGCAATTGAGAACCTTAAAAAGCGACCAAAGAGATCTTTTTCCTATAAACTTTCTATGTGCCACCTCGCTTTGTACTAAGTGATATTTTTTTATAGGATAGGGTGACAAACAAGCACACCGTCCACCTGACGGTAAGTGGTTGCTGTGGCCCATAGACATCTACATCCATCCCCGATTACGAATCAAAATGCAGATGCGTTGTCACCCGTGAGGACTAAGATGGAATGCCTCGTTTCCAGTAAAAAGGGTCTCCGGTTCTCTACACTCACCATACGAAACACAGCAGCATTAGGCTACTATTTTACGCTGGTATTCTGTGAAACTGGTTCATTTCAATTGGTCCTTCCCCAGTCGAGCCGACCCATTCGTGCTACAACTATACTTCTAATATAACTGCAGCATGGCTCTACCACGTATAATATTTATATTAATTACTTCATCATCGTCAGTTTCAGATAGAAAAATCTTACGTGCAATGATTTTACTTGATCGCGTCGTCTAGAACATTAACATTTCTATAATGGATTGTAAAATAATAATTGATATAAATATGATTATATAGTTGCAACTCTCTATTACCAAAAAGGAAAAAGTTAGTAGTAGTACTCACTAGAGTACATCTAAATGAACCAGTCTGATATATTTTTTATAGCACACGGTGACAAAACCACGTTTAATTCAAACTCATGCGGGACTTAACTAACAGATTGTTGTATTTAATTTACGATTTTACTTAAGTCACACATAATATTTATAATATTTTATAATTTTTAAAAATTTAAAACATTTATTTAAACATAGTAATAAATACAGAACAAAAGTAACTTTAACTTGTAAAATCTAGTAGAATACTAAAGTATTCACCAAACAAGAACATTAAATCATTCAAATGTATTTTTTAAAATACAATTATTAAAAACACAATTGCTATTACTACCATTTACCTAAAAAAATAAAACCATTGCGAATTCAGGTTTGATAAATCATTTATATGTAAATGATTTATCAAACCTGAATTCAATTGATAAATGATTTAACAAACGAAATTCAAGCCAATAAATAGATCATACAAGAGTTCTGTAGATTTTAATTTTAATTAAATATTTAGATTGATGTTGTAATTCTTGTACTGAAACTATTTGACTCTGTATTTACTAATAAAAATTTCTTTATTCGGACATGATGTGGATAGTTTGATCTAGAATTCTTAAAAAGAACAAAAATTGTTTGATTTTAATTTTAAAATAATGTTTTTCTAAGAAAGAGAGATCACTGCTGCCCTACTTTTTTTTTATTTATTTGCCATTACGTTATATTACGTAACATTGGTACGTCAAAATTACAATTACAATTATATAGATACAATAATGTAGTTAAAATTACAAATTATACAATTACAATAATATAATTAAAATACATCTCATTTACAGTACATTATTTTATGTGTCAAACAAGTCAGAAAATGAACATTGCATATATTCTTCTATGTTGTAAAAAGCGTGATTTAAAACTTGCGCTCTGACATAATTTTTGTCTTTATAATCATTATTATTGTGTATGTGAAATATATTTATAATGATTACTCTTAATACGGCACTTAATTATTTATTTAAACTTAATTTTCTTATTAGTATGAAAAACAAGGTTAGTACGTAATGGGAGTAAAAATGGAATCACAGAGTACTTTCTAAAATGGAATATATGGCATAGATGAGCATAGATAACAAAACATGAGTCTTCCTTTTGTCGCGTCATAGACATGCGCTTTATGTTTACTATTTATGGTCATTTGCTCAATGTCTAACAATTATATTATAATAAATGATTATAATTATATATATTTATAGTATTCTACAATTTTTCAATTAAAAAAGTGGATTTAAGTCACTTGTACGAATCACGGAACTTAAGTAACAGAGTATTGAACATATGTATTATTATAATTACCGCAATTTAGGTTCGGTATCTAGCCGCGCTAGAACATATCGCTGTACGTCGGCCGACACGTGCGCTCTCTGCAGCTCGTCCAAAGTAATTTTTCTAAACCCTGTAAAGAAAATAACAATGGGGTAACAAATTTAAATCATATAACAAAAACTTTTAAAAAATGTTTCTTATCTTGCATAGAAATTTTAAATCATATCATAATCGTTTTATTAAAAACTGTATTTTTATTAAGCATTATAATTGATAATATATAAATAAAATAAATATTATTTATGTGATTTACAAATTATAAACTTTTTTCCTTTTATATAATTGCATGTTGTTAATCAGCGACATAAATAGGATAGGAACAAGTGAAGTAATTTTTTTAAGAACAAGTATTTTTGACCTAAAAGAATAAAATAACTTTACATTCTCAAATCGATGTGGAAGTGTGAAAGGATGTGAAAGTGTGTTATTCTTTTTAGCTCTTTGAAGTCGGCTTTTACTTTTTGTGAAACGTTAATGTTTTTATCCTTTCGAATGGACTGAGGAATTTCAGTCTCAACGGTGTCTAAATAGTTACATTTAAATAGAAGAAGTACAACCAGAATCCAGAAGTATAACTTGTTTAATAAAAAGAGAATTATCGAAATCGGTTCACAATAGAAGAAGATATCACAACATACATACAATTACAAACAAAAACGTTGGGTTATTCCGTTTATCCACCCTAAAGAATCCACCCTAGGGTGGATACTCGGAAACGCGTGTCCGTCTATCCATCCAAGACGGGGTGGATAATCAGAATTCGTTTATATTATTTTCTTCCAACTTTCCCCCTCGACCGTGTACAGTCATTTATTTATAAAACTGGCTCAAGATACTTATAGACATTACCTATAAAAATATATACGTTTTAAGTGGTAGAGCCATGCTGCAGTTATATTAGTAGTGTAGTTGTAGCAAGAATGGGTCGGCTCGACAGGGGAAGGACCACGCTCTCACAGAATACCAGCGTGAAATAGTAGCTTAATGCTGCTGTGTTTCGTATGGTGAGTGTAGAGAACCGGAGACCCTTTTTGCTGGAAACGAGACATTCCACCTAAGTCCTCACGGGTGACAACGCAAGACGATGCATTTTGATTCGTAATCGTAAAATTCGTTAAATTATAGTGAACCAAATCTAAGAAATACATTTTGACATCTGTCAAACTTATTGCACCAGGCATGCCAACCAAAAAATGGAAACGTACAATATTCGATTCTTAAAAAAATCGATATCGGTTATTTAGAGTCGGTAATCATTTACAGTTTGGTTTTAATAATACCAGAATAAATTAAAGACGGATAATTTAAAACCCAAGATATATCAGTTTCTTCGTATTTGTTGTTACTGTTTATTTCTAGAGGCACAGTTATAAAAATTTAAGATTGAAACTAGATTAAAAATAAATTTATTCAATCACTTTCAGTACAACTAAACAACACAAACACACACTATGTAATCTAAACAACGACAGCTCAATGTCGTTGTTTAGATTAATTATTATTTGATTTTCAATAATGCAGTTAAAATTAATGTCTCTTTCAAAGTAATCCATAATCGATATTTTTGTTTTCCTACCTTTCTACCACTTTTGCCCAATCACCCTTTGTGACATGGCACATGCTTCAACGAATATAGAAGAAACAGTTCAAAAAGTTAAAGCCGAGTCACAAAATTAGAAGACAAACACACAATCACAAAATTACGCACAGTAAGCTCCTGAATTGACGGGTGATTGAAATTACGTAGTGGTTTTTTCAATGCGGCCATGTATATGAGTTTTTTTGCGTACACAAATTTACGTTGAAAAAGTAAAAAAACTAAACTTGTGTTATTCATGATTCATGTAATTTAAAGAATTTTAAAAATAGGTAAAAATTTAACTAAACAAATAATACATTAAAAGAAAATGATTCGATTATTTGAATATTTTTACCGATTATTTGAATATTTTTGCTGATTATTCGCATAACAATGATTTTTAATCATCCACACACTACGGTAAGTTACATAGCGACATATCATTGATGTGAAGTAAAAAAGTTGATACTGGTTATTTTTTAATATTTTGCTTTGTTTGAAACATTCGAATTTAAATTAATGATAAAAAACTAGACATGTTGTAATGAAATATAGATAACTTCATAATTCTTCGGATTTACGTAAAATGTTATTTTAAATGGTTTGAGTATGCTTGTGCAAAGTTATTGCGGAATGATTAATGTGAAACGTCAAAAGGTATTATTCTTAGATTTTTTTGACTATAAAAGAGTTTGAATAAAATTCGTAAAAGGATGTGGATGTCTATGGACTACAGCAACCACTTACCATCAGGTGGACTGTGTGCTCGTTTGTAACCCTATCCTATAAAAAATATACATACTTTTTGTTTGAAAGGTCTACACTGAAATAAAAGAAGTACCTCACAGGAATACAGATTCCTTGCAATTCTTGGAATAAAATAATTTAAAATAAAGTTAAAGACAAACTTTCAATCGTAACGTTTATGAAATGCTTGCAATAAACGCTACCACATCGGTGAACAAAGATATTTAAAAAACTATTTCAAATGCACATAGAAAGTGGCGAATGTATCCAGGATATCAAATTACGTCTCCTCAATAATGAAATTAAAATCGATAATTCCCTGTACATATTGCAGAATTTATAAATTACGCAATAATATTATTTAAAAAGAGGAAGTTTAATTTGATTTAAATGCAATACGTAGGTAATGCGTGGACTTTAATAGGCTGTAACCGTAACGGCAACACGTAATAAGTTTATTGAAATTGAAATTCAAATTCAAATTGTGTATTGCATGTCACATTACAAATTTAAGATGGTACAATTTTGATAGGTATACATGTGACGCCCTGCAAGTGCATAGCAACACTAGAGGGTCTACATCATACAAACTATTTTCGTATTATCTAATTTTTAAACATAAATTACAAATTATCATATCATCAACATTCAATATTATTTTATATAAATTAATTTAATTTGAAATACAATGTACCTAGTCGAAGTATTCTTACTTTGTCGTTATTTATCGTCAAAAATTCATTTAAATTATAATAACATTTATTAGTTACTATTTTTAATTGTTTATTAAATTGCACAGGATTTTCCAGGATTTTTATGGAATTCGGTAAATGGTTATAAATCTTTATTGACGTAACGTGAGGGCTGTTTGTAACTAATTTTAATCTGGAGAAGGGTATCTTAAGCTTATATAAATTTCTATTATTTCTTTTAGTTTTTTTATCAGGCGAGTAGAGTTTTGGTTTTTCCTAACGAATTTACTAGATTCGAGGATGTAGATAGACGTAAGTGTTAAAACTTTATTTTTAATGAAGTGGGGTTTACATGATTCCATTTTGTCCAAATTTATTAATAGTCGTAGACACTTCTTTTGTAATATAAATAATTTGTTTACATCACAAGAGTTTCCCCACAAGATGATACCATAGGAGAGTACGGAGTCAGCATGTGCATAGTAAGCCGCAAGGGCAGTCTTAAAATCTGTCACACGTTTAAGGTGTTGCAAAGCATAAATAAATGAGGATATTTTTTTGCAACTTTTTGTACACAGGCTGCACTAAAAGTATCGGGAATGGAATATTTCCACTGTTCCTGTCATATTAAAATCTTTTCAATTGAAAACTCCTTGGTTTTAAAAACCGAATACCATTTATCTATTTAAAAAAAGATTCTCGGTCTTGTCATAAGGTTTTGTCAAACTCGTTTATTCGTTGAGAAAATGGAATTGACTCGAGAAAATTCAAGAGCGATGTTTATTATGACTTTCGAAGTGGTTTAATACAAAAACGGTGTGTAGACCGGATGATTTCTGCATTTGGTGATGAATCCCCATCCAAAACCACAATTTATCACTGGTTTGCTGAATTTCAACGTGAACGTGTCAAGCTCAGTGATGATCCCCGTCAAGGTCGTCCAAAAACTGCAGTCACCCAAGAAAACGTTGATGCTGTGCGTAAGCTGATTGAGGAAGATCGACATGTGACATACCTCGAAATTCAGGCAACTTTAGACATTGGCATGAATCAAATACAAATAATCTTGCATGAACAATTAGATATAAAAAAGTTGTTTTCCCGATGGATAGCGCATTCGCTCTGTGAAGAGCAAAAAGCGGCTCGCGGTACTTGGTGCGTCAGAACTCTCGAAAGATTACTCGCAGGATCCTCAAATGCTGTATACAACGTCGTATCAGGTGAACGCCCCGAAACAAAAAACCAGTCACGAGTTTGGGTGTTCGAAAATGAGTTAAAGCCAACAAAAATTGTTTGTTTACGGAGTGTTGCAAAAAAATGGTAGCCACGTTTGTCTCCAAAACCGGCCATGTTACGACTATTCCTCTTGAGGGACAAAGAACGGTTAATGCAGAATGGTATGCTAGCATTTGTTTGCCACAGGTCGTTTCTGAACTCCGTAAAGAGAACTGCAACCGCCGCATCATCCTCCATCACGACAATGCGAGTTCTCACACCGCACACAGAACAAAAGAGTTTTTAGAGCAAGTAAACATAGAATTATTAGACCATCCGCCGTACAGCCCCGACCTAAGCCCTAATGATTTCTATACTTTCCCTAAAATAAAGAATAAATTGCGTGGACAGAGATTTTCATCACCTGAAGAAGCTGTGGACGCCTACAAAACGGCCATTTTGGAGACCCCAACTTCCGAATGGAATGGTTGCTTCAATGATTGGTTCCATCGTATGGAAAAATGTGTCAAATTTCGCGGAGAATACTTCGAAAAGCAATAAACCCATTTTTAAATAGTAATGTTGTGTCACTTCCTTGATTCCCGAAATTTTCAGTGCCGCCCTCGTATGTGCTGTTTCCAACTCAAATGTGTGTCCAGGTCTATTCCTAACAAAGTGCCAGAGTTAACAGTTTCTAGTTTTGTGTTTTTATAGTTAAACGATATTTGTAAACCAGTTTTTTGGTAGGGTTTAAATTGAATAATTTTAGTTTTATTAAGGTTAAGTTGTAAATTATGTAATTGTAGCCAGCCAGTAATTTTATCTAATGTATAGTTCAATTTTGTAGTTAAATCTGTGGAATTAGTGCAAGAGATTAAGATGGAGATGTCATCTGCAAAGAGCACACATAGATCGTCCAGTATGTTTGGGAGATCATTTATGTAAATAAGAAATAAAATACAACCCAAAATGCTACCTTGAGGGATAGAGCCAGTAATGAGGGTTGCATCCGATCTGACATGAGTAATTTTGCCTGTCTCGAAGTCGGTATTTTCAATTTCTACGTATTGGAAGCGGTTATCAAGATAGGATTTGAACCAATTATGAGCTATTCCCCTAATTCCTGTTTGATACAGTTTATCCAATAGGAGTCAAAATATTATAATATCCAAAAGTTCTATAACAGACTGTCACAGGCTTTACTCATATCGAACAAGAGGCCTATATTTATTATATTTTTTTATCGTCGATTTTGTCTATGATGTTTTTTACATATTTATAAATTGCTAAGATGGTGGAGTAGTTTTTCCTAAAGCCATGTTGGTTTACATGTAAAATTTTATGTTTTTGAACAAAGACGTTTCGCCATAGCCGCAACAAATATTTTAGCAGACGTAGGTAACAGAGCTATAGGTCGATAATTATTTATGTCAGTAGTTTCGCCCTTTTTATGCAATATGCATTCATAAGGTTTGTGCTTATTAAAATTAATAAATAATTAAAGTGTATGTGTTGCACTGTACTTGGGGTAAAAAGACGAAGGAATGAATGAAAGTGAATTCTGTTTATCCACCCCGTTTGGGATATATATATATATATATATATATATATATACCATAAGTACCATATATTCCCCATATGTTCAATTATTAAACAGCATGTTAAACAATTAAGTTTAATTACATTATAGGATAATACTAAACCAGTTTTCAATGATTTTATGATTTCCTAAATTTAATCTTATATAAATACTTCGTGATGATTCATTATCGCAATCATTTGTCAAAATGACATTTAAAAAACATACCAGTAAACATCTTAGTAAGTCCTTTACAATGCCGCCGAGCAGTGCACACTAAGAGCAACCAATGCGGTAGAAGATGTTGGTGATGAGCCAACAGGGTAGCCACGCCATCGGATGTCTCACCTTGTGATTGCCCTAAAAGAAACATAGCTACTTTTAGTGTCTGCTAAATAAGTAGTTAATGCTAACGTAATAAGTTGCATTGTGGAGACAGCGTAAGCGAATCCACCACCTCATATTGTCCCGTGGATGCCTTAAGATGAAACAGGAGATGAACATATGCTGAGATAGAGGAGCAGCATCTTCGTAATAACAATAATTTGAAAAAAAAAAACCACGACAGCAATGCTTATCCCGCCTGTCAAGCATGGACACTATGGCAAACATATGAAATTTATAGTACATAATTTAAACTTGGTAATAAGCAGACCTTTTATATTTTGTCAGACTTCTTTGTTTAAAATCGCTGTTGTAATTTCTATGAATAACAATACCGACTCTATGAATTTGAGTAACAGGTAATTATTAGCTTGTGTTTGTTTCTAGTAAACAGAAAAAATAATGGTATTATTTTTTATAAAATCTACTTGTGTTTTGCGTAAAAAGTAAAAGTAAAGTTACAGCCTATATACGTCCCACAGCTGGGCACAGGCCTCCCCTCATTTCTGAGAGGGTTTTAGGGCAAGGAAGTGTCCGCCGCGCTGCCCCAATGCGTGTTGGCGAACTTCACATGTCTTCGAAATATTTTTTTTCTTATTCCTCAGACATACAGGTTTCCTCACGATGTTTTCCTTCACCGCCGAGCACGTGGTAAATCAGCACTTAAAATTGCAATTAACAATATCATTGGTACCGGCGGGGATCGAACCCGGGTTACTCGCGTTCTGTTATATTTGCAGCGAACGTTAACTCCTGTGTTTTGCGTACTCACATTTATTAAATATATTCTAGCAGTGTAAAAATATACACTTGACCGTGTAATGGCGGTGAAAGAATATACAACACCCCATATAGTGCCGTAGTTGTCTTAAGAGGCGACAGAAGAAAACAAACCAAGTGATGTACAGCACCACCTACTAGTAACTTCCTGGCAACTAGAAAATAGAAAACTTTGGTTGCCAAGCTGCCTGCCAAGTCTATGGCAAGTTTCATTTACCTTATGAGGCAATCTATAGTGAGCTCTATGTTCACCAATCAAATCAAATCAAATCAAAATTGGACCTTAGGACAATGGACTTACAGACTGTAATGGGTAAACATATCCCTCAACAATCATTAGGTTATTATTTGTTCTTATGACTCTCTTAACTGATTGAGAGGATTAAATAAAAAAAAAAACTTACCACTCAAAGACCCCTCATCGATTGCATCAACTAAAAGGAACAGACACTGCTTGGGCGGATCGATTTCCAGTAACGGAAACAGCAAAGCCTTCTTGAAACATTCGTCGGGGTTCTTATCGAGATTCTGTGGCAGCAAAGCCTGCTGTATCTCCGGCTCGGAGAGCAACTTGTCGTAATACGCATTTGCGATTAGCGTTCTTGGACTTATCGGCAGACTTGGTATTGGTGGAGGCATATCTTCGCTTTCGGATCGCTTCTTTTCCAGTAACTTCTCGATATTCGTTTGTATATCATCTTTTACTTCTTCAGATGCGTTCGAATCGGGCTTCAAAACGTTCTGGTATTCTGGAGGTTCGTTCGATTCGACATTTTCTTTGGGTGTAGGCGGTCGGTCTTTTTTGTCATCGAGACGTTGCTTGTGTGGGGAGTTCTCGCTCGAACTAGGTCGCAGATCACTCTTGTTCGGGTAACGAAAATTTGCGACCGGTATTCGAGACTTTGGCGGGCTGTTTTCTACTTTAGGTCTGTCATTCTCACTGGAGCTCTCGTTCTTCTGTTCTGTTGAGAGACTCTTTTGTAACAATGTGGACTTCTTTTCCGTCAAAGGTTCGGAGCTTTGACGGAGGAGTCTTGAATTCCTCAATTCTTTGGATTGCCGTTGAGATATGTTTCTTAGAAACAGGTTCTCGTGGTTCTCATATAGACGTAAGTCTGAATTGTTCTCGTCATTGATGAATGGATTCGTTGGTTTGACGCTTGATCTGGGCAAGATTTCTGGCAACTGTAAACAATAACAAGGAATGTAAACCACTGTGTTAACTGCAGGGAATGATATGTGTTTACATTACCAATGGCAAATAAATGTAGTAATATAAAATGTATAACTACATGTAATGTTATATATATATATATATATATATATATATATATATAATACTAGTCATGTGAATATAATAAAGCAGTTGTATTTCCATTTCAACTTCACATTAATAATATATAAAATACAAGTATTTAATGTACAAAATATTTAAAAAAAATCTCTTTTGTGCCTTAACATACACTATTGGAAATGGAACAACACAGATTACTGAAAAAAGAACATTAGAAATTCTACAAAATCCACAGCTCATTCAGTCAATCTATCAGCAAGGCCCGCCGCTGATTGCAATTTTTTGTCGACGTGACTTTTTGTCACTTAGTCAAGTGTCAATGAAGTCAATGAAAACTATATTGAGTGCGCTCATTATGGTGACGTGATAATACGGTGACAAATAGTTGCAGTGGCAGGCAACACCGGAGTGACGTGACTGTCACTCGCCCTGTGCATTACTATGGGAGTCCGCTCATTGGTGACTTTTTGTCACTCGGCCGGCGCCGCGCGTTCGGAGTAGACGTATGCTATTTAAAGTATTTGTTAAATAGTATTAATATACGTGTCAAATTACTCTGTAGATGATTGCGATATTGCAATTTTTTATGCCTCTGATTAATAAAGATTTTTTTGTTTAATTAAGTAGTTGATGTAGTTTTTGTTACCTCAAAGTTACCGTTAACCTTTCTTCTGCTGGAATAGCTTTGCAAAGCCAGCAACTCATCAAAAGAGTTTATATACATACGAAGATAATCAAAAAACTTTGGTGGATACTGACGTAATTCAGAATATATAGTGTAGAATTTTCCTTTAAATAATCTTTCCGTGGATATAGGATGCACCCAGTAGCGTTATTTCCGTTTCATTTTTCTTCTACATATTTCAAGAGCACAAATCACGGCAACCTCGTTGAAGTCCATTACAAAAAATGAACGCGATTTGTTATCCAAGAACAGATTCAGTGAGCGCATCGTGGGTGACAGCAGGTGACAGTAATAATAAATCACGGTGACAAAAAATTGCAATCAGCGGCGGGCCTAATTATTTTGTTGGCAACATATTAAAATTCATTGGCGACAATATATACTCTGTGCAACAGTTTGACCATAGATTATTGTGTTTGTTTATTGGCATTAGCAGTATCAACGTAAACAATGAATGTTTTATTTGTTTAATTTAATTATCTGTAACATATATTACAATATATAAATCATGGAGTATGGAGGTAAGGAGGACAATCTCTCATAGGAGAATAATTGAAAATGTGTCTATCTGTAAGCAGTAAATAACAGTTCAAAAACTCTCCACAACAGCGCTCGAGTAACTAGAGGGTATAAAGTTAGCAGTTGTCGACGGAGTGAGTGTGCTGAGTTGAGAAATGTATTGTGGTGACTAAAGTAGTTGATGAAACTGCAGTATTTAAAACCTCAACTACTTACTTTGTCTTAAATAATTTAGTAAATATAACCTAGAAATAGTCGCCGTAAAACACGTTGAGTGATTTTGAAAATAAAAATTTTGAAAACTAAAAATAATTATTATAAAAAGAATTATGGTGAGTCTGTGCAATAAAAAATAATAAAGTTCTTTAAAATTACACTCTAGCTACAGTGGCGCCACCCTTATTAAGCGCTTTTCTACGGATACTTTTTTATACGGAGTTTGTTCTCCTTATCTCTACACTCCATAATATACATTTTAGCACATTGACAATATGAACGTATGTTTTATTTAATTTTACTAAATGTATTTGTAACACATTTTTTTTACTCCTTATCTGTATAAACTAAAACTATGTCAAATCTCACACTACCCCATGCGAGTAAGCTTAACCCTTAAAAGTCCGGCGTCTCCATATGGAGACGTCAATGTCTCCTTGTTAGACCGCGCCAAAGAGTATACTAATATTTAGAGGGACGCCTTAGAGCCAAAGAGTATATTATGATCACTAAGTTTACTCGAAACCATAGATAAGATTATAAATAACATTTAAAAATAATTATATTATTACATAGTTCACATATAAACTTAAAAACTTGGTAATATTAAGTTTCTGATAGACACGCTCTACTTAAAAAATTATATGCGTGTTATGATATTCAGTGTAATCTCTATAACTCGAACTTCGTTAAGTTCAAATCCTCAGTAAGTCGAAAAAAATTGCCATTCCCTTCCGCTGAACCCCTAAATACGCGGTATCTCGAATTATTAGACTTTGTAACTTGAAGAAAATGTTCTTTCCCTACGAAATATTGATAATAGATATTTATACTCTATAACTCGAATTTCAAAAATGAGACTCCGTAAGTCGTCGTTAGTAAACAATAATGACGTCTTACTTGGAATTCCCCGAAATAATAGCCATAAAATCCGGGTTCTTAATCATAAAGTAGCTGCCGCGTCACCTGCCGAGCGTCGGCCAAGCTCGGCGGGTGACGCTGGCAGCTATGCGTGACATGAAACGTCCTATAACTCAAAAAGTATGAATGTTACGAAAAAAAGTTTCAAATAAAAGTTTTGGAAAATAAACTAATCTTTCAAAATCAATTTATGCATTTTATTGATTAATCTAATATTTCAAGAGTTATTGGCCGCGATAGAAAAACCGGTTCATTAAATGGGCCATAAATCGTAAATGGTAAGTTTTGCAAAAAAGTTTGCTGGAAACAACAGATGCGAAATTTTATTTTCTACAATAATTGTTTTGTATAACTTTTGACTTAAAGTGCATTGTTTCCGAGATATCGGCTGAAAAAAGTTTTTTTCAAGATGGCGCTTGAAGCGCCACCTATTTCATTAAGTGGGCCATAAATCGTAAACGGTAAGTTTTACAAAAAAGTTTGCTGGAAACAAAAGATGTGAAATTTTATTTTCTACAATAATTGTTTGTATAACTTTTGCCTTAAAGTGCATTGTTCCCGAGATTTCGGCTGAAAACGTTTTTTTAAGATGGCGTTTGAAGCGCCACCTGTTCATTAAATGGGCCATAAATCGTAAACGGTAAGTTTTACAAAAAAGTTTGCTGGAAACAAAAGATGTGAAATTTTATTTTCTACAATAATTGTTTATATAACTTTTGCCTTAAAGTGCATTGTTTTCGAGATATCGGCTGAAAACGTTTTTTCAAGATTGCGCTTGAAGCGCCACCTGTTCATTAAATGGGCCATAAATCGTAAACGGTAAGTTTTACAAAAAGTTTACTGGAAACAAAAGATGCGAAATTTTATTTTCTACAATAATGGTTTGTATAACTTTTGCCTTGAAGTGCATAGTTACCGAGATATCGACTGAAAACGTTTTTTCAAGATTGCGCTTGAAGCGCCACCTGGATCTGTCGGCATTTTGTGATTTTATGCTGAATAAGTGATCCTAAACCTCATAAAAAAAATTGAAGCGGAAATTTCGTTCAATGTTAAATTCTATTTTTACTGTACTATTTCATTAAACATTTTATTTGTCAACAACGTCTTACAATCATTTATCTAGCGCTCACGTGAACTTCATACAAATAATTCGATATTTTAATTGTTGATAATTTTATTTTTAAGTAAGAACAAGTTAATAACTCAAAGTTATATTTTCCTTCATTTAAAAAAAATTGTCTGGCCAAACGTACTATACTCTTTGGCTTGACCATAGGTCAGACTAATAGGTCCATAGACTGACGGATATCACGAGTGGTTAAGAGGCACAAGGTTTTCCCTTCATGTATACATTATATAGAAGATAACGTTAATCAACACTTATTATATAATTTGATATATACGGTAAAAAGGTAACGATAATTCGTACTGACGTTATTACATGAAACTAACGTAAATTAATGTTACTTTAATAGGATTCGGTAACGTTATAATGCCCTGATTAAATAGTCTCTCCTCTTAAATAGTCCATTAGGTAAGTCAACATCAGGGTTCATATTGAGAATCCTCTACCCAGGGGTGCTGGTAAGGATTAAACCCAGGTCGCTCGCGTATTGACAAATTTATGGCGAGATCTTTGCACCTGAACAAACACAGCTATACCATTATGAGAAGGTATTAGTATAAAGAGAAGCATTACATCATCTGAGCGGCTGAGCGCAGCATCAGTTGGCATGGAGTCAGTGTAAGCGTCGCGTTCGTGGATGCGGTCGATGGTCCGAGAGCGACGACCACTTCCACATTCCTCTTCGTCCGTACGTTGTTCTGCTGTGATAGGAAATCAAATGAAATTAACACATTTTTAAAACATAATATTTTATTTAAATACAAATTACTTGAAAAATTAAATAATTGTACACCGCGTAATCACGATCAATGCTTTATATGTAGCAGCATAGAAAAAGGAGTTTAAGGTGAGATCTTGGAGCTGAGAAATAATTTAAATATTACTAAGGTATACTTTTATTTGGGATGGTAAGCGTTACATAAATATATAAGCGTTTACAACAGCGAAATTTTATTTATATCAGCAATTCCGTTTTCGCTATTCGCGTTATTTATAAAGCACACGAAGACTCGAAAATATGTGCCAGCTCAACTTCTTTTTTCTTAAAATAAAATCTAAAAATAAATATATGTATGAGGAATTACTTTACATACAATATTCCTGTGCAAGACATGATCGAACGAATGTAATAAAGACTTAAACTTTGAATGAAAAATGAAAAAATGGCGGTTTGAACATCAACATAATTTACGTAAGAAATGAAATACCTAGACCGGCAAGGCAGAGTAGCCAAACATGCGAGACCTCTGTTTCGTCTAAGGCCAATCTGCCTACCTTGCAAGGAATTCTTGACACATCAGCTGATAGCTGATAAAGAGGTTATTGCAAAGAAACTTACCTTCACTATCGGCGAGTAGCGGTTTAGAGCTCTCTTCACCGTCCTCCCCGAGGTCTCGGAAGCGTTGTATTAACTGCTCCTCTTCCGAATTATGCCTAAATCAAAAGGATCAATGGAAAAATTGTATATATTCATTGAAATATAGAAAATGGTGGTTCACACGGATCCCAACAAGGGCAGAATAATTTATATGCACCAATGGACCTGTTATGGTCAATAACGTCTAAAGATAACGTTTTACTTTAGATACTGTTAGACGTAAACGGTGTACTTGACAAAAAATGTTGCCCAATAAACCACAAGGAAAGTCCCCCCCGTGACGTGACGTGAGGGTGCTGTAAAGCGCTCGAAACGTCGGGTATTTATAGTTATTATAAAAATAATTATGGTGAAAGTCTGTGCAATAAAAAATAATAAAGTTCTTTAAAATTACACTCTAGCTACAGTGGCGCCACCCTTATTAAGCGCTTTTCTACGGATTTTCGCGTATATTTAAATATACGCGATAAAATCCGTAAAAAAAAAAACTAGTATTATTTAAACACAAGGAAAGAATTAAAATTATGTTGTTGTTACTAATTCTTATGAGGTAGTTCACTCAGAATATAATTCTCACAGAATATCAGCGTAAAATAGCAGCTTAATGCTGCTGTTTCGTATTGTGAATGTAGAGAACAGAACCTTTTTACTTGTAACGAAACAACATTTTGATTCCTAATCGAGGTTAGAGTAGACATCTATGGGTCATAGCATCCACTTATCATCCATCACGTGGACTGTGAGCTCGTTTGTCACCCCAGTTCTACTTAAAAAAATAAATTAACTGAGAAAGATGCAAGATTGAACTAAGTCACCGATATTGAATAGAGAACCGGGAGATTTACAGGTTATGAGTTCGATGTCGGCCAAAATCGAAGTTAACATAAGTAAAAATAAAATTGTTGAAATTTCCTTCAGGACATGTTGTGATTGTTCTCTGCCTTATATATTTATTATAAGGTTGGTATGCGGCCGCCATTGTTTTACTCGAGAAAAGGCTATTTTAGTAAAGCTCGAAATGGCTTAGAATTGATAGTACCTGTTGGTAAGCGGCGTGTTGTCGTCCCTGGGCGAGTGATCGCGGTCTGAATCCGGCCGGGGTCGACGTGACGAGTGGCTCAGTATCTGCATCGCTAACGAACGAACAAATTCACCCGGACGAAGGCTGCTCTCATTATCGCCCTAAAAATATTGAAATAACATTTCATTCTATGTATTCTGTTTCTGTTATACACCCGCTGTACTGGGCCTATATATTATACGTACTTATCCCCCACTCCTCTCTGAATTTCTTAGCGTTTAAAAAGGTTAAAATCCTTCAGTCTTTTGAACTATAAACATCCAAACAGATAACCTATCAAATTTATAATATTAAAAGGATATAAGAACAATAAGTTTTAAATCGCTTTATAGATGAATAAATTTGTCTAAAGTCAAAATATTATAACTTGTATTTATTTGAAATTGTTGTGTCACAGTGGGAGTCTTTTGTGCTCACACTTTTTATAACCACTTAGTTTTTGACGTTTATTGGAGGTATTTATTTTGTATGCACTGTGTGTTGGCAGTGAACTACATAACAACTGCACACTATTCGATATGTCGACGTCGAGGATTCCGATGCCAGCTGAGGCAGCAAGGGGAGTGCCTTCAAATTGAGGAGATACGACAAAGGGATCCTTTATAGTGGTAAACGCGCAAACTTATGTCTGTTCTGGGGATTGAACTGAACTAGATTTAGTCGCCCCCAATCCGAGAATTTGTTCAGCAAATACTCGACAACAGACACAAGTTTGTTCCGGTACTCGGCGACGTTGATGATAGCATTCAGCCTTGTGGAACACCAGCGTTAATAGGCTTGTAATCAGAGGATGCACCGTTTACTACTACCTTGATGCTCCGATTAGCAAGAAAACTAGTGATCTAATTGCGCATTTTCTCGGGAAGCCCATAGGAAGAGAGCTTCGAAAGAAGCGCTTTGTGCCAGACCCGATCGAAGGCCTTCGCTATGCCCAAACTAACGGCCAGTGCCTCCCCCTTGGACTCTACTGCCTCGGCCCATCTATTAGTAAGGTAGACCAGAAGATCAATCACCAGCTGATCGACCACGAAGGAAACCGTATTGGCCTTGATGCTCCGATCAGCAAGAAAACTGGTAATCCAATTTTAAAATTTCTCGGGAAGCTCTTGATAAAAAAAAACAATAACTAATTTTGGTCTGACACGGGATTCGAACCCGCCGGGAACACATGGTTAACAGACCAGCTTACGACCACAAGACCAAAGGATAATACCGTCAACAGTCTATGAAATTTGCTTTTAGCGGTTTTTGGATGCTTTTCCAGCATCAGTCGGTCACTAAAGAATAGAGAACGACAGCAATCAGTATAAACTGCATGATGGTTAGTTTGACATTTCACGACAAGGTGGTATTCATATGACAGCTTGGTAACGCAGTGGCTAAGCAAGCGGCAGAGCCGTTACTAGCCTATTTGAATACCGTTCATTAAAAGTTTTATTCCTTGGTTAGGTGTAGTAGTAGTTAGGTGTTGAACGTCTCCGCAATATTGTAACATAGCATGAAAAAGAACCTAGTCTATTGCCGGTTCTTTTCTAAGAGATGTACATGGTAGAGTCACGCTGTAGTTGTAGCACGAATGTGTCGTCTCAATCGGGGTTAGGACCACGCTCTCACAGAATACCAGCGTAAAATAGCTGCGTAATGCTGCTGTGTTTCGTATGGTGAGTGTGGAGAAGCGGAGATCTTTTTTACTAGAATCGAGACATTCCATCCTAGTCCTCAGGGGTGACAACGCATTTGCACTTTGATTCTTAATTGAGGATAAATGTGTATGTCTATTGGCCACAGCATCTAATTACCATCAGGTGGACTCTGTGCTCGTTTTTCACCTAATACTATAAAAAAAGGTGCAGTTTTTGTGCACCTGTGTAGAATTCTATTTTTTTTTATATGAGCTTTAAACGCGTACGCCGTTTAGTGACTGAGTGTCGTAAAAGACGAGAGGCAAAATAGCATACTCTTGACAACAAATATCAAACTGCGACTAAAAAAACTGCGGTTGGCAACTACGGCACACTTAGCCCCCATGAGGTAATCTATGAAGAAGACCTATATTCAGGAAGTAAATTTTTGATAGGCTGTAATTAATAAATGAACAAAAAAGCAAGTCTAAATCGTATAAAAAGTTTTGACTTTGACATTGATAGAAAAGAAATTCCTACAGATTCCTTTTCTTTCTCAAGAAAAGTACAAAAAAATCTTAGATACACCTGTTGTGTTCCACAAATAAAACACATGAAATACAAAGACGTGTCACCTGCAAAAAATATCGGGCGAGCAATCTCCTGTTCAAAGCCCTCTGCTGGCGCGCCTGGGGGCCCTGTCCCGGCTGACTCAGTTCTTGACATAGAGCCGTTTTACCGCTGCCCGCATCGCCTGAAAAATAAATAAAGGGGCACTTTACACATGACATCTAGTGCAGTCAGGATATATCGGATTTCGCCCTCTTTCATTATTTTAATCTTCATTACGATGCCTTATTGTGTTGTACATTATCGTCCCATTGTCATGTAATCGTAAGTCACTTAAAGCGCCAGAAAAAAAACCCTTAAACCTTTTAATGCAGGATGTTATTGAAACCATTAGCATCCTGTAAAACTAAAAATTTCCTGTGGCTACAAACTGAGAAAATATTTTGTGTAATATTCACTATGTTTTCTCCTAATAAATTATTGTTTTTTTTTTTCAAATGGTTTTTTCATCGTAAGTTTTTCATGATTCCTAATTATATTGATTGAATATCATTCCTACTCTAAATTAATTCAAAATTAAGTTTATATGAGTCCATTTGAAAGTGTTATGTACTTGTAATTGATAACCATATCTGAGAGTGTAAAAATGTGTATTTTTGTGCTAGTGTCATATATGCGCATTTTAAATGTAATTTTTAATTAAATAAATAAATAAGCTGAATTGGATATGAATTCAAGTCATATCCAATTCAGCTTATTTATTTATTCAAGTCATTTTTCAAATCACTAGAAGTACAAAAAAATCACGAAAAATATAACTATAACAAAAAAGTCAACACCAAAAAATCGTGAACTTTCAAACGCAACACTCGCCAAATATCGTGAGTGCTTTGCTAATTTATTACTTTATTGTTTTAGTCTGCTTGTTTGTTTTTATTATTTTTTTACCTTAATATTATAATCCTTAATATGACTAGAATAATATGTTTAATGGATACCAATTAATTAAATATTACCTGTATAAGCCAAGTGTTTATGTAGCCATTTTTACTTAGTATTACTTTGTAACTACATTATAATGGGATGAAAACACTTATCTGATTTGAATACGCACGATGATGGAAACTAAGGGGTGGAGATTCACCAAGCGTTTGTTACTGGCCTAGGTCATTGAATTACTAAATCTAAAGCAGAACTCAGCTCACCCAATATTAGCGCTCCGCAGGTTTTACTGACAGGCCTTTGCTCCAGGCAATGTGCGATCTTTTGGAAGGCCCACTCCCTGCAGAAAAACCGTCTCTTGTCCGTCGTTATGGTCGCCTCCGTCACTTTGTGCGCAGAAGATGATTTCCGGACAGGTCGGTTCGACTCCTTTTCGTAAGCCCGCGACGCAATTGGACTTAATGGCGTTCCTGGGAAAACAAAGTTTAACACATAACAATTACAAATATGTATTGCGAAAAATCGCATTCGTTAAAAAACCATAACATAAATTATTATCTAATCTGAACTTCGCAAACGGCAAAGTGTCTTTTTTTAATAACAAATAGCCACCCCGAAGATTAACGGCTGGAGTGTACCAAGGTGTGCGCAAATCCCACAGGTGACGTGCTCGCTGCACGGAAAACGTCACAATACTTGCTTTCCTAGTGCAGTGCGTGGAAACTGACGTCATTAGCACCTGCTGTGCACGCAGCCGGTGTGCTAGAGGTCCTTAAGATGGAATTTCTCGTGAAAGCAAGAAAGCCAAACCGAAACATCACTGTAGTGGAAGCACAACCTATTGGCGGCCAAAATAGGGAGTTAGAGAATAGTACCTATCCAGACAGACTCCGAGGCAGGAAAGAAAACCAACAATGATGGGTGACACGATTTCTAACACACATAGACTTCACAAAAAGCTTGTACATATTTATATAGGATAAGGGTGACAAACGAGCACACAGTCCATCTGATGGTAAGTGGTTGGCGTGGCCCATAGACTTCTACATCCATCCTCGATTACGAGTCAAGATATAAAATACGCAACAGGAAAAATTTGTAATATATTTTTAAAGATTATTTTGTAGCTATGGTTTACTATGGTTGTATCATGAAGCAATCATTAAGCATATACCTACATGCAGAACGTTAATCCATGTCATATTTTTTTAAAAGTCTTCCAACTTAAAAATACAACGACGCCGCCACGCATTTAAAAAATGTTGTACGTAAAAGCTCGCAATTCACTTTGTTTAGCGACAGTACAGAGCTACAATGAACCTGTCCTATTGTTCATACCCGCTTTGTTCTGTGCAAAGCGGTAAACCTTAAAGTTTCCGCCTAAGCTACCGGTGCAACTGGGACTAGATATAGATTGTGGAATACAATACAGTCGCCGACAGTTCGACTTCATTAATTTCGTAATTTATATAAGCGTTAGTAAATTGCAGAGAAGTATATATTGTAGGGCCAAGCTGTAGGTTATTTTGGCTGTAGCACGAATGGTTCGGCTCAATCATGGAAAGACTTCGCTTTCACAGAACACCAGTCTAAAATAGTAGCATCCGTATGGTGAGTAAAGAGAACCGAAAATCAACGCATCAACATTTTGAATTCTTGTAGATAAATGTAGGTTGCCTAGGATCAACGCATTCACTTACCATCAGGTGGACTGAGCGCTCACCCCGAATTGTATCCAAGAGTTTAATTTTCGTCGACAAAATTGATTTTAATATTTTGCAATACTAAGTGCTAATTAGAACCGTGGTAACTCAGCGCTTACTGTAAATTGCTCAGTAGGTACGCGAGCAACCCGATACCCGGCGGCACCAATGAAATTTTTTATTGCACGTTTAAGTCCTGTATGTACCATGTGCTCAGCAATGAAGGAAATTATCTGGAAAATGTCTGCCAAATTAAAAAAAAGTATTTCGAAGTCATGTGGCGCCAACAAGCACCGGGTCAGCACGACGGGCATTCCCTTACCCCCTCTCAGAAATAAAAGGAAGCCTGAGCCGAGTAGTGGACTCTATAAAGGTTGTAACTGTAGAGCTGATTAATCAAGTGCTCGCTGGTGAAAGAAATCATCGCAAAAAGCATACATAATAAGAATTTAAAAATATTTCAAGAACAAAACTCCGCAGACACATTACGGCAACGAACTTTACTTCTCGCCAGCAATTGGTTGTTATATTTTACAGTTGAAATTAAAATGTTAAAAACAATCTCCGATACTGGCTTAAAATTGAAAATTGTCATGTTTTGGATCACATTAATATTAAGAAAGTGTGAATAAGTACAAAAGAATTTTGAAAATTACCAACTAAAACTTTTTCTGCACGTCATAATAAACGACCGACTTAATATTAAACACATCTTTTTCAAAGAAAACTGACATTTGCAAATCCTCTCCAAAGAAAATTTTAATGTTGTAGAGTAAGTTTTAATTCAACTTCTAAAACTCTGACAGATAAAATAATATACCTAATACCGCAGTACCATGCTATTACAGCCCATCACAAGTCCACTGTTAAAGATAGGCCTCCACAGGTTGCCACAAAGTACGGTCCTCAGCCACCCTTATATATCGACTGCCTGATAATTTCATCAGGTCATCACTCCATCTAGTAGGGTGACCATGTGACCATATACTGCGCTTGCTAGTACGAGACTGCCATTTAAAAACCTTTCTGCCCATCGGTTGTCGGTTCTTCAAACTATGTGCATATATCCCATCTATGGTTCAATAACATTTAAATAAAATTCTAACCAACCGTCGAACTCAAAATTGTCCCGCTCTCGATCTTTATCCCTCTCTTTCTCACGTCGGTACTCCCTGGAGCCGTCACGTTCCCTATCCGGAAATCCCCGATGCCTATCAGTCGGTGTTCTTTCGTGGCCTCGAGGGGTAGAAACGTCGTTTAATGGAAGAGACCTAAGTTAAAATAAGAACATCAAATAAATTATTTATGTATAATGGTTACTTTAGTTAATTACTATAGTATTATGCATAATCCACATTTCATAAAAATATTATACACATTTCATTTCATTAATAGTCAGTATTGTTAGAAAAACGCATCCACGATAGATAAAATAAACTTCTAGTGTGAGGGTAATTATGATAATGTCCTCCAGCCTCAACGAATACTAGCCACTGTGCACACAGAATTATTGTGCACAGGTGTGTGCGCAAACACAGGTGCACTTTCTATTGCCTCACTCTCACAGTCCAATGGGACGGCAATCCGACGGCATCTCTTAAAACTTAAGGACCAGCGGCTTTAGGTGCCTTTGAGGCACGCGGGTGAAATATCGGGGCAAGCAAACACAGGGGGCAGTTATTTTCCTTAGTGCCACGCTTTGCAGGTGGGTTAGCAAAACTGCAGTCTTATATTAATGTTATTTTAAGTTGCTATCAAGAAAAATCTGCTGCTAATTGCCTGTTTTTATTTCCGTCTGTCGCCACTTACAAAACCTACAGAATGATGTGGGGAAATTTGTAATTTGAACATACGTATTTTTAATTGTGAATAATCGTAATTTTAAAAAAGTCACAAACCTTTTTGAGTGTCATATCATTAACCATATATTTAGTAGATTTAAGACATTATTTTATGAAAAAATTAATGTCTTAAATCTAATAAAATCTCTATTAATATAATAACAAACCTCACCTAAGATGGACTCTGAGATCCGTCTGCCTTACGGACGAATGTCTATTTTGCTGCTGCCTCATACTGACTTGATTCTGCCTTAAATACGACTCTACCTTTCCCTCGTTTGCCTCATTTTTTCTCTTCGACATATAATGACTAAGTTGAAAAAAGTCTCACTTACGAGGGGTGATCCAAAAGTAATGATAATCTGTTACTTCAGGTGCACATAAAAATCTAAAAAAAATGTTTTTTGTTTGCTTATATACTCACTACGTCAGCATAAAAAATCATATAAATAGATCACGATTTCCGGGAGATACATTCATTTGAATACGAACTGTCAAAGAGATAACATCAACATGGAGAAAAACGAAATTAGAGCTGTCATCAAGTACCTCTGTTTGAAAAAAATGTCTTCAAAAGACATACACAGTGACTTAGTGGAAACATTGGGGGACTCTGCTCCTCTAAATTCTACAGTTGCACGCTGGGCCAAGGAGTTTAAACTGGGAAGAACACCCACTGAAGATGAACATCGCGAAGGACGCCCATCCACGTCCCTCACTGAAGACAACGTGAAAAAAGTCGAAGATGTTGTGTTGGCAGATCGAAGAGTGACCATCAGGCATGTAGCTGAGGTCACAGGGATCTCATATGGCAGCGTTCAAAGAATCCTTGCGAACGAGTTGCATATGAAAAAGGTCTCTGCGCGTTGGGTACCCAGAATGTTAACCGACGAGCAAAAGAAAAAATCGAGTTGACATTTCGAGGGTCAATCTCGAAAAGTTCCAAGCAGATCAAGAAAATTTTTTGTTCCGTTTTGTGACTATGGACGAGACCTGGATCCACCATTTTGATCCTGAAACGAAACAACAATCGATGACTTGGAAGCGAGCCTCCTCACCGACGCCAAAGAAATTCAAAGTTTCAAGTTCGGCGGGAAAGGTTATGGCATCTGTTTTTAGGACGCACAAGGCATAATTATGGTGGAATATTTGGAAAAGGGAGCCACTATTACGGGCTCTTACTACGCAGACCAAATAAGAAGATTACGGGAGGCCATTAAGGAAAAAAGACGCGGCAAACTGCGAGCTGGAGTGCTGTTTCACCAAGACAACGCACCGGCTCACAAAGCCGCAGTTGCGATGGCTGCCATTCAAGAAACGGGATTCGAACTGCTCGAACACCCTTCCTATTCGCCAGATCTAGCTCCTAGTGACTTCTACCTCTTTCCTCGGCTCAAGGAACGCCTCCGAGGCAAGAAATTCGAGGACGATAGCGAAGTAATGGCCGCTGTTGGAGCGTTTTGGGAGGGTCAAGACAAAGAATTTTTTTCAAAGGGAATCCTGGGTTTAGAAAAAAGATGGACTAAATGTATTGATTTGTTAGGAGACTATGTAGAAAAATAAATTATTATTTTAACTTTAAATACCGTGTTTTATTTTCATTATCATTACTTTTGGATCACCCCTCGTACCTAAGATTGACTCTGTGCTCCGCCTGCCTTACAGACGAATGTCTATGTTGCTACTGCCTCATACTGACTTGATTCTGCCTTAAATACGCCTCTACCTTTCCCTAGTTTGCCTCATTTTTTCTCTTCGACATATAATGCCTAAGTTGAAAAAAGTCTCACTTACCTAAGATTGACTCTGTGCTCCGCCTGCCTTACAGACGAATGTCTATGTTGCTGCTGCCTCATACTGACTTGATTCTGCCTCAAATACGCCTCTACCTTTCCCTCGTTTGCCTCATTTTTTCTCATCGAAATATAATGACTAAGTTGAAAAAAGTCTCACCAAAGAATGACTCTGTGCTCCGCCTGCCTTACAGACGAATGTCTATTTTACTGCTGCCTCATACTGACTTGATTCTGCCTTAAATACGCCTCTACCTTTCCCTCGTTTGCCTCATTTTTTCTCTTCGACATATAATGCCTAAGTTGAAAAAAGGTCTCACTTACCTAAGATTGACTCTGTGCTCCGTCTGCCTTACAGACGAATGTCTATGTTGCTGCTGCCTCATACTGACTTGATTCTGCCTTGAATACGCCTCTACCTTTCCCTGGTTTGCCTCATTTTTTCTCTTCGACATATAATGACTAAGTTGAAAAAAGTCTCACTTACCTAAGATTAACTCTGTGCTCCGCCTGCCTTACAGACGAATGTCTATGTTGCTGCTGCCTCATACTGACTTGATTCTGCCTTAAATACGCCTCTACCTTTCCCTCGTTTGCCTCATTTTTTCTCCTCGCGCGAATGGCTTCTTCTTTCCTTCTCGCCTCCCTTTTCTCTAACTTTTCCACCCTGCTTTCTAAAGGCGTGTTGATCATCGGCATGTTTCCGCTGTGATTGAAATTCAAAGGATCAAAGTCACCCCGCGTCAAGTTCTGCGCTCGTGTCTCACGTGTGGCCATGCCTTTAGAATTCTTTCCACGGTACTGTGACTTGGGCACTACTTGACTATATATCGGCATTTGATTCGCCATCTTAGACTAGCTTTGGTTAAGAAAAATATATAGTATTATTTTTAATATTTCGTTTTTATGAGACCTATTTTATATTTAATAATGGCTTTGGTTTGCTAATTGACGCTATAACTAGAGGAACGCGGGGCTTATCTTAGGAAACAAATGAAAACTAATTATATATAGCCCTAGTTACGTAATGGAGTATCACATTCAGTGTGAGGATGAGGTTCTGTGGAGATTCAAGTCATTCTATTTTAGACTGACAGTGTGTATGTCTCTTCAAAAGGTACAATAGCGTCAGTTCCGACGAAAGATATTCTTGGCACATCGTGTGTTTATTGAAGACGAGATCTGAAACAAACAAAAAATACCATTATACACATATATTTTGTTTTACAACATGACAGAGATTTTGTTAGAAAACATTACACTTTTCTATAACTTCATTAATTCCATCCATCAGGAACATGCTGCTGCCCATCTCCTGTCGCCCCTCCGTCGCCATTTAGGACACCCACTGGTCGATATGGGGCAGAGGATATTGTTGCGTGAATAAGTCAACGTCATACACTAGCGCCATCTAGTGTCAGGAACGAGAGCGAGGGGAGCTTTGCAGAAAATAACATCACAAATCTTTCAACCGACAGCGCCATCCGAAGAACTAAGTTTCTAGAAAATCTACACTCGAACACTCGTCGCTTTGCGCACATTTACTTGAATATTCCGGATGCTTCATTGCTAATTTGTATATATAGGCGCTGAAAGATGCGATCGGGGCAGTATTGGATTTGGCGAGACAAGCGAAGCTTCGGAGCGGAATAAAGTGAATTAGTGTGTTTAATTATTAGTGTTTTAAGTTTTAATTTGTGTAAAGTAAATTAACGTGTTAATTTAGGTAATTTTATCGGCAATTTTTATTGTCACGAACCTCAAGCTCGTAACAATTGGTGTCAGAAGTGGGATAAAATTATGCCGATTTTACCTAAGGAGGAAACGGAGGGTGTCCGTACCAGAAGTCAACGCCAGCAGGAGACGGCCCAAAGAAGATTTGGTGGTGCAACGCCCAGACGTCGGAGGGCCAGCTGCTGGCGGCAGGCCCGTCAGTAGCTCCTACATCTGCAACACCTGATTTAGGTGCTCTGATGGCGATGCTACAGGAGCAGCTGCAGCGCGGACGAGAGGAACAGGCCCGTCTGTTGAAAGAGCAGAGGAGGAACAGGCTCGCCGACAGGAGGAACAGGCCCGTCGTTTGGAAGAGCCCCAAGGATCGCGATCTCACAAACCCATGATGGGAACAGTCTAATCATCAAGGGCGAGGTCAACGGAATGCCGTGTAAACTGACAATAGACACTGGAGCCTCTCGTACGATTGTTAGTTCCCAACTTATAAGTCAGTTCCTTGGGGACTCCGCATACAACCGAGAACGCATTAATTTGGTAACAGCCACCGGTCAGCGTATACCCGTCCGTGGAGAGAAGGAGATGGAGTTGAAGCTAGGCAACGTGATCTACCTGCATAATGTCATCGTGGCTGATATAATGGACGACTGCATCCTAGGCCTAGACTTTATGAGGAATAATTGTTGTGAGATCGACGTTAAGCAAGGTGTTTTGAAATGTGGACAGGAGGAACTTTTTATGGAAGGTGCGTTACCAGGGAACATGTACAGCATTAAGAAGATTGTTCTTCCGCCGAGATCGGAAACGATTGTTCCGGTTAGTCTTCCTCGAAACGCTGGGCAAGCTCACCGTTGTGTACTTGTGGAAAGGGTAAACAATGACCTTCCATGGAAAGTAGCTCGAACCTTGGTCAGGACCACTGACATCTCAGGAGTACGTGTGCTGAACCTTTGCGACCGGGAACAGATTATAGAAAAAGGCACACTGATTGGTACTTGTGAGGAAGTGGATTGGTTACGTCGGTGCCAATATATATCGAGTGGGACCCCCAGCAAGGATGCAGAAACGAGAGTGACCACACTTTTGGAAGACTGTCGCAGTGTTCTCTCCCCGAACGAATTGGTCAAGGCGAAGAAGTTGTTACTCAAGTACGCCGATGTATTCTCATCAAACGATGCTGACATAGGAAAGACTGGCTTAGTTCAACACAAAATAAACAGAAGAAGAAGAAGAATTGCCTATCCGTCAGCGGCCAAGAAGATTGCCGGTAGCACGTGAAAAGGAAGTGGAAACCATGATTGAAGGAATGGTGAAGGATGGTGTTATTGAACCTTCCTCTAGTCCATGGTGTTCACCAGTGGTGCTGATGAAGAAGAAGGATGGCAGCATGCGGTTTTGTGTTGACTACCGCCGTCTGAACGACGTTACGAAGAAGGACAGCTATCCCTTGCCAAGAATTGATGACACGCTGGACATGCTTACAGGAGTAAAGTGGTTTAGCAAGCTGGATCTAAAAAGTGGCTACTGGCAAGTTGAAATTGACCCTAAGGACAAGGAGAAAACTGCGTTCTCGACGGGAAAGGGTCTGTGGCAATTTAAAGTAATGCCGTTTGGGTTGTGCAATGCTCCAGCAACGTTTGCAAGGCTGATGGAACTTGCACTTACCGGGCTAATTGGCGATGCCTGTCTGGTCTACATTGGATGACATCATCATCGTAGGCCGTACGTTTGAGGAACACCTTCAAAACCTGGAACGCGTGCTCATGAAGATTCAGAGTGCCAACCTCAAGTTGAGCTCGAAGAAATGTTCATTATTCCAACGGCAAGTTAACTTTTTGGGGTTTGTAGTATCGGAAGAAGGTATCCGCACAGATCCAGAGAAAATCACCGCTGTCAAGGATTGGCCGGTTCCAAAAGACAAGACGCAGGTTAGAGCATTTTTGGGTTTGTGCTCCTATTACCGGCGATTTGTGAAGAACTTTGCAGATATAGCCAAACCTCTGCACAAGCTAATCGAGGAGAAGCGACATTTCTGCTGGGATGAAAGTTACAATATCGCATTCCAGGAGCTCAAGGACCTATTTTGGGATACCCTGATGCAAGCAAAGAATTTATAGTTGACACAGACGCAAGTGATATAGGACTTGGCGGTGTGTTGTCTCAACGGAATGGTGACCAAGAGGTCGTGATAGCGTACTTCAGCAAGTCGTTGTCAAAACCGGAAAGGAACTATTGTGTCACAAGACGCGAATTGCTCGCTGTGGTAAAGTCGTTGCAGCATTTTAGCAAATATCTTCTGGGACGAAAATTTCACTTACGAACTGACCATGCTGCACTAAAATGGCTATTGCAGTTTAAAAATCCAGAAGGACAAGTTGCGAGGTGGATTGAACTACTGCAGGAATACGACTTTGAGATCGAACATCGCAGCGGAAAATCTCACGGCAACGCAGATGCATTGTCAAGAAGACCTTGTACTCAAGATTGCAACCATTGTACTAGGCAAGAGAGTAAAGAAGAGGTATCAGTGAGGATGCTCAGGACGGACCACCTCAGCAACGAATGGAAGGACAGCTTACAACATGCACAGCAGGAAGATCCGGACATCAAGCCGATTCTGGAATGGATAAAGGCCAGTGCTCCCAAGCCTAAGTGGAGCGACGTCTCAGCAATGAGTTCGACCACTAAAAGCTATTGGGCCCAGTGGGACAGCTTGCTGCTTCAGGATGGAGTTCTGTGCCGTAAATGGGAAAATGTTAGGGGAGACAGCTGTCATTTGCAAATGGTTGTCCCTAAAGCTAAAGTACCGGATGTTCTACAGCTGTACCATAATGATTGTTCCGGAGGCCATCTGGGAGTTAAACGAACTCTACTGAAGATCCGAGAACGGTTTTGTTGGGTCCACTGTCGAAACGATGTCGAGGACTGGTGTCGCAAATGTACAAGTTGTGCGGCTGTAAAGGGACCTCAGACTCGTAGTAGAGGTACAATGTTCAATGTACAATGTTAGTGCATCATGGGAGAGAATAGCCATTGACGTGGCGGGACCGTTTCCGAAGAGTGAAAGCGGTAACAAGTATTTCATGGTTGTGATGGATTACTTCACTAAGTGGCCAGAAGTCTTCGCCATTCCAAATCAAGAAGCTTCAACAGTTGCTGATAAGCTAGTTCATGAAGTCTTCTGTCGTTTTCGAGTACCTTTAGAGATTCACAGCGATCAAGGAAGGAATTTTGAGTCTCAAATATACCAGGAAACTTGCCGAATTATGGGTACTCATAAAACAAGAACGACTTCTTATCACTCGCAATCTGATGAAATGGTGGAACGATTTAATCAGACATTTGAGAGGTACCTAGCAAAAGTTGTAGACAATCGGCAACGAGATTGGGACAAGCACATACAACCGTTTTTGTTGTCATATCGAAGTTCTGTTCACGAAAGTACAGCAGTGACACCAGCTTTCGCAAACTTTGGAAGAGAATTACGGCTGCCTGCAGACCTGATCACCGGGATACCACCTGATGCCCCACGCAGTATAACCGATTATGCAAATGACTTGCGGAACAAAATGAATGACATTTATGAGCACGTCAGACAATCGGGCCAGCAAATGTCTGAGAAAATGAAAACCCGGTACGACCGCAAAATGAACAATAAAGGGTTCAACGAAGGTTCATTAGTGTGGTTGCACAATCCAGTCCGCAGCAAAGGGAAATCTCCTAAGCTTCAAGCTAAATGGGACGGCCCGTACCGAATTGTAACCAGGATCAACGATGTGACCTACCGGATACAGAAAGGCGCAAGAGGGACTCCTAAGATCGTCCATGTGGATCGCTTGGCGCGTTATTATGGGACCGATAATGCTTACTATGGGGACGAGCATGGCTTAGGAGGGGGCAGTGTTGCGTGAATAAGTCAACGTCATACACTAGCGCCATCTAGTGTCAGGAACGAGAGCGAGGGGAGCTTTGCAGAAAATAACATCACAAATCTTTCAACCGACAGCGCCATCCGAAGAACTAAGTTTCTAGAAAATCTACACTCGAACACTCGTCGCTTTGCGCACATTTACTTGAATATTCCGGATGCTTCATTGCTAATTTGTATATATAGGCGCTGCAAGATGCGATCGGGGCAGTATTGGATTTGGCGAGACAAGCGAAGCTTCGGAGTGGAATAAAGTGAATTAGTGTGTTTAATTATTAGTGTTTTAAGTTTTAATTTGTGTAAAGTAAATTAAAGTGTTAATTTAGGTAATTTTATCGGCAATTTTTATTGTCACGAACCTCAAGCTCGTAACAATATTCTTACACAGCTACTACATGGTTTTAATTTACTTTTTATAAAATAACATTATTAAATTACATTTCTTTTTTAAATTTAAGAAAATAATTAGCTTCTAAATATTCTCAAAAAACCTTCTAAATTTATAGAACGCGACGACAATGAAAAGGCAGTGTCACACGTGTGCCGTACTCTTGGTGTCAAGTACGTCGCTTGAATATTCAGATAAGGGACTTTGTGAGCTGAAGTTCTTTGACACGTTCAGTATACGGTTTAATAACGGAAGCAAAAGCGTTTGAAAGGATGTACATCTTTAAACGTAAGATGAAGTGAACACTCGAACAGTTTTTCTCACAAGTCGAGATTTCAATACCAAATTATCAATTTAATAATAAGACACAATGATAATTTTCTAAGATTAGCATTTACAATGATTTTCATATTAAGCTTGTTTGTTTCCTTATATGAAATAAAAAAAGAAAAGCAACTAAGAGATCGGTCGTATTAACTACTCGACAACTACAACTATCCCGACCCTTTTTTTTAAATTGGTATCCTCAAGGATACCCGGCTGTCCTAGTGGGAAGCAGGCGAGTTATGTCGGACTCCTGCCTACTAAAAGCCGACTAGAATCCCCTCAGCGTCGACGAAGGATCACAGTCTCTCCATGAGGCATGTGACCGCTAAGCTTTTAATACAGCCCGTCCTGAAAGTACTTCCAGCCCTCCCCCAGCCCTCGCGAATATACTACGATATAATTATTTTACGTGGTAGAGCCATGCTGCAGCTATATTAATTGTATAGTTGTAGCACGAATGGGTCGACTCGACCGGGGAAGGACCACGGTCTCACAGAATACCAGCGAAAATAGCAGCTTAACCTTTAAGTATGGACGTGGAGTCTCACAGGCTCCGCACGATTCGCCAGTTTTTGGTTTGACCCCCTTCCCCCCGCTCCATGCACCCGAGCGTCTCAGTAGCTTTACGTTTAGTTCCATACTACACAGTGCGGGCGGAGGTTACGTCGCTGGATGCAGAACACGTGAGTAATATTCATCGAAATGTTGGCTGGAGCCTGTCAGGCTCCACGTCCACTGTTGCCATGTAAAATATTATGATAAATTTTCTCTGTATGTTTTAGATTTTGTTATGTAAAATGGCTGAAAATATTAAAGCGAGTTGTTCTAGTGCAAAACAACCTCAGAGAAAAAAAATGCGACTAGATGATCCATCTTTCGAAGACGAAATAACTTCTTTATTGTTGGCTTTGGATCAGTCAGACGATGAGGTAGATATTGAAAATTGCTTGGTATCTGAGGCGGACCTGACAAACTGTCATGATAGTGATTCAGGTGAAGAGGTCAACGACCTTGAAGATGCAGTCGATAGTGACAATTCAGACGCGCCACTTTCTGAATTACGCACGAACTATTATTATGGGAAAAATCGTTATAAGTGGACAAAGACGCCACCGTCAACAAGAGTACGGATATCTCAACACAATATTATATCAGTTCGTACATCTTCTTCGAACTTGTCAGCCGACTGTGAGAAAGATCCATTCAGTATATGGAACAAGTTATTCGACGATGAAATGCTCCATCAAATTTTGACCTGGACTAATGCAAAAATTTATATCTACAAAACTAAGTTCGCGCGTAGCAATCGACTTGAACTGAACGATTTGGACTTAGTTGAGCTGAAAGCGTTTATTGGTCTACTATTTTATTCTGCTGTTTTGAAGTCGAACCACGAAGACACAAGTTACTTATTCGCATTAGATGGTACAGGCTGTGAGATATTCAGGTGTACAATGTCGGAAACCAGATTTCTTATATTGTTACAGTGCCTTCGTTTCGATGATCCTAATGAACGTGATGAGAAGAAAAAGACTGACAAGTTAGCTGCTATATCCCCCATTTTCAACAAGTTCGTAAGTAATTCGCAACAGTTGTACGAACTAAGTGAATGTGTAACTGTGGACGAAATGCTAGTCAAGTTTCGTGGAAGAAGTCACCTAATATCATACATGCCTAAAAAACCAGGTAAATATGGTCTAGTGATACGAGCATTATGCGACGCTAAGAACTTTTATTTTTATAATGGTTATGTATATTTTGGAAAAGACTCCGATGGTATTGGGTTGACAGTAGAAGAAAAGAAATTCCTAGTCCCCACACAGTGCGTCTTACGTCTAACGAAACCAATCCAAGGAAGTAACCGCAACGTCACAGCTGATAATTGGTTTTCATCTATTGAACTCGTAGATGAATTAGCAAAACGAAAGTTGACGTATGTAGGGACAGTAAAAAAAGAATAAAAGAGAGATACCTATCGAATTTCAGCCAAATAAGCGTCGAGAAGTAGCATCTACCTTATTTGGATTTACGAACCAAAAAACGTTATGTTCTTGGGTTCCTAAGAAAAATAGAGCTGTAATACTCATATCTTCCATGCACCATGATGATCAAGTAGACCAAAATACTAAAAAACCCGAAATAATACTTTATTACAACTCTACTAAAGGAGGAGTTGACGAAGCGGATAAAAAATGTTCCATTTACTCGTGTAGCCGCCGTACACGGAGATGGACAATGGTGTTACTGTTTCGAGTGCTGGATCTAAGTGGCATGAATGCATACATTCTCTACAACATGTATCAATCAAAAGAGGTTGAAAGAGGAGATTTCCTAAAAGAATTGGCTCGTTCCCTTGTAGTGCCGCATATGCAAAGACGTGTTGTAAACACAAAATTGCCGAGAGAGCTGAGGTCAACTATAGCTCGAATATTGGGTAAAGATATGGTAACTGAAGATGTCCAAACACCACCCACAAAAAAACATAGAATGACCATTTATGTTTGTGTGGGGTGCAGCAAGCCTGTGTGCCTACAATGCTCTCGCCCTTTGTGCGCTGACTGCCAGTAATTTAGAGATATTATGACTGCTGTCAGAATTTTTGTTTTTCTTTGTCAGAAAGAGCTTTTATGTTTTTTTTTCGTTTGTTCATTAAGTTAGAGGATAAATAGGTTTTATTTTGTTTTATTGTTAGATTTCGTAAAATTGAGTGAGTTAAAATGATAACCCTACCAAAAGTCTTAAAAAGTGCCATGATTGTTAATTTTTCATATTTCTATGATTATAATAAAGAAAGTTGATTACAAATTACTATTTTTTTCTTATTAAAGACCTCTATTTATGAATAGAAAGGCTAAGACGATGTGCGGTAATGTTTTCTAGAAAAAAGTTGCTTTTGAATGTAGTAGCCTGAGAGACTCCACGTCCGCACTAGTGTTGAAAATATATCACGTCCATACTAAAAGGTTAATGCTGCTGTGTTTCGAATGGTGAGTGTAGAGAACCGGAGCCCTTTTTACTGCAAAAGACGCATTCCATCTTAGTCCTCAAGATGAGCCTAGATGTCTATGAGCCATAGCAACCACTTACCATCAGGTGGACTGTGTGCTCGCTTGTCACCCTTTTCCTATATAAAAAAAAGATATTTCAAAACTACGTAGTATGTGGAATTACTTTGACCCTACTTGATCCATCGTAAATTCCAGTCTCTTGATAATTGCTTTTGTCCTAGTATGTGGTTTACATTTTTTAATGTCCTAATTTTAGGTTTAGGTTTAAGATATTATTTATTTCTCAAAAGATTACAAATCGCTTACGAGAAATAAAAAATTTACAAACAATAATAAAGGAATCCGTTACAAGCATACAGAATATTAACTATAGATGTGGGTAAAACGTAAACAATTAAAAGAACAGTAAACATAGGTTTGAACATCGCGCATAATTTGTAACGACGGAACAATTAATGCAACCGAAACAGAAATAAGGGTGCGTTCAAACTAAGTTAGATTTAATTTTAGCTTGAATTTTTTTTGGTTAATTTTCCAAAATATGGCATATCAATAAGTTTTTAAATAAAGATAACGTTTTCTATTCTTTTATATTTCTAGGTAAATTTAAAAAAAAAATAATTGCGGTATGTTGGTGCAATAAATCGAATCACAACTAACTTTGGTATTTTACTTATATATATAGTAGACAAAAATTGGTATTGTTCTTTACTCCCTTTGTTACTTGATTAATAAAAAAAAATCAGCAACCAAGTGTACATTTCCCACAAAATGCGAATTTTATTTAAGTCTTGCGGACCTGTTAAATTTTACCAAGAAGAACTTCTTATAACTTACGTAGCATTCCAAAGTTTAATTGAAACCTTCTCAACCCTTAATCGCAGACTTGGGACTCATCTTCTTTAAAGTTTATTATTAACTTCACTTAAGTAAAATCCAAGTACGTTTTTACTTATTGTAAGGTAGTGTATAACTACAATTCCATCTGATGGTAAGAAATATTCAATTATTTTTCTCTATACAAATATGGAATCGCTTACCACCATATTTCACCCTCTAATGGATTAAATTTTCCAAAATATTTTCTTAGTGGGTACCGACGTAATATAAGGAAGTTATTGTCTCATTTTAGGGTCTGCGCTCAGAGACAGCACGGCAGTAAAAAAAGATTTTCGACGTTATTTTAATGACTTTAGTATACTGATATTCCTTTATTTCAACACGAATAAACCGAAACATCTCGAGTGATACAGCGGCGCTGCACGTCACGACATTCCAAGGGATGCCGCGGCACGCTGCTGCATCACGTGAAACGTATAGGTTAGTTTGTTAAAGGAGTGTGAGTGCTAAGTAATTTAAACAAGTTTGAACCTAGCCCGTTGTGGCAGCGATCTCAGCGATTAGCACGAGCGCCCGATAAACGAGCCCGTTTTGACTTGTTTGGCATGCCGCGGAATGCCACATTATCCTTAGGTATGCCACGGAATGCCACAGGATCCTTCAGCATGCCGCGGGATGCCATAGGATCCTTCGGCATGCCGAAGTATGCCTTGCCACGCAATACCATGATCAATTACTTGGCACTCACATTCCTTAACAGCCTAAAATAACCTATGCGTTTTAAGCGATGCAGCGGCCTGCCGCGGCATCTCTTGGAATGCCGTGACGTGACGTGCAGCAGCACGGCGTGGAATCACGCGAAACGTTGCAGTCTATTCGTGTTGAAATAAAGGAATGTGAGTGCTAGGATCATTAAAATAACGTCACAAATTTTTTTCCACGAAAAAATTCTTTGACACGCCATGCCATGCCATGCCGCCTGCAAGAGCAGGCCCTAAGGGTAATTTTATTACTTGAAAGCATTAAGCATTTTTTCTCCATACAATATAGAACATCCTCTGCCCAGGTAGTGTTTTATTAAAATCGCTAAATACGTATCGTAAGTTCGTAACCCTCACCTCCATAAGGCTCGAATTTTTCTATATCCTTTCTTCGTAGATGTCTACGTCATAAAAGATAGATCTGTCCGATGGTAAATTGTGGATCTTAGCGTAAAAAAAGTTGCCTTGAAGACGCCCAGAAGGTAATCGGACGTAAAGATAGACGTCTGCAACTTATTGATGAACGATAGATATCGGTAGTGTATATTCTTATACCGCCATTAAACGGTCAAATCGAATAAATCGATACGAAATCCATATTGATACCTTTACACAATAGAACGAAACCAAATGCCAAATCGTAGCCTACCACGTTTCCAATCAGCGTTACACAATCGCACTGTTTTCATGAGTAGACACTTTTTGCTTGCGATCGATATTCCTTTATTCAACGTTTCATGAATCCACAGCACGATTAGGCCATTTCCTCTAAGGTTGTCAATCCTCCCTTACAATTTTAATTACTGAATTATCTGTATTATCACGCGCGGTAGAAGTTATTTGTTATACTATAATGTACAGTAAAAATCTAGCTCTTTTTAATAATTTTCATACGGACGCTCGCATGCTTCTTCCAACTTTCTTCTTTCGGTTAGACGAAAAACATACCACGCACTGCGGCCGTACGTACGGAACGTTAATTCTGTGAATAAGCCTGTGTTCTCGCGCCTAATTAATATAGCTTTTAGCTTAAAGCGTACGGGTGACTAGCGTGTCTAGCGATGGAACAATGTTACATCGATTTAAAAAAGGTGATTAACGATAGAAAAGCACAAGTTAGTGATCGATATAAAAATTAAAACTACGATACATGTAAAATTAAGTTAAAGTTTAATACAAATTATGACATAATAGTTACATAACAGCTTTTCTCGTGACTTTGCCTTATTACAATTGGATTTCATGGGTTTTAATTTTTTTGCGCGGATTCCTAATTATTTTTCTAAAATAAATGTAACCTGTGTTACTCCTTATCACATCAGCTTCCTGCCAGCGCCAGCTATAAGCCGGATCAAACAGACGGACAGAGAAACATTTAAAACATTGTTTTTGTCTTTTTGTTATAAATACCGTATATACTTTCATATGCATTTAGTAGAAGGCTATATGGTTAAGTTTAAGAATTAATTTATTAAGATTTATCGCTCGATTGAGCATCAAAATGAGATGCGTGGGCACTCCTGAGGACTAAGATGGAATGCTTAGTTACCAGTAAAAGAAAAGGGTTGCTAGTTCTCTACTCTCAATTTTCTGTGGGAGCGTGGAATTTCCACAGTCGAGCCAACCCATTTGTGCCGTAGTCATATTACAGTTGCAGACGACACTACCACGAATTTCTCTTCAGTTCCTGCAAGCTTGCCTAGCTTTACAAGGTTACTCGTAGCATAGGAATAACGCTTCCTATTCCTTCAAGCTATTCTCTTGTCTAGTGTTCGGCACGCATATGAACAACTTGTCCATCACTAACTGCATTACCTATTCTAACCAAACAAAAAATGAGAGGATGGGTTTCTGTGGTCTGCTATATGAGTATTATATTACAGGTAATTGTCATACATCCTCTTTTTTGAACCTTAACAACCTTATAACAGAAAGTAGTTTATAATTAGTCTCAGGTATAAACTAGAATCTGTGTCATAAAATAATAATAATAATAATAAATTTATTCATAAGAATATGGTACGAAGATGTTCGTATAAAATATTAATTTTGGTATATGAAAACGTAAAGTTAGAATATACGATATTTAAGTAAAATTAAACGTGCATCACATTACATTTTGATATTAATCCTTTAAAACACGATCAAAGAAGAAACAGCGTTTAACAGTCAATAGAAACGTTCTTTTATTTTTGGCAGTTCATTTACCGAATAAAATTGTTTTTCCAAAAGCCACTTCAATAAATTACGTCATAATCATCATCATTACAGCCCTCCACCAACTCCTACAACCTCGACCAACACCAACAAGTCCACCACTGCTAAACATAGGCCTCCATGTAGTGCCACAAAGCACGCTCCTGAGCCACCTGCATCCATCGACTTCCTGCATATCTTACCAGGTCGTCACTCCATCTAGTGGGGGGGGTCTACGTCTAAATCGATTATAATCTAATTGCCTTATTTCGTTTGGGATTTTATTAAACGCTTGAATAGCCATAACATGACAATTTTTGAGTACAGACTAGTTGTTAACGAAGGCAAAATAACTTTATCTTGGTATCTGGTACTATACTTTACGGTATCTTTTAATCTAGTAAAAAAATGAGAAGTCCCGCAAAATTTAATAATTAGTATAATAAGTATGTTGTTTGACAGCAAATATCGAATTTCAAGATGACTGGCACCGCGGCTAAGCGATTTCTTCAGTTTTTTCAGTTTATATAAAAAAAAACACTTTTGTATTGAGACGGCTTTAGTTCATTAAACATGATAAGTGTTGGCTATGTGTAATAGTAATCGTCATTGACGTTCCACCAGGGGAGTAGTTAAATTAATTTCCCTGTCAAAAGTTAATTCGACAAAATGGTACAAATGATGACCGGTTCATTTGTAGGTACCATTTTGTCGAATTAACTTTAACGCACGTTCTTAACACAATAACAATTCACAATGTTCTCCGCGTCTCGTTTTATTTGAAACAGAACTATATGACAACATAGTAAAGTACATTATTTTTTATTTTAAACGAATTTGTCAACATAGGTAAGTGAATTTCCTCCTTAATTCTCAATTGCCGGAAGCCCTACGGTTAAGGATCAATTTAAAAAGTTTTGGGCGAGGTTTTTCAAAAAGAACTTCTCTCAGTTAGTTTAAAGTTTCATTTTCTATGCTCACCTTGTAACCTTTTCTGTTATAAATGAATATAGCCTTAACTCTGTCTGGATTTTCCAAGATAAAAGGGAAAACTTTAAAGAAGATTTTGTTTTACAAATACGCACTTATTTATAAGTCCGTATGAATAATATAATATATTAATATTCCACATGTATAATATTATTTAAAATATTTTATTTTACATATGAATTTTTTATGCGTGGTAGAGCCATGTTGGATTTATATATTAGTAGTAGTATAATTGTAGCATGAATTGGTCGGCTCGACCGGGGAAGGACCACGCACGCTAAAATAGTAGCTTAATGCTGCTGTGTTTCTTATGGTGAGTGTAGAGAACCGGAGACCCTTTTTACTACTTAAAGCCCGGTTTACATTTTGAGAAGTGACAAGTGCGAGCGGCAATGACAAGTGACAAATAGCAAGTTGGTGTTCACAAATGTGGCAAGTGGATGTCATTATTATGTGAAATCTGCGAGTGTGAAATTGGGTAGGTAATTGTCAAAGAGGCGCTAGCATAGCTTTAAAGTTTAAAACTTTAATAAAAAAAGGTAAAATTGTATGATGAGATACCAAAGATGTGTGAAGTGCCTTATTGCAAAGATATTGGTGCATACCAATTTCCTAAAAACGCTTAAGTGAGAAAAATGTGTCTTAAAGTTATAACAAGGAAAAAATTTAAGCCCGAAAATAATATGGCTCCAGCCCTGACCTACAGGAGTCTTTAATTTTCTTCTTTTCTTGGTAATATGTAAACTTAATGCTTCTTAACTTCGCATATACCTACTTCTTTTGCGCCGAAACCGGCCATTCCCATTGATTGAGATATTGAGGGCATAGCAGCGTCTCGCATCATTTTTTTTTTTAATTCAGCGATTTAATATTGTATAAACATTCGTGTTTCAATAATTCCTTGACAAATTTAATGTTATTGCTATCTGATCACTTCGTAATAAAACAAAATTATTATAAATACGAGTATGTATACAATATATATAACAAAAATATTTTATTTAATAACTATTATTCCCTCATTCAAGGCGACGGCGGAATAGATAGAGCTGTGCAGCATAGGATTAACGCAGGGTGGATGAAATGGCGACAGGTCACAGCCACAACGTGCGATCCCCGAATGCCAATAAGGCTGAAGGGGAAAATTTACAAATCGATCATCCGACCTGTCGTCATGTATGGAAGTGAATGCTGGGCCGTCAAGAAGAAGGATGAAAATAGACTGCATGCGAATGAAATGAGAATGTTACGATGGCTGTGTGGTGTGACAAGGATGGATAAGATAAGGAATGAGTATATAAGAGGAAGCCTGAAAGTAGCGCCAGTAGTAGAAAAGGTGAGAGGAAGCAGATTGGCATGGTTTGGGCATGTGATGCGGAGGGATGAAAGTCATGTCACAAAACGAGTGTTGAATATGAATGTGGAGGGACACACGGGCAGAGGAAGGCCGAATAAAAGATGGATCGATTGTGTGAAGAGTGATATGAGAATGAAAGGAGTAAGTATGGAAATGACGGCTGATAGAGAGGAATGGAACAAGAAGATTTACTGCGCCGACCCCAGATAATGGGAAATGGTTTAGAGAATGATGATGATGATGAACTATTATAACCAACACGTGTATGTTCTGACGTCACCGCTAGAACGGGGGCGGCGGTGTGTAACTGAGGGGAAAGCAAGGTTAGCGCGGGGCAGATACTTGTCAGAGAATAGAGCAGGCCGCTATTCACTTGTTACTTTTCATTTCGCACTTGTCACTTGTCACTCGCACTTGTCACGCCTGTTGTCACTGCCTGTTCACACGAACTATGCACTTGTCATTGTCACTCGCACTTGTCACTTCTCAAAATGTAAACCGGGCTTTAATTCTCACGGGTGACAACGTGTAGTAGTACTTTCCTACATTATACACACACATATATACCATACATATACACACATACATACTCTCTCACACTCAACATATACAATACTTTTACACGCCACTATATACTCTCAACACAATGCACGTAGCAACAGTCGGGCAAAGGGATCGCCTGCGTCCGCGCACCGCGTTCACCAGTCGTTGCCAGTCGTTCTGCCGATACGACGCGGAACGCATGTTGCTCGCTAGCGCTAATCCTTTGTTCTCGCCATAGGTTTTTAAATATTACGGTTAATATTGATTGTGCTTTTTCTAGACTGTATTTTTATTATAAACTCTTTTATCTTGGCTTGCATATTTTCAGCTTATTTGTGCTAAATTGTGTATCTCCTGCTTGTGTGTATTAAATTAAACATTTTAACTGTCAGTGTTGTGGACTTATTTGTATAGACTATTTATCTCGCTAATAACGCATCTGCATTTTAATTTGTAATCGAAGATAGATGTAGATGTCTATGGACCTCAGCAACCACTTGCCATCAGGTGGACTGTGTGCTCTTTTGTCACAAAATCCTATAAAAAAATTCATAAATGACTTGCACATTACACCCACATATCATTCTGCTCTACCTAAATGCGCAAAGGAACATAATGTCCTTCGCCTTGCTTATATTACCCACTTAAACTACAAGAAATAAACTAATGTTAAAATTATAAGATTTCAACTTTTTTTATAAACTCAAAGGTGTCGAACGTAACGTAGAACGTCAAACCTGACGGTAAGTGGCTACAGCCAATGTAAACTTGAATCAACTTCTAGTACAGAAGGCTACAAGACGAGTTGTCACCTCTGAGGACTAAAATGGAATATCTCTTAACTTGTAATTTACTGGAGCGATCGGGACACGGCAGTGCACGCATTTAGCGACATAAACACTTTGTAGGGTATTACCTATAGAATATTATAATACACAATAGAATGGCTGTCAACCTTATTTTGTACGAGTATCGGTGTCGCCGGGAGCACACATACAGCAATTACGTCGTATCAGTATCAGTTATCACTACTACAAACACATTTTGGACTTTTGATTATTGTTTTAGACACATAAATATTTCTTTATTTTTGTTTCTAATATTCACAAAATATAAATAGTTTCGACTTACTGGTTGTAGGATATGTCTCCTTTATTTAAATTCCTTATCCCGCTGTTCTTTCGACACGTAATTATTATACAATTCGCCATTTTGTTAATAATTAGCATGCAACGACGCTTGACACGAAAATTGGAAACGATTGATTGTGTTGACATTTATAGGTGTGAATTGACATGTTAGTGCCTACACGGGCTCCACCCACTTCGCCCACTCCGCCGTTCTATTATGTATGTATTATAGCATTCTATGGTACCCAATACCATAATACACCCACCCAGACGTACTCCAAGGTAGAAAAGGTGTATTACTACCTAATAACTACTGATGGTAAGTAACAAACTAAAGAAAATATCGCATATTATGCTAATGTATATAAACACGATTTCTTGAAAGTCTCTAAGTCTGTGCTACAATCTATCTATATGTTGATATATACTGAGCGCATCCTCACGGGAAATATCAGCCTTCGGAATGATATGTAAATTTGTTATCGCTATGAAGTTTAGAGTGCATCAGCGATATCAAGAGCTAAACGTACATGTAGGTATGTTCTAAAAGCGTATGCGACACATTAAATCATGAGCATATAAAAATATAAAAGTTAAAGTTATACGTCCCATTTCTTGGGTACAGGCCTCAGCTCACTTCTGAGAGGGTTTTAAGGCAAAAGTACACTAGTCGCTTATTCTTCCATACAAACGTAGTCTGGCGATAACTCCACTGTTTGATGGTGTACATTCAAAATAAAAAATGATTTCAATTGGTCTCATCATTATCTAGCCCTGTATGGAAACAAAAAAGTAAAAAAGAGTATATTTAAAAGTTATAAGCGTCGAAAATTCCGAATTTCAACACTATTTTTAACACATCTTTGGGCGGAAATAAATACCATAAGAAGAACGAAAATTGCAAAACAGTTACCATACAGGGATAGATTAGTTGTTCAAAACTGCAAATAATTTTATTTTAAACAGATACATTCAATAGATTTTTCGTGACATCCAGACTACCAAAGGTCTGTTTATAAAATTTCGCGCGCCCGTTTTTGTTATAAAACATCTTGCCTTTCGCTACAAATTATTTCCCCGATCAGTGGGACGAACGGAGGGGGGAGGGGGCGCAACGCGCACTCACACATACTCACTAGGTTAGCCGCTGCTATCTATTTATGGTTGTAATACCTACATATCTACATCTTTATTTAGAAAAATTGCTTCCTTTTTTTGTTCGTGTCCATTGCTGAAGCCGGTATGAATATAGCTGCTAAAATGTTCCCATAAGTTTGTTGAAGCACATTTAGTTAAAATTGAAAACAAGTTGGTACATAATAATGAACTTTCGATACAGATAGTACATTAGGTACTTAACTACTTTAATTTGCTAACTAACGAAAACATCTCATAGATAAGCACGATTATCGAAAATCTTAAAATTATCTATTAATTGAATTAGAATAGGTAATTTTTAGATTTTCGATAATCGTGCTTACGTATAGGAATCTCATATCCTAATATACCTATTGTTGAAATTAAAGGATTTTCTACTAGAAAAAGAAACGTGTATTTTTGGCTTTTTTGATCGATAGTAATATGTATAGGTATTTAAATCTTGTAATCTCGGAAGCTCGGAAGTCCGATTCGCACTTGGCAAAATATTTGTTTATATTTAACCTTACCTCAGACATACTCATATTTTTTATATATAATTTACTATACTACTATATAAGCTACTACTAAAAAAATAGTAGTAGCTTTGCTATGGTATTATAGTACCTATATTTTGGATTAGATTTAATTTATTACAGAGCCGTGGTAGCTCAGTGGTTAACGCTCGCTGTAAATATAACAGAACGCGAGTAACCCGGGTTCGATCTCCGCCGGCACCAATGAAATTGTTAATTGCAATTTTAAGTGCTGATTTACCACGTGCTCGGCGGTGAAGGAAAACATCGTGAGGAAACCTGCATGTCTGAGGAATAAGAAAAAAATATTTCGAAGACATGTGAAGTTCGTTAACACGCATTTGGGCAGCGCGGCGGACACTTCCTTGCCCTAAACCTTCTCAGAAATGAGGGGAGGCCTGAGCCCAGCAGTGGGACGTATATAGGCTGTAACTTTACTTTACTTTACTTTTATTACAGAATAACCTACCTTAGATATTGGGTTATGAATACAGATAAGTACACATAGGATTTAGTTTCTAAGTTATACCTACATATTTATAGCCTTCGTTATGAATAGCATAAACAGGTCAAGCCCCGACCAAGTAACGAATTTCTTTCTACAATCGCGCCTTTTATTTGTTTGGACTGATCACCTGACTCGTTCAGTGATGCCATTCCCATACAGTGTTTAGTTTTCAACTAGCGTTATCTATCATAAAATAAATAAAAAATTTATTCATATTTCGCTAATTGTGTCTGTACTGTGAATTTGATTTACAATCGATCTCTAAATTGTAGTTTTCTTCTAATTACTTACCTTGCCTAGACGTGTTCTTTGGACTTCTGTAAGGAAGTCTATGCTGTTAGTATTCCGTTTATATACGTTACTATTTTGATAGACGTTTGTGCTTGTCCCTGCAGTGACACAATGCCTGTTGTTAATAACTTTCTAAGTACTAAGATAATATTGCAAACCGCTATTGAACACAAACAATCAATAAACAATTTACAAACTAACATTTTTTTTATTTAATTTACCTATATAAAAGCCACACTCACATCAAAATCGCGCTGTCGAAAAAGCAGTTATCCTGACACTGGCTGACATATACTTCGGGGTCGGGGAGTTGCCTGAGGGCTATTATAGCTAACTAGCTATGGAAAGTAAATACCTATTTAGAATACATAGTACCTACAGTAATATTTGCATAACCTACAGTAAAATACAAAAACATACAGAAAACATAATTATGTTACACTTTTTTGTGTTTGTTTTGAAAATTGTTATATTTTTTACAAAAAAAAGTTTTTTATGTTACCGTTTTTAGTTTAGAGGTATGTCCCTTTAGTGGGTACAGGCATGATATTATATTGTGTGATTGCGTAAAGAATGCATAGATAGGCGATAGCAGCAATCGCGGTTGATTTGTTGTCATTTATTGAAGTGCCCCCGATTTCTCCAAGATCCTATCATCAGATCCTGATCTGATCATCGTCGATTACCGTGGGATTATCTGGAAAATATATCCAAATCGGTTCAGGCATATTCGAGAAATCGGGGGACAGAACATACATAAACAAAAACCAACGAATTGAGAACCACCTCCTTTTTTCGAAGTCGGTTAAAAAGTAGGTAAAAACAAATCAATGGAATTATTATATAATAACAACATCTACTTAAGTTCACATAAGAACTTTCATCATAACAACTAACTAATTATTATGAACCCAATTTATGTGAAATTGGGTTCATAATAATTACGTTTCACACAGCAGATTCTAAGTTACAATAACACCAATTTGCTTTCTCTCTCCTTTCTCTTTTTAAAATACGTTTCCCCGATTCCCCCGATTTTCTCCAGTATCGTGGAGGCAGTTTACAAATATAAATTGCATAAGAACAAACATCCAGACCCGGAACAACTATTTGTAGTCCATACAAAATATTTGTTCCGTGGGGGATTCGAACCCGCGGCACTCAGCGCAGCTACTCATTGCTAAGCTATTGCGGCACGAAGTTCACAATTGCTGTTTGAGTTTATGTTATTATTCTAAAATGAAACGCATAGGTACCTAGGTACGCGATGATGCCGTCGCGCATTGCGTCACTCGAGTGCGTATGTGTGCGCACTAGCTTCTTACTGCTCATCACAGCGTCTATCCCTTTCGCACGAGATGTCGGCTGAGATAGCATGCATTTTTGCCCCGCCCATCACTTAGTTCGTGCCATCGACTAGGGCAACCTTAAGGCAAAAAAAGTAGCGGTGGGTAGTAGCAGCTTTTTTGAGTAACGAAACGAAACTATCTATCGAATATCAATAGCGGCTTTTGAAACACTCTATTTTAATAGAGGGTTTTGAAACACTCTATTTTAATAGCGGCTTCAATAGTGTTTCACGACGTATTCAATTGAAAAACGTTGCGAATGAAACGATGTCCGTTTCACGAGAAAACTTGTTTGTTACCGTTTCGTATAGAATTAGACATGGTGTTAATGGTTAAATTTATTTATTTGTTTAATAATTTCGCACGGTTTGATAAAAATATTACTTGAAAAGATTTAACGGCAAACGATTTATTTAATATTTATGATTATGATAAATTCACCCACAGGTTCAACATAAAATATTGAATATAAGTTTGATTTTACAGCAAATAATTATTACAATGCTTATTTTTAGACATCTAAAGCCTACATTTTTATGTAATAAATCAAATGAATACATGTATTGTTGTTTTTTATAGAATATTGGTCTTCATAGTTGTAGTATCTTTTTGTAAAAAAGTCCCAAAGTACACTGGCATTACTTCGAGATATTTTTGATAACTATCACATAAAGTTTTAGTATTATTTTTACACTTAGTTACTTACACTAATTGTATTTAGTTCTTATTTTACTAAAAATATTATTATTATTGCACAAAAAGAAAACAAAAATATTAACAAACGCGCCTAAAAAGTAAAAACGAACCGTATCATTAAACTTAAACACAAGACTAATTTAAACCGGGCCAAGTTTACTTAAATAAATGGAATTTAAACTATTTTTTGTTAAAAACATGCACACTTACTTTCTCATTTCTAATATCGCATCTATACGAAGGGAATAGAGTCATAGGTCAAATGCAAAAGCACCCGCGCTCACTCGACATTCGACGACCGGTGGTACTTCTACCACAGCGTAAAGAGTCGGTTTCTTTACTCATGTGCTTCTACTTCAACAGCCGAAGCCGTCGCCGATGCGTCGCGAAAATAGCCGAATAAACGTTTTCTTACTGATCGCTCGTTCGTGATTCGTGAAACGTGAATCGTGTTACTGAGTAAAACGTCTACTGTAATAGATAGTTTCGTTGCACTGCAATAACCCGCTACCCGCTATTGTGTGAATAGATAGTTTCGGTAACTAGTTACGTTTTGTAACGACCACTCCTACAAAAAAGTAACTGTCGCGCTGCCCCAATGCGTGTTGGCGAACTTCAAATGTCTTCGAAATATTTTTTTCTAATTTCTCAGACATGCAAGTTTCCTCACGATATTTTCCTTCAACACCGAGCAAGTCGTAAATCAGCACTTATAATTACAATTGACAATTTAATTGATGCCGGCGGGGATCGAACCCGGTTTGCTCGAGTCCTAAAAGAAGTCATCTTCGAAAGTATCCTCGCAAAAAAACACCAACCAAGAATGATTCGCGAGGCTATTGAAATTATAAAACATCCTAATTTCTATAGAGAAGATGGATAGGTGCTGCCATCTGCTTGGGATCCTATAATTAACAAAATTAAATGCAAGCTCAATCATATCACTGCAAGACATCAAGATACTGTAAGCTCGTTCTGACTAAATCGGACCAAAAATTAATATTATAGGACTGAACTGGTAGCCGAGCTAATAATGACATCGGGACGCCAAACACCTCAGTGGGATACTGACCGACCTGCATGCATACACCAATGTAATAGAATTTTGTAATTCAGTTCATCACACATCGGAAATTTTGCAGACGTATTCATCTCTCTTCTCTTATGAGCGTTGTAATACAAATCCAATGCGAAATAAAATAAAATATATTCATTTCCTAGATGTAAGAAATTAAAATCTCTTCTTTTTAACTGAAAATATGTCATTCCGCAGGTATCTCCCTTTTTATCTTTTCTTTACAATTAATACTACAAAAGCATAGATTTTCATAAAACTAAAAAATAATAAACCGATCGGTAACTGAAGCATGTCCTCTGATAAACTATTTTTTTTATAGAAATAGGATGGCAAACGAGCACACAGTCCACCTGATGGTAAGTGAATGCTGTGGCCCATCAACATCTGAGGACTAAGGTGAAATACCTCATTTCATTAAAAAGAGTCTCCTGTTCTCTACACTTACCACACGAAATACAACAGCTTTGAGTTGCTATTTGACGCTGGTATTCTGTGAGAGCGTGCACCCTCTCCGGTCAAGCCGACCCATTCGTGCTGCAACCACAATATAGCTGCAGCAGGGCTCTACCGCGTTAAAAAAAATTTAACTATATCAGCGAAAAATCAGCAAGAAAATATTTTTTTAAAAACGGTTATTTAATATTAATTTAACAAATTAATTCCATACCTATAGAATCTTCAGTTTTGTCTTTGGCTTAAATGGCATCATAATAAAAGGATGTCCATATACGTCACTCGGCTCTACGTGTTATTAACACATTAACAATACCACGACGAGTGTAATTAGTGTTAATCGTTAGCTATTTACAAGTGTACAAACATACAAAGCTTGTTTATAAACATTGTTTAAACATGGCGTGTGGTTCGATGTTTAAATTGTCATTGAATAGATACTTATAACAATGTTATAGCCCCCATATACATCAACAAGACTTTCTAAAATCTAAACATATTTTAAATACGAATACACTATCATGCAATAACATTTTACAGTGGTAGAACCATGCTGCGGCAATATTACGGTTGTAGCACGAATAGGTCGGCACGACCAGGTAAGTACTACGCTCTCAGAGAATACCCAGCGTAAAATAGCAGCTCAATGCTGCTACGGTGAGAACCGGAGACCTATTTTATTGGATACGAGACATTCCATCTTAGTCCTCAGGGGTGATAATGCATCTGTTGATTTTCAATGCGAGATAAATGTCTATGGGCCACAGTATCCACTCACCATCAGGTGGGCTGTGGACTCGTTTGTCACGCTTATTCTAAGAAAGAATCATGTTAAATAACATGTAGGATTTTTTGAACTGAAACAATACAGATCGCCTCATATGGGAATATTTATTAACAACTCCGGTGTCCTCCGTACCTATATAAATACGGCAAAACGTTTTTTTTAATGTCACATGTAGGTGTATAGATACATTAATTTTAAGTTAAGGAATAACAATCAACCATTTACAGATGAAGAAAATCATTTACTTATTTTATAATACAACATTAAATGGGAGATATGATAAGGATATAGAACGACGAGTGAACGCAGGAAACAGAGTAAATGGGGCCCTGCACTCTATTGTGAAGAGTCAAAATGTGTCAAAAAAGGCACGTATGGCAATTCACAATGCTGTGTTGGTCCCTACTTTAACGTATGGTAGTGAAAGTTGGGTGTGGCAGAAGAAGCACGAGAGTAGAATAAATGCAGTAGAAATGCGGTCGTTAAGGAGTATGTTAGGGCTGAATCTGAATGACAGGGTGAAGAATTGTGTGATAAGAGAAGAGTGTGGTTTGCAAGATGATGTGACCAGAAAGGAATGCTTCGGTGGTTTGGTCATGTGGAAAGAATGGATGAGGAAAGAGTGACAAAGAAAATTTATGTTGCAGAAGTGAATGGCAGAGTCGGAAAGGGACGTCCTAGGCGAAAATTTATCGACCAAATTGGCGATTTATTGAAAACGGGCCAAATTAGGAGTACCCTTAACCGACGAGCATGCATGCGTAGATGTATCGGAGGCGAGAGAGATGTGTCAGGATCGTGCCAAATGGAAGTCTGTAGTCTTTGCCTATCCCTCTGGGTGACAGGCGTGAGTGTTTATGTTTATGTTTTATGTTAAATTTAATTATTACAGATTAAAGAGAACAAGTTAAGAGTCATGGTTCATGTCAAGACCGTTTAATAATGGTTTTTTTTTAATTTAATTTACATGGTAACTGGGTAGTGGTGCGTGTATACCAAAGTTAGGTCTGCATACGAGGCACGGGTCCTAGGTATTAGTTGGTTTTCAGATTAGGGAGATTGGTTGGTAGGGAGATTGGACAGAATAGGGAGATTGATTGAATAAATAAATACAAATACTTATATATTCACAAAGTTAACTTTTAAAAATCATCATCATTTTTCTGTATATGGCTAATGGCACATGTTATATAAATAATGCTCAGAGTTGACAATGAGCCGTGGTTGCATGGGGGGCTTAGCGCTCACCGTAAGTATTACGCCATCAACCCGGGTTCGATTCCCTTCGACACGTTTTATGTGCTTTTTACCATGTGAACGGCGATAAAAACAAATATGGTGAGGACAAATATCTGCATGTCTGAGAAATAAAAAAATCCACTAACACGTATTGCATACAATAACAACACGGCGGACATTTCCTTGAGAACCATTTAGAAATGAGCGAATGAATAGAAATGAGGGGGCCTGCTAAGAGCTCCTAAGTGGGACGTATATAGGCTATAATTTTACTAACTTCAAAAGACAAAGCATCTTTAGCTTTCTTTAGTAGGCTGCAGGGCTATGAGCTAATCTGGCCGTGAATTTCTATAGGTGAATTGTTTTTTATTTTTAAAGATAACGAAATCACACAGATGTCTACTCTGACTCACATAATTTTGTATAGAAAGTGTGGCCAGTAGTAAATATAAAAAAATATCAAATAGTAAAAATGTAATGAGACCCTGAAGAAAGTCAAGGTAGATCAGACTCGTGACCTTGGTGTAACTGTTGATAGCAATTAGCAAGCTTATCCATTTTAAGTCAAAGCTTTTCAGATGCTTTGTTTCTTAAAGTTGCAGTGGACTTAAGAATTCCAATAACGCTTATTATCCAGATTATCCTATACAATGCCCTAGTTCGCAGCCTATGTAATGTAATATGGAATACAAGTTACCAGACGCAACAGTATTGAGCGCGTAAAAAAGTCTTTACACGACATCTAGCATTATAAGTGGTAAAATTATAAATTTTGTACAACCGACATCAATACGACCGAATCAATGTATTCGAAGTCAATTAAATACTCATTATTAAAGACACAATACACCTGCAGTCTGGCTCTAACATGTATAAATCCAGGTCCTTAAGTTGATAAATTATATAACTAAAACCGTGTTTCCTTTACAAAGTACACGCTCGCTGAGTTTCTTCATAAATATTGCTGTAATATCAATACCAGGTCAGTTGAAAACTAGAACAGCACTCCTAATGTTAATGAATATTTGACCTCGACATTGCACTACTAAGAATTTTCAATTTTAAATATGAGTAGGGCGGTAGCTGAAAAATGAAAATAAATACGGAGTGCGGAAATAAAAATATGCAGATTTTTCTCCATTTTCAACAAGTAAGGAACGATAAGGGTGCTCCCCCCTAATTATCGTGAGATATGACTCGACTCCATCCCCCCCCTCCCCCTAATCTTACGAGAGATTTTTTAAATGAGTATTTTTAAGTGTAAATACTTGATTGAGTTGGGTTTATTTAAAAATAAAACCTAATTTGTATATAATTTGTAGAGTTTTCATAACCACGATAAATATTATTGTGTAGAATTTAGCCATAATTTACTTAATTTAACCCAATTATCTCAAAGTTTTACATTGTTTCTTGTGGAAAAAAATTTGACGAGACCCTCCCTCTCCACCTTTCGTAAATCGCTCTATAAATCATAAGTATTTATCAGGTTATAAAATTAAATAACAAGTTTGGACGATGCTTTAAAACCTACTAACATTCCTGTTAAATACTCCAAGCTAGCCTCAAACTCTTGTGTTATGAGTGGTTCACGTGAAAAGTCGAATAGCGGACTAAAACCCATGATTTAATTTTACAGTTCGTTAACTATAAGAACGATAGTCGCTTAATTAAAACTCAAGTTCACAATGCAAAGAAATAGTGGCAAATATCAAGTAATTTCATATGTTCTGAAAGTTTCACTACCCCGGGTAACATTACCAAAGCCGTTTTAGATACAGCAAGGCATTGTTATTCTTCGTCGATGTCGGGTATCCTAGACTGATATAACGTTAGGCTATATACAAAGCAACAATATCACCATCTTGGAATGCAACGTCACGTACTACGTTACGCGGAAATGCTATCTAATCTTTAAATGAAAAAATATTACACTTCATTTAAAAACGGCATATTTCACTCAACTATCTGTGCTTAAACTTCCTTATAAATATTTTATCCAAACAATACCCAAGAGTATTCTTGTTCATAATCATACGGGTATGCCACGTGGGAGTCTGAAAGCTGAGAGTAATAACGATGGATAGAAATGAATATTTTGAAACGAGAAACTACTCAGCCATCAAAAATATTGAAAATCAATCTAATAAAAAGTTTACTTCATAATAAATTACAATGATGATGATGATACAAAGTATCACGTTGATGATGTTGATACATAGTATCATCATCATCATAAGCATCAACTAGTAAAAGTCTACGGCTGGACATGGGCCTCTCCAACGATGATGACGATCGTCTCGCACCTTCGACGTTGCTACTTTGTATTTAACATTAAAATTATAATAATAACATAAGCCGTGGTAGCTCAGGGGCTGAGCTTCCGCCGTAACTTCGAAATTTCAAAAGCGACCCAAGTTTGACCTCTGCCGGCATCACTGATACCTCTGAACTTACGTTAATTAAGGATTCATTTACCACGTGCTCGGCTGTAAAGAAAAACATCGTGACAAAACCTGAATGTCCAGACATGTGAAGTACGGCATCATGCATGCGAGAAGGCCGTAATGACTGTTAACTAAAAACTTTTAGAAATAACAGATCTGTGCCCAGCAATGGAACGTAGCAATACTGCCAATCTACCGTTACCTTTTATTAAAATGTTAAACGAGCTAACAATCTACCTTATATAGTATGTGGTAACAGCATCGCATAAACCCCTTCTAGCTATTATCTTCTAATATTTTTATTCGAAATAAGCTCTTTTCAACTTTTTGAAAGTCAAGAAAGCTACGCCATCGCTTCAACAAGTCCCTATTTCAAGAGTCCTTGCGAGAAGAGAAGGCAAGAAACACCAAGTAGATAGTCCGCCCGAACTTAAGAGTGTCAGCATCAGACGAAAGAGTCATGTTTCATGCTGTTAGCACTGTCAAATCTGAAGATGCCCTGAATAGCGTAGATATTGTTTATACATATGCGCGATGAAGTTATTATCAAGAAGATATATTTTGGGTGATTTTTTCGTGAAATTTATTACGATTGAATTTCATGTTTTTTTGCGTGGAAACTTTTTTTTATAGGATAGGGTTACAAACGAGCACACACTCCACCTGATGGCAGGTAATTGGTTGCTGCGGCCCACAGACAACTATCCTCGATTAGAAATCAAAATGCAGATGCGTTGTCACCCGTGAGGACTAAGATGGAATGCCTCTTTTCCAGTAAAAAGGGTCTCCAGTTCACTTTCACATTCACCATACGAAACACAGCAGCATTAAGCTACGATTTCACGCTGGTATTCTGTGAGAGCGTGGTCCTTCCCCGGTCGAGCCGACCCATTCGTGTTACAACTATACTTACTAATGTAACTGCAGCATGGCTCTACCACGTATAAATTATTGTTTTTCTAAAATAAAAGTAGCCTAAATTACTCATTATAACATTAACTAACTAACTAACAACTATCTGCCAGGTCCTCCGTATCCCGTCAAAATCGGTCCAGCCATTTCGGAGATTAGCCGGAACAAACAGACAGACAATTTTTTTGTTTTTTGTAATATGTACCGTATATACTTTCATATGCATTTGGTAAATAGCTGTTATTTTGGCATTACAAACAGACACTTTAATTTTATTTTGTTTTAATTTTTTCATTTTAACATGCAATGCGTCATTAATTATAAAGTCACGATCCCCTATCATGAACTCGCATCAATCTATTTGTAGACTTCTTTCGTGATACGCTTCACTACACGATCCTTAGTCAGCCTTGTACGAGCTGTAATTGTAAAAACCGATAATTTAATTTATTTATATATTACAAAATCGATTTATATAAATAATTCCTAAATCTGAAAGTAAAAGTTTGCGTAAATTTTTATATTTACGCAAATACTTCACTATTTAATATAACAAAATTTACGGATTTTATCACGTTTAATTATAACTTTTTTAATTTGTAACGTTGCGAGTGCTTTGCTTTGAGATGTTTGAAGTCTCGATATTGTAGTTAAACAGAAGTACCGTCAGCTTTTACGGCCTGGTCACGGGGATCGGCGGCGCGAACAGCGAAGCGACAGGCGGGGCAAAAATTCGGGCGGCGCGATTTGAGGGCCACGTGAAGTCACTTTTTCCGCTGCGACCAGATAGGCCGAGAGTGAAATGTCTTTATCAAAGTTATCTCGATATTGCTTAGAAAGTAATTGTTTTTTGATTCAAGACATAATATTTGGATAAGATTGCGGAGTACTTGATTTGAATAGGAATCGGGTTATAGATGGAAAATTCCCCAACAAATAGAATGCATCTAGAAAAAAAATTCGAGTAAATACCAGAATGAGTGTTGAAAACTGCGATTATATTCTTGTTAATATTCAACCAGAATTGGAGATAAAAGTCAATGCGGATAGAATTTTAAGTTGTTTTTGTCGGCCCGGCATTTTTCGCGGCGAAAACAACTAAAATAATTTGTTCCCTATACTATTTGCCGCGTCCGCCGCCGCGATTGCCGCCCAACACCGTACTGATTCATACATTTGTTTCATTCGCCCGCCGCGCCACCAGTCGCCCGCGCGATTCGCCCGGTAAAATTCGCCGGTCGCGTCGCCGCCACTCGCCGCTACGCGTGGCATGCTTCAATACATTTCTATACATTTGTTTTAGTCGCTAGACGTCTCGTCGTTCGCACCGCGCGAATTTTCGCTACGGCGAATGTCCCGTGGCCAGGCTGTTAATTATTGATTCTGGTCCAATCAACGGAGGACAAGCTTACTGTATCGTGAAGTCTTGCAGTGTTTTTTCTTTTACCTTTCAGGTTTGTTTCTTATTTTATTAATTATAAGCGATTATAAAAAGAGTTAAGAATAGTTATATAGGAAGGTAGCAATAACACGCGACACAATAAGTAGCCAGATATTTATTTTTATCCGACTTCAACACGGAGGAGGTATTCAATTCAATTTTATGATTTTTATGTGTTACATACGAACTTTTTTCTGGGTGAACCGAATTTGGTAATTCTTTTTTTATTTGAAAGCTGATGCTTCTTGTGTGCTCCCATATAACTTTAATCAAGACCATTTTGCCAGTAGTTTTTGAGTTACCCTTAAATAATGCGTATTTAACTGACTCCGAATACACGCGCGAACATCTCTGTGCACAGCTCTGTAGACACAAAAACACACAAACACAATTTTTTATACACTAGCTGTTCCCCGCGATTTCGTCCACGTAGAATTTTTTACGGTTGGATTTTATGATCTTTAAATTTTTGCGCGGAACGCTAATTGTTTTTCTAAAATAAAAGTAGCCTAAGTTACTCCTCATAACATCAGTTATCTACCAGTGAAAGTCCCGTCAAAATAGGTCCAGACATTTTGGAGATTAGCCAGAACAAACACACACAGAAAAAAACTCAAAAATTGTTTTTTTTTTTTTGTTATAGGTACCTACCATATATACTATATAATTTCATATGAATTTAGTAAAAAGCTGTTATTTTCAAATTATAAATAAACACTTAATTTTATTTGTTTATATGTGTCTGTGAAAAGTGACTAAGGTTCGACTGCGGCCCTGCGGTCGTGCGTGTGTCGTTCATCCCGGTTCGGGTCTGGTTGTTTGCTAGTAGCTTCTGAAGTCGGTGCTATAACATAGTATATCGATGAATTACAAGTAAAATTTAACTTCAAAATCTAATAGGTAGAAATGATTTTTTTTTTGAATTTTTTTTCAATTCGGTTCCACTTTTATGACTGCGGTGCTGCGGTAGTAGGTGTATCGTTCATCCCGGTTTGGGTCTTGTTATTTGCTAGTAGCTTCTGAAGTCTGTGTTATCACATAATGTATCGAATTACGAGTAAAACTTAACTTCACAAGCTAAAATGTAGAATTGATTTTTTTTTTCAATTCGGTTTCACTTTTTATCAATAGTTTAAATATTTAACCATGATCTTTTAAGTAAGTACTTACATCAAAATCTTCACTCCTATTTTTCCTCGATTGTTCTTTTTATTTATATAGGACCACGCCTGAACTGTATTACTTAAAAATGTATCATTTAAATTGATTCAGCCGTTTCCTAGAAATCGTGAACAAATGAAATACGTGAATAGAACACATCTACGCGTCGAATATAAACCTTCCAGGTTTTTTAAACTCGGTTAAGAAAAATATGAGACAGCCTCATTGGTCTCGTGTATGTAAGCGCGACTGCTGATCATATGGTCCTGAGTTCAGATCCAGGGTCTGGCCAAAATCAGATATCGAGTTTTGTATTTTATGAAGAAATTGTCAGTAGCAGTCCGGAGTCAGGAATTAAGCGGTGTTTCACCCCTTTGCCTCGGGGATCACGTGAAATCGTTGGTACTGCACCTGATCTCTCTCCACTCGTGTCTGATTCCCGTCCCATCTCGAGAGAAAATAGAGGATGCACCTGCGTCTGTGCAATCGTGCACTATAATCCCGACCGTGACCGAAATTCGGTCTGGAGGACAATTAAAAAAAAGTTTCATGTGTAAGAATTCGTCGACTTTCGTGGTTCAAATTAATATATAGCAATGGCAGCAACAAACAATAGATTTCATCTCTGTACTGTCTGGGGCACAGGCTCATACAATTCTTGGCCATCTCCTTTTACTTATCTATACAAATAAATAAAATTGAAGTATCTATTTGTAATATCGTAAAACTAGCTTTTTACTAAATTCACATGAATGTATAATGATAATTTTTATAGAATAGGGTGACAAACGAGCACACAGTCCACCTGATGGTAAGTGGTTGCTGTGACCTATAGACACCTACATTTATCCTAGATTACGAATCAAAATGCAGATGCGTTGTCACCCGTAAGGACTAAGATGAAATGCCTCATTTCCAATAAAAAAGGTCTCCGGTTCTCTACACTCACCATACGAAACACTATTTTACGCTGGTATTCTGTGAGAGCGTGGTCCTTTACCGGTCGAGCCGACCAATTCGTGCTACAACTATACTACTAATATAACTATCTAGTCTATTTGTTTGTTCCGGCTAGTCTGTACTGTAATCGGCTGTATCGATTTTGACGGGATTTTCACTGATAGATAGATGATGCTATAACGAAGAATTTAGGCAGCTTTTATTTAACAAAAAAGCACATGAAATCCATCGTAATAAATTCCAAGCGGACGAGTTCGCGGGGAACAGCTTGTATTATATATTATTTATACCTCGATTAAAACTACTTTTACGGATTTTATCGCGTTTATTTTTACTTTTTATTTACTTTTATTTTTACTGGAAACAAACTGATCAGTCCCCCGTGACCATGGGTGCTGGAAAGCACCCGAAACGTCGGGAATTAAAAATAAAAGTAAATAAAAAGTAAAAATAAACGCGATAAAATCCGTAAAAGTAGTTTTAATCATGTATAGTGTTCGCGTAAATATAAGAAATCATTATTTATAGCTCAATAATTTAAGATTACAAATTCTACCTCAAAGGCGATGACGAAGCAAAAAACAGCGTCGAGAGCAAACTATGATGGTAAAACAAAACTTTGTTGGCCAACGCTAAAAAAGCGGCTATTGTGAATACATTCAAAATTTGAATGTACCTAGTCTCTTTTCCATTTCATTATGGCGGGGCACGAGCGCTCATTTTCCGCGCTTTTTAAATCTTTTTACAAACTCGTATGCACACGTCTAACTTAATACATCCGACAGTCCAGCCGAATTAAAAAAATATTTCCCGGTGTATGCGCTCGTACGAGACCTATTCATCACATGCTGCATAACATGTCTGCATAAAGTAACAGACAAAGAACATGCTGAAGTTTGCATGGGCAACGCAATTAGCAAATTCATTTAAAAACAAAAAATAATACATAGGCGTTCACACCAGCATTTACAAAATTGTCTGCATACTAAATAAATACGTTTACAATATTTTTACGTTCCGATTAAATTACCCCGCTAACGAACTTGCGTAAGATTCCACAATAAGCGGTGTGAACACAATTACTCATGGAGAAGGTCTGTAGTAGATTATATTCACTAGTGTCAATTTTCACGTAGAGAATAATAACACATGTTTTAAGTTGACTTATCCAACCACTTTTATTAACCTGTTTGTTTTCGTATTATCTGAAAAACTATGTGTGATATGGGAAATATGTTAAAATAAAAAATGAAAGATCTATTCAATCATCAAAAAACAATTATCTTATCAGTACTTCGATTTCAGAAAAAAAACTGCATGATTTTCAGATGATACATAGCTTAGATCACTCCTGAAATAGTTCTCTATCTATTCATGAAGTTTTATCATAATTATTCTGGAGATTTGCCTTCACAGACAGGCAAACAAATGAATGACTAATCATGTACTAATATGCATGCAAGTAACGCCTCTGAGCTTAAGAGAAGTTATTTATTTCGATGTTACAATCAATGCGCTAGAAAAGTACATTACGACTATAAACCGTTATGTAAATTTGAGTGCAGGTCTTGAATGACGAATCAATAAAAGCATGTATTGAGTGTACGATGTAGTTTTCGATGCAAGCAATTTATTTGAATACAGTGACTTTATTTCTAATAATGAAATGGAAACTTTGGGTGTGACTAATAGAAATTGAAGTTGTTTATATATAACAATTGGTCAGTTATAATAAGCTGCGTATATCATTCAATACAAAAATTTAATACACCTCCATCGCGAAAGTATTTCTTTGCTTTATGACTGTCGACAAGCCGTCATAACGCGATTCTCTCGATAAGACATAATAAATCTTTTTGAATAGGGGTTTCATAAAATAGAAATAGAAATTCTGATTGCTATATTTTATTTATTCTTTGATTGAATAACTTTTATGTAAGATATTTTATTTATAGAATTTTATGTGATTAAATTATTTTTGTTTGGTCCGCTGGCTGGCCATAGTTCGACATAGCTCGATGAGCCGACACCCGATAGGAAGAAAGGTTCTCGAGTGGCAGCCGGGAGTACCGGTAAATGTAGGGCGGCCCCTACTAGATAGAGTGATGACCTGGTAAAAAATGCAGGAAGTCGATGGATGCAGATAACTCAGGGCTGTACTTTGTAGCGTACGTAAATACTTAATACTTCTTCTTTCTTTGGCATTCCCTTAGTGTTGCCTATCTTCAGCAATGGACTTTGATATGATGATGATGATGATGGCAGTTGGTTTGTGGGAATGTGTGTACCATTACAAATTATTAAATCAAGTAAACAACAAAGCTATTTTTTGATGCTTTTATATAAATTAAAAAAATACCTGACTTGTGTTTTATTTATTTTACCTTCATTTTTGAATTCAATAAGCGCATCGGTATCGCCGATATTTTTATAAGAGCAACGGTATCGGTATCGTATCGGCATAAAGGCATATCGAGGCATTTATAATAATTTTTTAATATATAATATATATATTTAAAAAAAAAACAACAACGACGGACGGTGACAAACGAGCACACAGTCCACTTGATGGTAAGTGGCTGCTGTGGCCCATAGACATCTACATGTATCCTCGATTACAAATCAAAATTCAGATGCGTTGTCACTCGTGAGGACTAAGATGGAATGCTTCGTTTCCAGTAAAAAGGGTCTCTAAGGGTAAAATATAAAGAGTACATATAGAAATATAACATATAGAATAAACATATAGAAAGAAAGTACATATATAAGTATATACAGAAAACATAATTGTGTCAAGGTCCCTCACCTCACCTCTACGAGAGGGATGGCGGCGTAACCATTTCGCTCACGTCATGCATAAAATACCCAGACCGGTGTCAGGCAGCAGCGTCAAAGATGCGAGACGTCTGGATTGGCTCCGCGATCCTCAATCCGCCAAGCGTGGCGATTATAGCCGATTTACACTTCAACAAGTACAGTAGTAAACTACGGCAGTTGACACTAACGTTCAAATGTCTTCGTAGCGTGTTTTGTTAAAAAAAGTACAATTTATATTTTAAGGGTGAACGAAGAACACGTTGCGTCCTATCAACTTATGCACTAAACTAAACTTGCTCGTTCACACGAGCGGCGAATTTAGTTATGGGTGACGGGAGACGCGCGGGAGGGCCACAGTTCGAACTTAACTCGCCGAAAAACAGACCGACTGGCTATCTCGTTCAACTTAAGTGTTAACTTGCTACTTAACTCACTGATCGAACGAGATTTTATACTTAACTCGCCAGGTTCGCAAGTTGACTCGCTACTGTACTTGTGTGTGGCAATACAGCGGTGGGTTTTTACAATCGTTATAGAAGAAGGAGATCACAAGAAATAAGTAGACCACTACGTACTATGTTATATACTCAGAAGTATAAAATACAAGAGGTTTGTAAAACTATTTACCGAAATATTCTATAGCCCATAATTAACAACTTATCAGTCTTATACGCGTGCATTTAACGTTGATACAACACTAACGGATGCAAGTTCAAATAGTTATCTGACTGATTTATGTTCTAGGTATCACGTTTAAGCACTACATTCTCTAGGAAATCGCAATATCAGTGTCAAACGTCGTCACTGTCGGCGTCTGTGCGGCGCGATATGACTCAATAGCGGCCTATGCTCTGCTGTATACTCCACTAGAGTTGGTAAATTAAATGCAAAAAGCAATTAATTATAATTTATTAATTGTAAAAACGTATAAAATATACAAACCAACGGGTTAACAATCAACCTATGAGTAAGTGGGTACTGTAGTGGCGGTGTAAGAACATCCAGTTATATTATAGTTGTAGCACGAATGGGTCGGCTCGACCGGGGAGAGTACTACGCTCTCACATAATACCAGCGTGAAATAGTAGCTTAATGCTGCTGTGTTTCGTATGGTGAGTGTAGAGAACCAGAGACCCTTTTTACTGGAAACGAGGCATTCCATCTCAGTCCTCACGGGTGACAACGCATCTGCATTTTGATTTTTAATGGAGGATAGATGTAGATGTCTATGGGCCGCAGCAACCACTTACCATCAGGTGGACTGTGTGCTCGTTTATCACCCTATTCTATAAAAAAAATCCACTACCCCATATCGTCCGTGGGTGTCGTAAGAGACGACAGAAGGAAATTAAAATAGGTGATGAGTAGCAGCATCGTGCTAATAATAACTCAAAATAATAAGGGCTGCGGTTGACCATCTGTTCGCCAAGCGATGCGAAGCGATGGAAAAATCCTAACGAGGCAATGTACGGGGGAGGCCTGTGTTCAGCGGTGGGCTTTTATAGGCTGTCAAGGATTGCTTAGTTATTACACCGACTTTCTGTATGTACATTCTCACAATAAAACAACAGTGAATGTACAAGTGGTAAAATTGAAAACTTTGTTTAACCGACTTTGAATTAAATACGCATTATAAAGGATAACTCATCAGAGATCTTGATCAAATTATATGGGACCAGAAGCACCTGCTTTCAAATAAAAAAAGAATCATCAAAATCGATTCACCTAGATAAAAGTTCTGAGGTAACGCACATTAAAAAATACAATCAAATTTAGAACCTCCTCCTTTTTATTCGGCTGAAAAATAGAAATGAGGGGATGTACATGAAACCACAGAAAAGTTTTTGGCTAAGCATCAGCACAGCGTGACACATTGTATTTTTTAACTCAAAAGTTTTTATTATTAACTTTGGTCTAAACTATATAACAAAACAAAACATGATAAAATCCATCAAAGTAGTCTTGTTCACTATTATGCTGCTAAATAATAAACTTTAAACATGAGCTTGATGGTACCGAAATGCTTTAGATGCGATAGTGTACACCATCCCATCCACTTTGCGCCAATGACATAAGGGTCATATTCGATGAATTTTGTGCAATTTGATCCGACGTGGCGTCGAATGCAAAAGTACAAAGTGCATTCAACTTTTATTCGAATCTTCTCATCTCCGCACGATGGCAATTAATTACCAGTCTGGCTTATTAACTGTGCTTCTAAATAAAGGTATCAATTTTGTTAAGTTACGTTTTGTGACTTAATGAGTTCAGTTATGCTCGAAGAGGTTAATCGGTGTTCTCAGGTCTAAATAGAAAGCGATTTTTAGAAGCTTATGCGGTTATTAAAGGCGTTTAACGTAGCTAAATAAACATAAAGTTTGATAGGTCGCTACTTGAAACTTTGACATGCACTTCAAACATTACACCCTGCTGCACGTCCTCCACTGTGTAGCTTCTTACATGAAGAGCAGTCACTGGTTATGTTTAGAGAAATTAACCAAATCACAATTTTTCATATTACACTCTATTCCACAGCAAAGGAATGGATGAATTACACCTAGAATTTTTTGAATGTTTACTTCTTAGTTTAATCCAATCAGGTGTATTTACTTTTGCGGAAATGTATGATATGAAAGATGTTAAAACTATTTACCTAAGTTCCGGGTTAAAAATGATGTGTCTTACCTGTTTAAAGAGCACCTCCCGCCCTCGCTCAATAACGTGCACTATCCCCGTCGCCACGAATCCCAACACCGCTACACTAGGAAATAAACACCGCCGTCGATAATACTACACGTGTTTAGCCTCTAAACGAGTCTTCATCAGGGATAGCTGACCGTTAAGTGAGCGTATCCTGAGGGCGAGAGATGCTCTTGAGGCTAGGTAAGACATTACCGCGCTTTACAGCACCGCCCGTAGTACCCATGGGTGCTGTAAAGTGCCCGAAACATCAGGAATTAAAAGTTAATACTTTTAGTTAATGTTTAAGTTCTTTATATTAAGTATGGATTTCTGAAATCACCATTGATAAAATTATTTAATCAGCCGCCGAAATCAAAATTATGCTACTTTATTTTTAGCGCAAATCATTTGCTGGCGCCAAAATCATAATGAATGGTAACCTGTAAGGGTATAAAGACACACGTCATGCATTCCAGCACAGCGATTTGCGACAGGCGGTGGTGAATTAACTACATTAATGACACTACTTAGATTACACATAATTATATTCGTAGTTGGGCAACTTGCTTCTTAGTTAACCTTACATTTAAAGTGCCATGCCGCCGAACAGGAATGTGTGCACTGTATAATTACAGGCTGCGAGGCATTCCATGTTAGTCTTCAGAAATGACTACACATCTGTAACCTTACTTATTTGCAGTTGGTAGCAGGTGTTCATGGAATGCAGCAGCCACTTACCATCAGGTGACCTTGAGATCGTTTGTCACTTCAATAAAAAATATATTTTATTATTTTTCATTATATAAAAGCGTTACCTCCACACTAGGATTTTCTCCTGTGTCGTGGGGCTAGTTTACATACATACATTTCACAAGTACAAACATCCAGACCCGGATCAATTATTTGTAGGCCATACAAATACTTTTACCGTGCTGGATTCGAACCCACGACATTTAACTGATTGCTAAGCCACTGTGGTACGGAGCCGTCAATAATTAGATTAAATCTTCTTGCTATCTTAGTAGAGCGCGTTTGTCATCATCATCTTTACAGACCTTCACAAGTTCACTCCTTTACATAAGTCTTATCCAGGGAATGGTACGAAACACGGTTTTGTGCCCCATGCAATTATCGACTTTCTGCGGGTCTTGCAGGTCACTCCATCTAGTGGGGATCGGCCTACACTTCGCTTACATGTAGGAGGCTGCCGCTTAAGAACCTTTCCTCCCCAATCGGTTGTCGTTTCTTCGGACTACACGACCGGCAGTTAAGATGACTGATCCGCTTATTATACTTTGCTTACTAATTTTATGAAAGGAATTAATGAATAATTATTTTTTATAAAAGAAAACTTATCATTGATTTCAACTATTAAGAGTCTATCGAGTTTGGATACGCTAAAAATGATGATAAGAGTAATATTAAATTTGCTTCATTTGATCAAAATTTAACACGGCGGTTACCTTAAGTTTTATATAATAATTTCTTAAATTTTCTCGACGTTTCGGGTGATTTACAGCACCCATAATCATGGGGGGGGGGGGCTGAGATGTTTGACTACCTAATGTCATAGTCATATTATAATTCTGCGTAGTGCGGACCAAAAATTTAATTAATATTCAAAAACTGAAGGTAGCCGGGCTAACTATGACATTAGAAAGTCAAATATCTAGCCCCCCCCCCCCCCCCCCCCCCGGTAACCATGGGTAATGTAAAGCACAAGAAACGTCGGGATTTAAAAACAATTAAACGCGATGAAATCCGTATAAATATTTTATTCAATTAAGTTTTATAGTTAAAATTGTTAAGGGGAAATATAATCTTAAATGGCTTAGCAAGATCCTTCGTTATGCCGAAAATATTGCTGCATTAATTTTGAAATAAATATATGGTAAAGTTGAGGATTAATGTTAAGGATTATGTTAGACGAAAACACGATTTCGTAAAATTTTCTCGATAGAAAAAAAATCCAAATTTACCTCCAAAATAAATAATAAATCGCTGTTATTCATAAAATACTTTAAATAAGATCATGAAACTTTGCATACTAACTGAACTAACTATAAAGCAGTGCTTATGTTATTTACTTTTTTTAAAAATACCATTATTTTCACTGTAAAAAGAAATTACCCAAACTATCGGCCTCTAGAAGCGTAATTCCTGCCGCACGGTCACTTCGCTTCGGCCTTTGAACGGGGAGGTTGTGTCGCTTACTATCAGAATATACATTACGCAACAGAACGACGTAAAATTAAAATGGGAAATAACCGTAATAAAAATAAGAAGCGACTAGCTTGGCGTTAAGAAACAGGCATAAATATGATAAACCTAATGAAATAAGTATCTAACGACCTTTCTACTTACAGTATTAGTGATTACAAACATGTCGGTACATAGCATACGACGCGCGGGCAAGTGGGGACGAAATTAGAATTTGAGCTGACTTACTCTATCCCCTTAATCGCTGTTTCATGTTCCGATTTAAAATGTATTCTATGATGAGATTAATTTATAGTTAAATAAAATATTGGAGGGAAATCTGCATGTCCTAGAACAAATTATAAATCGAGAGATGTGAGATTGATCAACACACACTAGAGATACGTAGAGGATTCTCTCTCCTTCACAGTAACAGGAGTGGAATAATTTGCCAACATCTGTAATTCCATCCAATCATAGTGTCATCAAGGCAAAAGAGTAAATAGGCTTATATTACCTATAACACGAACAGGGTATGTGTTGGTGCATATCTGTCTACCTTGGACAATATAAGTAATGGTTAAGATCCGTGCAATAGACAGTTTATATAATCGTTACCACGTTATTGCATATCAAAATAAATATTTTGAAGTATGTCACAGACCACAAAGGAAGAAAGAGGAAGCGTTGCGAATATTTCGCAGACGTAAAAACCAAGTTAAAATGGTTCTCAAAGTATAGTAAAAAATACGTACTCACGTATGACGACATACGATTTTGAATGCATATACACATATGCATTCAAAATCGTTTGCAACCAACAACATGGTTTAACGTGTGTGTGCGTGTGAGCGTGTAAAGAACTTGAACATGGTTTTGACATCATTAGAAATGTATGCATCGCTCTATCTTTCTTTCTTTGTTGGTCTGAAAAGTACGTATAAATAAATTTAGTAAGTTTTTTTTATAGAATAAGGGTGATAAACGAAAACACAGTCCACCTGATGATAAGTGGATGCTGGGGCTCATAACGTGCATTCAGCCCATCATAAGAAAACATGTATGTCTGAGAAATATAAAAAGTTAAAGAAATGTGTGTCTTTGCCCTAAAAGAATGTTAGAAATGAGAGGCTTCTACCAAAAAGTGGGACGTATTAGGCTGTAATTTATCTTTACTTTTATGTTACAAATAATATTAAATCGACGATAATGTTAGCGGGCGTTTTAACATTAAGCTTTAGTATCTTGCGACCTTCAAGCACAACCTTACAACAAGTTAGATAAGATAATCCTATATAAGACACGCGCGGGGAACCAGCCGGAGAGAAGGGGATTCAGAGAGAGAACATCGACTGATCCGTGTGTTCTAGGATTCAGAAAGGGTCGCGCTCCAAATAGTGCGTATACTAACATTAATATTATGTCATTTTCCAAGTAATCCCGTTTGTAGGTTAGTAAATTAGCGGAAGTCTAAACTATGGTTGATGTGGTTTAAACTTCGATCAACAATACCAACTAGATGTCCGGTCGGCGCAAGAAATCCGTCTCAGTTAATAAAAGCGCACATGAGACGTAAACGTTTTCATTACGTGGTAGAGCCATGCTGCAGTTATATTAGATGTATAGTTGTAGCACGAATGGGTCGGCTCGACCGGGGAAGGACCACGCTCTCACAGAATACCAGCGTGAAATAGTAGCTTAATGCTGCTGTATTTCGTATGGTGAGTGTAGAGAACCGGCGACCCATTTTACTGGAAACGAGGCATTCCATCTTAGTCCTCACGGGTGACAACACATCTGCATTTTGATTCGTAATCGAGGATAGATGTAGATGTCTATGGGCCACAGCAACCACTTACCATCAGGTGGACTGTGTGCTCGATTGTCACCCTATCCTATAAAAAAAAAAAAAAAACTACTAATGATCTTAATTACGAGATACGATGGTTGTAATTAGGTTGAACTTAAAACTATTTTAGTTTTTTGTCTCATTTCTTTAGTAAACAGATGTAGCTGTTTAAGTTTATATTCACGCGAACAGTATTTATCTATGATTTTGTACGTGACCTGTTATCTAGTTGGTATTGTTGATCGAAGGGTTTAAATCTTAATTATAAATTAGACAAATTAGCAAATTAATAAGATAAACGAGGTTCACCGCTTGAAAATCTCGAAATCCGCTTACAACTATTCATCCTCGGCCTCATAAACAGTTAGCTCTGATATACAGCGTTTTACGGAGCGTGCAGCACGACGCCATGATAAACGCACGTATGTCAGTGTTGCATTGTAGTGTCCTTGGTGGCGGTTGCTCAAGTTATATAAAATGCCGACACACCACCTCCACTGCCAGTATTTGACAAACATTTGACGGATCTGTCACTATAGAAACAGTAATATAAAAGCAAGCAAGGGAAACTTATGGAAGGATGGGTGGATGATATAAGAGCGCAAGTTTGTTATACACGCCGAACTCAGCCCTACCGAACGATCCGTCTCACTGAAGCTGAACTCTCGATCGTCATTGAGATTCTCTCTCCGAGCGAATCTCGCCTCAGACGAATAAATCCTTGCTCTAGCACAATTATTGTAAAGCATTTCGGTCTATGAGACCGACGGGAGTTTAACCTTTACTAAAATTGTTTTAGTAATAGGTACATACTGTTGTTTTACATTGATTACAACTCAACTTAAACATAATCGTATATAAACCATTACATTGCAATGCAAAATGCACAATGCAATTGATATTTGTGTTATCTAATTGCGTTTTTCTATACCTGGAATAATTGAAAAGGGTAAAGATAAAGCGAACATAACAAAAACCACAATTAAAACATAGAAACTGTTTAATAACAACATTGTTAATAAAATTGTAGGTTCGGCTTCATCACCATTTACAATGTGAATATTATATCTATTGTATCTGACAAACTACCTAATTCTTTTTGGTATACATAATTTAGCATTTTATTTTGCATGACATATATGGAATGTAAATGTATTTAAAAATTGTGCGTAGCGTTTTGGAATTCGTTCTGTTAGGCACATGCGTTAATTTAAATAATTAGATAATAATAATGTCCTCCAAACCGAATTTCGGCCACGGCGGCCTGCCTCAACGGAGGCTAGCCATCGGCGCAGGACAGGATTATAGTGCCCAAGTGTATGCGCAAGCACAGGTGCACTCTCGTAATCCGATGGTACAGTAAATCGACACGACCGGGAAAGAGATCAGGCGCAGGACCAACGGCTTTACGTGCTTTCCGAGGCATGGGGGTGAGACACCGCCAACTTCCTGACTCCTTGCGGCTACTGAGAATTTTTTGACAGAAAACTCGATAATTGATTTTTTGGACCGACTCGGGATTCGAACCCAGGACCTCATGATCAGCAGTCGCACAACTACAACCACTAGACCAACGAGGCAGTCAAATAATTAGATAGGATTGTAGCCAAGCAATGGTTTATAAATAATATTTTATTTAAAATTTAAATACCAACAGATCGTAGAGTATACATAAGCACAAAGTTACTTTCCTAAAACTGTAGTCGTGACAGAGATGCTAATGTTAGAACAACCCAATTAAGTTCCACTTACTTAATAATTTCACACTAATAGCTGAGCCGTGTAGTGGCCGGCTTTAGAAACTCCACTACGCCATATTATCATCCCATGAGTGTCGTAAGATGCGACAGAGGGTCGGAGAGAAATGTGAAAAGGGGATGCGCAGCAGCTTTTTTTTTTAGGAGAGGGGGCAAAGGAACATACGGCTCACCTGATGGTGTGATTACCGCCGCCCAAGAACAACTGCAATACTAGGGGAAATGCAGATGCGTTGCCGGCCTTTTAAAAAGGAGTACGCTCTTTTCTTGAAGGTCCCAAGACATCGGTCCGGAAAAATTTCTGGTGGTAGTCGATTCCACAAGCAAGTTGTGCGAGGAAGAAAACTTCTTTCAAATAGCACGGTGGTGGACCGCCAGTCATTCAGATGGTATGGATGGTATCGCCGAGTTTTGTCGCGATGTGCGATGGTGAAATAAAACTAATAATAGAATAAATATAAATAGAAATAAAATAAAATAAAATTTTCCGGATACTAACTCAAGATCCGCATGCCAAGCGTGGAACCTGCAAAATATCTGCCCCCATGAGGTAATCTATGGATGTGGCCATGATAACGCCTATGGTCATGATAATGATAATGAATTATGATGAATAGCTGAAAAGTACTAAAGAAACTTTTATCTGTAATAATTAACCGTTTCTTTGGTACTTTTGAGTTGGAACCTCTGCGATCAGTGCATTTATCGTTCGTATGGAGAATAGTTCGACGTTAAAATTATATATAGTATAGTTTACCACGAGCTCGTCTGTGGGGGGAAAATTCGAAAGGAATCCCCCATGTCTAAGAAATAAAACAAATCGGGGCCACATAAAGTCCGCTAAAACGCGTTATAGGTGCCAGTGATCCATCACAGCCCATAAATGTCCACTGTTGAACATAGGCCTCCACATAAATTGTCTCATAGAAGGGAGCGGGGGGGGGGGGGGGAGGATTTTACATAGCTGTCACGCTTGAAAGGCGAGTTGGCAAGCGCAAACATTTCTATTAGAATTGTTATCAAGAAGGTGCTCTGCTGCTGGCCATCGCCTGTTTCAATTTCGCTCTATCTCTGTGCTGCAGCTGTTATTCTGACACCGCCACTACACGGTTAGGTGCAGCGTGATGGTCTCATTGCTCCGTAAGAAGTCAGAAATGAGGTACCCATCAGTGGGACGTATATAGGCTGTAGATTTACTTTTTTTCCTTATACCTTCTCGCATTTGACAGAAATTGCCACTTCCTTAAATATATCAAGACCATCGAGATAGAGGTTAAGTCAAATACATATTCATTAATTTAATCTCAGTTCCATTGGAGTTTCTACACTGAGGCACTTAGAAACTAATCCTATAAGATTTCTATTTATATTAAACATCTGATAAAGTAACGTATACAGGTCGCGTGTGATTGCGTAATACACTTGAGTACAGTTTATGAAATCTTAGCATAGAACTTAAATGTTACTCCCACACTATGTATCGTGGTTTTAAATAAACTAGTGGTCACCCAGCGGTCGAAATTCGACCGTAATTGATATATTTTTTTAAGTTTGTGTTTATTTCACTTTCAACTGTTAGTAAATTTATAAGTATTATCTAAACTTAAATGTACATTAATACACAGATAAGTAATATATAAACATAAAATAAATGCTATTTACCTTGGCATTCACTCTACAGACAGTTGAAAAAGGAACTTTAGAAATCCTACAAAATTCACAACACATTCAGTCATAGATCCGTAATTCTTTTGTTAGGTACATTTGTAAAATCTTAGGCGTCAATATCTAGTCTATCCGATCATTTAAACATAGACTATTGTGTGTTTGACAATTAACATTGGCAGTATGAGCGTAAACAATTGGTAAACAATGAATGTTTTATTTTTTTTATTGTATTTGTAAACACATAATATATACAAATATTAGCTTTCTCACACTACTCCGTGCGCGCAATATGCTTAAAAAGGAATACTCTCCCCTTTACGTATTAATATTAAAAATAATAAACAGACCAGAAACAATTATTTTGTAGACCATACAAAATACAAATACTATAATATATACCTGTGATCGCAGCGCCACAGTCAAACTATGGTTACTTTTCTCACACACATGCCTTGTAGTCAGTTTGCAGCCTTTACACGTCCTACAAGCTGGGCACAGGTCTCCTTAGATTTCTGAAAGAATTATAGAGCAATTATTCCACCGCACTGCTACAATGTAAGCGGATTTCGCATGATCTCGAAATTTCTTAGACATTTATTTTATTTATTTAAAATCTTTATTGTACTTAAAATGTACAATTGGCGGACTTAATGCCTTTAGGCATTCTCTACCAGTCAAATACGACCTAAGCAGAAAACTTTAGCAGGTGCCATAAAATATGGGGATAATTTATACGTGAATGTAAATATAAAATTATACATACCACAAGTGTAAATACAAAAATAAATATACATAACTACAATTAACCTAAGTAATATACTCAATACCTGATATATTACATACATAATTTTTAAATAGTACAGACATGACATACAAGACTCAAGATTTTTCCTTCACCAGCGTGCACTTGTTTTTTTGTTGAGTATCACACATTCTACTAATTTTGTATTTACTGCTTTTACAAGAAAGAAAAAACTTACATTTGAGACATATTTACGAAAAACCGTTACTCAAAACACAGCATTAATATTTATTATAACGCGTGTATTTATATATCATAAAGCGCTTTATCGGTTACGAGATCGATAGGGATTTTTGATATTTCGTTAAATAAGGTAAGTTTCCTAATCTGTAATCTGTATAAATCATTTCATAGCTCTATTCGAATCGTTCTAATTGTGTTCTTCGTTTAAATCTTTACGACCGTCCTTTACTTTCGCAATTTGGACGAGTGATGACGGTATAAAATAACCATTCTTATTGAGTCCGGACGATGTCGTAAAAAATAAGATATATTGTCGAATAACAATATCAGACATCGAAAGCATAAAACTTTATTTTGTGTCGTAGGCCGAATATAGTTGCGGTACCAGTGATCTGGATGCGAGATTGTCTATCTAGCCCTATTATATACTATATAATATATTAATATATACATGGCGATCAGTCAGAACCAACCAGTTTCATAAAAGTGCGGGAGACAAATGTGGACATAGTTCACCTGACGGTAAATGGATACTGTCGTTTCGTAGAAGCTACATTTATTTTAGATTAAGAATAAAATACGATGAGTCGTTTTTGATTTTACGACGCGTCGTGATACGTCGTCACACCTGAGGACTAAGATGAAAAGCCTCGATAGTAGTGAAAAAGGTATTCGGAACTTCCTACTCACCACCCAAAACGTTGCGGCATGCTATTTGACGCTGGTATTTTGTAAAAACTTTTTTGAAGAAGTATTTCACAGTTGTGTTTAGAGGTGTATCCTAGACAGGATGCTTAAAAAAGGAACTACTTTGAGCTCTTGGTAGCTCAAGAAAGGTTCTCGAGTGGCAGCCTCGTACCGGTAGGCGTAGTGTAGGGCGACCTCCCACTAGATGGTGTGACGACCTGGTAAGACATGCAGGAAGTCGATGGATGCAGGTGGCTCAGGATCGTGCTATGTGGCATTACTTGGGGGAGGCCTATGTTGAGCAGTGGACTTGTGAAGGGCTGTAATGATGATGATGATGATGAGTATTATTATATACAAAATTAAATTCCATTTTCGAGACAACCCCTAACATACACGCTGGCCGCATAAATAGCTACGCGGGCGGCGGTATCGCCTGACCTCAAAAGCGTTTCACAACTGTAAGGTCTAAACTGTGCTATTATTATCACTGCAGCCCATCACAAGTCCACTGCTGAATGTAATATGTAGGCCTCTCCTATATATTGCCACAAAGAACGGTTCTGAGTTACATGCATCCAACAGATACCTGTTTCACCAACTCGTCGCTCCATGTAGTGATGGGGGCCTAGCACTGAGCTTGTTATTATGAGACTATCACTCAAAAACCTTTCTTTCCTATCGGTTGTCGGTTATTGGAGCTTTATGACCGGCCCATTGCCACTACAGTCAACTGTCAACTGTGTCCGCTACGCTATGTGAATTAAACTTACTCTTGTTCTTCTACGAACATAGCCTTATCCATTGCTTGCTTAGTAACTTTCAGCTTTCTCATACTGTCAACAGGAAAGGATCTCGTCGATAATGGTTGTATACTTTATGTTGTAATGATAAACTTTAAAAAACCTAAAGAACACCCAATGATTATTAGCTTTGATGATGATCCTAGTGGGAATACCAGATCATAGTCATGAAATTAAATTAGGTATAATATTGTCGTCGATTCTTAATATGAACGTCTGCAAAATTTAAAATTATCCAGACATCCGAAATTGGGTTAAAACTGAACTACAACATTTTATCACATAATATATACATGTATACCATACATACATACATAGTTGGTTGTATTTATGCATATATAAATACATATATACAGTTCAAGCTAATAAAACCGTCTTTAAAGGGCAAAGATGATAAAAACATCACAGACCTTCTTGCCAATTTGTTTTCAAAGTTTACTAAAGTACTTCACAACATTGCTCAAAAGATATCAGTTGAAAGAGACAATATAAATAATATAAAAGATCGTCTGAACAAGAAATTGCGTACTGACATTTCGTTACATAAAACTAATAAAGACAAAGCAAGATTTATCCTTAAAAAGTTAATAAAAGAAACCTGAAGCGTCGAATAGTCTAACGTTTCAAATTACTTTATACGAAACATCGCCGAATATATATAGCAATATAATATATTATTGTATGAGTTAAAATAAAAAGAAGCGTAATAATAATAATGATGATGTTCTCCAGACCGAATTCACACCACCATGACTAGTCTCAACGGAGATTGGGATCAGCCACTCTATTTCTTCACTTTTCTTAGCACAGAATAAATAATAGCTATAAGTCAAGAGTGAACGGCAATCCGACTCCGACACGACCGGAGGGAGATAAGGCGCAGGGCCAACTGCTTTACTTGTTACTCGCATTTTGAGGCACGGATGTGAAACACCACTAACTTGCAGACTCCGGGGCTACTGAAACTTTCTCGATAGAAAAACTGAATAACTGATTTTTAGCAGTGGTCCGACGAGATTCGAACACTAGACCGACGACCATATTCCATCCATTAATATATTTTAATTTAGCGCGATTCTGGCACACCTCTCTTGCTTCGTGCGCATCCACATATCTACACATATATCACGAAATACCTCCTATAATATTTGTATGCTTGAGACATAATTAACCATTTTTAAAATATTTGTCTATTTGTCAATCTTGTTTTAATGCAGATAGACTAATTAAAAAACATTTCTCAGCAATTCGAAAAAACATTTTCAATCGGTTTTCGTTAATTATGCCATAGTCATAAATTAATGTAGGAAAATTTCGAAAATAACTTTCTTGTTTGCTTTTTCACACAAGGAAGGGTTTTGTTAATTTTCTTTCGGTTTATAATTTGCAATTGGGTCCCGCCTGCTACTAAACTTAATGCGAGTAATATACTCGTAGTCCGTTAAACCGAAGTAGAATTTACTTTGCATAAAGTTTATTTTAATTTTGTTTTCAATTTTCAATCTTGTTTCGGTCTTTTTAATTTTTAAATAGCTTTTTTTTTGCAGTCGGGTTTTTGATTGTTTTAATTATTTATTTTATTTAGGCACCTCTCCTCACACTTTGTATTTAAGTTTTGATGCAAAATCTGTTTTAACATTTTTTTACTTCAACGCTATTTAAAACAAAACTAGTAGATAGTATAAGCCCTTTTTTAGTATTTTTTTAAAAACACGAAAGTTTAAATTAATCTAATTGCACTCATGATTTTTATTCAAATAAACAGTTTAGTTTTTTTTTATTATAATAATAATAATAATCTTTATTGATAAACATATTACATGCACAAAATTTACAGTGGTCATTAGGCCCTAAACTAGGATATAATACCTGTATTTTCAGGGGCTAGTTTCCTTCCCTATTCTTAGTTCTATTCCTATAATTTGTTTATCTATGTTAATAAGATCAAAAAATATTATTCAGGTTTCATTAGTATGTAATTTGTATCTAAATATAATTTCCAAAACACACGATATCCAAAAAAAAAAATAGCGAGCAAAGCTTGGTGATCCAGGTACTTAGTCTTTAAGTATGATATGCTACCGCTTCACATAAACACATAAGATAAAGGGAAAGTCCCTTAATATTCAATTGTATTAATAAATACCGTGTAGTGGCAGTGCTGCCAAGCCGCACTGCCAAGCAAGATAAGAACTTTTTTACGTAGGTGTGATTAATAAAGGTATATAAATATATATGGTTAATAAATATAGTTTTTCCATATATCGCACTATGTTTTCGAGAAAACAGCAAAAACTGGAAACAAAATTTTAATAAGTTTTTCGATAGTTTAACTACTAGTACAAAGACCTAATCTTTTATCACTATCATAAATCTGCATTTTTTTCCCGGTAGTAGTCCCGGGTAAAAAGTCAAGAATATAATAGTAAATACTAAACTAAAATCAGAATTCTAAAAACAAAAGTTGGTTTTCTAAGATGACTGTCATTAGACTGGGGTAGACAATACTTACAACTTACTTAACAAGACAAGAGTGTCTGAGAGCTGGCAGTTGTGATACGCAAGCATGTCCGAAAACTAATATTTGTAGTTTAGTTCGTGTTAAAAATAAAGTTAGATTTAATTCTTATAATTTATTATCTTTTTTTATAGAATAAGCGGGACAAACGAGTACACACTCCACCTGATGGTAAGTGGATGCTGTGGCCCAAAAACATCTACATCTATCCTCGATTAGGAATTAGAATCTAAATGCGTTGCCATTCCGGAGGCCTAAGATGGAATGCCTCTTTTCCAGTAAAAAGAGTTCCCGGTTCTCTACACCCACCATACGAACCACAGCAGCATTGAGCCGGTATTATAACAATTTACGCCGGCCGAGCCGACCTATTATTGCTACAACTATAATATTACTATAATATTTTGGGCTGCGTATTTAGCAGGGATGGGAGATATGATAAGGATATAGAACGACGAGTGAATGCGGGAAATAGAGTAAATGGGGCCTTGCACTCTATTGTAAAGAGTCAAAATGTGTCGAAAAAGGCACGTATGGCAATTCACAATGCTGTGTTGGTCCCTACTTTAACGTATGGTAGTGAAAGTTGGGTGTGGCAGAAGAAGCACGAGAGTAGAATAAACGCAGTAGAAATGCGGTCGTTAAGCAGTATGTTAGGGCTGAATCTGAATGACAGGGTAAGAAATTGTGTAATAAGAGAAGAGTGTGGTTTGCAAGATGATGTTGTGACCAGGATTAAGAAAGGAATGCTTCGGTGGTTTGATCAGGGGAAAGAATGAATGAGGAAAGAGTGATAAAGAAAATTTATGTTGCAGAAGTGAATGGCAGAGTCGGAAAGGGACGTTCTAGGCGAAAATTTATCGACCAAATTGGCGATTTATTGGAAACGGTCCAAATTAGGAGTACCCTTAACCGACGAGCATGTATGCGTAGGTGTATGGATGTGAAGGAGGCGAGAGAGGTGTGTCAGGATCGTGCCAAATGGAAATCTGTAGTCTCTGCCTACCCCTCTCGGTGACAGACGTGAGTGTTTATGGATATGGAACTATAATATAGCTGCAGCATGACTCTACCACGTTAAAAAAAAATTCACTATATTTCCTATTTTCTCATTAATGTTACGCTTCAAATTCTTCGTTAACCGATTGTGTTGTTAATTTTTTATGGAAAGTGAATACATTTTTATTTTTACAGTAGTCCCAATTAATTAGAACTAGTTCGGAGCATGATCGGAGTAGGTCTATATTTTTTAATTATGATGCAGGTGTATATATTATAGCTATATACTCAGACAATATAAAAATATTTTGCCTGAGGCTATATATTTATTTCTCATAGCATCGTACGAAAATAAGGTAGACATTTAACCCGATAATTACGTATTTTACATTATTAACAGTATGTTAATAAATATAAATAGAAATCGCAACTTGCTTTCCAAGTATTAACAAAGCAATATATTCTTTAATAGTCCGGTCAATATTTAATGGAGCAAAATGGAGGTTTCGGCTCCATTACCCCCTCAGAAATGAAACGGGGTCTGTTCCTTTCTTAGTGTTATATTATTTGTTAAGATGGCTTACTGTTAAGAATTACCATTATATAATTTAAAACCAATACAAATATCATAATTATTATTGTTCGAAGTTCATTTTACCATCTCCTTTTTTTTACCTCTCACGGGCACCCATATAGAATATAAAAATAGTAAATATTATATCTTGTAATAGAAAAAGAAGCACATAATAGCTCACAATCACTATACTCTAATAGAATTATATTAAATGAATTACACTGCATTAAGTTCTCAGAATGGATGTGACAATGTAAACTAAGCACTTAGCTATGGCGCAACGTTTCGGTTGCTTGTTTGTTGCTCAATCAACTCTATCTAATCTAATATCTATCTGTCTATCTATCTAATACTTTTAAACGAGCAATTCTTGTATATATATAATCGGAATCTCGGAAACGGCTCCAACGATTTTCATAAAAATTTGTGTCCAGGGGGTTTCGGGGGGCAATAAATCAATCTAGCTAGGATTCATTTTTAGAAAATGTCGTTTTGTCCGTGTTTTCAGGCAATGAAAAACTGCTACAATATAAGAAGGTAAATTTTGGCAATGTGTTAATGATTATAATAGCTCAAATGGGATATTGGGTAGTCCCGAAATCGTAGTACCCTGATTCAAGTTCTGTCTTCGGTCCGACTTTTTTTTCCTTTTTTTTTTTCAAGATCCCTTCTTTTGTGAGAAAATCTATTATTTCGAGCCCTTTTTTTTTAGAATTTTTTTAAAAACACGAAAGTTTAAATTTATCTAATTGCACTCATGATTTTTTATTCAAATAAACAGTTTAGTTTTTTCTATTATGCGAATAAGATCAAAAAATATTCTTCAGGTTTCATTAATATGTAATTTGTATCTAAATATAATTTCCAAAACACACGATATCCAAAAAAATAGCGAGCAAAGCTTGGTCATCCAGGTACTTAGTCTTTAAGTATGATATGCTACCGCTTCACATAAACACATAAGATAAAGTCCCTTAATATTCAATTGTATTAATAAATACCGTGTAGTGGCAGTGCTGCCAAGCCGCACTGCCAAGCAATTCATCAGCACATTAGTCCTGGTGTCGTAATAGCAGCAATCCGAATGCGCCTTAAAATAACATAACTGTTATTTTAAGGAAAACATTAAAGAATAATTGTGTTATTATTAAAAACCTTTGTTACAGATTATAAAAACAAAAAGGGAAAACTTTATTTGTTAGCAGACTTCGGAAAATGGCGTTTTACAATTCGACTGTATGTATTCTTTTTGTATTGTATGTTATGCGCCATCTTTGTCTACTATGAAACAATTTTTATGATATTTTTTTTATTAAATGGGTTACATATACTTCAAGGATAGACCAATACAAATTTGTAAAATATCCTGGCAAATCAGTGGCAAACTAGAGAATGAAATTTTTATATAATAATTACTGGAAATTCAGATTTTGATATCCCTTAGTGTACTCAATAGCATAAAAATATTTTAAAGAAAAAGTCAAAGTCGACTTAAAATAATTATAACAGTAACTTTAATGAATAAGATAATACACAAACAATAATCAACTAAATTACTAAATTAACTACCTATAAATATATGTATAATTAATAATAGTATTTACAATTTATATTTTTTACACACAATATTAAAAAAACTATATATAATATAGAAAAACTAAAACTAAAAATTTTATTTATCATAGTCCTGCTCCCAGTGTTATCGTGGCAAGAAGGATGGTTGCGTTTCCTCGCTGAATGGCTATACTTAGCCTTTGAGCAAGGAAAGAACCAGCCCTCTTATCACCAGCAGCGACGACCATTCGTGGATTCAGTTCCTTTAAGATCTTCACTGCACGTGGACCCCACGGACCGATAGTCATGGCCCAATATGTAGTGATTTCTCAAAGACTCATATTTGCGCAATTTATTTAATTCAACTGCTTCTGATGCCGCCCCCGCTCTAAAAGAGGTACCATTGAGATAAGAGGCCGTCAAGAGTCAACGCAAGTAACATCCCACACTAGGGTTTTACCTCTCTCCCAAGGGACCAAAGTCATACCGTCGGGTCTCCTGCCATTGTCTTTAATATCCCGAAAGGCTCTAAAACCGAGGGAATATTTATGGCCCTTCGGATGACTTCAGTTATGACGTTCGTGACGGGAAAACCTCTTCTTACATGAAAGTCCGTGGAGCCCATTTCACATTCTGAATTTGGCGCTTTTATTCATCTTCTATACACTTCGTCAAAGCAACAACTTCAGGATGGGAAATTATTTTATTCTTTTTAATTCTTTAAAGACGGCTAAGACTTTATATTAAAATTATTATTTTAATATTTCTAGTGGTCGCCGAGTGATCGAAATTCAACCGTATTTCATTTTATAGGTTTGTATATTAAGCAGGCTTATTTAACTTTCAACTGCACATTAAAAAAAACAGCTTATCGAATATAATAATTTATAAAATAAATGGTTTTTGCTTAAAACGATAGTAATTATATCTTCGATAAAGTATCATATGATATGATGATTTCATCATCACCATTACAGCCCTTCACAAGTCCACTGCTGAACATAGGCCTCCCCCAAGTAATGCCACAAAGCACGGTCCTGAGCCACCTGCATCCATCGACTTCCTGCATATCTTACCAGGTCGCCACTCCATCTAGTGGAGGATCGCCCTACACTACCCCTACCGGTACGAGGCTGCCACTCGAGAACCTTTCTTCCCCATCGCTTCTTCGCTATATGGCCGGCCCATTGCCACTTCAGCTTACTAATCCGTTGGGCTATGTCGGTCACCCTGGTTTTACTGCGGATATCCTCATTTCTGAGTCTATCATGCAGAGAAACTCCGAACATAGCCCTCTCCATAGAGAGGGCTATGTGAGAGGGCTATGTTGATGTTATAGCTCGTCCTCATACGGCCAGCAGTGAAGGACCACGTCTCAGATCCGTAAGTCATCACTGGCAACACGCACAGGTTGTAAAATCTAGTTTTTAGAGATTGAGGTATACCTGACGAGAAGATATGTCGTAATTTCCCGAACGCTGCCCAGCCGAGTTGAATCCGTCGATTGACCTCTCGGTCGAAGTTGGACTTACCTAGTCGGACTATTTGTCCCAGGTAAACGTACTCGTCAACAACTTCGAGCATAGTGCTCCCAACAACTACCGGCACAGGTGTGACATGGACATTAAACATGATCTTTGTTTTGTCCATGTTCATCTTAAGACCTATCTGTTGGGAGGCACTATTGAGGTCAATGAGCATAGTGCTTAAGTCCTCCAGCGATTCTGCCATAAGCACTATATCTTCGGCAAATCGAAGGTGAGTGATGTACTCGCCATTGATGTTAATTCCGTATCATTTCCTGTCCATTAGCTTGAAAACGTCTTCCAATGCAGCGGCGAAGAGTTTCGGGGATATAACGTCACCTTGTCTTACACCTCTCTGCATATAGATAGGTTGCGAGCTCTGGTTCAGCACTCGGATAGCCATCGTAGCCCTACTGTACAAACACTTCAGCACTTCGACATACCGACAGTCAACTTGGCACCGCTGAAGGGACTGTAGCACCGCCCAAATTTCGCCAGAATCAAAGGCTTTCTCATAGTCCACATGCGCCAGGCAAAGTGGCAGATTGTATTCTTCGGTCTTCTGTACAATCTGCCGCAGGGTATGTATGTGGTCTATGGTACTGAAGCCTTTTCGGAAACCGGCTTGTTCGGGAGGCTGGAAGTCGTCGAGTCTGCGTGCGAGACGATTCGTAATGACACTCGAAAACAGCACGTAGCCGCGGCTCAGAAGGGAATTCGGTCTGTAGTTCGTAAAGAGAGCGTTGTTGCCTTTCTTGAAGAACAAGACCACCGCACTTTTGCTCCACGCCTCCGGAGTAGTGCCACCACGTAGGACGGAATTAAAGAGCTTCTGAAGGACTTCAAGTACCGGTGTTCGACCCGCTTTCAGAAGCTCCGCTGTAATTCCATCCTCGGCTGGGGCCCTGCCGTTTTTAAGGTGCTGGAGAGCCATTCTAATCTCGCTCAGACTGACGTCAGATTGATATCATCGGAATAGTGTCGGATAAGACTTGCTCTTGGATCGTTACTCACACTTGCATGTGGCTCCAACGATGATGTGACTGCAGCTGCCCATAGAACCTCTCAATCTCAATCGAAATCTCAGGTGTCCCAGAAACAATGCTGCCACACTCGTCTTCAGCTTTGACAGTTGGCTCTTACTGGCAGACAGATCTCTGGCAAAGACTTTGGAGCCCTGGTTCCACTCGATCGCATCTTCAATACGAGCAGTATTAAAGTGATGCTTAAGTCTTCAGTCGCCGCATGCTGAAATCTGCTGACGAATGCAGCCTCATCTCCCGACTAATTGCCATGAGATTAAGAGCGTGATCGGAGAGTTTTTGTGCTCTTCTGCGGCGGGTCTCGCAGAACTTAGCTCCGACCGCATGGACAGTTTCCACGAGCTTGTCATTCATATCGTCCACTGCATTGCAATCTTGTAGGCACTGAAAGCGGTTACGTAACTCGAGCTGAAAGGTTTCGGGATTCTGGATTAGAGCACGAGAGGGACGAAGCGTTGACTTCATTAGACGAGACCTCTCCAACTTAACGTTTAGGTTCAGTGTGCCTCTAACCATTCGGTGATCGCTGCCAGTTTTCACCCTTGCGATCACTGAGACATCACTGAACAGTTGGCGTCTGGCCTTCATAATGAAGTCAATCAAATTTTTTGTCGAACCGTCGGGGCTCGACCGGGTCCACTTCCTGTGGGGCCGCTTCTGGAAGAAAGAGTTCATCATAAAGAGTCCCTCTTTCTCCATAAAGTCGTCCAGCTGCTGGCCCCTTCGGTTCCGTTGACCTACTCCAAATTTCCCTAACTTCAGCTCACCGGTTTCTCTTGTGCCTAGTTTTGCGTTGAATTCTCCCATCAACACCATATAATGTGTTTTGGAGGAATGCATGGCTTTAGAGATATCTTCATACACTTCCTCCACATGCTCATCGGGATGTGCCGAGGTTGGCGCGTAAACCTGTATGACCTTCAGCGAATACCGTTTGGTGATTCTGAGTATCAGGTATATGATGATTTATCAAAGGATTATATTCTGTTTGGCACTTACTCTCGAGACATTGGCAGTATGAACGTCAATAATCGACACAGATTATTCTAAGTTTTTATCCAAGCGATATTTTTTATTTGTTAAACATAGACAGTGTAAACGTATAAATTGTATATTTCAATTTACTTAATTTAATTTACTTGTAACACATACGTAATTTCAAATAAATTTTAGTTTTCTGCACTCACTCTCCATATAAACTATAACTATACCAAATCTCCCCCTCTATATCTACACAATAGAGACTTTTCTAATTATTAAAATGGGTTAACCCCCACTTAAACAACCGCAAACGAAACTTTCAGCGCTTCGTGTCCAACATTCGCGATAACGACTTCCACTTCCAACACTAGGTGCATTTAGTCGAGCTTAGTCACGTAACTTTTTCACGTTACGTTTTACATATCGCGCTGTTTTACGTAGATTAACTTTCAGCTAGCCTGGAAAGTCTTAACTTTGCGTTACGTTTTCAGACATACGCCTACCTTATTATGTATTTAAAAAACGTTTTTCCCAAATGTAACGTTAATGAAAAAAACGTATGATATACAACTCTTTAATTTTAATTTAACCTGATAGGGACGATAGGAAATTAAATTGATACAGTTTTAGCGGGTGCCATAAATATTATTACTTTAAAATATTCACATTAATATTCTACAACTTTTTTATAACAATAACGATGACAAACAAGCAAATAGTCCACCCGGTGGTAAGCAGATGCTGTGGCCCATAGGGACTTAAATCTACCCTAACTTAATTTTACTGACTGGTACTTTTAACATTTGGTAAGTCTTTTTTGCCTAGGAGACTGTTTGGGTAGTTACCACCATCTTCACAGGGGCACCGGGCCCCCTGTGACCATGAGTGCTTTACAGCACCCGTATTCGAATAAATTGAAGAAATTATTCTGTTTATTTGTATTTTTATAGAATATTTAGAGGAGACGCGTCTTCGTCTGCATTTTTAGTCTGTCTTTACACTTACTACGCACTTACACTACAAACTAGGACTCTTTTAAAATGCGCTCGCTAGCACACATATTTAAAAGACTCCATAGTCATCACGTTAGGCGAGTTGAAGGGCGCAAAGCTAACCCTCGTACTGCTAACGCTCCGAGATCGCACTGAAGGGAAACCTGCAGCCAGCAACAGTATCTATGGACAGTGTTACTTCACATTTGCTTGCTTTTACTTTATATTTTTCAAAATTTATTTTATAAAAATAATTTTAATTCACTTATGTTGTCAGAATGTAGGTCTCTTAGATATTAAATAATATAAATTATATATTGGTTCCTTTATACATTACATGTATGCTGCGAAATTGAGAAATTCATTCAAAATTAAACGTTATCCCTTTTAAATTTTCTGCTTAGCCGCGGGGGCTGCTTCTAAGTAATGAATAATTAAAAAAACCGAGGTACAAGCTTCAACGCCATAATTTTACAATCCGCTGAAATTGAAGTGTTCGCGCCACGAAGCCGGCCCCACTCGGAACCGTTTATGAATTTAAAATTTATATTTCACGAAATCCAACTGAATTATTAATTGTTATTATTTTTTTATTTATTTAACTTTAGTATGATGTATTTTCGGACTAAATGGAGGAGGAGGTCTCAGAGGGAGCGTTTATCATGCATTGCAAAACACACTCTTTTGTTATAGTGATCTGAGTGACAAAAGCTCAAAATGTGTAATCTATACATATAAATAAAATTGAAGTATTTATCTGTAACATCGAAATAACTGCCTTTTATCGAGCTCAGGAAGTTCATCACGATCATTCGAATCACAATCATTCGGAATCGCTGCATCGATTGTTATGAATCATCACGAACAGGTAAAGATAAATAAAGATACAATAAAGGTATGGGAAGTCTGCAGTTTGTGATCATATTTTAGGCGGCCCCAACCATTACCACAACTCCTCGCGAAAGAACATCGATTCCTACCAAGGATGATACGTGAGGGTATTGAAATTAAAAAAAAAAATTCTAATTTCAATAGATAAGGAGGCTGGGTACTACCACCTTTTTGGGACCCTGTAATTAATAAAATTAAAACTAAAGCCAAGCATACCACCGCAAGACTTCAAGACAGAGTAAGTTAATTCTGCATAGAGCGGACCATAAACAATAATTAAAAAACTGAAGGTTACGTTACTTTAACTCCGGGTTAACATTGACATCGGGACGTCAGTCACCTCAGTCCACCGTGACCATGGGTGCTGTAAAGCACCCGAAACGTCGGGAATTAAAAATCAATTAAAATTAAACGCGATAAAATCCGTAAAAGTAGTTTTAATCAAGGTTATACTTTATTCGAAAAACATGGAGGATGTTTTTGAATTCGAAAAATTAATAAAATAAATAGTTATTTATATTTTTAAATAACTATTGATGAATAGAATATATAAATGATGCCACAATATAAATGAATAATTAGACAAAGCCGGGGCGGGGCTAATATATAATATTTACAGGCTGTGTCATTTCATCTTAGCCCTAAGCATCTTAGAAGAGACAACTATCTACAGCCTTCTTTGTTTGAAGTTAGTTAAATGTGTTCATGGGCAGCATCAGTTGGACTGCGGGTTTGTGTTTGGAAAAAAAACCAGGGTTGGAAAAAAAACAGTTTTTTTTTAAAAAAAAGAACAAAACATCATGTTTAAATCAAAAAACAAAAAAAAAACACGTTTTAAATCAATTTTTCATAAATAAGTATTTTTATAAATAGTAAGTAGTCCAGATTGATAATAAATCAAACAAATAAATACTAAACGAACGAAACTCAATCAAATTATCTATCACTCACTAGTCATTACAGTCTCACTGAATAATCTAACAATGACAATAAGAAAAATACCGCAGTACAATACAAGCGGAGCGAACTATCTTCATCCCTTTCCCATTTACTCAGAGTAGAAAAATACCTTACTCGTTCGCTCATTGTAGTCTGCTGGGGTAATCCCCGTCAGCCGCCAGCTAGAATTGCCATCACAATTTACAATACACCTTAAATTATAATGTTGCCAATAAAAAGTTTTAAAAAGTACAAAAAAAATAGGATTAATTTAATGTTGTAAAACTTAACGTTTTTTATATATTTTAAAGTGTTAAAAAATGTTTTAAACGTGTTTTAAACAGGTATGTATTTTTTCCAGCGTTTTAACAGTGTTTTAAACACTTGTTTAAACAAACGTTTTAAACATTGCCAACCCTGGAAAAAACGTATTCAATTAACGGTAGGTTAACGATGATAACGTGATATTTGTATGCTCGTCACGTAGCATTAAGGCTTACTATTTTTCTTTGCCTTACTTTAAATCGAGTCTATGTTCATTCGTTAGTCGTTACATTGTGGGACGGTCATAAATTGGGTGTATGCTTATATTTACACGGTGGTGGAACTCCTTTTCTGTCTTCTAGGAGTCCGTTTGGGCAGGTACCTCTTGCCTATTTCCCCCAATAAATAGCAGTGCCTGCGCTGTTCTAGCTGTGTCCCGGCCTGAAGGATACAGAGAACCAGTATATTTTTGTATATAGAATAAGGGTGACAAACGAGCACACAGTTCACCTGATGGTAAATGGATGCTGTGGCCCACAGACATCTATATTTATCCCCGATTAAGAATCAAGACTTATATGCGTTGTCACCCTTGAGGACTAAGATGGAATGCTTCGTTTCGATCTCTACAGTCACTATTCGAAACACAGCAGTATTAAGCTGCTAATTTACGCTGGTATTCTGCGACAGCGTGGCCCTTCACGGTCGAGCCAACCCAATCCTGCTACAACAATAATATAGCTTCAGCGTGGCTCTACCACGTAATTGCAGGCAATCTTAATCCGGAAGTGACAACGCATCTGAAGCTTTCTTTGTTTGAAGCTGGCTGCAGGTGTCCATGGACTGCGGAAGCCACTTACCATCAAGTGGACTGTAAAGTTCTTTTCACACTTCATTGTTATAAAATAATAATGTAGTTTTTGAACCTTTTGGCCCTTACACTTTGTTATTTGTCGTAATATTAAAATATTGGAAAAAGTTCTAAAATATCACTATTTCTATAGAAATTTGAAATGTTGATAAATATGAAATCTCCTTGATCCATAAAAGCTGTACTTTGTTAATGCAAAGTTTGCAAATCCAATTAAGCTAAGCAGTAAGTTAATTGATCCACTCGATAAAACTAGAGGGGAAATTACGTCGGTGGAGGTCTTCTGCTTGGCTGCTGCCCTCGCTTGGGGAGACCTATCAGACTAATGGTTAGAATACAAATTACAAACATATACGTACGAATAACATATATACATACGAAATAGTTATATTTTAAGGGACGTGTTCGCATTTTAACTCTGGTCTCTTAAGGCCCAAGGAACATGGTGGAATATTTACGCAGATAGAAAGCATGACGCAACATTTTCTAGCATTAATTTCGTTTGCAATAATGTTTTAATCAACTAATTTGTCATTTCAGTTTTTTTTAAAGTACTTTCGTAGTATTTGTCATGAAAAGAGCGGAATGAAACGTAATCTTATTATTCGGACGATACTGTGCCATAGATGTCCACAAAAAGGAAGCTCCCAGTGTGTGTTGCTAGTAAGACAGATGAAATAAAGTTTACATGCATGCAAAACGCTTAGCCAAAAAAAATATTTTCAACACGTTTAGGTTAAATTTTTTCCTATCATGCACGTGAAAATATCACAAAAAAAGTTATACCAATAAATACTAATAATGCAATACCATACGCCGTGTAGTGACGTAAGAGAGCCCACTACCCTATACCTTGCCGTGGGTATTGTACAGATATAAAGAGGCGACAAAGAGAAATGAAACAGGTGGCAGCATTTTCCTGATAACTTAATAATAATAAATAGCTACGGCTGCCAAGCCACCTGCTAAGCATGGCAACAATGGCCAGTATCCACCCCTATGTTGCAATCCATAGGAGGCCCATGTTCTGCAATGGATAGTCTGTAATGAATAAATTTACTATTAAAACTAAGTATTTTAGCATTATTTCCACCCATTTTTTGGAATTTCAATTTCAGTCGAAATAGTCCATATAAAACCTATTCTAACCAAATAGACAATTTTGTTCGTAATCTGTATAATAAAAAGGTTCTGAAATGATCTGAAATCTCTGAAAAAATCTGTATAATAAATTTTTTTAAATATGCCACAGAGCGGTACATAGCAACGAACACTACATAATTACAAATAGAAATCGCCCAACATAGTCTGCGAAGCTGGTTAAACTTGCTAACCTTATTCGACAGGTTCTCCAAGCATGTAGTAGAAAGAGGATAATAAGTCGTTTAAAATTATTATTTTACATAAAAATATAAGGTAACCCGTATTTTACATAAAGGCACAAATCCACGTTTTGGTATTAGGAAAATAACTAAAACAACTCTTAGGCGCAATAGTTCTATTAATATTCGCCGAAATATGAGAAATCTTTATCGTATATACCTGCTTCAATTATTTTGCTAGAAATAAATATCAGACTTGTATTATAAAATACCTCACTGCAAACACAATGTAAGTCGCAACAGACATGGCGTACTAGGCCAGCAGCGGTCCGAAGAGATGCTGCTACTAAGAATAAAGACCTACATCTCGGCGTTATCGATTCCGCAAACAATAGGATCCGCAGACAGATCTCTCTATTCGGGGATAAAAGCCAGCGTTTTAAGCAAATGGACGGAGATTAGTTATGTAACAGGATGTTAATGTTTTAATCAAAACACCGGAACACTGAATCCGTCTTATAACAAATCTAAATCTATACTTATTGATCCATTATTATACTGTATAATTATTTCTGAATATTTTGTTGTATTTGAATTTATATTGTACTAGATGCTCCCCGCGACTTCGTTCGCGTGAAATTTATCACGATTGTATTTCATGAATTTGAATTTTTTGCAAAAGACCCCAACTCTTTTCTAAAATAAAAATAAGAGTAAGTTACTCCTAATAACATCAGTTATCTGCCAGTGAAAGTCCTGAAAAAATTGGTTCAGCCATTTCGGAGATTGGCCGGTACAAACAGAGAAACAGAAACAAACATTTTAAAATTGTTTATTGTTAAAAAATATTTCATATAGCTGTGCCCCGCGGTTTCACTCGTGTATATCACGTGTCTGCGCCGCGCTACATGACATGACACTTTGCTCATTTAATTCAATTAGTACCCGGTTGACCGAGCTTTGCTCGGTATTTTTCGCTCGGTTTTTTTTTAATTCGTGTGTTTTGGAAATTATATTTAGATACAAATTAGATACTGATGAAATACGAATAATATTTTTTGATCTTAGCGACATAATAGAAAAAACTGAATTGGTTATTTGAATAAAAAATCATGAGTGCAATTAGCTTAACTTAAATTTTCGTGTTTTTAAAAAATACTAAAAAAAGGGCTCGAAAAAATAGATTTTCTTAAAAAAAGAAAGGAACTTGAAAAAAAATTAAAAAAAGTCGGTCGGTCGGTCTGGGCTCGAACCATGGTATTACGATTTTGTGACCGCCCAATATACCTATTAAGCTATTTGTAATCATTAATAAACTGTCAAAATTTACCTTCTTATTCTAACGATATTGTAGCAGTTTTTCATTGCCTAAAAACACGGACAAAAACACATTTTCTAAAAATAAATCCTAGCTAGACCGATTTATTGCCCTCGAAACTCCCTGCACACGAAATTTTATGAAAATCGTTGGATATATATATATATATACACACACAAGAATTGCTCATTTAAAGGTATAGGATTTTAGCTAAAAAATTGGCAAAAATAATGTAGTACTTTTATCTATCGGCATATGTACGTTATACAGCAAAGTTAAATTTTATCCACCCTCTATCCCCCTCCCGGATGAACGCCCCAGTAAGTGCCCCAAAACACGGTTTTTTCCAGTTTTAAAGTTAACTGTACACGGTACATGAAAAGTGTAGAGGTACGAAACGATGCTTGATGAATTTTTTGTCAACCTTTTATACAAACGAAAGCGTTATCATTTATAGTTGTATCTTCGCAAGTATCAAATGTGGAGCGTGAACTTCGAGAGAGATATCGACACGGACGGTTTAATGAATTAACAAAGATTTAAAAGGTGAAAAATTGTACTTAAATTATATGGTTAATGTAATTGGTGGTTATGGATGGTACAGGCACTGATATAGCCTTGAATACGAAGTGATTTATTTGAATATAACGATTAATACCAAGTACGAATAATGTGGCCTAGTATGTACCGGCGTTACTATTGCATTATTAACATGAAAAAGTAATTATTGTGGCATAACTGTAATAGTCAGATATATGATATCGCAGATTTTTTTGTAGATACTGATGTCTTCTATAAGACTATTGTTGTACATCACTTTGCTCTATTGTCAAGTTTCCGCAACGTATGCGATATAAGGGATTTTCCGGCGATACTATTGCATATTTTAACATGAATAAGTAGTTATTTCGACATAACTGTAATAGTTAGACATAAGATATCGCGGACTTTTTATAGATATTAATATTTTCTACATCACTTTGCTATATTAATTTTAAAATAGTAGTTAGTTAGTACCAGTTCTGGCTCATTGAGTCAGAAGTGGTACAACGTTCGTCGACTCACGATCCTAAAAAAGGTTTTGGCATGCTCTGATCACGAATCTGCGGTCCGTTTTTGCGTAGGATGCACGGTTCCGGATATGTGCAGATCAATTAACTCTTATCTAATTGATATCCGGTGAGGGCCTCCACCGTCATTAGCGCTCCATTGTTCTTATCTATTTATCTATTGTTCATTGAATACCGTCATTATCTATTCTTCCTCAGCGTGTGCGTCGGATTATCAGTGCTATTGTATTATACTCCTTTGTTCCTAACTTCAACGCTAATCTGAATCATCAATAAAATACATTACCTAATTTTGTTACAATTTTTATTTACGAAATACAAAATCTTATTACTTATTATCTATAAAATAGGAGCGAAACATCTCATCCACTAAAATATCTTTGTACAATGTGTTCCCTGTAAATATACTCGTAAAACTATGTATTGAACCTCCCTGAAACTTATATAGCAAATACATTAAGCAATATTCGCCAAAAACTGAAGTCCACTCATTCTGAACCCTATCAACATTCCAGTTCCATCTTTTACAATTCCTTTTTAAAAACTCTAGATGATATAGTACAGGTGCTCGTCCGTATAAATCAAAATGTTGACCGACGTCATTCGTATCGATATATAAAGCTGCCAAATGTGACCCTGGTTTATTATCTGTATCCAAATTGCATATTATATACGTTGGTACGTGGGTGTACATGGGCACTCTATTAGCAGCATAAATATTATTTTCCAGACTGGGGTGAATCTTTTTCAGATGTTGTTGTACATCTAGTGTTTCCATGATATTACTGCTATTAGTAGATTATTACAGTACAATCTACTCAATGACTAACATAGGAATGATCAATTATAGTGATTTCTAAATATTAAATTGCATTATTTTGTGTTATACAAAACGTATTTGAGTCATCAATACACTGAACAAGACGACACGAAGTAATGCTGAGATAAGCAACAGAATGTGAGATAAGCTTGTTGACGCATAAAGTTACTATCAATTCCACTGCAGAAATTCTTTAGATTAGAATTATTACTTAGTGGTACTATATAAGACCAAGCAACTGCAGTCATAGAGTTCGTGTATGGTCGTTTGACCGCAGTGGATCTATCAATACTACATTTGTGTTACTTCAACGCATCAAAGGCCATGGATGTAAGTGTTTATTCTATTGACAAACTTACTTTTATTTCTGTTATTTTCTTACGTGTGTATGATTTAGTGTTAACAAATTATATTTAAATATTGTGTGTGTATATGATTAAGCCGTGGTAGCTCAGATGGTTAGCGCAAGCTGTAAATTTCACAGTACGTGACCCGGGTTCGATCCCCGCCGGCACCAATTAAATTGTTAATTGCAATTTTAAAATTTGTAATAATTAATTTTAAGTGTTTTAATTATTTTATAACACGTGTTTCGATAAATTATTTATTTAAATTTAAGTGTGTCATTTGTAGACTTTTTATATTTATTACACAATTTATTTCTAGTCCTTATTGCTATAACTACTCCGTCCGTAATCCATGGTTTTAGGCGTCTTTTCGTGTTAAAGACTATAATAGCTTGTGTGTTTTTTACACACATACATTTTTTTATTCTATCTACAAGACATTCTTGCAGCTTTGTTGGTGTCATTGATAAGTAAATACTCTTGCCAATTTTCCAATGCTAATTCATTTTTAATAGCACTGTAGTTTATTTTGTTTACGTACTTCAATTGTTATTTTGAGCAGGTGAATTAATATTTTCTACAAGTAGTAAAATTGGCGAGTGATCAGTAAGTTCACCAAAAACGAACGATTGCCATCGTTGGCTTGTTTTTATCATGAAATGGTCAATACAGGTATAACACCTGTATTGATAACACATCTAGTTGGTTTATCGACGCCCGCAATGAGACCATAATAGGCCAGTTGTGTTAGGTGCATGTTAGCATGACTAGATATTTGATTAAGAAGAATAGCAATGTTTACATCTCCAGCCAAGATAATATTGCGTGCGTGTAAGTTCTGTAGTATAGTATTCTGTGATAGCGTGGTCCTTCCTCGGTCGAGCCGACCCATTCGTGCTACAACCATAATATAGCTGCAGTGTGGCTATAACACGTATATATCTAATAATAACCTACGACTAATATTTATATTATATTTATTATATATCTAATAATAATTTTTGGCAAATATCCCCCTTATGAGGATCTAGGAGTATGGGGAGGCCTATGTTCAGCAGTGGACTTTTTGTAGGCTGTAATAAAGATGTTATTGTATTGTAAAAAGTAAAGTTACAGCTTATATACGTCCCACCCATAGAATACTATAATATACAAATAGAACGGCTGTCAACCTTATTTTGTACGAGGGTCGGCGTCGCCGGGAGCACACATACAAGCAATTACATCGTATTATCACTACTACAAACCCATTCGCTGTGTTGACAGACTGAGTAAATTCAAACATTTTAGACTTTTGATTTGAGGCCCAAACCCCACCCCCCACCCCCCTTCAACATGGTAACGGAATTAAATGATGATAGACTACCCCAGGAGGGTACCAGCACCCCCGGAGAATCCATCGCTGAGCATCCACGACCATGTTTCTCCACTTCTGAGCGTGGGTGCTCAGGCTGCCCCGCGTATTCTGGGGGGCAAATTCCGCTCAAGACTACAACTGCTCGGGGCAAACGGAGTAACAAGACCAAGTCGACCCCTGCCACTCTGTCCGTGAATTTCTGCAATATCAGGGGACACTCTAACCTAAACGCCGTCCACTACCATCTCGAGACGGCGAGGCCGACTCTGCTCTTTCTAACCGAGACGCAGGTGTCTCGTATCTCTCCTACCCGGGGTACAAACTAGAACGCTCCTTTGTGCCTCGGGCTGGAGTTTGCGTTTACGTCAGAGAGGACATCTGTTCTCGACGCCTCTGCAGACTTGAAGGTTCGGACCTGTCCATTCTTTGGCTACGCGTAGACAGCGACGACCATACGCGCATCTACGGGTGCCTCTATAGGTCCCATAGCGGAAATGCCGAAACAGACCGACTCTTCGACCACGTCCAAATGGCTACAGATTCGTTGCTACAGCAGATTCCCTCCGCAGAGATCGTGATCCTCGGCGACTTTAACACCCATCACGCCGAATGGCTTGGTTCACATTTAACCGATCATGCGGGGAGTTCATGTATTTGCCTTGGCATATGGTCTGACACAACTGGTTACTTCGCCTACGCAGATTCCAGATGTGGAGGATCATGCACCTTCCCTGTTGGACCTTCTGCTGACCTCTCACCCGGACGGATATCAGATTTCCGTCGACGCCCTTTTAGGCTCCTCGGACTATTGTCTTGTCCGGAGTGTGGTGCCACTCACACTGAAATCGCAGTTGCATTCTGCAGGCTGCCGCCGTGTTTGGCACTATAGGTCAGCCGATTGGGATGGGATGCGGTCTTTCTTTGCATCCTACCCTTGGGGCAGGTTTGCTTCTCACCGGACGATTCCAACGTTGTTGCGGATTCTGTCGCTGATGTGGTACCTCAGGGTATGAAACTTTTTATTCCTTCCTTTGTGGTGCCCATTGGAGGCAAATCTCAGCCAAGGTTTGGTCGCTCCTGTAAATAGCATCACGCTATAAGCAGGAGTGCCACCAAGCCTGGGCTGACGCATCAGCGTCCCGGGATGTAAACACCAGCGCTCTAAAAAAGAAGTATAATTCCGCCTCTAGGTCCTTCAAAAGAGTCATAGCCAAGGCAAAGTCAGAGCACATAGGCAGAATTGGCGAGAAACTAGTTCGCCTTCTTTCTTTCTCTCGAACCCGTGCATTCTGGTCTTTCGCCAAGGCTGTCCAGGGGAATTTGTGTCAGCCATCTCTTCCATCTCAGCACAGGGAGGACGACTCACTGGCCCATGCCGCAAAGGAGAAAGCCGATCTGCTAGGCTCTTTCTTTGCGTCCAACTCGACCCTCGATGACGGGGGGAGTACGCCGCCGACCATCCCGCGGTGTAAGTGATCCATGCCCGAAGTGCAGTTCACACAGCGCTCGGTTCGCAAAACACTCCTCTCCCAGGACATCAACAAGTCGAGTGGGCCTGACGGAAACGTGCTTAGGACGTGTGCTCCAGAGTTGGCACTGGTTTTAACGTGTCTTTTCCGGTACTCCTACTCCCTAGGCGTAGTCCCAAAATCATGGAAGACGGCTTTCGTCCACCCGATACCTAAAAAAGGCGAGCGCTCAGACCTGTCCAACTACCGGCCTATCGCCATAACCTCCTTGTTCTCCAAAACAATGGAGTCCATTGTAAACCGCCAGCTCATGAGGTACCTTGAGGATCACCAGCTGATTAGTGACCGCCAATACGGTTTTCGCCGTGGTCAGTCAGCTGGTGATCTTCTGGTCTACCTAACTCACAGACATTGGCCGTTAGTTTGGACATTGCGAAGACCTTCGATCGGGTTTGGCACAAAGCGCTTCTTTAGAAGCTCCCTTCCTATGGGCTTCCCGAGAAATTTTGCGATTGGATCACCAGCTTTCTTGCAGATCGGAGCATCAAGGTCGTTGTAGACGGTGCATGCTCCGATTGCAAGCCTATTAATGCTGGTGTTCCACAAGGCTGCGTGCTATCGCCAACGCTGTTTCTTCTGCATATCAATGATATGTTGCAAACCCGTAACATTCATTGCTATGCAGATGACAGCACTGGTGATGCCAAACTGATTACAGCGGTCCAGCCAATATTTCTCGGGAAAACGTCTCCGAGTGCCGGGACAATCTTGTGTCTGAAGTCGAGTCTTTGCTGAACAGAGTCTCGGATTGGGGGCGACTAAATCTAGTCCAGTTTAACCCCCAGAAGACACAAGTTTGCGCGTTAACCGCTAAAAAGAACCCCTTTGTCGTATCTCCTCAGTTTCAAGGCACTCCCCTTGTAGCCTCAGCCAGTATCGGAATCCTCGGCGTCGACATATCGAGTGACGTGCAGTTTCGTGGTCACTTGGAAGAGAAGGCCAAATTGGCCTCTAATAGGCTTGGCGTGCTCAGCAGAGCGGGACAGTATTTCATGCCGGCACACAGCCTGCAACTTTACAAGGCGCAGGTTCGGCCGCACATGGAATACTGTTCCCACCTCGGGGCTGGGGCTCCCTAGTACCAGCTCCTTCCACTTGACCGCATCCAGCGCAGAGCGACTCGAATCGTCGACGACCGAGTGCTTTCCGATCGGCTCGATTCACTGGCACTGCGAAGAGATGTTGCATCTCTTTGCATTTTCTTCCGTATATACCATGGAGAATACTCTGAGGAATTGTTCGGATTAATCCCAGCCGCCAAATTTCGTGAACACACTACGTGGCAAACGTCCCGATACCAACCACAACATCTGGATGCTTGGCGGTCCACCACTGTACGTTTCAAAAGGAGTTTTCTTCCGCGTACAACCTCCCTGTGGAATAGTTTACCACCGACAATTTTTCCGGACCGATACGACCTGGAGACCTTCAAGAAAAGAGCTTACACCTGCAATTCCCCTGGTGTTGCGGTTGATCATGGGCGGCGGTAGTCACTTAAAATCAGGTGAGCCGCATGCTCGTTTGCCCCCTATTCTATAAAAAAATGTTTAAGATCATCATTAAAAAAATCGTTTAAATGTTAATACATATTTATTTTTAAATAGTGTGCAATTTGGCATATTCTAAATAATTTGTACGCGAAATTTGGAAACGATTGTAACGTCAAAACACATTTCATGTTGACATTTATACGCGTGAATTGACATGTTAGTGATATTTTAGTGGCTACACGGGCTCCGCCCACTCCCCCGTTCTATTATACATGTATTATAGTATTTTATGATCCCATTGTTAGGCACAGGCTCCTCTAACATTCTGAGCGAGTTAATCCGCCGCGCTGCTGCTCCAATGCGTGCGTTGGCGAACTTCATATGTCCTAGAAATGTTATATTATAATGTATTATATAGTATAATCAGCTTTTTCTTTGTGTGAGCAGCTATGCAGGTTTAGCAAGACTAGTGTCTCTATGCAGCGATCAGATTAGACCATACTGACTAGTATAGTCTAATCTGATTGCTGCTGTGGACAGTTCACCGCCTACATCTTCAATGAATTAAAGGAGTTGCTTATATTCACTTATTTTGGGCTAGACAGATAGTTCCACAAATGAGTACTGCGTTTAGGTATTAAGGGTCCGCATTTATTTAGGATATGAGGCAGAAGTGATTTTGCTTGGTCATCCCGTGTACGTAGTGTACCTATTATACTTCAATGTGTACAACGTGCTTTTTTAAACAGCATGTCCAGTCAGCGTCCATCAGCACTTAGAATTGCAATTATTAATTACATTTGTGCCAGCCTGGAACCCAATCCGGGTTCAATCCATCGATCTTGGATAAAGCAAAATTCACCAAGGCTCTTTTGTATTGTATATATTTTTTTTAATGTAAACTGTCGCCATTTGTCAAATCGCCCAGGGTTGACAATAAAGTCCACCCTCTGTTACTATCTTTATATAATATATAATTCTTCTGTACGTGTGTTTGTCACTATCCTCCGGCTACGGCTGGGCGATTATGATGAAATTTTTTTGTGTGTTTGGGTGAATCCCTGAATGGTTTAAATTCAAAATTTTACCCAATAGGTGGCGCTGTTGTTAAGATCCAGATATCACGCGTGCGAATCGCTAGCAAATAAATAATATAATGTCTTCATTCGTCTTTATATATTTTATTTATAACAACACCGTAAAATCTGTCCACGGTGTTACAATAACTTTTATTACTATTATAGTTAGTATTATTTTTATTACTTATATTAATTCTACTTGCTCATATTAATTCTACTACGAGACCTAGATTACACATTTTACGGGTAATGTGGCATTCTAAACAAGTATTTAGTGTCGACAATGGATCTACATTTTGATATTTAATTAAAGATGGATATATGTATGTATAGATGTCAATTGGCCAAGCCCCCATTCAAAATCAGGTGGACTGTGTGCGTGTTTGTTACATAAACACGTATTAAAAATATTACCCACAGTTTTACACAATAAAGCACTCAAATCACGTATGCTACAATTCATCAACTTCAGAAACTCGCCCCAAATTATCAACCGACCGATAGCTTGCGACAAACGCACGTCACAAGCTCGCGCCGGGTGAGCTTTCACGACGATCAATAGTCGAAAATTAGTACGTACAAAAATACTGCCTTTGATAAAACTACACGATGAAGTTTACGCGTCGCTTGTTTCCCGTTTGTTGGCGGAAGTTTCGTATTTATGGTGTACCGATATTTCAAAAGAACTGTCGGAAATTTTATTTGGTTTGTTTTATATTGACGTAAATGTTAAAAATATATTTTGGCGTCAGATAGGTAACCATTTCATTTACCGTGTCAAAGGTACGATATACGTATGGTACTGTTATCGTCAAGCGTGACGGCAAATCATCCTTACTACGGAGAGGACAGCAGTGTACTTCTATGAGCTGATTAAGAATAAGAAGAAGATCTCGTTTGTATGCACGAAACATAGCCTTATTAGCCATTGGCGTGTGCTAGTAGCGTTTGGACGGAGAGTGTGTCTTAACGGAGATTTCGGCATTCACTTTGAGCAGCTACCACTAAAAAACTGCAATACAAGGGCAGGTGACTGTAATGTTCTTTTTTATTAAATAAGGGTACAATTGAGAAGACAGATCCACCTGACGGTCAGTGGATATTGTGGCCCAATATCTACATTTATTCTCGATTAAGAATCAATATGCAGCATTAAGCTGCTATTTTACGCTGGTATTCTGTGAGAGCGCGGTCCTTCTCCGGTCAAGCCGACCAATTTGTGCAACAACCATAATATAGCTGCAGCATGGCTCTACAACCTATGTTCGTTCTCAGAATAAAAAAAAAACAGAAAGACTGAATGTGAATAACACCTTGATCAAGTCGTTCAAGTTTCACGGTCACTAACAGACTACCGAGTACCAACGATTATATACTCGTAAATATATTAAATATAAAATATTATAACTGTGCTGATAAAATGATTGATTTACAATTACATTGAAATATAAATTAGGATATAAAAAAATGAGTAAACGAAGTATAAAGCGATACAACGACAACACGAGATATATCAAAGCTCGCTCCGTTGTAATGTCACTCACTTATCCACTTAACCAGACTTCAGCTCTCGATCAAAGAGTTCCGATTGCTTTTAGACACATCGATATCAGTTCATCAAACGCTCGCACTGATTTGCTTACTTTACACATTAAATATTCATCAATAATACCATTTATATGAAAGGATAAAACTCACTAACCGGATCAGTCTTGTTCTTTCATCGGCTTAACAAACTATTACAGGATAACGTTTGCTAATCGAATCAGAAGTATGTTGTTATTTGTTCACTGAAACAAAATTGTGGGCACTTGTTGTTAGAATTCATGCCAGATAGAGAGAGCCATGCAGCAGCTATATTATTTTTGCAGCACGAACGAGTTTGCTTTTCTTATTAAACCTTTCAAATATATTGGAAGGCCGTACTTTACGTACGTAGGTAAACATCCAAACCGGAGACAATAATTTATAGGCCCTGCTAGTAATTGTTTCGTGCAGGATTCGAATCCTGTACCCCGATTCTAAGTAAGCCAACGTCCTAAATCTCGACCACTATATAAATGACTTGTTTTGATAATATCATATAAATAATATCATCAACAACAAAGAATTAAGAATTAACACGTTTTATTTGCAGATAATAAAAACTAAAACTAATTAAGATTATTATATTACACCTTATAAATCTTCTTTTTTATTAAATTGCTCCAACGTAGGTTACTCGATTAGTTACAAAAGTACAACTGTACATAAAAAATAACGAACAGCAGAAGTCTATAACATCTAATGAACATCGAGGAAACTGGAACGATCCAAACTTTGTCCTTTAGTCCGTAGTTCTCGAATAGAGCATTGCAGAACTTTCAAAGGCATTGATTTGAAATTGCTTATAAATTTCTTCGTCGATTGAAACTGCAAATACGTCAGAACGATCGATGAAAAACATCACCAGTCGTGCGATTTGGTGACTCTGATAGTAGACGATGCCTCTGCGAATCAAGAGGGCAAACTAGCATGTGGCTCCCCTAATGGTATGGTGTCAACCGCCGACCACGAAATACTACAACACCAGGGGAATTGCAGGTGCGTTAACGGCCTTGTTCAAACAGAGTTATGTTTTTCATTATTATATTTCTAAATGAGATATCGGCTTAAACACTTTAATCACGATACAATGAAACTCAAAGTAGTAATAAGCCAATCACAATTCCCACCAGAGCTACAAAATCACACTGACGATTAATAAAGAAAATTTCTGGAGGTGGGCTGATAAAACCCGTCTTCCATCCTCCCATGATTATGGATTCGACATGTAGAGGGTAGTGCTAATGTCAGCCTTAGTGTAATGCTAGTACTTATTAATCATTGTTATGATCGTGACAAAAACACGCTATTGTAAAAAATGTAGAATGCTCGCACTGAGGTCTAGCGTTTGAAAGAAGGTGGAATAATCATTAGAAAGAAAGCCAGACCAAGCGACAAACTTAAGACAATAATGGAAAATTTACAGTGCTTGTGCTTGATATAAATCATATACTATAATATTATATTATACGAGCAATATTATATTTGTTTGTTTTTTGGTAAACGCTTTCTGGGAAAAAACTATTTTCAAGAAATTTTCATTGATGTAGTGCAATAGTGTATTGTTTAAGAGAGCGAAAATTCGATCTAGCATGGTCTCATTTCCGACAAATTTCGTTTTACGACTACTAATTTCGTCACAAGGATCATCTTCTCAACACATTCATACATCAAAAATTAAATACTAAGTATAATGTTTTGTATGCAGAGTACCTAATACACATTTTTATGACGATATGCGTACTTTTTAACTGCGAAAAGAGCTTTGGTCAAAAATGTATGATTATTGATTACAGTATTTTTGCAGTATTTCAGTTTTTTTTTCGATACAATTTAAAAAAATTATACTAAACATATTTAATACATTTTTGAATAATTAAAGAAAAAGAAAAATATATACATATATATTATTTCGTATATTTATATGTAACTGGTTTCTCGGAAGCTGCTCTAGCGATAAGGCTAAATTTTTTATACTTAGACTACGCCCCGGCTTTGCACTGGTGAGTTCTGGATCTCGACAACAGCGTCACTTAACCTGTCCAAATGTGAATATAAATTATAACCCATTCAAACACAAATAAAAAATTTCATCAAAATTGGTTGGTTGGTTTCAAAGTCTATAACGGACATAGGTAGATGTTAGGTAGATGTTTTTTTTATAAAGATAGAAATTGTTTTATTTTACAAATTTGTCTAGACAAATGTAATCCCTAAGAAATTTTTTTTTTAACGCTGAACAACTAATTCAAAACTTGATCGCCCAGGTACTTTCATGATACGCGAGTAACCCGAATTCGATCCTCAACACCACCAATGAAACTACTAATTCCAATATAGAGTTCTGATTTATTACGTATATAGCGATAAAGGAAACCACAAAACATACCAGCACGTTAAAAAAACCATTACGTGGATAAGTGAAGTACGCCAACACATACTGAAACAGCGCCGCTTCAACGCGATTACTTGATCCAAAACATGGTTAGAAATATGGTGGTACACGTACCTAACAACCAGTACGTATTTGGCCTGTAAATTTTATTATAGAAGAGAACCTGGAGGAGGCTGATATAATGATAAAAAATGATGGTTCGCAACTCAAAGACAGAAACAAATAATAACGGTATCATAATTTATCCGCTTAAAGCCGTGTGAATAAGTAAGTCTCACGTGATTAGTATTCTTTGGCTTTGCCGCCATTGTCATTTGAATAGACTTTCGGAAGTACAATGATCGTGAAAGAAAAAAATACATTCAGTATGTAAATTCCTGGCAATTCTAAGGGATCGCACAAATGGACTTCCTCACTGAATATGCATCGGGTTATTAAGACTGCCTCAAATGCTGGCCTACGCAATTAATTCGGGGTTAAGTAAAGTCCCTTTTGTAATAGTCGATGCTTATTTTTTACATATTATAAGACAGTGCTTTTTCTTTATAAAATTGAAGTGACAAAGGTTCTTACAGTCTTCACCACATAATAGTGAGTAGCTACTGCAATCTATGGACCCTTGCAGCAAACTTCAAAGAAGGCTACGAATGCAACGTCCCCTCAGAGGACTAACATTAGATGCTTCACAGCCTGTACTTATACTCACTGTCTGTACCCTTCAGACCGGCACTAAGCAGTGCAAGCACTGGGATTTGACTGCAGAAGTGGGTAAGAAGGTTGTAGTGTGTAAGTGTGTGTTGTCCAGGGGGACTCCTAAAACTACTGCTTGGCTTAGCAAGATTTTTTATTTATAGATTATTCTAATACCCTTATGGGTGAAAAGCGAGCACACAGTTCACCTGACGGTAAGTGGATGCTGTGGCCCATAGACAGCTACATTTATCCTCGATTAAGAATCAAAATGCAGATGCGTAGTCACCCCTGAGGACTACGATGGAATGCCTCATTTCCAGTAAAAAAAGGGTCTCCGGATCTCTACACTCACCATACGAAACGCAGCAGTATTAACCTGCTATTTTACGCTGATATTCTGTGAGAGTGTGGTCCTTCCCCGGTCGAGCCAACCTTATCGTGCTACAATCATAATATAGCTGCAGCGTGGCTCTACCACGTATAAATAAGATAACTCTAGAAACTAGACTCCAGAAAACATACCACCAGCTGTGATCGACCCGATTAGTCCGTTAACACGATAGCCCAACCATTAGGTGGAAACGGTGCTCGTTTGTCTTAATATCGAATCCACGACAGTTAACACATTGCAATGATGATGTTCTAAATATACTGTTTATGATTCGGAATTTTGATAGCGTGATTTAGGCTTCGGTGTGGTTCGCTTGCGGAGCGACGACAGCGCCGCCACAGTAGAGTTAGACTTCCACTATTGAGAAGTTGTTCATATACCCTTATTAGGCCAGGATGTAAATCGATATTTTGGTACCAAGCCTATAGACCTTGATTACATACATTATACATCACTAGCAAGGCGTCACTTAGTACATCACAATTAACTTATTTATTTAAATACCGGAACCGCGGAACCGCGCAATTGCCACTTGTCCTACGTGACACTGGACAGTGCATTCAAAGCACATGAATCGTCAATAATTACTTTGAATTGAATTTTATAAGGTATAGAGCCGTTTTATTTCAGTTGCTTAGAGCTCGCTGTAAATTTTCACAGTAAGCGAGCAACCTGGATTCGATCCCCACCGGCACCATAGAAATTGTTAACTGCAGTTTTTGGTACAGATTTCCCACGTGTTCTACGGTGGAAAAACATCATGAGGAAACCTGCATGCCTGAGAAATTAACAAAATATATTTACCGAACATGTGAAATCCGCCAACACGCATTGGGGCAGCGCGGCGGATACTTCCTTGTACTTAAACCCGCTTAAAAGTGATAGTAGGCCTGTGCCCAGCTGTGGGACGTATATAGGCTGTAACTTTACTTCAGTTTTTAAAAGCTGTGTTAATAAGACGCCCTGTGTACGTTCATCAGTAAATCCACAGAGAGTGATAAATAATAATACCATTAATATTATAAATTATAATAGTAAAAGAAGCGCCGTGCCGTAGCATATCACTCGTAGGTGTCGTAATAGACGCCAGAAGGAAATGAAATCGGCGATGTGCAACAGCGTGTACATCTCCCTGATAACAACTTAACACATCTAATTTTACAGATTTTATCGCGTTTAATTTAACTTCTTTTTAACACCCGACGTTTCGAGTGCTTTGCAGAATGTGTACTGTTCGGAAATATAAGAAATTACCGTATTTATAAACTTTACACAGCAAGAGATGCACTGTTCCTTGGACGGTAACAATGCAGAAGAACTCTTATGGCTGAAAATGGTCCTACTATAATCTAGACACACATTGCATTTGCAAGACCTTGGGGAATGCCCACGCCTATGAAATAATTATTAGGTAATGATGACTTAACCGCCGGCAAACGTAATACCACGAGTTAATCGACAATACGCTATTCGCTAAGTTGCCCTTTATTAAAAATAATACTTTTTTCTATTCTTTCGTCGTATAAGGGTGACAAACGAGCGCGCACTTCACCTGATAGTAAGTGGAAGCTGTGGCCCATAGACATCTTATCTTCAATTAAGAATCAAAATGCAGATGCCTAGTCACCACTGAGGACCGAGATGGAATGCCTAGTTTCCGGTAAAAAGGGTTTCAGGTTCTCTACATTCACCATACGAAACACAGCAGCATCGAGCTGCTATTTTCCGCTGATATTCCGTGATGAGCTTGTTTCAGGTGGTGCTACAACCATAGTATATCTGCAGCATGGATCTACCAGGTATATTTCACGTTAATATATTCTTCTCTAGCCAGTCATCATACACTATAAAACGGACCGTGTGAGTCAGGATTCAAGGCGTTGAAATATTCAGATTAGTTTTCATTTCTATCTAAATATCCCATGCATATATAATGTATAGTAAAACGTAAGTAATAATCTTTTGAAAGGACCCGGGATGCTAAATCGTAAATCCCAGTAAGTAAAATTTCCTAGCGGCGCGCATTTATTGATTGGCATAGCCCGGGATCGGGACAGACGCGCTATGTCAATGAACCCTCAATCATTCACTAGAAGCCTTAAAATTAAATACTAGTGGGGACTGTCTGGCCCGTTCGTCCGTTTACCATTCCAGAGATGTTGATATACTAGATAAGACGTGAATAACTGTTTAAAAAGCGACAGTAGCCTAAAGGCTTAAAGGTGTGGACGTCGGGGAATGTTAGTAGTGTAAATTGCATCGTTAATATTTTTTAAAGAGAAACACGCTCATGTTTCATGTATTTGATATAAAAACGGAATAGATTTTTTAAATTAAACAGTCACACTGTCGACATACGTCTCACAGCTGGGCAAAAGCCTCCCTCTCGTTTCTGAAAGGGAAGAGTCCGACATGCTACTCTAATGCGTGTTGAAAGGTTTCAAATAACCTCGATTTAATTTAATTTATCAGATATAAAGGGTCCTCACGATATTTCCCGTATCGCCAAAAACGTAGTCAATATGGGATCAAAATTGCAATAATTTCATTGATGGCGACGGTAATCTACTTAGATTACCGTGTTTGCTCTTGAATTGCGAATTATGATATTTTATTCAAGATAAATTATTTAAATAGTGTCTATTAAAATTTATCTCTGTTTCTACATGTAACACTGTAGGATGAAATAATATCTGTCAGTCAGTCTTACCATTACTCTACAGCCTATTACCTAAGTCTACTACTGAACATAGACCTCCCCCAAAGATTGACGGCCTCCCATAGTTGCCATGCTTTGTAGGCAGGTTGGTTACCATAGTTTATGTTTTATTTTTAGTTGTTATTAGAAAGACGCTGCGGCCCTTCCCACGGTTAATTTTCCTCTGTAGCCTCTAACGAAACCCACGGGATGATATAGCCACGGCTTGATATAGGGTAGTGGATATGCTTACAATGCAACTACACAGCCAGACTTAGGGCAGTTAATTACGATGCTAAATACGTAGATAAGCAAAAGCTTAAATGCTTTCGTAGTGAAAATATAATAGCCTGATTATTGCAAGCAGCTATGATTGGAATAATTATAAGCGTAAAAATATCATCACTAATGGACATGGGCGTCTCCCGTAGCGGGGAGGTTGCCGTAATCGCTAAACTTGGCAAACGAATTTCCCATCACAGTACCGGACGTTTCCGTCGCCGATCTGAGTAAATAATATATGATTCTAAACCAAAACGTTTATAGTACTAAAATTTTGAATTTAAACTCTAGAATTATTCTAGAGCTAATCTTTATCTTTGTTGGCTAAAGCGTTTGTTAGTGATCATGTAACTTTTGGGAGGCTTCATCGATTGAGGTCATATTCACATTATTTATTCATCGAGATGATGGTTTATTGCTATGTTAGAATCCGATAGGTGGCACTACCTAAATGACTCATATTCAGAATAAATATTGGTTTAGCGCCAAATCAGAAATCACAAAATCTGAACCCGATAAGTAGCTTTGTGTTCGAGTAACTAATAAATTTCATATTTACCCAAGCATTAAAACAACGTTTAGTGTGCCAGCAAGTATTTAACACAATTTTTGTGAATGATAAATATAAAACATGTCTAAAAGTTTAAAATTATTTCCATTTTAATCACTTTTAAGGGGAAATATAACCTCAAATGGCTTAGCAAGATCCTCCGTTATGCCGAAAATATTGCAGCATTAATTTTGAAATAAATATATGGTAAAGTTGAGGATTAATGTTAAGGACTATGTTAGACGATAACACGATCCCGTAAAATTTTCTCGATAGAAAAAAAATCCAAAGTTACCTCCAAAATAAACGATAAACCGCTGTTATTCATAAAATACTTTAAATATGATCATGAAACTTTGCATACTAACTGAACTAACTATAAAGCAGTGCTTATGTTATTTACTTTTTTTAAAATACCATTACTTTCACTGTAAAAAGAAATTACCTAAACTATCGGCTTCTTGAAACTTGATTCCTGCCGCCCGGTCAGTTTCGCTTCGGCCTTTGATGGGGAGGTTGTGTCGTTTACGATCAGAATACACATTACGCAACAGGATGACGTAAAATTAAAATGGGAAATAACCGTAATAAAAATAAGAAGTGACTTGGTTGGCGTTAAGAAACAGGCATAAATATGATAAACCTAATGAAATAAGTATCTAGCGACCTATCTACTTACAGTATTAGTGATTACAAACATGTCGGTACATAGCATACGACGCGCGGGGAAGTGGGGGCGAAATTAGAATTTGAGCTGACTTACTATATCCTCTTAACTGGCCTAATCATCACGCTAGCCAGCAAAGAAGAGGCCCGTGTGCAGCGCTGGAGAAGATGTGTGACTACTAAATTCCTTACTGTTTTGCAATACTTGTATAAGAGGTACAGAGGATATAAGAAAATATTATGTCGAAACTTAACCACACAGAAGGGTTTGAATTGATTTTTTTTCTTCTTAGCTGTACGGGTCTCCGGTTCTTTACACTGACTATATAATAAAAAAAACAGCAGCACTTAGCTGCTATTTTACTCTGGTATTCTGTGCGAGCATGGTCCTTCCCCGCTCGAACCGACCCATTCGCGCTACAACCATAATATGCATCATGGCTCTACCACATTAAATATAGACCACAAGAATAGAATAGAACAGAACACAACAGATTGGTATAGTTCATCATTGACGAAGATATCGCGTAACTTACATGCAAAAATACATAATACAGTCGAATTGTTAACCTCCTCATTTTGGCGATGTCGGCTAAACATGTTACATAAAATATATTAAAATAGAGCGGAACAGAATTGATTAGAATAGGAAAGGAAAGGAGAGAATATGTGGTAGAGATAGATGGTTTTACGTGGTTGAGCAGCCATGCTGCATATACATATTAGTAGTGTAGTTGTAGCATCAATGAGTCGTCGCGACCGGGGTAGGATGTGATGTGGTGACACGAGAGAGAAATGAATGCAGATACATATTAGTAGTGTAGTTGTAGCATCAATGAGTCGTCGCGACCGGGGTAGGATGTGATGTGGTGACACGAGAGAGAAATGAATGCAGATACATATTAGTAGTGTAGTTGTAGCATCAATGAGTCGTCGCGACCGGGGTAGGATGTGATGTGGTGACACGAGAGAGAAATGAATGCAGATACATATTAGTAGTGTAGTTGTAGCATCAATGAGTCGTCGCGACCGGGGTAGGATGTGATGTGGTGACACGAGAGAGAAATGAATGCAGATACATATTAGTAGTGTAGTTGTAGCATCAATGAGTCGTCGCGACCGGGGTAGGATGTAATGTGGTGACACGAGAGAGAAATGAATGCAGATACATATTAGTAGTGTAGTTGTAGCATCAATGAGTCGTCGCGACCGGGGTAGGATGTAATGTGGTGACACGAGAGAGAAATGAATGCAGATACATATTAGTAGTGTAGTTGTAGCATCAATGAGTCGTCGCGACCGGGGTAGGATGTGATGTGGTGACACGAGAGAGAAATGAATGCAGATACATATTAGTAGTGTAGTTGTAGCATCAATGAGTCGTCGCGACCGGGGTAGGATGTAATGTGGTGACACGAGAGAGAAATGAATGCAGATACATATTAGTAGTGTAGTTGTAGCATCAATGAGTCGTCGCGACCGGGGTAGGATGTGATGTGGTGACACGAGAGAGAAATGAATGCAGATACATATTAGTAGTGTAGTTGTAGCATCAATGAGTCGTCGCGACCGGGGTAGGATGTGATGTGGTGACACGAGAGAGAAATGAATGCAGATACATATTAGTAGTGTAGTTGTAGCATCAATGAGTCGTCGCGACCGGGGTAGGATGTAATGTGGTGACACGAGAGAGAAATGAATGCAGATACATATTAGTAGTGTAGTTGTAGCATCAATGAGTCGTCGCGACCGGGGTAGGATGTAATGTGGTGACACGAGAGAGAAATGAATGCAGATACATATTAGTAGTGTAGTTGTAGCATCAATGAGTCGTCGCGACCGGGGTAGGATGTGATGTGGTGACACGAGAGAGAAATGAATGCAGATACATATTAGTAGTGTAGTTGTAGCATCAATGAGTCGTCGCGACCGGGGTAGGATGTGATGTGGTGACACGAGAGAGAAATGAATGCAGATACATATTAGTAGTGTAGTTGTAGCATCAATGAGTCGTCGCGACCGGGGTAGGATGTGATGTGGTGACACGAGAGAGAAATGAATGCAGATACATATTAGTAGTGTAGTTGTAGCATCAATGAGTCGTCGCGACCGGGGTAGGATGTGATGTGGTGACACGAGAGAGAAATGAATGCAGATACATATTAGTAGTGTAGTTGTAGCATCAATGAGTCGTCGCGACCGGGGTAGGATGTAATGTGGTGACACGAGAGAGAAATGAAAACCAAGACTGCTGAATAAATACTGAATATATTTGCAATCATCAATCCTTAAATAGTTACAATTAGGTTACATTGTGTATATGTTTATATGTAATATGCTTATATCTATTCCTTACATCTCATCTCCACCGCAATAAAAAAAATAAAATAAATGTACTAACAATTTATTTTATTTTCGCTTATATAATAAGGTATGTCAATACAATGAGTCGATCATAATTATTAATTATATTTTATAAACATTTTTTTATAGATAAATAGATTATAATGTTCTACCATATTGTAGTCAAGTAGGTAATACAAAACTTAAAATAAAATTCCTAATAATAGTTACGTAATTGGTTTAAAATACATTTTTGTTCTATTCTTATGTAGAATATAATTCTTATTATCTTTAAAGATCTCCACATTAGGTGAACATTCTCTTACTACTTTGTACGGACCTGAATATATACTTTGGAACTTATTGCCAGTTTCATTCTTTATTACAATCAAATCATTCGGCTTATACGTCACAGGGTTAATGTTACGATCATACTTTGCTTCTCTTTTTAATTTACTAGCTATTAAATTATCTCGTGCTTCTTTTTGTGACGTCTGTATTCTAAATTTTAATTCTAAAGGATAATTATCAGAATTGTACAAAGGGTCAATTTGTCCTGATTGTAAATTAGAGGGTAAATTACACTTTTTACCGAACACCAATTCAAAAGGAGTAAACTTAGTCTCCGTCTGTACCGCAGTGTTATAGGAGAATCCTGGCAGGGTCGCCATGTAATGTGGTATGTAATATGCTTATATCTATTCCTTACATCTCAAGGACGACGCTCTCACAGCGTACCAGCTCAAAATAGTAACTTAATATTGCTGTGTGATGGTGAGTTTAGTCCTCAGGGGTGATGGATCCATGACGATGCATTTGATTCTTAAACAAGGATAAACAAAGATGTCTATGGGCCACCGCATCTACTAACCATTGGGTCGACTGTGTGTTCGTTTCTCACTTTTATTCTATATATATAAAAATGTTGTTTGAAGTCAGCTATTACATTTTAAGGTAATTTTTATCACGTATTTAAACGGTGTTGTTAAAACTAAGTGACACCGTAAAGGGGCCAAGCGGACGGCTCTATGCGGCTGGCCTGAATTGATAGCCTAAGGGGACTTACGAGAGGTTGTTCTAGATTATCGCGAGTAGAACCGGGATAGGGTTCCCTCGGGATTATTAATTTTAAAGCAGATGCTCGATTACAATTTCAGCGCAAACTATTTACTAAGTAGTTAAATGAATAGGTTATACTTTAAATTAAATAGGATTACTCCTCCTAAGGTAGCTACTTTCAATCTGTCACCCGACTCATTGATGTCGTAAGAATCGACCATGGAAAATGTAAAACGTATTTTTGGCCTTTATAAAATGACCAATGCGGCTGGTAAAAGCATGCAACCGACTTAAAAAAAATGGAAGACCAATATCATAATGTCGTTGAGACTGTATTTCAGTCAGGGTGGGCAGTCTCAACAGTGACCAACCATTTAAAATAATAATGCACAGAATTGGCACTTTCTGACTGCGAGCTCCTACTCAAAATTTCTTGACACATAGCCTCAAAAATTAGATCGAAGACCAAGTTCAGCAGTAATGGTTTCGACCATTAAATCTAAGAGACAGTCACAAAGAAGATCTTACATCTTGCAAGAAATAACAGCAAATTCACATATCAATGGCATTGACTTAAACTAAGTCTGGCCACTCGTTGCCCGTTGCACTGCGCTCCTTCTCATTTATCACTACGCAAAAAAATCACGTTGTAACTGAGACATCGCGTTTTCATTTACGGAGTGTTCTTGCTAAGTTGCCATGTAAATACCTTTTAATTTCATCCGATATAAATATATAAGGAAAGTCGTAATGTTCCAATTTCAAGTACTAAAATAAATGGGAACAATAAATTGAAAGAGATATAACTTAAAAATTGTTGAATCTTGTTATTAACATTAAAATTACACCTAAAATACATCTAAGTTGATGGAAAATACTTTACTCTCACAATTTTTAATCACGTATCCTTCATCTTGCAAGAAATAACAGCAAATTCACACATCAATGGCATTGACTTAAACTAAGTATGGCCACTCGTTGCCCGTTTCACTGCGCTCCTTCTCATTTATCACTACGCAAAAAAATCACGTTGTAACTGAGACATCGCGTTTTCATTTACGGAGTGTTCTTGCTAAGTTGCCATGTAAATACCTTTTAATTTCATCCGATATAAATATATAAGGAAAGTCGTAATGTTCCAATTTCAAGTACTAAAATAAATGGGAACAATAAATTGAAAGAGATATAACTTAAAAATTGTTGAATCTTGTTATTAACATTAAAATTACACCTAAAATACATCTAAGTTGATGGAAAATACTTTACTCTCACAATTTTTAATCACGTATCCTTAGCAGTAGGTGCTTGAAGGGGTTGAGTTGCTAGGTAGTGGTTTGAATGCGTTCGACAAGTCATTAAATAACATATATTATACGTTTTAAAGCAAAGTTGCAACGATTACGGCTGCAGAACCAATGGGTCGACTCGATAGGGGTAGGACCACGCTCGCATCGAATACCAGCGTGAAATAGCAAAATATGCTTCTGTGTTTTTTTTCTTATGGAGACCATTTTACTGACGACGTGGCAATTCAACTCAATCGTTAGGAGTGACAAAGCATCTATACCTATTTCAATCCTTACGTATTTTATCTATACCCACATAATGTGTTAAATATAATCACACGTCGTTATACAATGTGACAATGTGTGCATTGTTGGGAATTGGGTAGATATTATTTACATTAGCAGCCGTATCTCTTGTTTACATAATATGCCTAAGTCAAGTTTATCAGAAACTGGTAGCGACAGTGTAAACAACACTTGCACTAGATAATAGCTGGGTAAAACTACTTTTACGGATTTTATCGCGTTTAATTTTAAATTTTTTTTAATTCCCGGCGTTTCGAGTGCTTTCCAGCACCCATGGTCACGGGGGACTGAGGTGAATGACGTCCCGATGTCAATGATAATCTGGAGTACCTTCAGATTTTTAATTATTGTTCATGGTCCGATCTTTGGTACAATAAAAAAAATTATCAGGGTTACTCTCCGCTCTCAATTTTAATGCCGTCAGCGCTTCTTGAGTAAACCCTGGTCGGCGATCGATGGTAGTGTACCACTTAGTCAATGTACGGGTGCAGGCAAACATGTTCCAAAAGTTTTACGTACATAGCGACAGGCTTTTGGTGAGTAATAGTTAAGTGTTAGGGCATAGTATTTCTTGCAAACTTGTGAAGCCTGTTTATGCTATTGTTTTTATGTCAAGGCATTTCTTCATTCTAATTTTCCAGTGTTGGCTCGTACTCGCAGTGGGAGTAGGAATAGTTCGGGCTATATAAGAATTTATATATATATGACAGATATTTATTTTGTAAAACATGAGTAAATAAAATACAAGTGTTAAAAAAATTAAAACGAGCTACATGTTTTGCCATTTATAGCGTACAAAAATTATACTACATTAAGTTTACAATTACAATAATAGGTATATAAATATATGAATTAAATTTGATAGGTTAGTGCTTTTGTAAACTTAATAAAATATTTCATCAAGTAGAATAATATTGGTGTCAAAGGTAATAATAAAAATATTTAATCTAAATATAATTACAGCCCAACATTACCTCCCACAAGTTCAAGGTTGGTACTGCAGTGTCAGATTCATGGTTTCTACAAGCTACAATCCAAGTGTACCGCCTAGGAGGATCTCTTGGAAATCTGTAATAACAAACCAATAATAGAAAAATTTACTAATTTTTGTAATACAAAAACTATAAACCGGTTCGGCAGACAAACCCGCACGGTTAATTAACCTATCGATAGCTAAAGTTGCGGCGTTCATCACTATAGTCCAATAACTTCAGTTGCAGTGATACCAGTTTATTTTTATAAAAATTGCACACTTTTGCTGCGAGGTAGCAAGTTTCGATTTGACTTATTTGGCCTGTATTTTGTATAATATTTTAATAAATACTAGTTATCGATTATATTTAATTATATAATATTCAGTATCGTGTTAAAATTGAGCTGAATATATAAATCATTTAACAAAATCCACTACACATCTATATATAATGATTATTATTCATCACAGACTGATTTAGTTATTAGAAAATATATTTTCGTTAATATATATAACTTGTGTAGTAAATTAGTTTTTTTAAATAGATTATTTTTCACTTTAAGAACTATGATGGCCACACTCGGTATTGGACGATAATATTCACAAAGTACGAGTTTTAATGATAAAATTACTTTCATATTATGTTATAAATACTCACAGATGAAAAGTCACATTGTCCTTTTGCATACTTGACGTTTTTGATTGTTTTTTTTTTCATGTAAATACACTGCAATTCGGCATTTTGTCGGAGCTCGATTTACTGGCACGATCACTTCGAAATGACGCACGACGCGGAGCAACTAGTTTTGTATAACGAGTATGAGTCGGACTCTCGTACTTTTTACAGAGGGGTATGCCTTGCGATGCCGTCTCCTTTGGTTTAATACTCAAAGGAGCGAAAGTATGGTCAGTCGATCATAGTCAGAATAGGTACTTCACCTAAGTAAAATAATTAACAATTCGCAATGTATTTTTTTAATTTCTATTGACATCCGTTAATAACCACCTAAAATCTGCCCTGACTTATGAAGCGGAAAAGATGCAAAGTAATATGGACACTAACATTACACTTATGCAGGCTATTAAACGTCGGCAAGCAGTTGACATCAAAGGAGTGCAACTTCTGTACATAGTACTATTATTTATTTTGTGACATAACTATAGATATTATAATGATATATACTATATATATACCTCTATACTATGTACTCCTTTCATATTGTTATTTTTAAGTATTTTGTCGATTTCTAAATAACAATAAAAACACTGTTTGTCACTTAGAAATCGGCATAAATATTCTCGATAAATTGTAGGACTTAGACAAAAAGAAAGATTTTCAGTATTGTTAACACATTTATTTCACAATTTTAAACAAGATATTTTGAAAATAAAATAACACCAAAACGTGAAATGTTATAAAATTCCATGTTGTCTGCACATAATGTTTTTTTTTTTTGATTTGGTTGAAATTAACATATTATTTTAATAAGTCTTTTATTAGGTATATTTGTCACTGCACCACTTACAGAATTTACCTTAAAGCACATTCTTGAGCCCTATCTTTTGTGCTACACAAAAGCAATTACGATAAAACACTCAAAAATACGAAATAACAATAATAAGCACATGCACAATACGGCGGACATATTTCTTAAATAATTTTTCACTTTGATTCAGTGTTGCATAATGAAACAAATTTTAAACTTCTATTGTTTATTATTATATTTACTATTACTCCTTATAATATAAACCTCATGTATGTAGCAAATATAAACTAACTTCAATTTAGAACTATGAAGGGATTTTTTATTATTTATTATTTTGGAAGACAAAATTAATTAATTTAGTAACACCGATATGTTTTTTCTTCACCGCTGCATTGGAAGACGTTTTCAAGTTACTGGGCTGGAAAGGATACGGTACCTATTAACATCAATGGCGAGTAGTACATCACTCACCTTCAATTTGCCGACGATATAGTCCTTATGGCAGAATCGCTGGAGGACCTAAGCACTATGCTCTGTAACCTTATAATGTCTCCCAACGGATAGGTCTTAAAATGAACATGGACAAAACAAAGATCATGTGTAACGTCCATATCACACCTATGACGGTAGTTGTTTGGGTGCACTAAGCTCAAAGTTGTTGACGAGTATGTTTACCTGGGACAAATAGTCTCACTAGGTAAGTCCGACTTCAGCTGAGAGGTCACTCGACGGATTCAACTCGGCTGGGCAGCGTTCGGGAAATTACGACATGTCTTCTCATCAGGTATACCTCAAAACCTGAAAACGAGACTGTACAACCAGTGCGTTCGCCAGTGATGACCTACGGAACTGAGACGTGGTCCTCCAGTGTTGACTGTATAGGACGCACAAAGTCACTCAGCGAGCCACGGAGAGGGCTATGCTCGGGGTTTATCTGCGTGATAAACTTAGAAATGAGGATAGCCGCAGTAGAACCAGAGTTAACATGACATAGAACAACGGATTAGTAAGCTGAAGTGACAATGTGCCGGCTGCCGGCCATACATCTACAAGAACCGACCATGCCCTGGTAACTTAAAACATTTTTTATATATTATGAAAAGCGCCATCTACCCCGCATACATGAAACATTTTATTGCAGTGTTACCACTCTTTTTTTACTTGGACTACTTGGTACTTTACAACAATTGATGATTTTGCTATTTTTCTTTTATTAGTCCAGGTACACAAAAATAAATAAACAACTTAGTATAATTTGTTTTAAAAACATTTTATAATTTTTGTATTATGTGCTAGCGATATTATAATTTATATAGTATTTATTACAGTTACGATCTTAGAATCTTTAGAGTAGTTTACAGATACCAAATGTTAGCAACACTGAGTCTAAACGTCACTACGTCACAAGAAATTTTCCACCGGTGTGTTTGCATACTCGTGCGCATTTTTCTTGTAATTTTTGGTGTTTTTTTGTGTTATTACATTGAGTCGAGCTTCAGTTCCTCCGTATAATCCAGAAATACCGAAATTCCAGCATAGACTGTACTTTGTGAAAGTGTTTTGGACATACATGTTGATAGGCCCTCCGTAGGGAGTTTGGACCATATATCATTAGTGTAGTGACTGTAGTGTTATTTTACATTTTACACAATGCCTCGAAATATCTGCTGTGTTCCTGGGTGCCCAGTAGTATCAGAAGATGGTGAGTAAAGTGTGTTTTTATATTGTGAACTTTCATAACCTCAATCGTCTTTTAAACAAATATGTGTATTCTACGCTAGCTTATATGCCCCGTGCCTAATACACCATATTGTCGGCGTAATATTTATATTAAACTGATTAATCTGTCTAACCATTAAAAAGCAGTAAATACAACTTTTCTATTTATTCATTAAGGACGCGTTTGCAAATCAACCAAAATTAGGGTGTTTTTCGGTAGATTTTGTGACAAAACTAAACCAAATCAAATATAAGTAAAAACTACCATGTATAGATTGGTTCTTCATCTGCAAATGTCTGTAACTCTTTTGTTGAAAATAGTAGTTTTTTATATTGTAAAAACGAACTTTCGTTGCCATTTTCTACAAAATTAACGATACCGGCTTGTGTTTCGGTACATGTTTTGGTCTATTATCAACATATTTAAAAAAAATTAAAAAATACTATAAGATGACAGACATATTCAATTAAAAAACCCTGGGTTTATTTTTTAACAAAATGTCACAAATAGTCGTAAAAAAAATAAAAACTGATGCACATTTCTTCACATATTTTGCTAATACGGATGAATCATAATGTATTGCAATAAGGGCTATTTTATTGTTGGTGCCTGCTTTGATTTATTGTACAAAGATTTCGATGAAACCACAGTCCGCGCTCGGCCGCCGTCGTGAGTGGACACTGTATCGCCTGTTTGCAGCGGCTCATTCTGAAAAGATCGCTGTACGTACACAAAATATTAGAAAAAAACAAATTGGAAACATAAGTACTTGACAAGTGATAAAATTATTATTTTTATACTCACAGTTTTTATTTAGCTAAAAATAAGTAGGATATATAAACTTACCTACTACTGCAACTCGTGGACGAGCGGAACTAGGTGTGCCGAGTTTGGGCTCGTTTTGTTGGTTATGATGAGACCTTACCTCTGGACTTGATGGCGTGACCTGAAGGTGTACTTTCGTGACCGCTATTTGAACTTTTTGCAGAGTAAAACTAGGGGTGACGAATTTGGGCTCCGTTTTGTTAGTTATGAGTCTATACCTCTGGACTTGATGGAGTGACCTGAAGGTCTAAATCGGTAATTGCAACTGGAACTCCTAGACTGGTAGAACTAGGTGTGCCGAGTTTGGGTTCGTTTTGTTAGTTACGATGAGACCTTACCACCGGACTTGATAGAGTGACCTGAAGGGGTAATTCAGTAACTACTGCTGGAATTTCTGAACGAGTAGAACTAGGTGTGCCGAATTTGGGCTTCGTTTTGTTAGTTATGACGAGTCCATATCTCCGGACTTGATGGAGTGACCTGAAGGTGTAGTTCAGTGATTACAAGTCGAACTCCTAGACTTGTAGAACTAGGTGTGCCGAGTTTGGGTTCGTTTTGTTAGTTACGATGAGACCTTACCACCGGACTTGATTGAGTGACCTGAAGGTGTAATCAGGTGGTTACAAATGGAACTCCTAGACTAGTAGAACTAGGTGTGACGAGTTTGGTTTCGTTTTGTTAGTTACGATAAGACCTTACCACCGGACTTGATGGAGTGAAATTCGGCACACCTAGTTCTACTGGTTCAGAAATTCCAGCAGTAGTTACTGAATTACCCCTTCAGGTCACTTCATCAAGTCTGGTGGTAAGGTCTCATCATAACTAACAAAACGAACCCAAACTCGGCACACCTAGTCCTACAAGTCTAGAAGTTCCACTTGTAATCACCGAACTATACCTTCAGGTCACTCCATCATGTCCGGTGGTAAGGTCTCATCATAACCTACAAAATGAACCCAAACTCGGCACACCTAGTTCCACCAGTCTAGGAGTTCCAGTTGCAATCACCGATTTACACCTTCAGGTCACTTCATCAAGTCCGGAGGTATGGACTCGTCATAACTAACAAAACGGAGCCCAAATTCGGCACACCTAGTTCTACTCGTTCAGAAATTCCAGCAGTAGTTACTGAATTACCCCTTCAGGTCACTCCATCAAGTCTGGTGGTAAGGTCTCATCATAACTAACAAAACGAACCCAAACTCGACACACCTAGTTCTACTAGTCTAGGAGTTCCACTTGTAATCACCGAATTACACCTTCAGGTCACTCCATCAAGTCCGGTGGTAAGGTCTCATCATAACCAACAAAACGAGCCCAAACTCGGCACACCTAGTTCCACTAGTCTAGGAGTTCCTATTGTTGTAATCACCAAATTGCACCTTCAGGTCACTCCATCAAGTCCGCAGGTAGGTAAGGTCTTATTATAACTGACAAAACCAGTTCAAAGTCCAGAGCTAACATCTCACTACCAGTAGAGGGCTTCCAGTGCCAAGCAGTCTTTGGAGCAGGTATTCATATTTCGTATCGAAGTATATTTCTGAGGTAGGTATAAGAAATGAAAAACAAATTCAATCTTTCAAATTATCAAAATAATTTCATTTGACTACGATTCCCACAGCCAACCGTGCGTACACTAGTGTGTGTGTGACTTTTGTCAATGTAGTAGTGCGATTCTATACCTATCCATTTTGTAAACGCGTCCTTAAGTCAAAGTTTCTAAAATATCATTGGTTTCTACAAGCTTTTTTAACATTTAAAAATCATAAATGCTACATGTAGGTTCTTATAATGATTTCTTATAATTACACGAACACTACACATTTAAATAAAACTAAACTAACTGTGAAATGTCAACCTCCTTAAACCTTTTGATAATAAATTACAAAGCACACGTTCAATTGCTACATAGTTTACTTCAACTCACGCTATTTTGAATTCTACTTAAATAGGCGAATGAAAGGTTTTGTCTAAGCGTCTTAGATGGCACTAGATGTCTTTTAACAACAGTAGTAAAGTTATGTCAAGAAAACTATTCTTAATAAAAGATATCTTTTTCGAATGTGTCATTCTTTAGTTCACGGTCAAGCATTAGTGCCTTTACCTTACATAGAGTTCACAAGAAGGTTTATATATATTTCATTTGTAAGTTCTTAGATTTTTGAAATGCAGGGTGAAATGAAAATACATAATTATATTATCAAGATTGTTTATCTTTACTAAATAACCTAGACCGACAGAGTGTAGGATTTCTTTTTTAAATTCTGCACAGTAATGAAAATTAATAATTTAGTTGATTGTCCCTATGGTACAAAACCTCATCCTCGATAACAGATGATACATATGTAATTATAATAAACTCTCTCACATAAAATGTAGACCCACATTTTGCATCCATCTGCATCTACCTACACCCCTTTAGCCAGCTTTTGAGTTCTTGAAATTGTCTTTTATAACATTGCTAGTCTCTATAACTTTGAACTAAGTGATCTAGAAAAATAATTATGTTAATTATTTATCAATATCTTAATTTTTTTACTGTTATTAAATTACATTATTATGTATTGTAAAATAATGTAGAGTAACTTAGAAAGATTAAAAATCACATTTCAGTCAGGCCCATTATAGTCACTTTATTTTATTTTCAGGTGTACCTCTACATTACTTTCCATGTCCTGAGAAAGATGCAGAAAGGTTTCATAATTGGGTAAAGATTATTGGAGGTGGCATTGCGAGTCTGGACAACACCACTATCCGCAAAACTCATAGAATCTGTCGTCAGCACTTTCAGAAAGAGTTTCTTTACCCAAAAAACAGGCTTTGTAAATTGGCTGTTCCATCTTTGCTTTTACCCTCTGCAGGTGTATCAGGTAAATCAGTTTTTGATTAAGTTTATTTAATATTAGCAACTGCATTAGTTTCATACAGGTTATAAATGAATGTACAATAAAACATATATTTATTGTACATTCATTTATAACCTGTGTGAAACTAATGAATTAAATGAATTAACCAAAAACAATATAATATGTTTTTGCAATTTGTTTTAATTACAATATATTTAGTTAAAGGTATGTGGGACAAATTTTTGGTAGGCAACCCGGGAGTAATGTAGGTCATATAATCATTAAACATTCATTTGAATTGAGTTTCATTAAAAAACAAATACTTGCTTTAAAATATGTCATGGATGGCAAGGTACGTGTGGCTAAATGGTGTCATATAGAAGATCTTTTTAAAAGAAGCCCTTCATTTTGGAGTGTAAAGTTGGCTCATAAACTGACAGCTCAACATGTGGTGCCCTCAATGATACCCAAAATGAGGGTTAAGTATTGCACACAAGTGTTCAGCACGTCTGTTGGTGTGACACTTGGATGTCTGGCAGGTATGTCTCACTTAACTTACAGTCCCTATCAATTTTGTAGTATAAAAACAGAAAATGCTACTTTTTCAGTGCAAAATTTTCAACAACTTTAACCCTTTGCCTGTCCAGTGCATTCCATGTAATTCATTGCCATTGTCTTACTATTGTGTCTACAAACTGGACAGTGTTAAGATATCTGGTTATATATCACATATTATCATTGCAGTCATACATCACCTATTTATATAATAAAAAGTACCTATTTACTGTATTTTAGACTGCCAAATTAATGGAGACTTAATAATAATAATATGCCGTTGGACCCATAAATGTATAAACCTATTATTCATATTTTTAAGAATGTAGTAATAAGATTATTTAAATTAATAAAAGAAATAATAATTTATAATTGTTATTTATGGGAAAATTGGGAAAATCCGTAAATATTATAATAAAAGAAACTGTATGTACCTACATTTTCTTTATAAAAACAAAATGGCATTATAGCCCACCGGTCAAACACTTGCTTTTCATGCAGGTTACGTGGGGAACAGACTTTGATTATTGATTACTTGTGTTAACAGTGCTGGAAAACATCGGGAGGAAACCTCCACACCTGAGAGGGCCTCATAAAGTTCTCAATTTGTGTGTAGTCCGTTAACCAACATGAGGCCAGCATGGTGGACTAAGGCTTAATCCTTTTACTTCTGAGAGGCCTGTGCCTAGCAGTGGGACCGTAATGATTTATTATTATCGATATCAGTAGGAGAAAAATGATTTGCATGATGTTTTATGAGACACATAATGTATACTTGGTGTGAAATGCCTCTAAACATTCTCCAGTAGTTTAAGATGCCCCAATAAAAAAAGCAAATACAATAATTAAATACTTATATATACTTAACATAAAACTTTCATTTCTAGAAAGTGGGTGCTTGCCAGAGGGAAGTGTGGACACTGCACATTTGATAATGCTGTTCGACAACCTGTTCGACTCCGTCAATGCGAATTATCATAAAGAAGAAGGGAAAATATACAGATCTGCAGTCACACCAAACTCACCCCATTTAAAATTTTGGAATAAAACATTACCCATTTTAAGGTCAATGAAATATATAAATAACAATGGCAAAGAGGTAACTGTACCATCTTTAACCAGTTGGGTAAAAACTATAGAAGGCTTTAAATTAATAACAAATAACTTAAGGGCAGAAGGAGTAAATTCATTATTATTACGTAATATAAACCAAGACCCTTTGGAAAACTTTTTCGGGGCAATAAGAGCTCATGGCTATAATAATGTAATGCCCAACTCGGCAGCTTTTGAAACCGCATTTAAAACTTTATTAATAAATAATATAACATCCCCACAATCCTTACAGGGAAATTGTGAAAAAGATGACAGTATATGTTTAAAATCATTAAAATCTTTAATATACCAAAATTGTAATGTGGAGGATGTTAATGACATAATGGAAATTATCGATGAACATTTAAATATTGATTTAATAAATACACAACTAATTCTAGAAAGCCGTTCTCGAGTTCATGTAGAGAAATGTGCGGCCATAGCTTATTGTAGTGGGTGGATAGCAACCAAAGCAAAAAAGTTTATATTTAAAAAATGTAAAACATGCCAAAATAATTTAACATCATCAAATAATGAAGATTTCCACAATTTTATAATAAAAAAAAGAATATTGTGGCAAAAGATGGTTATGCTATCCTACCCGATCATTGTTTGACTTTTTTGCACAAGTAGAACACATAACATGGAATATTTTAAACAAATATGCACATATAGAAAACATTGTTAAATATATAATGCTGATTATATCAGTCCACATTGAATTAAATTTTATGAAATGTGAAAAACATAAAGAAAATTTAAAGAAATATTTGGTCCATAAAAGTGTTGTGTTCTTCATAATTACTTGGTGCAAAGAAGTCAGCAATATACTTAATGGCAAGAGCTATTATAATTTATGTAATGATACTGGTGAAAATGTCTCCATTTTCCTACGGGCTCGAGAACATTTCAATAAAACAAAGGGTGCAAAACGAGAGGCAAAAAAAGTATCGAAATTAATGTGTAATTAATAAATTAATTGAATTATATATTTTTGTATTATTAATCTCATTGAATCTCATTACCTTTACACCGAATACCCAAAGATACTTAAACTTGTGTCTAAAAACATCCCTAAAAATATGCTTACTTCAAAACACTGTTTAAGTATCTAAAACGAAATATAAATAATATGTGTAGGTACTTACGTATGAATTGCCGTTTTATTTATAGATAAAATATTCTATACTATCTATAAATGAAACGGCAATTTATACGTAAGTACCTATACATATTGCCATATACGCAACTACGTAAAAATATATATATATATATATATATATATATATATATATATATATTTTAGTTCATTGCTTGGCGTTAAGAGGGCGCTGAACGGTAACTAAATCTGAAAACGTCAGTTGCCAGTCTATCTCCAGTATTATATATTAGTCTATGGAACCGACCACCGATGGGGGAAAAAAGTTCTCGAGTGGCAGCCTTGTACCGGTAGGCAAAGTTTAGGGCGACCCCACACTAGATAGAGTGACGACCTGGTAAGACATAGAGGAAGTTGATGTATGCAGGTGGCTCAGGACCGTGCTTTGTGGCATACCTAGGGGAGGCCTGTGTTCGGCAGGAGACTTGTGAAGGGCTGTATGCTGTAATGATGATGATATATTTAATGTAGTTAATGAATACAATAACATAACAATAACTTGTTTAATAGAATATGAATTCCTTTTTAGTATTTCCTTTATACCTATCATTAGAATTATTATTAATAATGCTTAATTTTTTGTGGCGGCCACACTATCTTGATTGATTTACATAAAGTAGCTAAAAATGCAAGATTCCAGAGCAGCTATAAATTAAAGTGTTATGTGTTTCATAAAGCAATGACTAGATGGCGGTAGTTTAACCAACAGTGAAATTTCTTAGAAGCTACAATAAATAGCATGCCCGAAACGTCGGGAATTAAAAATCATTTAAAATTAAACGCGATAAAATCCGTAAAAGTAGTTTTAATCAATGTATAGTGTTCGCGTAAATATAAGAAATCATTATAGCTAGGTATTATAATCTCAATTTATTGGTTAGTTAAAAATAATGTAAGCTAGATATAAGAAAATAGCAAATAAATATAATATATTATTTCCAAAAAACATCCGGTTCAGCCTGGTTATCACTATTTTATGTGATAGAGCAATAACTGTAGCGATATTATTGGTTTATTGGTTATAGTAAGAATGGGTGAATTCATTCGAGGTGGCACGCTTCTACATTTTGATTATTTATCAATAATAGATATATACCTAGATGTTTATGTGCAACAAGCATCCACCTACCATCACGTTGACCGTATGCTCAACTTTTCTCTCGCTTGTCATTCTCTATAAAAAGCATCAGTGCCGTTATTCTTTCAGTGCCTAATTATTCACCGAGATATTATATAAAATATTTACCAAAGAATTATATTTAATTCAGCAAATTTGTTTACTTACGCAAGAAATATTGCATTACAAAACAATAAAAATACAGTGAAAGTTTTTAAAAACTATTTTTGAGTATAAAACTTAACAAGATTATAGGTTTAAAATTTTTGTTAAATTCGATTTTAAATTAGTTTAAAATATTACGTACAGAATAAATAATAGTACCGCGTAATATTACCTAATGTTTTTGAACTCAATCGAAAAACCCTTCAATATCAAATTCTCTCACTAACGATCAGAGGCCTTAACATAAAATTCATACTCTCACAAATAAACACCTACCTATTTATATTATGTAGGCAAAAATTTACTTTATGATATAAAAAATATTCCCACATGCAATTCCCGGAATCAAATTAACAATCAAAATGTTTTAGACGCGCCTCTCGCGTCTTGTGGCAGCGGAAGACGTCAATTAAGGCCTATCTTTACCAATTAAGTTTAGTCTTAGTTAAAAAGATCAAACATATCTTTGATAGAGCGTCAGATCACCATCTCACATACAATTTTTAGCTGGGTTGTAACTCACAATAATATTTGGCGGCTCTGTCGCGCAATGGGTAAACGTCTGGTCGCGGCGCCGTAGGCCTCAGGTTAGATTCTACCGCACGGAACAAATTATTTTAATTTTTATTGACAACGAATAACTGAGCTAGGTCTTGATGGGTGTCCTAGTTTTTATAACATCAATGTATGTATGCCAACTGCCTCCATGATATAGGATATAATCCTAAAGTAGGCGGTACGTTTTAAAAAAAATGTAGTCACTACATAGAACGACTATGTAGTAGGAAGTGAAAATGGACACCTTTTCAAGAAGTTCCTCAGGACTGTGTTTTATCAGAGGGCCATATGTTGACTATCCTATAGAATATAATAATAATAATTTGTAGAGGATCCGTGATGATAGAATTTGATGATGATGAAAGAAACTACAAGCCTGCATGATGAAATGCTTTCATCCTATAACCGCCGGGCCACCTAGTTGACAATAAATGACATAGGTATTAAGGTAATTTTGAAATGTTATAATCTTGATTTATTACTAAATATAAAGTTACCAATTATCGACAAAGTATAAAATATTATATGAGACATAGTAAGCAAATGAAAAATATAAAAATATGGTTTCATTCACAAAGTAGATTAAATAAGAAATATTAAATAAGATCGTAACATTTGAAATCCTTAACACTATTGTTTTTGTAATGACGCAAACGACAATTCATTGCACTTGGTTGTAGTATTTGATACCCGATAATAAACTTAACAAATTAAATTACCCATTCATAACATGTATTAATGTTTATATATCTGACTACTAATTTCGCTTGCATAAGTACGAGGCAGCGTGGCCGAGCGGTCTAAGGCGCTGGTTTTAGGCACCAGTCCGAAAGGGCGTGGGTTCGAATCCCACCGCTGTCAGAATTTTTTTACAATTTTCTTAAATAGTAAAAATTAAAGAATATCAGATTACTTTAATTACATATAATATTAAATATATCAATGTAATAATAAATTACGGAAAATTATTTAATTCTATACATTTAAAACAATTACCCAATAAAATTTTCATTAATATTATGTAATACATCAAACATGATGATTAATACAATAAAAAATTACTTTTAAATATTACACTTTTTTAAATAAATGTAAATATTTAATATGGCATAAATATATACCATAATTATTTTTTTGTAATTATAAAAATCTAAAATTAATACCTAAAAACCTAAAATTATCGGTAATCTTAATGCCGGCAGCATTATGCTACAAGAACGGTGGCTACGTTTTCTCGCTGAAAGACTATACTTAGCTTTTGAGCGAGAAAAGAACCAGCCCTCTTGTCACCAGCGGCGACGACAAGTCGCAGATAAAGTTACTTTAGGAACTGTATCGTACCGACCGATAATCTTTACAGCATCTTTCATACACGATTTGACGCTAAGTAATATGTTATACAATAACAATTATCCTCGATACAAAACTAAAAATAAATATTACAAAATAATAGTGTAGCATACACTTCCAGAATATTTTGTTGCATTTCAATTTTAGGCTGCTGGTACACTGGCTGAGAAAAAAAATTCTGTAAAAAAATCATTCAGTAACCGATCTTGGCAACTGCTCTAATAGATGTCAAAAATAATGTCCTCCAAACCGAAATTCGGTCACGGCGGCCAGCCTTAACGGAAACTAGCCATCGGAACAGGACAGGGTTACAGTTCCCAAGTGTATGCAAAAGCACGAGTGCACTTCTCTATTCTCTCACTCTCATAGTCCGATGGGACGGCAAAACGTCACGACAGGAGAAAGATCAGGCGCAGGACCAACGGGTTTAAGTGGTTTCCGTGGCACGGGGGTTAGACACTGCCAACTTCCTGACTTCGAGCACCTACAGAGAATTTCTTGATGGAAAAGCTCAATCACCGAGTTTTTTGGCCCAACCCGGGATTCGAACCCGGGACCTCATGATCAGCAGTCGCACTACTACAACCACTAGACCAACGAGGCAGTCAGCAGATGTCATGGTTAAAGACTGACAACTGTCAATTCACTTTATGTCGAATTTTCTAAGTCTACTTTTAATCTATTACTTTTCCGTGTGTGTTAACTTTTTTAAATAAAACTAGCTGTTCCCCGCGACTTTGTCCGCGTGGAATTAGTTACGATTGGATTTCATGGGCTTTCATTTTTTTGCGCGGAACGCTAATTATTTTTCTAAAATAAAAGTAGATTAAGTATCCTTATAACGTGAGCTACCTGCCAGTGAAAGTCCCGTCAAAATCTGTCCAGCCATTAAATCATCAATAAAATACAATCTGACATTACAAACAAACACTTTCATTTTATTTATTTATATAAAGTATCAAACGAAATTTTACGTGGCAGAGCCGCAGTTATATTAGTATGCTGCAGTTATATTAGTAGTACAGTTGTAGCACGAATGGGTCGGCTCGACCGGGGAAGGACCACACTTTCACAGAATACCAGCGTAAAATACTGCTGTGTTTCGTATGGTGAGTGTAGAGAACCGGAGACCCTTTTTACTGGAAACGAGGCATTCCATCTTGGTCCTCACGGGTGACAACGCATATGCAATTTAATTCGTAATCGAGGATAAAATGTAGATGTCTATGGGCCACAGCAACCGCTTATCATCAGGTGGACTGTGTGCTCGTTTGTCACCCTAACCTATTAAATTAAAAACGAACTTACAGGTCTACTTGATGATAAATGACTACCGCAGTCAATGGACACCTGCAACTTTAAACAAATGCGCTAACACCTGTGAAGACTAAGGATGAATGCCTCATAACCTTTAATTATATTGGCTATCTACACCCTTCTAACCAGAGCTCAGAATTGCGGGCACTGCCACGAACCTAACCTAGTCGCGTCCTTCTTCTACACGCTATAGTACGCATAGAAGGAGTCCCACCACTCAGTAATACGATATATATCACTCAAAAAATACAACATATCAGATAAGAATCGAATGATTGAAACAAATATTTGTAAATTGATAAAAGAATATACTCGTAAAATAGATAATAAAAGAAAAAAAAACAACCATAAATAACGGCGTTTTCACGTGTCATTCCAAACCTATTTGCTGTTGGAAATATTTCTCAATTAAGTTAAAACATTGCATCGTAACAATGCGACTAACTAACGAACCACCTAATGAAGTCATAAAAATACCGCGGCTGCCAAGAGCACTGCTCGTGCTCTTGAATTTGAAAATTTAATTAAGACGACGTCCCAAGCTTTATTCAAGTAAAAGCACACCTGTTTATTCAACTAACCCACACGCACACACGAACGCGTAAAGTAAATATGAAAAGAGGTTAAGCACGTACAGCGTACACACGACACCTAGTACCTCAAGCAAGGAACCGAAATAGTCTTAAAATGTTTTGGATAACTTTTAGTTTTACCTCCCAACATGTTTGAACTTTCAGTTAATAGAATTAGTTACCCTAGTATAGGAATTTGGTTAACGATGTCGGTCATTAATCACGCGGAACGTACGTGCATATTTACGAGATTGCTTCCTACTTCCTTCGCTTTTAGCCGATACATCGTATGAAAATTAATTTGTTGGCGACAAATGGATTATCTGAACGGGTTTTATTATACCCTTTAGGAATACAATAAAATACTTGCATATAATATATCCTTAACGTGCCGTACGGCAGTATAGTGATGGCGTACGAGACCCACGGGATCATGTAGGGAGTAGATACTCCCTACATGATCCCGTGGGTGTCGTGAACAAATGAAAAGGAAGCAGGGGATGGGCAGCATCTTACTTATAACACCTCAAATTCTTCCCTATACTTATATATTTTTTTATTTAAAAAATATTAGTAATCTTAATCATTAACATTATTAATATTCCTTTTAACCACTCCTGGTAAGCTTGAAACGCTTGTGTTGTGGTTGTTGTGGTTCACGACAGTAGTCAAATGGCGGATTCGAACCCACGACCTTTTGAGTTCGCGATCCGCACCCTGCCATTAGGCTACTGTCGCTTCATATATATTATATAAAAGCTAGTGTGCTCCGCGACTGTGCCCGCATGGAATTTATTACGTTTAGATTACATGGGTTTAAATTTTTTGCGCTGAACCCTAATTCCTTTTCTAAAATAAAAGTAGCCTAAGTAACTCCTTACAACATCAACTAACTGCCAGTGAGACAGACAGACAAAAATTAAAAAAAAGATGTTTTTTGTTATAAGTGCCGTTGTATACATTCATATGCATTTAGTAAAAAGCTGTTATTTTAACACTACAAACAGACGTTTCAACTATATTTATTTGTATAGACTAATTGCTGTCCGTTAGTCGGAGGTTACACGTTCAGTATTTCATCAGTTCAGTCCGTCAGTCTGATCCAACTTCGACTGACGCCAGAATGATGGATAATTTAAATACACATCCAGACTGACATCAGACTGATAAAAAGTACGCCAGTCGCCGTATAGATCGCGAAGACGACAGTCATTTATCTGCTCAGTAGTGCTCAGCCATGGGTATAAAATCTCGTGAGAGTAAAATCTTTTTCTATTTCAATTGAGAGCATTGGTGGAGGCGGCGGCGTCGGAGCCGGGGTCAGCGATGCCGGTGACAGCTGGGCTCGTGGCGCAGGCACACACACAGATACCTTTAGCTACATGTTGTCGTGGATGGTAACTGACACGAGAATGATAGTCGGCGATTACACGATCAGTATTTCATCATTAACAATGAACTGATGAAAATTATCTAAAATATTTAATTTTTATCAGTACTGACCATCAGTCCGTAAGTTAGACGATAATTCTGCGGTCATTCTGACTAGACTGACGGACTGAACTGATTAAATATTGAACGTGTAACCGCCGATATACGAGGGCGACACTGAAAGTTTTTAGAACTGGCCACTTGTAAACGATATAATAAAAAAATAAGTTCAAATTTTGAAAATGGAACTCTGCCAATATTATTGTGTCATGTATTTTATTGGGTGCGTTTGGCAGAAAAAAGCGCTAGCAAGCGCTTGTAAGCAAAATGGCGAAACTAAACAGTTTTCGGCCAGGACACGTTTGCTAACTTCAGTAGCGCTGACACAATCCGCCATTTTGCTTACTTCATTTGTTGGTTTTGAAGTACAGTTTATAAGTTGTTTTGTGCAATATTAGTTTCAATTAATATAATTACATGAATAAACATATACATGTTATTAAAAATTCATGATTGGTAAGTTTTTAATATGAATACTTTACAAACATATATTTAAATTAGGTTAGGTTCCCCGGTTAAAACTAACTTCGTGTCCTAGAGGAAAATAGCTACTTACGATTTGACAGCGCTTACCGCTTACGATCGCCATTTTGCTTACAAGCGCTTGCTAGCGCTTTTTTCTGTCAAACGCAGCCATTAATTTGTCATTTGTTTACGATTTGGCGACAAATTAAAAATTGTCTGTCACGTCAGCATGAATTTAACGCAATAAATTTTTTCCGTAAATGACTTTTTATAACTTTCGATGTCATTTAAGTCAACTAAAAAGTTATGAAAGACTTCGATTGGACTTGCACGATGAAGCCCCATCTCGTGCCACTGTTTACAACTGGTTAAATGAGTTTAAATGTGGTCGCACTAATCTCATCGATGATCTGCGTGAGGGACGGCCTTCTACAGCGACGACTGAAGGTATAACATCAGTGTTGTGCGGTGTATGATAGAGACTGACAAAAGGGTGAATTATCAGCAGATTCGAATAAGCTTAGGCATCGGTATGAGTCAAGTGCACAAAATCCTCCATGAACATTTAGAGGCCAGGAAGCTTTGTGCCGAGGGGATAACTCATAATTTGACAGAGACCCAAAAATTCCGTCGTGTTGATTGGTGTCATGAAATAGTTCAAAGATTTAACGAAGGTGACTCAAATGCTGTGTTCCACATACTTACGGGTGACAAAAGCTGAATTTATTGTAATGATCCTGAAACTAAGAAACAGTCTGCTTGTGGGTGTTTCCTTCCGAGGAGTTGCCAACTAAATTGAAGAGAGGTCGAAGCGTAGGGCAAAAGATGGTGGCCTCGTTCTGCAGAAGGACAGGTCATTACGCAACAATTGTTTTAGAGCATCAAAAAACAGTCACTGCAGAGTTGTACACAAACAATTGTTTGCCACTTGTCTTGCAAAAAGTTCGGAAGAAACGACCTAGCAGTAGGATCCTCCTTCACCACGACAACGCCTCGTCGCACACCGCCAAGTTACAATCGACTACTTGGCGACGTCAGATGTGGAATTACTGGCTCACCCGGCCTATAGCCCCGACCTCGCACCTTGCGATTTTTATTTATTTCCGAAAAACTTCGAGCAAAAGCAGTGGCTGCGTTTCAAAGTGCCGTCAAAGCGACCCCTAAGTAACGAGTGGGCAAAGTACTTTTCTCAGTGGTTCCATCGGATGCAGCGATGTATTGATGTAAATGGACAATAATTTAAAAAAATATAATAAAACTAATAATAATATGCTAGTTTCTTCAATTTTTGATTTTCTAAGAACTTTCAGTGTCACCTTACGAAGGTCTCGCTAAAACACAAAAACAGGAGAGTATCTCTGGATGGTTTAGATCGACACCAGAAACGAGGCGGGCCGCTAGTAATAAATATACACAAGAGGCGATCTCTGTGGGAGGCCTACGTTCAGCAGAGGACTTTTAATAGTCTGTGATGAATGATCAATGAATGAATATGGCCTCAGGAGTCTCGCCAAACGACACGTTTAACGGCTGGTCTAAATTAGATTAAACTTTAAATTTAAAGATATCACAATATACAGTACGAAACTGCAATATACAGGGTTATTTTTCAAAGAGTAGCAAAATTTTAAACTTGACTTCAAATATATAAATAATGATACACCATTATTGCAGTTTTTGAAAATACGAGTAAGGCTTCTAATTTTAATTGAAATTATCCCCAATTGAATGTGATTTATGGGCAACAACGTTTTTGCCTACCGAACGACCCTTACGAATATTTGCATGCGCAGTAAAATATTGCATTACCACGCATTTTGAATTTAAAAAATAAAACGACAGGATGTTTGAGATTTTTTTAATTAATTTTTCTTCACCATTTGCCTATAGTAATTATTCCGAACCTTCTCTGCAAATTTGGACGGTTATTGCAAAATAACCCTGTATATAAAATATAACTTAATATATTATTTTGACTATAACTTTAATCAATTTTATGCCTCCAATTTGCACACGTCTCACGTCTGCTTCATTATGAATTGGCCTAAATTATTAATATCATCATAAGATATAACTTCTTACAAAATCCTTAAGTTTTAACATCTCAATTTATTTTGTCGGTATATTGCCTTTGCCAAATTCAGCAAAACGAAACACTAACGGCCTGGCCACGGGGAACGGCGGCGCGAACGGCGAAGCGACAGGCGGGGCGAAAATTCGCGCGGCGCGATTTGAGGGCCACGGGAAGTCAAGTTTGCCGCCGCGACCAGATAGGCCGAGAGTGAAATATCTTTATCAAAGTTATCTCGATATTGCTCAGAAAGTAATTGTTTTTTGATTCAAGACATAATATTTGGAAAAGATTGCGGAGTACATGATTTGAATAGGAATCGGGTTATAAATGGAGAATTCCATAACAAATAGAATGCATCCAGAAAAAAAATTCGAGTAAATACCAGAATGAGTGTTCGACACTCATTCTGGTACCTGCGATTATATTCTTGTTAATATTCAACCAGAATTGGAGATTAAAGTCAATGCGGATAGAATTTTAAGTTGATTTTGTCGGCCCGGCATTTTTCGCGGCGAAAACAACTAAAATATTTGTTCCCTATACTATTCGCCGCGCCTGCCGCCGCGTTTGCTGTCCGACTCCGTGGCTTGCACCGTACTGATTCATACATTTGTTTCATTCGCCCGCCGTGCCGCCAGTCGCCCGCGCGATTCGCCCGGTAAATTTCGCCGGTCGCGTCGCCACTCGCCGCTACGCGTGGCTTGCTCCATACATTTCTATACATTTGTTTTAGTCGCCAGACGCCTCGCCGTTCGCGCCGCGCGAATTTTCGCTACGGCGAATGTCCCGTGGCCAGGCTGTAACGGCCTCACTGCCATGTCTGTTTGTGTGTCACAGATACTTTTCTTGGAGTGTTTACATGCTTTTTTTATAGAATAAGGGCGACAAGCGACCACACTTTCCACCTAATGGCTGTAATTGAGTTGATCCTGTGGCCCATAGATATCTACATTTATCCTCGATTAAGAATCGAAATGAAAATACTCGTACGTTGTTACACCTGAGTACCAAGATAGAATGCCTCCAGTAAAAAGGTTTTGGGGAGCTTAAAATTGCTCTTTCCCGCCACCATGCCATCAACGGAATCACTACAAAAAGTCTTTAAAAACAATTAAATATATATATACTAAAAATATTTATAAATTACTGGATTACGAAACGCTAATTGTGCATATAATGCACTCGACACATTTTATTTCACATTGTGTTCTTTAGTCATGTATTTTTGTACCAAGCAAATTCTAAGAGAACAGGGACAGTACAGAAAACTGGAAATTACTCCATACAGGACTTAAATAATATTTTATAAACGTTACTTTACTTCCTTCAGATCACAACTGCGATATCTAAAAATAAATGTTTAATATCTAATAGCAATCTACACATCTATACAAATAGGTAAATAAAAAGTGTCGGTTTGTAACACCAAAATAACATCTTTACTAATTTATTACTATTATTATTATATTTATATATTTATAATTACTAAATGTATATGAAAGTATTATACGGTACTTATAACAAAAAAGTTAATTGACCCTGCAGTCCATCCCTGGAACTTCCCGCTAATTTCAATTGCAAAGCGCTCCAAATTTCACCAAATTATGTTGCGAAATCTCGAAGTTATGTTAAAAAAACGTTTTTTTTTTCATTTCTTTCTCCTTCGATATCTCACGAATGAATGAACCGATTTTTATTTTCCAAACGGCATTTGACGTCATTTTTTGAGGTTAAGAGCTGATAATTTTCGAAATCGATCGGTAAAGTCGTTTAAAAGTTATTCCAAAAAAACAGTTTTTCAAAATTTTTAATTTTGAGATTTCTCAAAATCTACTTGTCAGTTTATATTATCACCAAATCAAATTCCACATTGAGATATTTTGAGCCTGTCCAGATGAGGCGTTTTACGCGCGACTCGACTCGCACGTTCCCGATATACCTACTATAGCTACATATATTCCGGCCAGATGATGACGCGGGTCTCCTCACTCGCGCGTAAAACACATACACACATATACATACATACATCCGTACGCGCGTCCACGTGAAATTAGTCAGAATAGCTTCCTAAGAGTTCAAAACGTCGAGATCTGATGAAATCTCGATTTCCGAAAATCGGGGCGAAACCAATAACTTCTAGAGATGGGCATATTCGGCGACTTTACCGAATATTCGTATTCGGCCGAATATTCGGCTAAATCACCGAACATTCTTTTTCATAGTGTCCAATGTATTGAAATGTACGAATTAAGTAATGCAATGTCTTTTACTGTTAAAAGTATATTGTATTTATGGGTTAAATCTACTTACTCTAGAGTGCCACAAATGCATAAACCTATACATTTATGTTTTTGAGGCACTGTAGATTTATTTCCGATTATAGCAAATAGAATCTTGATAAAGTGTTTTTGGAATCAAACAAAGAAACATTACATTACTTTATAGTACATTTCACTTTACTTTCGTCGTCAGTTTCTCTAAAATAAGTCCAAATAGTAAATCTCCTGCCGCTCATTCTTATCATATAATTATCAATTTTCACTAAGAATAAAACAACGAAATACTTTTATTAAATAAATAAATATCACTTTATTTCCACATTTAAAAACACATGTTTACATACGAACTAAGTACTTAAATTTAATTAAATTTAGGCAAACGGAGGTGACTCAGCTTTTGCTTACATGGAACTAAGATGAAGCTGAGGCTGAGTTGTTACATGGGTGTCGTTACAATTTCGAGTTCCACAATCACCTCTATCATTCACTCATCTAATATTGAAATTTGCGTGCGTGCGTGCGTGCGTGCGTGCGCGCGGTGTGTGTGTGTGTGTGTGTGTGTGTGTGTGTGTGTGTGTGTGTGTGTGTGTGTGTGTGTGTGTGTGTGCTTGCGCATGCGTGCGTGCGTGCGTGCGTGCGTGTGATTGTTCAGTTTATACATGGGATGTTTTTTAGGGTTATACTAAAATGTTAAAAAAAGTCTCTTAAGTTTATGTGTTTTCAGGAAGCATGTTTCAAATTTTCTGTAGCATTTTTATCACAAGAATATTCAAAACATAAGCATGTGCCGGCAATTTGCTCAGTACTAAATGATGCAATAACTGTCAGGTGTGGCGGGGTGCGAGAGGCAGGGTCCGGTCGGTCCGGTCTAGGATCCCACGCGCTGTACGGTAACAAGTTTTGACATAACTTGGTTGGGTCCCGAGGTTATCCTGCCGAATAATGTTCGGCCGAATATTCGGTTCGGTAAAAGTTTTACCGAACATTCGGCCGAATATTCGTATTCGGTGAAATCCATATTCGGCCCATCCCTAATAACTTCCCTATTTTTGAAAATTATCGATTTTCTGAGCGGAAAGTTGAAAAAAAAACAACTTCAAAAATGTTTTTCTCGCTGTCTGTCGGTCTGTCTGTTTGTTCCGACTAATCTCCGAAATGGCTGGACCGATTTTCACTCGCAGCTGGCTGATGTTATGAGCAACGTAGGCTACTATTATTTTAGAAAAATAATTAGGGTACCGCGCAAAAAAAAAGTCCATACCCATGAAATCTAACCGTAATAAATTCCCCGCAGACGAAGTCGCTGGAACAGCTAGTGTTTGAATAAAATAACATTTAAAGTATATAATAGCATTAGCTGAAAATAACTTCATGACGTGCATGCAACGGGCAATCGATTTATCGCATTGATGGAGAATTGATACTTAATCGAATGATGTTGAACACTAGTAGTACATCACTGGAAGAATGCCAGTATAACACGTAATTAGGTTTACTTTAACATCTATACAAATAAATAAAATTGAAGCGTCGGTTTGTAATGTCAAAATAATATTTTACTAAATGGATATGAAAGTATATACGGTACCTACTACAAAAAATAATTTTAAAAATTTATTGTCTGCCAGTCTGTTTGTTCCGGCTGATCTCAGAAATATCTGGACCGACTTTCACTGGCAGATAGCTGATGTTATGAGGAGTAACTTAGGCTACTTTTATTTTAGAAAAAGAATTAGGGTTCCGCGCAAAAAATTAAGAGTTACCTAAGAAGGGGGAGGAGTTGTCCTATGCCGAGAAAGGACTGCCGAATGGTTGGTCAGCGCCGGCTGGATCGCGGATGTATCCGAAAGCGTTCCCGTGGCCTTGTCAATATGCAGCGAAGTTAGAACACCATGGGGTTCGTCGGTGCGAGTTCGACATAACCTGTCCTTTGCTACAGCAAGACGCAAGTAAATAAAAAAATGTCTTTACTACATTTTTACAGTAAACTAGCCAGTAAGTTACGAAAAGATAAATAAATTGAGGTATGTTGAGTTGGGTTTCTAATTTTTTTTCTTGGAAGGATTTATAGTGACAGACTTTGTTAGCAAATTTATAAGCAGTACAAGAGAAGTCGTCTCGCACCATTCAAGTCCACTAGTCCACTGTTGAACATAGGCCTCCCACAATGAATGCCACAAATACAACATAACCTTGGGCTACCTACATCCAGCGTCTTCATGCATGCCTTATCAGGTTCTACACGTCGCTTACAAGCTTTCCTCGCCATCGGTCTATTATACATCCGAAAATAGAATCTTTTTAAATAAATATAAAATGAGATTAAAGGTTATCGGCATTAACAAGGACCACGTGGGATTTAAACTAATATTATAAGAATACATGTGTGTGACATACTTAAACATATTTAAATTACAATTAAGGTCATTAAACTAGATAGGGTTATGATCGTTCTTACATCTGGATTCTATTGCAGACTTTATTAATAAAAAAGCTTTTCGTCTGCTAAAGCCATAGAAATAGTTTAATATATATGTACGATACATAACACTTCGGCTTCGCCTAGATAGGATCTAATGCTGCAGCGTTAGTTAAAGATAAGATGTTATAAAATTTTCGTATTTTATACTACAATTCACCACCAAGCGCAGTTACGACAAAACTTCCTGCGGAAGTGATACATCCAGCAGTAGCCTTTACGTGCCGTCGAAAATCAGGGGGACACAGAGAGAGAGAGAGAGAGAGAGAGAGAGAAATATCCCGTGCCCAGTAAATTTGGCTCAGTCAGTAAACTCACAACGTGCACAAATGCTAGCCTATAAACTAAGCAGATGTCCCGCCATAAAACGTCATTGTGTCATAAAACCGTATAACTTTGATAAAGACGCAAGAGGAAGTATTAATTCATGACACATGACAACGATACTAAACATGAGTCGGAATTGGGCTCTCAAGACTGTAAACAATATTAGGCAGATATTCATAGGTCTTATTTTAAATCTGTTTACATTATGTCTGTCTGATATAAATTAAACCTAAAATCAATAAAGTTGTTGTTTCAAATTAACTCAACACTCCTCGTAAGATCTTTCTATGTTCATGTATTATCAGCCAGCGCATGACTGCTACCCCACCTGATGGTAAGTGGTGAAGCAGCCGAAGATGGGAAAGAGTACTGACTTGACATTACAAAAGTCTATTCATTGAATAATACTAGTTTTTACGGAATTTATCGCGTATATTTAACTTTTTAAATACCCGACGTTTCGAACGCTTTACAGCTCTCATGGTCACGGGCGGGACTGAGATGTTCAACGAACAATAACAAAAACAACCCCCCCCAGTGCTGTAAAGCGTTCGAAACGTCGGGTATTTAAAAAGTTAAATATACGCGATAAATTCCGTAAAAACTAATATTATTTCAATGTGTAATGTTCGCGTAAATATAAGAAATCAAAAGTCTATTCACTCTGATGGAATGACAGATGCTGGAAATTTATTCCGCTCCTTTGCTGTACGCATTACAAACTACGAAGCAAATAGTTTGCCCCCCCCCCCTAACCCCTAAAAAAAACCCAAAAAACCACATTTATTATTCCCCCCCAAACCAAACAAAAAATAAAAATATACCTTTCAATGCTTAGTATGTCGACAAAGGTGTGGAGAGCAGCCGGAGCTAGCCTCAACGGAAACTAACCCTCGGCGCCGGACAGGATTATAGTACCCATGTGTATATGCAAGCACAGGTGCACTCTCTATTCCCTTACAAAACCGGAGCGAGATCAGGCGGCTTTACGAACTTGCCGAGGCACAGGGGTGCAACACCGCCTACTTCCCGACTCCAGGTTCTACTGCGAATAACACAAATATAACAAATTCTTAGGGCAAGGCCTTATAGAGTGTTTGTCGGAGTGTGCAGTGTGCCTTCTTGACAAACCGACGAAGTTTTATTTCGGTCTTGAGTAGTGGCCGCTCGAGTTGTATAGAACACAAGCCGCTGAGTCGCACGCAAGCTGAAAGCTCTCCGCTCAACTTACGTAGTATTGTCATTATTTAATCTGTGCTCAGACTCGGGGTAAGGTCTCAGAGAAGAGCGTTTGGAGCGTGTAGCGTGGCTTCATGACAAACATTGCAGTGTCCAGATTGGCGGTCATCCGAAAAGTATGGGAAACGTTTTTGCATGTACCACTAATTTTCTCTACCGAGCCCACGAGAAAACTGTTTCATTACAATATAATCGGTGGTAAGCAGGAGTGAACCCATTGCGGTGTTGAAGCCGGTTTGAAGAGTATAGGAGAGCCAGTATATTTACAAGCCGTAAAGCGTTATATCTAGTTGTCAAGGGGTACTCTTTAGCTTCTTTATTTAAAATAGTTTGCAGTGCTGCATCAAGTGACTCCTAACTCGTCGATCCATCTATTATTGTATAAAAAAATCGGGCTTAAGTTTATATTATCAGTTAATTTAATAAATACTCGTAGCACACCTTGTCAAGTTCACGCTACGTTGTATAGGTGCCAAATAATCTCTGGAAACTGTTTCTGCATTGCGACACTTGCTCTCAATGAGCTCTGTATATGTATAACAATTTTCACGATATAACACAGCAGCGTGGTGCTGCTATTTTGCGCTAGTATTATCTATTATCTTTCCCCGTTAGAACCGACCCATTCGTGCTGCAGCCATAAAAAGCGTTGCAGTGTAAAAAAGGAGCAGTAAGCTGAAGAGATAATTGGCCGGCTACATACCTGTATGCCTCGAAAAGCTGATAGGCGATGGTAAATAAACCTCGTACTAGCGAGCGTAAAGTATAATAGAACGGCTGCTTCACTAATCGGGACGCCGCCCTGACGAGATGAGGTGTACAGAGTAGGCAAAAGAATATCCACTACCCCATATCGTCCCGTGGGTGTCCTAAGAGGCGACGGAGGGAGACTGGAACAGGAGATGGGCAGCAGCATTTTCCTGATAACAACGCTAAATAACAACGGTTGTCAACCCGCTTGCCAAACGTGGCAACTACGGGAAAACCATAGGGGAGTAGCAACCTATGGGGGAGGCCTATATTCAGCAGTGTCCTTTTACAGTTTGTAGCAACAGACATCATTTATCATCAGTTTTCACATCCGGGTTTATTGTTTAGTACATCCTAGATACTCATGAACCGTTTCAGACTTGCTGCAAAGCCATTTAAATTGATCACACAGGTGAAAAGTTCTGTTCAATATCATTAATTTCAATAATACATACATAAACACTCACGCCTGTCATCCAGAGGGGTAGGCAGAGACTACGGACTTCCATTTGGCACGATCCTGACATACCTCTTTCGCCTCCTTTACATCCATATATCTACGCATACATGCTCGTCGGTTAAGGGTACTTCTAACGTGGCCCCTTTTCAAAATATCGCCAATTTGGTCGATAAACTTTTTTCTAGGGCGTCCCTTCCCGACTCGGCCGTTCACATCTGCCATATAAATTTGCTTTGTCACTCTTTCCTCATTCATTCTTTCTACATGCCCAAACCACCGAAGCATTCCTTTCTTAATCCTGGTCACAACATCATCTTGCATACCACATTTATCTCTTATCACGCAATATCTCACCCTGTCATTCAGATTCAACCCTAGCATACTCCTTAAAGACCGCATTTCTACAGCATTTATTCTACTTTCGTGCTTCTTCTGCCACACCCAGCTTTCACTACCATACATTAAAGTAGGGACTAGTTTCAATAATTCTTTCATATTTGGACTAATACTTAGGACATCGCCTAACAATGAACAAATGATTTATTCGGCACATACAACACTACGTACAACGAAAATAAAACAAACAAAAAAAAAAACAATATACACAAATTGGGTTAAATCAACGAAAAGGCATCCGACTGAGTACGGACTGTAAGTGAGTTAGCACAAGCCACGGCGCTGTCATTCTGTCGGTGCCTTCTATTTACCGAACAGTTGTCGGACATATTTCCGCTACTAATATTATAAACGAAGTTGTGTTAGTTCTTTGTCCTTCTTTCACTCAGCAATGGGGCAAAGGATCGACTTGATATTTACATAGAATGTTTTTATAGAATGATGGTAAGTGGATGCTGTGTCCCATAGACATCTACATTTAACCTCGATTAAGAATCAAATCGTTGCCACCCTTGAGGACTAAGATGGAATACCTCGATTCCAGTAAAACGGGTCTCCGGTTCTCTACACTCACCATACGAAACACATCAACATTAAGCTGCTATTTTGCGCTGGTATTCTGTGAGAGCGTGGCTTCCTCCCCGGTCGAGCCGACCCATTCGTGCTACAACTATAATATATATACTATATATACACATATAACACATATTTCAATATAATTTCAACGTGGCTCTAACCCCCCGGAAGCAAATCCATATTATATTGTATTGTTAGACCATCTAATGTGTTAAGGAGTACAAAAACTTCATAGCGGACATAACCCAAAACAATGAATCTTACAGCGCCAACTGTATGTCACATCCTTGTGCAAAAAGTGCATTCGCCGCGATTTATGTAAATAGGAAATAACGAAGGTTAATGTAATTATGAAGGTTTTAATGAGACCGACTTTATATTGACACCCTCAAGACTCAAGGCACTTCCGGGTGTCGTGTTGCGCGTTTTTCTTACTTGAGCAAACGACGACGCATTTGCATGACGCGTGTAATTAAGTATTGATAATGAACTCAGTACGTAGTTTGGTGTCGATCTTAATCACAATGTGGCTTAGTGGTGACTGAAAACGGAGTCGCGAGTAATGGTTTCGAAAAACCAACATTTGAACAAATACACAAACTGCTGGTTGTCAAACTTATAATATTTTATACACTAAGGGTTTGATCGACAGACAATAGAAGTCGCATAGACTCGTGACCTTGTCACCGCTATTATGTGTTGACGAACATGATTCACCATTTTGTGATTTAGCTGCGCGGGGAACGTTGTACGTGATTTTGTTTTATAGGATAGGGTGACAAACGTAAGTAGTTGCTGTGGCCCATAGACATCTACATCTATCCTCGATTACGAATCAAATTGCAGATGCGTTGTTACTCGTGAGGACTAAGATGGAATGCCTCGTTTCCAGTAAAAAGGGTCTCCGGTTCTCTACACTCACAATACGAAACACAGCAGCATTAAGCTACTATTTTACACTGATATTCTGTGATTTATGTTATTATAATGGTGAACTGCAGCATAATAGTAAAAAACGTAGTAAAAACTCATCAAGGATGTGTAATTCAACTAATAAAGGCATAAAATTTTATAGGTAAGTTGATTATTTACTAATTATCATTGTTTTAAACATAGAGCTTAGAACCTCCATGGTTTTAATTAATTTACATCTCGCTGAATACTTTACTATGATATTTACCTTGGTAAACTTTCATTTATTACTTTTTGTATTGACAATTACCATTGCTGCTTTTGTTGTACCGTAATACGCGACGCACGCGACGTTTACAAACTCGTCAAGAAATGTAATGTGAAACATTAGATATCATTGAGCATTGCGTATGTTTATAATACGGCTGCAGGTGGCGACATCGGTTTTGGAAGTAATTAATTATATATTAAAAATAAAATTAATAAATTTAGTAATTATTACTAATTCTGTGGTTTGATCGTATTTGTGTGTTTTGCACAACATTAAAACTTCTTTTTTAGTTCATTATTGAGGATTTATAGAAAGAAGATGCTGTAATCTACAGGTATCGCAGGCGGATTGGCGAATGCAGTATCAAATCTTTTTTAACTTTTATGCTGCTCTCTGTCGAAGGTTCACAAGTGACAATTGAGAGATTATGAGATCTTTCTAGCATTTTATGTCGCTCTTACGGCGCACAAGACAAAATAAGGCGATTTATCCTTCTACGCTTCCTCCATACTACTTAATTCTTACACCTGTACTTTTAAACGTTATAAAGTCATTATACGTGGGTAGATTAGGACGAGTAAATGCCTTTGTGTTTATCTATACATTTGTGAAAAAAAAAAGTAGGTGCTCTCGAAATTAAGTAAACACGCACCGTTTTTTTGTGCGCGTGGATTTTAGCATAATACTCATCTTTAAAAATTGAAGTATCTGTCTATAATATCGTCGTGAATAACCATTTTTAAATTTTTTGTCAGTCTGTCTGTCCAAAGTAAACTTTAGGATTAAAAAATAATAATTAGTCGCTTATTTTAACTCTTTCAAGCCTAAACGGTGCTGCGGCAATAATACAGCTGCCGATTTTATATGAAAAAAGGAAGCAAAAGAAATATTCAAAAACGCATTATGCGTAATATGAAGACTCCGTTACTGCCCCCATATTCTACTAACATGAATCATAAACATTTCTGTATTCGCGGAATATGCAAGCGTAAGAAAAACATTAGTACCTACATATAAAGGCGTTTTATAGCTGAATATGATTGCTTGTAAGTAAAAAGGAAAGTTACGGCCTATACGGCCTCTCAGGTTACAAGCCTCCTCTGATTTCTGAGAGGGTTTTAGGGCTATGAAATATCCGCCGCAAGTTAGAGAACTTCACATATATAATATGAAATATTTAACATATATTTTTTTCAGACATGTAAGTTTTCTTACGATGTGTTCTTTGAATGCCGAGCACAAGCTAAATCAGCACATAAAATTGCATTTAACAATTTAGTTTGTGCTGGTGGCGATCAAACTCGGATTGCTTGCATACTGTGAATTTAAAAGCTAATGTTCAAAAATTTCCCTGATTGCGAGTTAAGTATAGAGATATAGCATATAAAAACTTGACAGGTTTATGTTAAGAAATTCATCACTTCACATAACACACATAAAATCAGACATAGTTATGGATAAAGCATCTAACCTGTAGAAAGCTACTTCTAAGAAAAAACACACAAAACTATGTGCATATTAAAGATAATTTATATTTCGCCATACTCTGTTCTCAAATAATAAACAAGAAAACACTAAATACAAGATAAAATGAACAAGTGTTGAATTGGGGTAATTTAATTGATGATTTTCGACTGACAATGTCTTCAAATTCATCAATGAATCACAGATTAAATATTATTTGACATAATCATAGATAAAAAAATTGACACATTGCCGGTTATGAAACCAGCAACATAGTCAATTAATCAACATCTGCGTTGGCTATATGGACAGTTCTTCAGTGCTGTACCATTCCAGCTAAATGTACTGTTCAATGGCTAAAAAATATATAATACAAAAGTAAAAAACTAAGGTCTGTAATGTGATTGTGGTATTATAGAAGCAGTCAAAAGCCAAATAGTAATTTGTAGTTACTCAAAATGTGTTGATAACTAAATAATAAGTAATAATAGATAATTTGTAGTTACTCAAAATGCCTTAATAACTCTTTAGGATGATACCACACACCATGTTACAAATAACACAAGTGTGAATTAGCAGCATAATACTGTTGATTTACATGGTGAGTGATAAGAACTGGAGACCCTTTTCATTGGTAATGAGGAATTCCATTTTAATCCAAAGAGGTGACTTATCTGCATTTCGATTGATACTTAATCAAGGATAAATGTAGGTATATATATGTGATGACACTCACTACCACAGCCCATTAAGTGAACTATGTGGCTATTTGTTTTAGCTAGAAAATAGATATTTCATAATTACACTTTCTCCTCTCTCTCTTCCATAGTAAATAATATGCTACTGCCATGTTTGGCAGGTAGATTAGCATTAATTGCAGTATAAGAATTTTTTGAAAAACATCTTTATAGCAAAACATTTTTAAAGAACCTAACTGCAAAAAATTACTTATAATTATTGAGTCATTTTTTATTAACCACTATTTTGGAAAATACCCCTGTCCTGGGAAGAACCAGAAAGAAACCCAGCAAGGATTTTTTTTAATATTTCACTTTACAATAATTTTGTTTGTACAATTTTTAAATGAATTTTAATAGAACCAGTATGGTGGCAATCACCTTATTCCCACGGGTTATTTTTTATTTTTTGATATTGTAATAACTCATTTTGTACAATTTTCTTTTAATAAAACATTTAGAACTTGTTCATAATAAATTGTTAATAATAGCAAATATGACAATTCTTTATTATAATGGTTCATTATGGTGGTTTAGTTAGAACATAATTATCGACAGCAGTAGTTACATATTAGGTAGACCTACTATTCTTACAGTCCCCAAATTACATATTGACCATATCTATCACAGATTAGCTCATCCTTCCACCAAAATGGCAAATCTTAGTCATTAGATTCACTATCAAGACCCTAAAAAGAAGACGGCATTAGATAATACAAAATTAAAACTAATTTAAATGAAGAAATGCATTACAACAAACATGAAAGACTACAAGTTTTAATGTAGGTACTGTATTTCATTAAATATTTATTAAATAGTGAGAGTTTTGGTTCATTATTTAAGTTATACCTGTAGGTACCATGATAATGTATTCATTATACCTAAGTCCAAACAAAATTTTTCGTATAAAGCTACTACAAAATGACTTATTTTTATAAAAAAAAAAACGATTATCAGAACAACAAACAAACAAGTTTTCATTTGAGACAAATCTGCTCTATCAGTTGTAAACAAACAAAAAGAATTAACCACAGCAAACGGCGCAAGATAATGATATTATGAGTCATGCAGATATGGACCCATATTGACAACAGATGGTGAAAACCACAGAGAACCAAAAATATAACAATAAAACAAATATTAACATTACTATATGTATGTTGCATGTGTAAAATTGAAACAAAGACATATTTAAAAATAAACTTACTTTATTCTGAAGTTAGAGCAAGTGCAGAGGCAAAAGATTGAATGTCAATCAGTGTCTTCACAAAAACCCACGAAATACAACATCAAAAAAGTCACTTCAAATCATATCCACTACTACAGCGTTTCACATCCATTTTATATAAAATAGATATTTATTCACATTCTTATTCACATGTTAAGTAATCTGAACGAATCCAACTTATAGTTTACAAAATGTTTTCCAATAATACGTTCAATGATACTATAAAAATAATATGAGGCACCTTACATCACTCATGGTATAAGTAACATATAACGACCGAAAATCTGAAATAGATGTAAAAACGAAACGGAAAATGTTAAAGTAGAGAGTGTAAAAATAAGTATAAGCTTTCATTAAACAACACCACAAAACGGAGCAGCAAAAACCGAAGGCGAACACAGCCGCGACGCGAACGCGAAGTTGACCATGAACATGAAGTTGACGGCCAGTGCTGCCAGCGTGGCTCGACTAAAACTTACGTCGTTGCTTAAATAAAACGTAACATTTTCAAACTAAAGTTAGTAAGTTTTGGAGCGACCATTTTTAATTTATCTACTATAAATTATTAATAATAATATCAATCAGCTATTTCTAAATCATACTAAAACTGAAAGGTCTTGTTGATTTGTATACCATAATCTATTAAAACATTACATCATAAGAAAAAATAAATTTTAAAAATTAAAAAAATAGAAGTATTGGTATGGCGTAGTATACTTAATCATGTATATAAATCAACATCAATCACTAATTTACAGAATAGTAATATTTGGTATGCCGTGTAGTGGCGGTGGAGAATATCCACTACCCCATATATTCCCGTGGGTGTCGTAAGAGGCGACAGAGGGACACAGAAAGGAGATGGGCAGCAGCATCTTCCTAACAACAACAATAACATAATAAAAAACTGCGGTTGCCAACCCGCTCGCCAAGCGTGGCAACTATGGCAAATATCCCTCCATGAGCAACGACGCAAATAAACGGCCCCCAGTCCCCGGCAGCTCCGCTATTCCTGGCTAAAGTGACGACCATGGTAACGGCGGGGCAGGGGTGCTAAGAATCTCCGGTGGAGGTTCGGTTGCCAGCTACGACGACTCGACCTGGCAACGTATAAAGCACGCACCCTGAGGACTGACGAGAAGATACTGCTGGAAGAAGAGGTAGATTAGATTATCTGAGGTCGGAAGAGAGGGTGAGGACACGGTAATCCTCGAGTCCGGCAACTTGTTCTATCACCGGGAGGGCGACGATCCGTCCCAAGGAGGTGTCGGAATTATCGTCCACAAGTCTCTCGTAAACAACGTTGCAAAGATTGGGAGTGTGTCGACGAGGGTCACGTACCTGATACTCAGAATAACCAAACGGTATTCGCTGAAGGTCATAGAGGTCTACGCACAATCCTCGGCACATCCCGATGATGAGGTGGAGGAAATGTATGAGGATATTTCTAGAGCAATGCATTCCTCCAAAACCCACGACACGGTGTTGATGCGAGACTTCAACGCAAAACTAGGCACAAGAGAAGGCGGTGAGTTGAAGATAGGGAAATTTGGAGTAGGGCAACGGAACCGTAGGGGCCAGCAGCTGGCTGACTTTATGGAGAAAGAGGGACTCTTTATGATGAACTCTTTCTTCCAGAAGCGGCCCCACAGGAAGTGGACCTGGTCGAGCCACGACTGTTCGACAAAAAATGAGATTGACTTCATTATGACGACAAGAAGCCAACTGTTCAGTGATGTCTCAGTGATCGCAAGGGTGAAAACCGGCAGCGATCACCGAATGGTTAGAGGCACACTGAACCTAAACGTTAAGTTGGAGAGGTCTCGTCTAATGAAGTCAACGTTCCGTCCCCCCTCGTGCTCTAATCCAGAATCCCGAAACCTTTAAGCTCGAGTTACGTAACCGCTTTCAGTGCCTAGAAGATTGCAATGCAGTGGACGATATGAATGACAAGCTCGTGGAAACTGTCCATGCGGTCGGAGCTAAGTTCTGCAAGACCCGCCGCAGAAGAACACAAAAACTCTCCGATCACACTCTTAATCTCATGGCTGTTAGACTGGAGATGAGACTGCAATCGTCAACAGATTTGACAGCATAAAGGCAACTGAACAGACAGATCTCCAAATGCATGCGGCAAGACTTACGCAACTTTAATACTGCTCGTATTAAAGAAGCGATCGAGCGGAACCTGGGCTCCAAAGTCTTTGCCAGAGATCTGTCTGCCAGTAAGAGCCAACTGTCAAAGCTGAAGACTGAGTGTGGCAGCATCGTTTCCGGGACACCTGAGATTTTGAGTGAGATTGAGAGGTTCTATGGGCAGCTGCACACATCATCGTTGGAGCCACACGCAAGTGTGAGTAACGATCCAAGAGCAAGTATTATCCGACACTATTCCAATGATATCCCGGACGTCAGTCTAAGCTAGATTAGAATGGCTCTCCAGCACCTTAAAACGGCAGGGCCCCAGGCGAGGATGGAATTACAACGGAGATTCTGAAAGCGGGTGGAACACCGGTACTTGAAGTCCTTCAGAAGCTCTTCAATTCCGTCCTCCATGGTGGCACTACTCCAGAGGCGTGGAGCAGAAGTGTGGTGGTCTTGTTCTTTAAGAAAGGCGACAACGCTCTCTTAAAGAACTACAGACCGATTTCCCTTCTGAGCCGCGTCTACGTGCTGTTTTCGAGAGTCATTACGAATCGTCTCGCATGCAGACTCGACAACATCCAGCCTCCCGGACAAGCCGGTTTCCGAAACGGTTTCAGTACCATAGACCACATACATACCCTGCGGCGGATTGTAGAGAAGACCGAAGAGTACAATCTGCCACTTTGCCTGGCATATGTGGACTATGAGAAAGCCTTTGATTCCGTCGAAATTTGGGCGGTGCTACATTCCCTTCAGCGGAGTCAAGTTGATTGTCGGTATATCGAAGTGCTGAAGTGTTTGTACAGTAGGGCTACGATGGCTATCCGAGTACAGAACCAGAGTTCGAAACCTATCCAACTGCAGAGGGGTGTAAGACGAGGTGACGTTATATCCCCGAAACTCTTCACCGCTGCATTGGAAGACGTTCTCAAGCTACTGGACTGGAAAGGATACGGTATTATAAATGGCGAGTACATCACTCACCTTCGATTTGCCGACGATATATGCCTTATGGCAGAATCGCTGGAGGATCTTAGCACTATGCTCAATGACCTCAATGGTGTCTCCCAACGGATAGGTCTTAAGACGAACATGGACAAAACAAAGATCATGTTTAATGTCCATGTCACACCTATGCCGGTAGTTGTTGGGAGCACTATGCACGAAGTTGTTGACGAGTACGTTTACCTGGGACAAATAGTCCGACTAGGTAAGTCCAACTTTAACTAATACAAGTACATAAATAGTACATAAATAGTAAATTACGACACATCTTCTCGTCAGGTATACCTCAATCTCTGAAAACTAAAGTTTACAACCAGTGCGTGTTTCCAGTGATGACTTACGGCTCAGAGACGTGGTCCGTCACTGCTGGCCGTATGAGGACGCTCAAGGTCGCTCAGCGAGCTATGGAGAGGGCTATGGTCGGAGTTTTTCTACGTGATAGACTCAGAAATGAGGATATCCGCAGTAAAACCAGAGTGACCGATATAGCCCAACGGATTAGTAAGCTGAAGTGGCAATGGGCCGACCATATAGCTTGAAGAACAGATAACCGATGGGGAAGAAAGGTTCTCGAGTGGCAGCCTCGTACCGGTAGGCGTAGTGTAGGGCGACCCCACACTAGATGGAGTGACGACCTGGTAAGATATGCAGAAAGTCGCTGGATGCAGGTGGCTCAAGACCGTGCTTTGTGGCATTACTTGGGGGAGGCCTTTGTTGAACAGTGGATTTGTGAAGGGCTGTAATGATGATGATGATGAATATTTGGTATGAATACAGGATATACCTAGTTATTTTTACAAACATAATTATATAAACAATTAATATAGATATAGTTGGTTAGTTATTACGAACATACGTACAACAAACAATTAAGTCTGTCTCCTAGAGGGATAGGCAAAAACTACTGACTGCGATTTAATACGATCCGGACACACTTTTCTCGCCTCCTTCAGATTCTTACACTTACATGCGTATGTATAAGAATCTGAAAAATTAATATTAAATAACGAATATATAAAATTTTCAAAAAGTACAATATTGTACCAAACAATTTTTCTGACACGGAAGGTACAAGGGTTGATAAAAAGTTACGTCTATCGATAGAAACGTAACCTTCTAGTAACACTGCTGATGGCTGAAACCATAGACGTATTTAAAACATATTACGTCTATGGCCGTAAACAGAGAAACCTATGGCTTTGTGGTCTATGGCTATACAATGTTGCAATCTTTGACTAGAGAAAAACGAAAGGACATGACATAAAGATTGTTAGTTGTAGGAATGTAAAGAAATATCGGCGTCTCTTTTTAGCTTATGAGTATATTCGTATGTAAAAAAGGACAACAGTAGTTTTATCATTACCGAATATGGCAACAATTTTTTCGCTGCGGGCGGGCGCCATGTTTTGTCACAGTCAAGATAATTATATATGTTGTCATTGCGGCTTTAGTGAGGGAGTGTGTTATTTTTATATGTTTCTCTCGTGGAATTCGATTATTACGAAATATCTTATTCTATTCCTCGGGACCTCTAAATCGGGATAAAAGGTATTCTAAATGTTAGTTCAGGTAAAAAACTATTATATTCAAACTGGTCTGATACTTTTGGCGTGATTGAGGAATAAACAAACATTCAAACATTTGTATTTATTATAATTTAATCAGTCTGAGTATTATGTCTGAGTCTAACTTATTGTCTAATAAACAAACAAAAATTCTTGAATTAGAATTTGTTGTTTAGTAATTCCCGGAAAATAATTGTAACGTTAATAATATATAGTTACATTATAGAAACAAAAAAAAAAACGACTGCTTAAAAGTAATGAACTGAAAACATAGGCAAGTATAACTCATATATACTTCAGTAATCTCCTTTTAGTTTACTTTATTTGGATACCCCTATCGATAGTTTGAGTAAAAATAAATTAAGGACTTACAATTTGGCAACAAAAATCCATCATATAGATTTAAAAAAAACAGGGTAAGAAATTGTGTAATAAGAGAAGAGTGTGGTTTGCAAGATGATGTTGTGACCAGGATTAAGAAAGGAATGCTTCGGTGGTTTGGTCATGTGGAAAGAATGAATGAGGAAAGAGTGACAAAGAAAATTTATGTTGCAGAAGTGAATGGCAGAGTCGGAAAGGGACGTCCTAGGCGAAAATTTATCGACCAAATTGGCGATTTATTGAAAACGGGCCAAATTAGGAGTACCCTTAACCGACGAGCATGTATGTGTAGGTGTATGGATGTGAAGGAGGCGAGAGAGGTGTGTCAGGATCGTGCCAAATGGAAGTCTGTAGTCTCTGCCTACACCTCTGGGTGACAGGCGTGAGTGTTTATGTATGTATGTATTAAAAAAAACTATCTAAGAACACGCGTGTGTTTGAGACGAATCACACGAAAGCATCTTTTTCTAAATAAGCGCCACATTATCGATATTACGTATAGTGCGCAGCACTATGCCAAGCCGCCATCTTTGTGCCAGACTTAGTTTAGGTATACATGTTTTTTCGTAGGTATGTCATGTCCTTTCCTTTTTCTCTAGTTAAAGGTTGCTATATACTAATAAATATATTACCGTACTACTAAGGATTTGAAAAAGTTAGGAAAGAATGTTAATTGCATTACAATTGCGAGTCTGCGGGGATATGTTGAAAAATCTATGTTTGCTTTCCATAAAATGGGGGTAACGCAGTGCTTTATTTCTTACATCTATGGACCACTCCCCCACCCGTGTGTGTAATATTTAGGTCGAAGCACGGTTATCTCTCTATCCATCGATTTCCTGAATACCACATCGGATTATCTCACCATCTAAAAGTAAAGTAAAGTGAAGTTACAGGTTACGGTTACAATATACGTTCCACTGCTTAAACTGCTTTGGTCCAAGTCTCCTCTCATTTCTGTGAGGAAAATATCCGCAATGCCTCATGCGTGGTGGCGAACTTCACATGTCTTCGATTTTTTTAAATATACAATATTCCTCTCTATCATTCTACACGTTGTTATAGATACGTTGTCAAACATGTTGCACTATGCTATATAATATGGTAAATTAGCACCATAGAGGCTAGAGAGAAGGAGAACGATCGCTGTAGAAAATAGTGTCCCAGAAATATGGACAAAATAATTGATGCACTGCGATATAGCTAATAAATTGTCTCAATAAAAGTCATTTTCAGTCTATTTTTCCGATCAGATGCTAAACCACTTGCACATCCATGAACAATACAATATTTCACTATTTTTTAATGTTTCTTATTGTCAAAAATTAAAAAATTACGGAGCACGAGTGTTTTCTCACCAATGCCGTGAAGAAATTTTGTATATTATTCAACTAAATTCATCTACTTGTACTCATAAACAGCTAACTTCATAGATATTACTTACCGACAGCAGTTCAGGGACAGGCGGGCTATGCTTTAGCTCGTAGCGTTCGTTCTCCTTCTCTGTAACCTACATGATTAGCACTTAAAATTGCCTTTAACAATTTCGTTGGAAAACGGATTGCTCACATACTATGAAATTTACAGCGAGTTCTTAGCCTCTGAACTACTTCATCTCTCCTGGAACTACCACGAAATAATATTTTTATATAATATACAAAGACCGTAGAAAAAGCAAGTGAAAAAAACTTTTTGTGTCGATATTTTAAACAGAAATTAATATATATTGTTTCTTTTATGATGTAGTGGGACGAAGGCAAATTTTATTTCTGAACGTTTTGACGAAGAAAAAAACAGCACATGAATGCCTTTGTATGTGTTTTTGCTGCCTTATGTTTTGTCTATTCGATTACACAATAAATATAACATTTTAAATTACCTAGAAATTGATACAAAATCGATACTCAACACTAAATATTGAATATTGATGTATCGCGATTAAAAATATCGATGAAAAATATCGATAATTTTGCCGAAGCATAAATTTTATTATACTTAGAAAATTACAAAGGGACGGTCAGCATTTCTGGCTGCAGCAGCCCCTGGCAGCAACTTTTCATTCAATGCTATTAAACAATATTTCGGGGGTTATATATTTTAAGGTACCTAGAATAAAATATTTTGAGTTGTTATATTTTTTAAATGTCGCTGAAAAAAGATCCACCAATGCCACAGCGGTGACACTCCCTGTACGTGAGAGCTTAAGCGCCGGTGCCCTTGAGTAGAAGCGTGTAACGCTAGGGTTGATATCGAACCGAAAAGAAGATACATAGTAGGTATGTGTTATATATTATGTAAACTTATGTATTTGGGTAGTGAAGGATACGTTCAATTTTAAATCAACTTTTATTAAATGAGGAATATTAAAACTTCCGACAAAACCAAATATGCACGACAGTTAATGGTAATCTTAAATAATTAACCAACACTTAGTATTTCAGTACGCAATAATCAGTATTACCTACTATTCTTTAAAAATAATTTACTCTTATATATTTTTGAATTTTTCGATTAATTTTTTAATTTTCAATATTATTTCTAACAATTGCAAAAATTCGTATCTCTTATATATCATCATCGTATATTTTTTTTAGAAAATCCAAAGGTATGCAGGTTTCCATTATTCCCTATTTTTTGAGGAGATAAGTCATTTATATTTCTAATTAAATAATCCATGAATACAACAATGAACAAATACAAAAACTCTTTATAGATATCTAAAATTTCTTGACTCTCTAGTGGTATTTTTAATAGTGTATATTTCAGTTAATGTAATATAATAAAATTATTGGCGATATATTAGTTTTATTATCATGGTATTTCCCCATAATTTTTGTTAAGATCATATTGACTTTCATTAAAATGAGTTCACATATTTTTAGGTATCATAAAACATTATTAAAAGTTAAACTAACAAAACAAGTGCCCTTGTTTTGTGCAGTGGAATTTATTTTAATTGTAATCACTTAAAATCACTTTCAGTAATACTTATACATATATTATAATATCATTTATTTAATAACAACATTAATATTTATCAAAGCATATAATCCTAACATACACGGCTATAAAAACTAATAACGTTACTTGGTAACATAAACTTAATACCTACATGAATATAATAGTAGTATGTACATTAAGATATCAGTAATATTCATATATTAATTAAAATATTATATCACTTGACGAATATAATCATATTAACTAATACTAACAAATATCGGTATTACTACTAGCCCTCGGCCAGGGCAGTCGGCGACTGCCCGTTCCACGCCCCGCGCGCCTCTCAAGGCCCCCACACACATACAGACACCAACACATAGCCGCAAGCGATTTTACATGCACACATGCTTAAGTCTCTTTTTGTCAATTTCTTTGCCAATGCGGCGGATTATTCCTTTCACAGATAGTAATTTATATTTTAGAGATATATATTCTTTAAAATTTTTAAGGGTGACTCAACCCGGCCATGGAACGTGAGTAGGTTGTCATTAGAAGTATTCATAATAACGCTTTATAGTATAATTAATTTTAATAATTAGCTAGCTTTTCTTGAAATCTACGCTTAATGATTATCGTTTAGTGGCAATTCTATCTAACTCTCGCCACATCTTAAAACCGTCGCACATTCGTTTTTTTATTTTGTTTTTAGCATTATACGTAAATTATTGCAACTCTGCCAGAATGTCAAGCAAGTTATCTGGCCTAAAGGTCTAGATACCAGGCTATAATCTCCAAATAAAAAACAAGTTGCTAAGTAATGTCAATTATGTAGTATCCTCTTAGTAGTCTGTGTCCAAATCAAATCAAAAACAATAGCTAATTAAAATATTTTGTGTGACCGTAACAAAAGCGGTTATTTTATGTGTATTATTTAATCAAAAGTGTCACCTAATATGCGGGTGAGTTAGTATTTTATATCATAAAATTATAATATAATACGACGAGTTTCAGAGGTTTATCTATACTGTGCTCTGTGCAAAACTAAGTTATTTTGTATATAGTTATTTTATATATATTATAGTTAAATACACGCTGATAAGTACTCTACAGCATTTTCAGTAGAATTGTTGAATATTGTTTGTCCAAGCCATTGCCCAAGGCTTCAGCAATTTCGTTAGTCATAGCAGCCCCCTGTCACTCTTGCTACTCTGCGTGAAATAATTACGAGGCACCCAGGGTAATATACGCAGTCGGGGCTAGCGCGTTGTAGGCTGTTTACGTGAATAGTTGTTTGTAAATACTTGTCGAAATTCTTCATGGTCGAGTCGTCGTAGGTGGCAACCGTACCTCCACCGGAGATTCTTAGCACCCCCTGCCCCGCAGTTACCATGGTCGCCACCGTAGCCAGGAATAGCGGGGCCGCTGGTGACTGGGGGCCGTCTATTTGTGTAATTCTTCATGGGGGGTATATTGCCATAGTTGCCATGCTTGGTGAGCGAGTTGGCAACCACAGTATTTTTTTTGTTGTACAGTTGCTGTTATCGGGAAGATGCTGCTGCCCGTCTCCTGTCTGTTTCCCTCTGTCGCCTTTTATGACACCCACGGGAAGATATGGGGTAGTGGATATTCTTAACCGCCACTTCACGGGAAGTACAGTACAGTAAAGTCCTTTGAGCGGTGCCAATTTGACTGTCGGTATATCGAAGTGCTGAAGTGTTTTTACAGTAGGGCTACTATGGCTATCCGAGTACAGAACCGACGATATTGTCCTTATGGCAGAATCGCTGGAGGACCTAAACACTATGCTTAATAACCTCAATGGTGTCTCCCATTGGATAGGTCTTAAGATGAACATGGACAAAACAAGGATCATGCTTAATGTCCTTGTCATGTAGTTGTTGGGAGCACTATGCTTGAAGCTGTTGCCGTGTATGTTTACCTGGGACAAATAGTCCGACTAAGTAAGTCCAACTTTGACTGAGAGGTCAATCGATGGATTCGACTCGGCTGGGCAGCGTTCGGGAAATTACAACACATCTTTTCGTCAGGTACACCTCAAACTCTGAAAACTAGATTGTACAACCTATGCGTGTTGCCAGTGATGACTTACAGATCTGAGACGTGGTCCTTCACTGCTGGCCATATGATGGCACTCAAGGTCGTTCAGCGAGCTATGGAGAAGGCTATGCTCAGAGTTTCTCTGTATGATAGACTCGGAAATGAGGATATCCGCAGTGTGACCGACATAGCCCAACGGATTAGTAAGCTGAACTGGCAATGCTGACCCATATGCTTAAGAACCGATAACTGGGAAAGTTCTCAAGGCATCTCATACCGGTAGGCATAGTGTAGGGCGACCCTCACTAGATGGAGTGACAACCTGGTAAGACATACAGGAAGTCGATGGATGCAGATGGCTCAGGACCGTGCTTTGAGGCATTAATTGGGGGAGGCCTATGTTCAGCAGTGGACTTTTGAAGGGCTGTAATGATGATGATGACTTGTCGAAATAGGTTTTGTTTCGTGTTTAGTATACTTAATTGTAGGATAAAATAGTTGAAAGTTCTAATCTAATTTAAAAATAATATGTATCATGAATATTACCTATTTGATCAATTGTAATGGCAAAAAGTTGTTCCTACTGTAACTCTTGTGTGGATAGACGCTAAATGACCAACAAAAGGATTCAGATATATCATTCATTAAGTTACAGATTTAGATACAGGATTTAAGTAGGAAGTTATGAAAGGTGAATTTATTTCTTTTTAGGTACTTATAGCAAAAAAAATTTATCTACAGAAGTAATACTATGTACTTTATTACAAAACTCAGTTGAAATTTACTTCACTATCCACGTATCTACTTGCATGCCTATACTTGTATTTTGTAATTAAAATATTTTAAATTATAATAACACAAAATATTGAATAAAACTAAATTTACGGATTTTATCGCGTTTATTTAACTACTTTTACTTATTTTTAATTCCCGACGTTTCGGGTGCTTTACAGCAACCATGGTCACGGGGGGGACTGAGATGTTTGACGTCCCAATGTCATAGTTAGTCCGGCTACCTTCAGTTTTTGAATATTAATTTTTGGTCCGATTTACGCAAAACGAGCTTATAGTATCGTGAAGTCTTGCAGTGGTATGCTTAGGTTTGGGTTTAATTTTGTTAATTATAGGATCCCAAGCAGGTGGCAGCACCCATCCATCTTCTCTATTGAAATTTGGATGTTTTTTAATTTCAATAGCCTCGCGTATCATCCTTGGTAAGAATCGGTGTTCTTTTGCGAGAATTTGTGGTTTATCAAAACGAATGTAATGGTGGGGACGATCTTGAACATGTTCGCAGACTGCAGACTTCCCTGAGCGTCGGTGCTTCACGTCAGCTATATGTTCTTTCACGCGGGTTTTTATGGATCTTTTCGTTTGACCTATGTAAGAGAGACCACATTCACAATCTAACTTGTACACTCCTGCATCTTGTAGAGGGATATTACACTTGACGGATGGTAAAAATTGACTAATCTTCTTCGGCGGCTTGTAGTATGTTTTAATAGAAGCTCGCTTCAAGATGTAGCCAACCTTGTCTGTGACTCCTCTGACATATGGTAGTACAGCAGGTACACGCTCGACTGTGGCTGGCTTCACTCGGTCACTGTGACGTAGGCGCGGGACCCGAAGCTTGTTGTCTTGCAATACTTGCTTGACATGCTGAAGTTCGGCGGCCAGATGTTTTCTGTCACAGATCCCTCGTGCTCTCTGAAACAAAGATCTACCCACGGTAGCTAACTGTGAAGGATGATGGTGAGATTCACCATTTAAATATCCGTTGGTATGGGTCTTTTTTTTATACACAGTGTGACCAATTGTGTTATTAGGATTTGGAATGACTAAAACATCTAAGAAAGCTAAAGAATTATTTGCCTCTAACTCCATTGTGAATTGTATTTTAGAGTTTATAGAGTTAAGGTGGTTTAAAAATGCAGTTACTTTGTCAGATGGTAAAATTGTGAAAGTGTCGTCTACGTAACGCTTATAGTATCTTGGATTTACAGGAGTAGTAAGAAGGGCTTTCTCCTCGAAGTCCTCCATGAATATGTCAGCGACTATGGGAGATACAGGTGAGCCCATCGCCACACCATCTACTTGCTTGTAGAACTCCTCCTTCCACAATAGATAGCTAGATGTGAGGCAGTGTTTGAGTAATACTGCATATTCAGCAGGCATGTTATTATATTCTAGCTTCCCAGTTACAATTGATATGCAGTCTTCAATAGGTAGGCATGTGAATAGTGACTGAACATCAAAACTGACCATAGTTTCATTGTCAGCGAGATGTAGGTCTTTTCAACGACATTTGATTTTAATAATTGCATCGAAACTTTAAACAAACGAGAAACAGCAAAATACAATGAATGCAAAAATAAACAAATAGAAAAATACCAAAAATTAACGATCAAATCAAATGCCAACCATCTAAGTCAACGTCAGAACGAAACACAACCGTTGACCACAGACGCAAACAATAAACAACGCACGGTCTATAATCTGTCAAAACATACACTGGACGAACCAACAATAAAGGTGTTAGCGAAGGGAATGAATTTCGCATTAACACCGCGAAAAATCCCGTACGAAGAAATTATCTGCAGCGTTGAGGATTGTCTGTTTAAAAATAATATTGGTAAGGAAGATTTGGAGGCTATACGTCAAGATATTTCGTCCTTGTTACGTCGTAGTTCAGTGCCGAAACCAAACCTTCCTAAAGACGAATTTACAGCGTTGATTAACTTACGGAACAGACCAGATCTAACGATTCTCCGCGCGGATAAAGGAAATGCTACGGTAATAATGGACACGTCAGAGTATAATTTTAAAATGCTACAGCTTTTATCGGACGAAAGTACATACAAAAAGGTCAAAACAGACCCCACAACTAACACGCTTAAAGCAACTAGCGATTTAATAAAGAAACACTCCGAAAAATTAAATCTCGACGTGAATTCGCTAATACCATCATGTACCAAACCACCGAGGTTGTATGGGTTACCAAAGATACACAAACCAAACGCTCCACTACGTCCTATAGTGAGCCAGATTGATTCACCAACTTATAAGCTGGCACAACACTTGGCAAAAGTACTGTCACCACTGAGAGGACATACCAGAGCACACACAAAGGATTCATACCATTTTGTTAGTGAGATAAAAGACCTACATCTCGCTGACAATGAAACTATGGTCAGTTTTGATGTTCAGTCACTATTCACATGCCTACCTATTGAAGACTGCATATCAATTGTAACTAGGAAGCTAGAATATAATAACATGCCTGCTGAATATGCAGTATTACTCAAACACTGCCTCACATCTGGCTATCTATTGTGGAAGGAGGAGTTCTACAAGCAAGTAGATGGTGTGGCGATGGGCTCACCTGTATCTCCCATAGTCGCTGACATATTCATGGAGGACTTCGAGGAGAAAGCCCTTCTTACTGCTCCTGTAAATCCAAGATTCTACAAGCGGTACGTAGACGACACTTTCACAATTTTACCATCTGACAAAGTAACTGCATTTTTAAACCACCTTAACTCTATAAACTCTAAAATACAATTCACAATGGAGTTAGAGGCAAATAATTCTTTAGCTTTCTTAGATGTTTTAGTCATTCGAAATCCTAATAACACAATTGGTCACACTGTGTATAGAAAAAAGACCCATACCAACCGATATTTAAATGGTGAATCTCACCATCATCCTTCACAGTTAGCTACCGTGGGTAAATCTTTGTTTCAGAGAGCACGAGGGATCTGTGACAGAAAACATCTGGCCGCCGAACTTCAGCATGTCAAGCAAGTATTGCAAGACAACAAGCTTCGGGTCCCGCGCCTACGTCACAGTGACCGAGTGAAGCCAGCCACAGTCGAGCGTGTACCTGCTGTACTACCATATGTCAGAGGAGTCACAGACAAGGTTGGCTACATCTTGAAGCGAGCTTCTATTAAAACATACTACAAGCCGCCGAAGAAGATTAGTCAATTTTTACCATCCGTCAAGTGTAATATCCCTCTACAAGACGCAGGAGTGTACAAGTTAGATTGTGAATGTGGTCTCTCTTACATAGGTCAAACGAAAAGATCCATAAAAACCCGCGTGAAAGAACATATAGCTGACGTGAAGCACCGACGCTCAGGGAAGTCTGCAGTCTGCGAACATGTTCAAGATCGTCCCCACCATTACATTCGTTTTGATAAACCACAAATTCTCGCAAAAGAACACCGATTCCTTACCAAGGATGATACGCGAGGCTATTGAAATTAAAAAACATCCAAATTTCAATAGAGAAGATGGATGGGTGCTGCCACCTGCTTGGGATCCTATAATTAACAAAATTAAACCCAAACCTAAGCATACCACTGCAAGACTTCATGATACTATAAGCTCGTTTTGCGTAAATCGGACCAAAAATTAATATTCAAAAACTGAAGGTAGCCGGACTAACTATGACATTGGGACGTCAAACATCTCAGTCCCCCCCGTGACCATGGTTGCTGTAAAGCACCCGAAACGTCGGGAATTAAAAATAAGTAAAAGTAATTAAATAAACGCGATAAAATCCGTAAATTTAGTTTTATTCAATGTGTAGTGTTCGCGTAAATTTAAGAAAACACAAAATACTGAAATTAAAGCTTTTTTTACTAACAAGATTTTTAACTATGTAGAATAGGATCACATTTCTGTTAGGAATTGTATTTAAGGTTTATTTGTTGTTTCTTCTGAGCCAAACAGCGCGATTCCCAATGAATGGCCTAGCAAGTTGCAAGCATTTGGCATCGCAGAACTCACATAAGTTTTTTTTTAATAGAAGAGGGGGCATACGAGCATGTGGCTCACCTGATGTTAAGTGACTACCGCCGCCCATGATCAACCACAACACCAGGGGAATTGCAGGTGCGTTGCCGGCCCTTTTGAAAGGAGTAAGCTGTTTTCTTGAAGGTCTCCAGGTCGTATTGGTCCGGAAAAATCGCCGGTGGTAAACTATTCCACAGAGAGGTCGTACGCGGAAGAAAACTCCTTTTGAAACGTACAGTGGTGGACCGCCAAGCATCCAGATGGTGTGGATGGTATCGGGACGTTTGCCGCGTAGTGCGTTCACGAAATTTGGTGGCTGGGATTAATCCGAACAATACCTCAGAGCACTCCCCATGGTATATGTGAAAGAAAATGCAAAGAGATGCAACATCTCTTCGCAACGCCAGTGAATCGAGCCGATCGGAAAGCACTCGGTCGTCGACGGTTCGAGCCGCTCTGCGCTGGATGCGGTCAAGTGGAAGGAGCTGGTACTGGGGAACCTCAGCCCAGAGATGGGAACAGTATTCCATGTGCGGCCGAACCTGCGCCTTGTAAAGTTGCAGGCGGTGTGCCGGCATGAAATACTGTCCCGCTCTGTTGAGAACGCCAAGCTTTTTAGAGGCCAATTTGGCCTTCTCTTCCAAGTAACCACGAAATTGCACGTCACTCGATATGTCGATGCCGAGGATTCCAATACTGGCTGACGCAACAAGGGGAGTGCCTTGAAACTGAGGAGATACGACAAAGGGGTTCTTTTTAGCGGTTAACGCCCAAACTTGTGTCTTCTGGGGGTTAAACTGGACTAGATTTAGTCGCCCCCAATCCGAGACTCTGTTCAGCAAAGACTCGACTTCAGACACAAGTTTGTCCCGGTACTCGGAGACGTTTTCCCGAGAAATATTGGCACGGCCGGTGTAAAGAGCATCACCAGTGCTGTCATATGCATAGCAATGAATGTTACGGGTTTGCAACATATCGTTGATATGCAGAAGAAACGGATTTGGCGATAGCACGCAGCCTTGTGGAACACTAGCATTAATAGGCTTGTAATCGGAGCTTGCACCGTCTACAACGACCTTAATGCTCCGATTGCAAGAAAGCTGGTGATCCAGTCGCGCAATTTCTCGGGAAGCCCATAGGAACGGAGCTTCGAAAGAAGCGCTTTGTGCCAAACCCGATCGAAGGCCTTCGCAATGTCCTCCCCCTTGGACTCTACTGCCTCCTAGGTAGATCAGAAGATCACCAGCTGACCGACCACGGCGAAACCCGTATTGGCGATCACTAATCAGCTGGTGATCCTCAAGGTACCTCATGAGCTGGCAGTTAACAATAGACTCCATTGTTTTCGAGAACAAGGAGGTGATGGCGATAGGCCGGTAGTTGGACGGGTCTGAGCGGTCGCCCTTTTTAGGGATCGGGTGGACGAAAGCCGTCTTCCATGATTTTGGGACTACGCCTGGGGAATAGGAGCACCGGAAAAGACGCGTTTAAACCGGTGCCAACTCTGGAGCACACGTCCTCAGCACAATTGGGGGGATTCTGTTAGGCCCACTCGACTTATGGATGTCCAGGGAGAGGAGTGCTTTGCGAACCGAGCACTGTGTGAACTGCACTTCCGGCATGGAGCACTCACACCGCGGGATGGTCGGCGGCGTACTCTCCCCGTCATCGAGGGTCGAGTTGGACTCAAAGAAAGAGCCTAGCAGATCGGCTTTCTCCTTTGCGGCATGGGCCAGTGAGTCGTCCTCCCTGTGCTGAGATGGAAGAGATGGCTGACACAAATTCCCCTGGACAGCCTTGGCGAGAGACCAGAATGCACGGGTTCCAGAAAGAAGGCGAACTAGTTTCTCGCCAATTCTGCCTATGTGCTCTGACTTTGCTTTGGCAATGACTCTTTTGAAGGATCTAGAGGCGGAATTATACTTCTTTTTTAGAGCGCTGGTGTTTTGGGTTAAAGTGAAGTCCCCTGATATTGCAGAAATTCACGGAGAGCGTGGCAGGGGTCGCCTTGGTCTTGTTGCTCCGTTTGCCCCGAGCAGTTGTAGTCTTGAGCGGAATTTTGCCCCTCCCCCAGAATACGTGGGGCAGCCTGAGCACCCACGTTCAGGAGTGGAGAAACGTGGTCATGGATGCTCAGCGAGGGATTCTCCAGGGGTGCTGGTACCCTCCTGGGGTAGTCTATCATCATTTAATTCCGCTACCATGTTGATGGGGAGGGGGGATTTGGGCCTCCCGCCACCTGTACCCACCAGACGAAACGCGGAAACAGAGCTTCCACTACACGCCGGTATTCTGTGAGGTCGTGGTACCAACCCGGTTTGAGCCGGCCCATACGTGTAACATCAAAGCTGCCGCGTGGCTCTACCACTGTTAAAATTACTTCTTTTAAGAGGACTACAAGAGCCAAGTGACCTCGAATGATGCACTCACACATTTACACAATCAACGTGAACACCATCTAACGGCAGTAAGGTTGAACTAACGGATTAGCGGTTACGCCCAAGTGTTTAATCACAGAATACTTTTACTTCTAGTAGATAGAGCTCAAGTAATATATAGTTATAATAAACAAATAGATGGGTCAGTGAAATTATTTTTAATTTTCACGTTTGTATTTGTTTCTTCTGAGCCAAGCATCGCGACTCCCGACGAATGGCCTTGCAAGTTGCATGCGTTGTGCATCGCAGAGCTCACATAGGTGCAAAAATACGGTCAGTCGATCATAATCAGAATAGGTACTTACCTAAGTAACTTAATTACCTTTTCGCAATGTATTGATTAAACTACTTTTACAGATTTGATTGCGTTTAATTTTAAATGTTTTTAATTACCGACGTTTCGGGTCACGGGGGACTGAGGTGACTGATGCCCGATGTCAATTTTAACCCGAAGGACCTTCAGCTTTTTAATTATTGTTTATGGTCTGATGCAGAATGAACTTACGCGATCTTGAAGTCTTGCAGTGGTATGCTTGGGTTTAGTTTTAATTTTATTAATTATAGGATCCCAAGCAGGTAGTAGTACCCAGCCTCCTTCTCTATTTAATATGGGTGTTTTTTTTTAATTCAACAGTCTCACGTATCATACTTGGTAGGAATCGATGTTATTTCGGGAGGATTTGTGGTCTATCAAATCTGATGTAATGATTGGGGCCACCTAGGATATGCTCACAAACTGCAGACTTCCCAGAATGTTGATGCTTCACGTCAGCTATATGTTCTTTTACGCGGGTTTTAATAGATCTCTTTGTTTGCCCTATGTATGAGAGACCACACAGCTGTCAGACTTATTGTACTAGGCATGCCAACCAAAAAATCGGTACATACAATATTCTATTCTTAAGAATATACCGATTCTTTAGAGTAGGTAATCATTTACAGTTTTGTTTCGATTAGTACCAGAATAAATTAGAAACGGATAATTTAAAACACAAAATTTATGGGTTTCTTCGTATTTATTGTTTCTGCTTATTTCAAAAGGTAAAAATATAAAATTTTTAGATTTAAATTGTATAAAATAAATATTCAATCACTATCACTACAACTGCTTGAGCTGTCGTTGTTAAGATTAATTACTATTTGATTGATTCATATAACTTAGGCAATTTTAAAAATAAAAATTTTAATAGTCAAACAAAAAAAAAATTAAAGATTCGATTATTAGAATATTTATACCGATTATTGGAATATTTTTGACGATTATTCGCATAACAATGAATTTAATCATCAATACACTACGCTAAGGTACATAGCGATATATCGTTGAAACAACGTCAGGCAAAAAAGTTGACTGTAGATTATTTTTTAATATTTTGAATGTTTCAAACTTAAATAAATGATATAAAACTATACATGTTGTAATGAAATATATAATACTTTATAATTATTGGAATTTATGTAAAAGGTTAATTTGAAATCCTTTAAGTACGCTTGTACAAAGTTATTGCGGAATGATTAATGAGAAACGTCAAAAGGTATTTCTTAGATTTGATTGACTATAATGATAATGTAGTCTATTAAACGTCGGCAAGCAGTCAATATCAAAGGAGTGCAATATCTGTACGTAGTACTATTATTTATTCTTTGGCCATAGTCACATGCGCATCTATTGGATGCATTGATAGAAATTCACAAACTAATAACAACACGTCTTTATGTTAGACTAATTATGTTAAAATGTTTTGTTATTGTTATTTTTCATAAAACTGTTTTTTTTTAGCATTGGTCTGCATCCGTATTTAATAGGATACGAAGCAATTTAATAACATATTTTAGACAGTTTAGCAATTCAAATATGAGTACAAACAAAATAGCCGTGTGCCAGATGACTTCTGTTGCAGACAAAGCTTCCAATTTGCAAGTTGTTACTAAACTTATTAGTGATGCAAGCAAAGAGGAAGTTCAAGTAAGTTTATCAATTTATTCTATTTTTATACAAGTAATTGCAGCAAGGCAAGGACAAACAAGCAGCTAAGTAGTTATCTTGCTGGTGGTAAGTGATTACTGGATAGTATAAATATATAGCCTTTTTCCTTGATAAAGCAAAATGTGGTTGCATTATTATTCCTGACATTATAATAAAGATGGATTACCACATTGTTTGTTCTCATCAGCCAACATATATTTATTGGTCAAACTAACTTATTTTTTGAATTCTACGGTTGAATTCGAAAGTAAGTCGCTTGAATTTGAGGATCTGTCACTATGGGGGGGGGGGGTTCAAGGGGGCTTATCTGAAGCACCCCCATGCGATTGTTGCTGCGAGACCGGCATCACAGTATTTTTAATTATTTTTTTTAAATTTTGGTAAATCACTAACTAATGGCGTCTAAATTGGTCTAATTGGACTAATGGTAACTAAATTCTAACGTTTTTGACGTGAAAATCATCTCAAAATGCGTAAGATGAATCGCTAGCCCAGTCATTTTGTTGACACTGACAGATATACTTTACGTCATTCCGTTGCTTCCGAGTTTACGTGAATGTGCTCACTAATGCCTCTGCTTTGTGTTTTTCGACGACTTCGCTACCCCTTTGGATCCTTTTACATATGGTGGCAGCTACAAATTATGTTTATGATTTCAAGTAATTATAAAAGTTAATTTTTGGTATTGTATCTAAGAGAGCGAAGCGAGCTCGGGACTTAAGGCACCCCGACTCTGACAGCTTTTTTATTTTTTTTATAAGTTGACCGGGCTTCCCTCAACTGCGCCATGTTGAGTGACGTGGCGCTTCCCTCTCCTATGGCTGCATGTATGGCTGCCACGGGCTTCATAAGAACTACACCGACACCTACATATACAACAAGAAGCAACTTTAGCTGCCATTAGACTCAAGATCTTTTAAGTAAGAGTAGAGTCTGCCGTACAGATATAATTGATAGAATTTACTCAAAAATTCCTATCTTACAAGCCAAGTACGATAAAATACCAAAACAATTTGTATTCGATGAGAAGTATAAGGATACAATTAAATGAAACTGACCAGCCGAAGGGATTAAACCCAAAAGAGCTAAGAGTTTTCTCAGATGGTTCTAAAACAAATTAAGGTGTTGGATCTGGAACTTTCTCTGAAGACTTTAATATCCACATATGTACACCGCTGGGTACCCATAACACAGTCTTTACAGGCGGAATGTATGGGTATCGTCTAAGCGGCCATAGCAATAGATGCTAGGAAAGTAAAAAGACTTCTCCATCAGAATACTGACCGACAGTATGGCGGTTATACAAGCTCTGAGTTGTAATGTGGTGATCTTGGGACTAATATATGAATGCCATCAACGATTAAATGACGTATGTAAGCACAACAATGTGACGGCAATGGATTAAGGGCCACAGTGGATCTAGAGGCAACGATGTAGTAGATGAACTGGCCAGAAGGGGATCGGCTCTGGCCACTACAGGGCCGGAACCAATAATACCAATCCCCTTTGGTTACGTTCGTTCACTGGTACGTAGAAACTTCAATAATTTACACGCTCAGCTTCGGAAAAATTTAGTAGACTGTCAGACGAGCTAGGGAGGTCCTGCCTGAAATAAACAGTCGTCTAACCAAGGTTTTAATGAGACTGAACAAGCCACAGATCAGAATAGTAACAAGTGCTATCACAGTACATGGATCCTTTAACAAAAATTTAATTACCATAGGTGTTACAGAAAGCCCTCTGTGTAGGGCATGCATGGGGGAGGAAGAAACGGCGGCTCACGTGTTGCTGACATGTCCGGAGGTCGCTGCATAGTGGGCTAAACATCTCGGCACGCCGGGATCGCTCCCCGAAATTGCTTGCAACATCAAAGGACTGTTGAACTTCTTCGGGGAGATTTCATGGCTCAAATAATTACATTATTCCTGATTAAAACTACTTTTACGGATTTTATCGCGTTTATTTTTACTTTTTATTTACTTTTATTTTTAATTCCCGACGTTTCGGGCGCTTTCCAGCACCCATGGTCACGGGGGACTGAGATGACTACGTCCCGATGTCATTGTTAAACCCGGAGTACCTTCAGCTTTTTTAATTATTGTTTATGGTTCGATCTATGCAAAATAAACTGACTATGTCCTGAGGTCTTGCAGTGGTATGCGTTGGTTTAGTTTTAATTTTATTGATTATAGGATCGCAAGCAGTGGTAGTACCCAGCCTCCTTCCCTATTGAAATTAGGATGTTTTTTAATTTCAATAGCCTCACGTATCATCGTTGGTAGGAATCCATGATACGTGAGGCTATTGAAATTATATATATATATATATAATTAATCATGTATAGTGTTCGCGTAAATATAAGAAATCATTACATTATTCCTGCCCACACGCAAAACACGCACCTAGACGTGGAGTTACGGAAAACAGTCCGTCGTAACGTCGTCGTAAACTAAACTAAACTTCTCTCCCCTATCTCGCTCCCCCCATAAATCAGTTATATGTTGTCAAAAACACTATGAAAACAGAACCCCAAAACGAGATTTTTAAAAATGTGGGGGTCGTCGACTCCACAAGTTCCCCTCCTTCCTGCCCATCAAACCCCCCTCCCTCCTGCCCACCAAACCCCCCTCCCTCCTGCCCACCAAACCCCCCTCCCTCCTGCCCACCAAACCCCTCTCCCAATTCAGGCGACTTACTTTCAAACCTTATCCAGTTCTACCACAAAGCGAGGTTAACGTCTACACTATAACGATATAAACTACACTATAATGGTGCAACACACTTCAATGATTACATCCCATTTAAGGTCTATTTCAACACATCTGTGTGGTGTCTTGGATATTTAAGTTTCTTTTATCCGATCAAGTGTTACGTAATCCAATGAGGTTGACAGCTAATGCATGCTGTCCCGTCAGCCGACCCCATGTGCCCATTTCGCAAGTAACCACAACTCGCTATTAATTTAAAAAGTAAATGCTGTTTTTTTCGGATTCTAATCTTTGTAAATGTAAACAATATACATTAAAGACAAGGCTGTAATCTGGTCTCAAAAGCAAACTTCACTGTATACAAATTTCGGTTGTTTTTACCTATTTTTTTGCCGCGTAAAAAAGTTGGCAGTGTGAAAAAATTAAATGAGATGTGTGATTTTTTAATCATTGTTGATAAATATTCTATTGATCTGCAAATAAAACAATTTTTTGCTCTATATGTAAGAAACCGGTAGAATATTTTGAAATAAGATTGATAATATGTATACAAGTAGAATTGTTCATTTCACTTACAACTTTATTGTACATTTTACATACATTTATAATTATTCATTTACAATAAATAGCTTAATTCATAAGGATTCAATAGGTATAAGTTTTATATATAACTGTCTTGCAAAATTAAAAAGATATCATTGTTTACATTAGTGCATGCAAGTACAGGGAGACCTGTCATACAGCCCGTGTACTTGACGCTTCACTTGGCACATAAAAATGTAAAATGGTCAGGTACATGACGTATTATACTGGTGTGTATGAACGTGATTGGTAATAAACCCTAAAATATGATTTAAATCCTGACCTATGGATTCTTCATTTATAGTTTTCTATTCCTATCTTAATACCAATGATAATAATTGGCCTTAAAATCCTGCTACACAAACTTTCTTGGAATTTCAGTTTCAATTGATGTATAAGTACGGTACAAAAGTTTAGTGATGACAGTTATTACGCATAAGCCGAAAATAATGTACCATGGGGTAGTAAGCAGGTCGCGGGGCGGGCGTGCGTATCGTTCGCACGCGCTGATTGGCTACTGCTACTTGCGTACGGCTACGGCTATTGGCTGCTACGAAATGCGGAGCTATCCCCTCCACGTTTCGTTCAGCGCCAGACTTTCATGCCGCGACTTGTTGAATAATGCTCTGATGCATGCCTTAGCATTTTTAAATTTGAAACAAATAAACCTTCATGCTTGCAGCATGCTCGTAGGACTAAAGTATCAATCATAATTCTATAACTTTTTTTAAATTACAGATGTTATTCTTTTTTGAAGCTCAAGATTATATGTGTGACAACAAAAAGATACTTTTAGTTCTGTTGAACCTTTACTCATTGATGAGTCCGACATTACAGAGAACTAGGCTCAACTCATTTTTCTTTATTTCAGATGATATTCTTTCCGGAAGCTTGTGATTATATGTGTGACAACAAAAAGGATACTTTAAGTTCTGCTGAGCCTTTACTCACTGGTGATACAGTCCGGCATTACAGGGAACTGGCAGCTAAAAACAATGTGTGGCTATCTATGGGTGGTGTGCATGAAAAGGTAATTAATTATGTGTAAACTTAAGTGCATTTGTCTACATAAAGTAAAAAGTAAAAAAAGTAAAGTTACAGCCTATATACGTCCCACTGCTGGGCACAGGCCCCACCTCATTTCTTAGAGAGTTTTAGGACATGGAAGTGTACGCCGCGCTGCCCCAATGCGTGTTGGCGAACCTCACATGTCTTAGAAATATTTTTTTCTTATTCCTCAGACATGCAGGTTTCCTCACGATGTTTTCCTTCACCGCCGAGCACGTTGTAAATCAGCACTTAAAATTGCAATTAACAATTTCATTGGTGCCGGCGGGGATCGAACCCGGGTTACTCGCGTACTGTGATATTTACAGCGAGCGTTAACTATCTGAGCTACCACGGCTCCTTCTTCTTTCTCTACATAAGTATAAAAAATTCGTATGGTTTGAATATGTTGTTCCTCAGGCATGAAGGTTCACTCAAGATGTATTCCTTTATTGCTAAACTAGCGATCCGCCCCGGCTTCGCACGGGTGATTTCTGGATCTTGACAACAGCGCCACCTACCGGGTCTAAATGTGAATATAATCCATCTAGGGACCCATTCAAATACACACAAAAATTTCATCAAAATCAGTTGAATGGTTTCAAAGTTTATAACAGATATTGGTAGAAACATTTCTTGTTCTTTTTTATATATAAATAGATATGTGGTAAATCGGAACTTAAAATTGAAATTAACAATTTTTTTAGTGCTAGTGGCACTTGAAACTCGCATACTTACTGTAAAGTTTAAGGCAAGTACTTTGGCCCTGTGATAATACATATTGAGTGCCAGTATAAAATAGCGGTTTAATGCTGCTGTGTTTCGTATGGTGAGTGTGGAAAACCAGAGCCCCGTGTTAGTGGAAACGAGGCGTTCCATCTCAGTCCTCAGGGGTGACAGCGCATCTGCATTCCATTTCTTAACTGTGGATAAATGTCTATGTGCCAAAGCATCCGCCTACCATTAGATGGACTGTGTGCTCGTTTGTCACCCTTTTATATCAAAAAGTGCTGCTTTAATGCTAATACTGCTACTTTTAATGCTTAAAGCATTGTAAGGGAATTTATCAACAGAGGGTCATGAGCTTACTTTTAACATAACAAATAACCTTTAAGGGAACAGACAACTTGTTACTTAACCAGCCATTGATCTTCCGCCTGATCTCTCTGATCTAGTTGGATTGACATTCTATCGGACCATAAGATGAGGAAATATATAGTGCACCTATGCTTGCGTTCACACTCACGTACTAAATATATATATATATATATATATATATATATATATATATATATATATATATATATATATATATATATATATATATATATAGTGATAGACTACTACTTTTTACTTAATAATGCTGCGGTACTATAGTGCAGTATAGTACCGCAGTATAGTATATAGCTAATCGGAATGATTTAGTTGAGAACGCAAGTGCTAATTTTACTATAACTTAAATTTTTCTTAATAATGTCTCGTTTTAAATTTAAGGATGAAAATAATCCCTTAAAAATATTTAATACCCACATAATTATAGACAACAAGGGTGAGATAGTGCAAACATACAGGAAGTTGCACTTATTTGATGTAGAGATACCTGAGAAGAATGTCCGTTTAAAGGAAAGCGATTTTTCAAACTCTGGCAGCCATGTTGTTACTCCTGTTGATACACCCTTAGGAAGAATTGGTAGGTATGAAATTTTATTGCATATTTATTTTTGTTTTTTATTGCACCCATTTCTTTATTTAAATCAAAGTTATAAATACTCGTAAGATCTTTGATTAAGTGAATCAAAGTGTTGTAGCGGCGCTGTCGTCGCGCCACAATCGAAATACACCGAAGTCTAAATCACGCTATCAACATTCCGAATCAGAAACAGTATATATAGAACTTCTCCGAACTATCACTCGGAGTGTGAGCCGCTCCCCGGGCAGAACACCTTGCCCGGCGGGAGATCTCCCCTTTTCCTACTTCGGCCACAGTGGTGACCCCGACGTGATCTGAACACGCAACCAAACAACCTTCGGAAACTTCAAGCTTCATCATCGTCATAATACCCCACCCATTCGCGCCCGAGCAGATATAAACTGCAGTCTTCATATCCTGCAAGCCATCTAGCTTCACAAGGTTCATCGCAGCACTGGAATAATAATGCTTCCTGTTCCTTCAAGCTACTCTCTGCGCCATACAGTGTTCGGCACGGCTCTGAGCCTTACTGCTCGCCTCTGCTTCACGGCACTCTCGCAGATCACTTGCCTTCTTCTCGACTCACCGCAGACTACAAGGCAATCTCCTGGCACTTGCACATTCGTCGGCAACGAGGCTGCACTATCGACCTCCGGTCTGAGCAGGGGGTGATGTAGCGGCGCTGTCGTCGCGCCACAATCGAAATACACCGAAGTCTAAATCACGCTATCAACATTCCGAATCAGAAACAGTATATATAGAACATCTCCGAACTATCACATGGAGTGTTGGCCGCTCCCCGGGCAGAACACCTTGCCCGGCGGGAGATCTCCCCTTTTCCTACCACGGCCACAGTGTTATGAATTCAAAATTAAGGTATAAATGATTTATTACGTGGTAGAGCCATGCTGCAGTTATATTAGTAGTATAGCTGTAGCACGAATGGGTCGGCTCGACCGGGGAAGGACCACGCTCTCACAGAATACCAGCGTGAAATAATAGCTTAATGCTGCTGTATTTCGTATGGTGAGTGTAGAGAACCGGAGACCCTTTTTACTGGAAACGAGGCATTCCATCTTAGTCCTCACTGGTGACAACGCATCTGCATTTTGATTTGTAATCGAGGATAGATGTAGATGTCTATGGGCCACAGCAACCACTTACCATCAGGTGGACTGTGTGCTCGTTTGTCACCCTAGCCTATAAAAAAAAAAAAATGAATACCTTCGCTATTGTAATATTGGTAGATCAAGATGTGAATTAAAACAAATATTGTTGAGAATATATAGAATTATTATTGTGAAAACACTATTTACAACTTTTTTTTTAATTATTTATCTATATTTATATCGATAACCTATAGCCACTACAAAATAAATTCCGATTTTTTGATTTGTGTGTTCCAACTTCTATAAAAGATCATGAATATTTTTTTAGTCACTTCCGTTCGTTTAACACCATGAGAGTGTAAACAAGTTTCTTCTAAAATTTGCTCTATATTTCTCTCCTTTTAGGCTTGGCGATCTGCTATGATATGCGTTTCCCAGAATTAAGTACAGCTCTGGCTACAATGCGGGCGGATATTTTGACTTATCCATCTGCATTCACGTATACTACCGGCGTCGCACATTGGCATCTGTTGCTCAGGTATGTTACACTCATAAGTATTCCAAGTTGCATGTTAGTAAAATGTGTCACATTTTGTTCGGAATCTCAAAGAAGGATACTAATTGCGAAACTAATTCATGCCTTCGAATTCACCTTCCGACTACTGTCGTGAATTATTTCTAACACAAACATTTTAAGTTTTCATCCTTAATTTGGCACGCTTGAATCGGCGCGCAATAGATACTAGCTTTCTCTTATGCTGTCACCACCCCAGAAACACATTATGTTACTTAAATTTAGTATATCGACAAAATAAAAGCGTCAAATCGATTTTAATACTATTCCTCAGGGCTCGAGCTATAGAGAATCAGTGCTACGTAATAGCAGCGGCACAGACTGGTCAACACAATCCAAAACGCCGTTCTTACGGTCATGCTCTTTGCGTGGATCCGTGGGGCGATGTGATAGCTGACTGCGGCGAATCATCGCCCTGCTATAAAGTTGCTGAGATCTGTTCGGAAAGGTTGGCTGGTGTTAGGCAGAATATGCCAGTGTTTGAACACAGAAGGTAAGTTTTATTAAAATAGGTTTTAGTATATGTGGTAGACCACCGTGACCGAAAACACTGCAGCTGTGGGTTGTGGCAAGAATTTGTCGGCTCGACCTGCGTGAAAGATGAGCGTAGAGAACGAAATATCCTTTATACTGGCATTCCATCTTATTCCTCAGGGGTGGTTTTGATTCTTAATCCAGAATAGTTGTAGATGATTATTGGCCACGGCATCTGCTTACCATCAGGTGGATTGTGTGACTCGTTTGTCAGACTTATTATCTAAAGAAGAGTTATAGAGTTGTTCTGGCTAATATTAATAACAGCAACAATAAGTATTGTTACGAGCTTAGGGTTTGTGACAATAAAAACTGCCGATTGAATTACCAAAATTGACACTAGTAACTTATAATCTTAAAACGTTACTGTTATCTAAAACTTATTAGTTAAGTAAGCTACGTCTGAATTCCGCTTCTTTCTCTATTGCTCAATCATATAATAATACCATAGTTTAAAGACCTTACAGTTGGGAAACGAATGTACCCGTGCGAGTATCGGTGGGGGCACTGCAGAGTAGGAGGCAGGCCACCCTTGTGGTTGGCGCAAGTGTGTTTTACGGTATTTATTTAACTAATTTTAACCGTAGTTTTCATAAAATATGATATCTATAATGGTAAATTACTGTTATGGTTATATGAATTGGTTAGTAAAATTGAATTCAAATGACGGCCATGTTTAAGTATCCATTTTCTTTTTGATAACATATTTTATCCGAATGCGAATACACTACAACAATCGAAAACTGAAAACATCTATAAAAAGAACGTGTAACGAAAATATTTGGCAGTGCGACACTTGTACATGTGCTTTTTCTTGTAGTAATAAAAAATTGTCTTGTTCGATAAATGTTTTTAACTTATATATCTTACAAGTGTGTACATAATGTTAATAAATTATTATGAGTATGTATTATAATATCCAAAATTATTTAATTTTCATTTTCGTGACAACCCTAGCATACAAGTTTACCGCGTCAATGCCTACGCGGGCGGCGGCATCGCCTAACATCAAATTCGTGTCACAACTGTAAGGTCTAAACTGTAATAATACTCTTATTTATTGCACATCCGCCATTGCCTTCAACTGCTGCTACCCGTCGCTGAGCTGGGTATTAATATCTGGCGTTTTAACACTAGAGCCAAGGTTTGACTGTGCAGGCTATTAGGACTGCTGCTCTCTTTATTTATATATTTATTACGGTTTCCCACTTAGTTGATACGTTGAGGACATTGGTCAAGTGATCGTAAAAGCGGATTCTGATCCTGTGGGTTCCAGGGATTGAATTTCGCGTCGGGTCAAAATTCAGTTATTGGGTTTATCTACTGATGAACTCAAATGAAGTAAAAAAGGTAGATACAGCGCGGCCTTTGTTATTAATGAAGTCAAAAAACTCTGCTTCTTTATGTAAGCACATGCGTTCACACACACATATGCATCAAACTACGCTCATTTTCGCTCAGTACTTCCCGGGGCGTCGTGCAGTAAATTTGCCTACAAAATGCCGTCCCGTGTAGTTAAATGGTGCAAAAACAATACTGAAGTGAACAAAACGTCTGAAGCAATATCGTTTCACTCCTAAACTCTCATTTAACTGAATTTTATTTTGTTATTCCAACACAGTTTTGAAGGTTATTCGAAGCACGAATGTCAATATTTCGAGTTTACGTAACGGTATAATGTTGCCAGTATTTTTTATTTTTATTGGTCCAAGATTTGCGTAATTAATTTTTAGGTTAAGTTATAAAAATATATGTAGTCAGCTTATTTTTTTAATTAGTTGTTATTATGTTACATCAAATTGAATTCAAGGTAAATATTTAATATTTAAGTCGCTGATGTTTCTGTTTCAATTGTTGAGTACTTACAATCTATTTTACTATCACTAACTATTTATGATCTTAGGCTACCAACGAATATTTTAATATGACATGAGTGTAGGAAGCTGCTATAAGACTGAGCTGAAATAAAGCAAAATGGCATCCATGCTCTTGACTTGACAGTGGTAGAGCAACACAGCGGCTATTGCTGTCACACGGATTGGCCGGCTCGAACCGGGGTGGCACCACGACCTCACAGAATACCAGCGTAAAGTAGAGGTTTACCATTGCGTTTCGTTTGGTAAGTGTAGGTGGCCGGAGGCCCAATTCCACCTCCGCCTTAACATCGTAGCGGAATCAAATAAAAACTACCCTAGAAGGGTATCCGCACCCCTGGTGATGGATAATTCACGACGCTCGCTAAGCATGCACGACCAAGCTACTTAACTCTTCCTGAGCGTGGCTGCTTAGGCTGCCCCGCGTAGTCTGGGGGAGGACGGGGGGGAAATTCCACTCACGACTAAAGCTGCTTGAGGCAAGCGGAGCAATAAGACCAAGGTGACCCCTGTCACACTGTGAATTTTTGCAACATAAGGAGACTTCATTCCAATCTTAACGTTGTCCCCTACCATCTGGAGAAGGCGAAGTCGGCCTTGCTCTTTTTAACCGAGGCTCAGGTGTCCTCTCCGTCTGATACTTCATATCTCTCTTACCCGGGCTACAAATTAGAACACTCCTTTGTACCCCGGGCTGGAGTTTGTTCTATTTTGTATTTACTGAAATATACTTTTTTCATCTAGAAAAGTATTTTTTTTTATTCCATGAAAATTTATTTTTCGTTCCAACTAGTTTTTTACGATTTTTTTAGCGTTAAATTTTTTTCATAATATTCGTGTTTTACATTACATATTATGTTGTATATTTTATCGATGATTACCGGCTCTATGGACAATCTATCAAGAAGACTTTAAAATGATACAGACGCCTCCTACGTTCATCATCCTTTTTTTGAATTGTTAAATTGTTGAAATTTATTAAAACAGACAGATATACTTTCCCATTCGCATCGCATATTACTCTTATATTTTTAGTATTTTATCTCGATTTTCAGGGAATTTTAAAAAGAAGTGGCAACATTTCTCTGACTCACACAAAGTTATAAAATTGTTTACAGTTTATTATTCTAGGTGCGATATCTACCTATTTTTACTTCATCTGAGTTGATGAATGAGAAAATCTCAGTAGCAACTCGGATTCAGGAAGCTAGCTGCCGGTGTTTCATCTTCGCGCCTCGCACAGCATGAATGTAAGAATGAGATCTCATTGAACAAGCCTGATCTCATTCTGATCGTATCGTATAAGGAATAGGCAGTGCGCCTCATGCACTATAATTTTGTCACATGGCAGATTTAAAGGATATTATTATTATTGATAAACTACATTTAAATAACATATTATTTCTATTGTTATAACTTACACTGATATGTAAATCAGTTTAGGATGACACAGTAAAATATTTTAAAGTAAATCGTAACTAATATTTTCTTTTATTGTGTCCTGTTTTAATAAAACATGTGTTTTAGGAATGACGTATACTCACTGTACACTTTGAACCTTCGAAAGAAACTACTACCAGAGCATACTATTAAAGCTACCCCGGCTTCTGAGTTGAACGAGACTCGAGTCCATGAATTGGAGGATGAGCCGACATACGTTTTCGGTCAAGTTAGGGTTCCAGAATCGTGCGTTTTCTACAAGTCTGATCTTACGTACGCTTTTGTTAACCTAAGGTAAGTACTCAAAAATGTATTGAGTCCGCCCACTGCTATTAAGAGCATATCCGTTACCGTTACCGTTAAATCCTCCTAAAGTCTACAGCTGATTATAGGCCTCCTCAATAGATTACCTCATAGGGGAGATATTTGCTACAGTTACCACGCTTGGCAAGTGAGTTGTCAACCGCAGTTTTTTATAATATCTGAGCTGCAAAATTTTTTAAGTATAGGCTATTTACGATCTATTGCTGTCATGCTGGGCTCGAACGACTGAGCTAGGTAATTGTGACTGTGACAGACAACTGACACTTGGACTGATTATACCAAAAGTTAACGTAATTATCATATAGATTTTGTTGGAAACAATAAAAATAGTTGTAACTATTTCTGTGTGTTTTCTTTAATTTTTTATGTTTATTTAATTGGTTTTCTGAATGTCATAACTGCGTTACAATTAGGCAATTTAAATAAATTTTAAATTCATCATCATAATTTCGTGGTTTCATACGAGTAGTGCCGCTGACGGACATGCTGAGTAACAATATATATTAACCGACTTGGTCGACTAGCTTCCCTCGTGGCTGCTGACCCCTGACAGTTTTGTGGCGGTGTAGGAATATTCACTAACCCATATCGTACCGTGGGGGTCGTAAGAGGCGACTGAGGGAGACTGGAACAGAATATGAGCAGCAGTATCTTCCCGATAACAACATAAAACTATAAGAAAATTGCGGTTGGCAACCCTATGTGGCAGACAATTTATGAGGGGAGGCCTCAAGCAGTGGAAATTTATAGGCTGTAATTAATAGATGGATGGATATACCAATGTGTATCCATCCATGCATTAATAATGCACGTGCATACAAATACGGGACAGATGGTCGCCCTCCCTGTCCCAAGGAGGTGTTGGATTTATCGTCCACAAGTCTCTCGTTAACAACGTTGTAAAGATTGGGAGTATGTCGACGAGGATTGCGTACCTTATACACAGAATCACCAAACGGTATTCGCTGAAGGTCGTACAGGTTTACACACGAACGTCGAAACATCCCAATGAGGAGGTGGAGGAAATGTATGAGGATATTTCTAGAGCCATGCATTCCTCCAAAACTCACTATACGGTGTTAATGGGAAACTTCAACGCAAAACTAGTCACAAGAAAGAACAGTGAGCTGAAGGTAGGGAAATTTGGGATAAGGCAACGGAACTCAAGAGGCTAGCAGCTGGTCGACTTTATGGAGAAAGAGGAACTCTTTATGATGAACTCTTTTTTCCAGAAACGGCCTCACAAAAAGTGGACCTGGTTGAGCCCCGACGGTTTAACAAAAAAATGAGATGGACTTCATTATGACGACTAGACGGCAACTGTTCAGTTATGTCTCAGTGATCACAAGGGTGAAAACTGGTAGCGATCACGGAATGGTTAGAGGCACACTGAACCTAAACGTTAAGTCGGAGAGGTATCGTCTAATGAAGTCAACGCTACGTCCCCCTCGTGATCTAATCCAGAATCCCAAAACCTTTTTGCTCGGGTTACAAAACCGCTTTTAGTGCCTAGAAGATTGCAATGCAGTGGACGATATGAATGACAAGCTCGGGGAAACTGTCCATGCGATCAGAGCTATGTTCTGCAAGACCAGCCGCAGAAAAACACAAAAACTCTCTGATCACACTCTTAATCTCATGGCTGTTAGACGGGAGATGAGGCTGCATTCGTCAGCAGATTTGGCATGCGGCGGGATTTAAGCAACTTTAATACGGCTTGTATTGAAGATGCGATCGAGCGGAATCAGGGCTCCAAAGTCTTTGCCAGAGATCTATCTGCCAGAAAGAGCCAACTGTCAAAGCTGAAGACGAGTGTGGCAGCATTGTTTCTGGGACACCTGAGATTTCGATTGAGATTGAGAGGTTCTATGGGCAGCTGCAGTCACATCATCATTGGAGCCACATGCAAGGGTGAGTAACGATTCAAGAGCAAGTCTTATCCGACACTATTCCGATGATACGAGTATAAAATCTGACGTCAGTCTGAGCGAGATTAGAATGGCTCTCCAGCACCTTAAAAACGGCAGGGCCCCAGGCGAGGATGGAATTACAGAGGATCTGGAAGCGGGTCGAACACCGGTACTTGAAGTCCTTCAGAAGCTCTTCAATTCCGTCCTCCATGGTGGCACTACTCCGGAGGCGTGGAGCAGAAGTGGTCTTGTTCTTCAAGAAAGGCGACAACGCTCTCTTGAGGAACTACAGACCGATTTCCCTTCTGAGCCGCGTCTACGTGCTGTTTTCGAGAGTCCTTACGAATCGTCTCTCACTCAGACTCGACGACTTCCAGCCTTCCGAACAAGCCGGTTTCCGAAAAAGCTTCAGTACTATAGACCACATACATATCCTGCGGCAGATTGTACAGAAGACCGAAGAGTACAATCTGCCACTTTGCCTGGCGTATGTGGACTATGAGAAAACCTTTCATTCCGTCAAAATTTGGGCGGTGCTACAGTCCCTTCAGCGGTGCCAAGTTGACTGTCGGTATGTCGAAGTGCTGAAGTGTTTGTACAGTAGGGCTACGATGGCTATCCGAGTACTGACCCAGAGCTCGAAACCTATCTATATGCAGAGAGGTGTAAGACAGGGTGACGTTATATCCCCGAAACTCTTCATCGCTGCATTGGAAGACGTTTTCAAGCTATTGGACTGGAAAGGATACGGTATTAACATCAATGGCGAGTACATCACTCACCTTCGATTTGCCGACGATATAGTCCTTATGGCAGAATCGCTGGAGGACATAAGCACTATGCTCAATGACCTTAATGGTGTCTCCCAACGGATCGGTCTTAGGATGAACATGGACAAAACGTTGTTTGTATGTTTAATGTCTATGTCACACCTATACACAGTAGTTGTTGGGAGCATTATGCTCGAAGTTGTTGACGAGTACGTTTATCTGGGACAAATAGTCTGACTAGGTACGTAAAACTTCGACCGAGAGGCCAATTCTTCGACCGAGAGGACGGATTCAACTCGGCTGGGCAGCGGTCGGGAACTCAAACTCTGAAAACTAGATTGTATAAACCTGTGCGTGTTGCCAGTGATGATCTATGCAACTGAGACGTGATCCTTCACTGCTCGCCATATGAGGACGCTCAAGGTCGATCAGCGAGCTATGGAGAGGGCTATGCTCGGGGTATCTCTGCGTGATAAGCTTAGAAATGAGTATATTCGTAATAGAACCAGAGTGACTGACATAGCCCAACGGATAAGTAAGCTGTAGTGGCAATGGGCCGGCCATATTGCTCGAAGAACCGACAGCTGTTGGGGAAAAAAAGGTTTTCTAATGGCAGCCTCGTACCGGTAGGTGTAGTGTAGGTTATCCCCCCACTAGATGGAGGGACGACCTGGTAAGACATGCTGGTGGTCGATGGATGCAGGTGGCTCAGGACCGTGCTTTGTGGCATTACTTTTTTTATTATTATATGCGAGCAGCTATGCAGGTCTAGGGAAAGAGACCAGTATCACTGCGACCTATAAGCTCTATTGTGATCGCTGCTATGGCTATAGTTCACGGCTAAGCCCTATGTCTTCAATGAATAGAAGGAGTTGCTTAGCAGTGAGCAATTTCACTTCTGGGCGGAGTAGATAGTTTCCCAGGTGAGTGTTACGTTTGCGCATTAAGGATTAAGGAATAAGGAATAAGTTAGGATGTGTAGAGGCGTTTCTTCCGTTATGGAACAGAACCGACACATCCTTGAGTTGCTTAGTCCCAGGATGGACATGTGCTTTTTAAGACAACAGTGTCCAGTTAGGGCTCTTGCCAGAATGCGCAGTTTATTTTTACTTAATCCCAGGGCTTCTGAAGCGAATTTACGATCAAAAGCCCGGATTAAGATTTTAGAATGTTTTAAGCCTGGTGTGTCAGACCACATCTTAAGTGATTTATTGTGATAAATAGTTTCAAGGGTCAATCAGGCTAGGCTTCTTGAGATTTCACAAAATAGCTCAGGTCCAAATTGTGTGCACTTTGAGCCCTGCCGTGCAAGTTTGTCGGCAAATTCGTTGCCTACAATACCCTCGTGACCCGGGACCCATCTTAAAACGACCCTGTTGTTACATCCCAGGTCGTTTAAACGGTTCACGCAGTCTCCAACTAGCTTCGACTTCACTAAGTTTGATCTCAGCGCTAGCAGTGCTGCTTGACTATCAGAGTTTATGTACATTTTATGGTTGACGAAGTTTTTTTACAGATTGATTTCCGCACACCGAAGTATGGCGAAAATTTCTGCCTGGAAGATAGAGGTGTATCTACCCAAATTCATACTAAGTTTGAATTTGGGGCATTCCCCGTAAATTCCAAAGCCTACGTCGAGGCCCATTTTAGACCCATCGGTATATCATATGAGGCTACCGACCTCACGTATAACCTGGCCATTCAGCCAGTCTTCTCTGGAGGGTAATTCCACTAAGTATATACTTTTTGTCAAAAGTGTGTAGTAGACGCATGATATCTGAGATCATGCACAAGACCGGTGATTCCTTAATTGAGTCGAGCATGGATCTCAATCTGTAGGAGAGCAAGCTCAGACCGCCCTGGGCGTTAATCCTATACAAACTAGCCCTCGCCTCCTTGTCTAGATAGAAATCAAGGGGCGTTAGGCATATAAGTGCATTAAGAGCCGCTCCAGGCGATGATCGCATAGCTTCAGTGCCATTAAGCAGGCAGTCCTTTGTAGACTGTATAGTCTGTCCGCAGTCGTCTTTTGGTTGGTCTTGTTAAACCAGACAATAGAGGCGTAGGTGAGAAATGGCCTCACTATTCTGCTGTACAGCAATAGGATCATACTGGACGCAAGCCCCAGTTGTGTCCGACCAAACGACTGCACTTACTTAAAGCAATTTTTGCCTTACGGCATACGTTGCTAAGGTGAGAGTTCAGCGTTAGTTTTTGGTCAGTTGTTACGCCCAAGTACTTAACTTCCGTGGAAAATGGTACTTCTTTGCCATTAAGTTTTGGTTGGATTAATCTGTCCAACCGTCTCTTTTTGGTAAAGGGTATTATAACAGTTTTATCAGCATTAACTGATAAACTGTTATCCCTACACCAGTTATTTATGGTGTTTAGGGCTCTTTGTATTATTGACGATAAAGTACTTTGGCTAAAGCCCCCAATGTGTCAATGCGTAGGTCTGCCATTTTGTACAATAGTTGGTCAACCGCAAGAGTCCAAAGAAGGGGTGACAAAACATCTCCTTGTGGGCAGTCTCTTGTAGTTGCAACCTCAATTGAAGTTTGAAACAACGCTATTTTTGCCTTTCTGTTTGAGAGCATCGACTTCACCCATCTGATGGTTGTGGGGTCAACATTTTTAGATGTCAGGCCCAATCAGCAGTGATGTGGGGCTACTGTCGAAGGGCGTCCTCAATATCTAGAAAAGCACAAAGAGCTATTTCTTTATCCTCCAGTGCTTTTTCGGCCCTGTCAATGACACTGATCAGGGCTGTTTCTGTAGTTTTGTCTCTGCGGTAAGCATGCTGGTTGTAATGTATGGGCTTCGTAGCTAGAGCTACATCCCTTATATATCTATCCATAACCTTTTCCAATGTCTTAAGAAGAAAGGAAGATAGGCTTATAGTTCTAAAGGACTTTGGTAAAGTGTAGTCCTTTCTACCAGCCTTAGGTATAAATAGAACCTTGACAATTGTCCATCGTTCTGGAATATATCCCCATGCAAAACTTGCTCTGAAGATTTTCACCAGATAAGGAAGAAGGATGTCGATACCCCTCTGTAGTTGGATGGGAATTATTCCATCCTCCCTGCTTGATTTAAATGGTTCAAAGGAGTCAACAGCCCGCTGCACCAGGTTTCGCCTTATTATCTTTGCAGCCCTACACCAGTGCTCATTGCAAGGCCTTCGTAGGGCTCTGAATGAATTCAAGGCTGAAATCTTGTGTGACCGTGGGAAATGGGTTGACGCTAGTAACTCCAATGTTTCTGTTTCACTATTAGTGAAGTTACCATCCGGCATTTTAAGAAGCCCGATCTGATTAGGTTTAGGTTTCGATAGCATCTTGTGTAGTCTTGCACTGCGGGGCAAAGACTCAACTTCCTCGCATAGCTTCCTCCACGATGCTCTCTTGGCTTTCCTGATTTCTTTATTATATTGAGTTAGGGCTGCACTATATATATCCCACTCTTTGGTTTTCTTAGCCCTATTAAATAGTTTCCTGGTCTTTTCCCTAAGTTCTCTCAACTTAGAATTCCACCAAGAAACTTTTCGTGTTGAGGTCTTGGTTTTGATGGGACAACTGTCCTCGAAGGCTTCACGGATACCTACGGTTACTGTCTCTGTCGCTAACTCCAGACCTTCAATTGTTTTGATGTTTTTAGGAAACGTTTCCAAATTTCTCCTTAGGCTATCTCTGTAGATATCCCAGGAGGTCGCTTTTGGATCACTAAAAGTAACGGTTTCATTGGTTGGTGATGCTCCAATCACAAACTTAATGTGCTTGTGATCAGACATCGAGTTTTCGCTACTAACATGCCAGTCATTTATCCGCCTAGACATGTTATTGGTAGCAAAGGTTATGTTTATTGCCTAGCACGCGTTACAAAGGTTGGTGTACAACCTAAGTTTAGGCTTACCAGGCGGTTGCAGATTGGAAACTCATAAAGTAACTCACCTCTTTCGTTGATGTTGGTGCTCCCCCAGGCTGTGTTGGGCGTTGTGTTTTCGGGCGAACTCCGCCACTCGCTCTAACTCGATGGTAGGATCTGCGTTCTCGCCGGGAAGATAGGCTGCGCAAATGATTACTCTGGTCCCTGCATCCCTTGAGATTTATGAAGGCTGTAACCAGGTCATCATTGCAGTACTCTGGAACAGCTAAAAGTTCAATTTTTTTATTATAAATTATACAAGCTCTGGGTCTACTGCCTTTGGTATTGACAAGAATCTTACCGACAGACGCCAATCCCAGAACTTGACCGTTGGCCACCCAAAGGCTCTTGTATAAGGGCGAGGTCAATGTTGTCCTCTGCAAAGCAAACCTCCACCACGGCAAAAGCAGCTGCTGCATGGTGAAGATTTGCTTGGAGGACCCTCGTCTTACCCTTGGGTTTAGCCATTTATGGACGTGGGGAGAGCAGGGGTCTTTCCCGCCTGTTGTGGACGAGGACGTCCTTTACCTGCGCACTTAACCCCCGCCTTACCTTTCGTCAAACCGCTGCCACCTTCCCTCCCCCCAGGCCTGGACGACACCAGCGAAGGCCGTCGGACCGAGGCGAAATCTGCGCCTTGGGTCTTCGTCACTCTCACCGGTGGCGTTCCAGCCTTATCCCGAGAGGTAGAGGGCTGGGGAGATTGGGGTTGGGGCGTTTGGGCTCCATTGCCGCGTCAGAGCCTCCCCCGACTTTAAAAGTTATCATCTTAAAGCCAAGGATGACTCTGCCGTCTGCCTTCCGAAGAATCACCGCCGATGGGTCGTCCGGAAAAAAGGTTACTAAGAACCCATTCTCCTCGTCCCTACGGTGGAGGATTCTCCAGAGCTCAGTATGGAGCCCTTCATTTTGTCAACAGCACAGCCGCGCCTCCTCTGGAGAGTCGGCTTCGCTGCGGGGCAAGTAGATAATGCCCAGCTGAGGCTTAGGCAGTTCGCCCTCGGGTATTACCGAAAGCTCTGCCTCCGGCCAGGGCTTCAGTTTTCCGATTTCACCCACAATCCAGTCCTGGCCTGCCTTATTCAGGTATGTTACCAGAATCCAACCTGGATTGTGGGTGAAACCCAAAAATTTTGGATCCATTCCCGGTTGCGCCCCACAGGCCGTCTTAGCGATGGCCTGTGTTAGTGCCCGGTGGACCAGCCGCATCTGCTGCACACTTATACGATTTCCGTTGCCAGCTTCATAGTCTTCCTGGGCTGGTCTTTGGGGGACTCTTCCTCAGACCGACTGCGTTTTTTCGCCTTCGGAACTGGGGGAGGCTTGGGCAGAGGAATTTCGTCCCAAGGCTTCTGGCAGAGAGAGAGGGCTTCTTCGGCTCAAATCTCAGCTGCTATCAGCCTTCGGTACCTTTTCCTCGCTGCCCCACTAAGCTTATAAGGACTAACGAACTTTTTCTTTTTCCCTCCCTGGTTCGTTTCCGAATGTGGTTCGGCTGCAAACGTGCCCTCCACTTCACGCCTCGTCCCAGGTTGGGGCGCAATGTTGCAGGGTGTTAAAGAGGCTAAAAGATCCTCTTACAAACCTACAGATAGTTCCATTAAAGGAGACTTCTCATTGTCTTTTCCAAAATATCGGTTTTCATCCATTTTGTTCCCACGATTAGCTAGGGAAATACTTGGTCACTCCTGGCAGAGCCCCGCATGCCGAGGGAAGGGCTTAAATACTACCCGAATCGCCCTGGTCTCGGGTAGGCACCGTTTGCGACTGGACTCCCTCCAGCCACGCATCCATCGGCACGGTACGCTTGACACCTTGGATTGGGTTAGGATAGGAAAAGGGGGAGGAATAAAAGAAAAGAAAAAGAGGATCGTCCGTGTGTTTCCGTTCTGTCTGTTTCCTATTGAACCATACCAAATAACAGGCGGCAGCCATGTGAAGGAGAACTCCTCAGACTTGCCCTGGGGATCAACACGACCTGCGCTCTTCCCCAGAGCCGTACACCAAACTGCTCGCCGGACAGGAGAGCAGAATAGGTGTTAATCTAGTCCTATTTATTATATCAAAAAGTTAGGAGTAGACTAACCCTCGCCCGTGGCATTACTTGGTGGAGGCCTATTTTCAGCAGTGAACTTGTGAAGAACTGTAATGACGATGATGATGATACAAATACGGAACGTTATGGGGTAGTGAATATTCCTATCACTAAGATACTCCTATATTTTGGTATCGTAAGAGGGCTATCAGTATGATACTCCTATGACCCCACTATGACCGTGGGGGTCGTAAGAGGCAACGGAGGTAGACTGAAACAGAATATGAGCAGCAGTATCTTCCCGATAACAACACAAAACTATAAGAAAACTGCGGTTGGCAACCCTATGTGGTTGACAATTTATGAGGGGAGGCCTCAAGCAGTGGAAAACTATAGTCTGTAATTAATAGATGGATGGATATACCAATTATCCATCCATGCATTAATAATGTACGTGCACACAAATAAGAACGTAGGCCGGCATCTTTTTAAAACATAATATATCTCTAAAACAAAAAAAAAACATGTCAAGGGAAGAAATGCACAGAAAAATATGGGAAGTTGATATTAAGGGGACACAACAACTAATACCACATAATTTCAGATGTTGACTATACTATATAATTTCAGATGTGTTATACCAGGTCATGTTCTCGTTGCTCCGTTGCGATTGGTGGAACGAAACGTGGATCTCACCGATGAAGAGGCAGTGGATTTCTTTAAAACGGCCCGATTAGTTCAAAAGGTAGGGAGTTTTGTATCGCGGAATGAAAGAGAAAATATAACTAAATGGTGTTGGTTTAAATGTATGTATATTGGGTGTTAGTGTAAACACCGTTATCCTTGAAACCAGTGGTTTGGTTTCACTTATAGAACGTAAATTCAATGAAAAATAACAACATTTTTTTTAAGTAAAATCTCAATTTTTTCTTAATTCCTCAATTTTTGCCTGTCCTAAGCCAGTATGAAAGTATGAAGGAAAAGTTACATCACAGGTTATGTGTACCTATTGTGTTTTTATTGGAATGTTGTGTAGGTAGCTAGCGCGGGCGGTGATCTTTACAGTGATTACGTCACTCGGGTATCCATGAATTTACGGACAGTGTCGGACAGAATCTTTTTTAAATTTTATGAAAGAAAATAGCGTTTTTATTAATTCATTGAATTTACGTTCAATAAGTGAAACCAAACTACTGGTTTCAAGGATAACGATGTTTACACTAATAATCTGTATTTACAGTGTAATGGTGTGAAGGAACATCCGCTGCCCCGTATCGTTGCGTGGGTGTTGTAGGAGGCGACTGAGACAAACAAACCAGGAGATGCGCAGGAGCGTCTTTGTTATAACAACTAAAAAAGACGGCGGTTGGCAACTCGCTTGCCAAACGTGGCATCTACGGCAAATTTTCCCTATGAATAGTGGGCTTTTGATAAACTGTAACGGTATACTTATAATTAATTGCTGTCGAGTTCAATTGAGACAACCAACGTGGTTATAAACAACAGTTATAATATTATACACGATTCACGAAACACGATAAGAGTGGATTATCCATTTAGGTGGTAGACTTCATCCCTATAGGAGTTCTGGTTAAAAACATCTCACCATTTCTTTATAAAGTAAAAGTGAATTTACTGTTATTTCTATTCTATTCTATTGTTATAGTAGGATAGTTGAAATGTCAGTTATAATACTTTGTACATCTTTCAACCTACGGATAAGTAAAAATAATAATAAGTTCAGTTCCCGAAAAATCTGAGTATCTAAAACAATAGAAAAGTTGAATGATTTTTTTGAAAGTTCACTATAAGTTGTTATTAGTTTTTAACAATATATTTTTCACGTAATTTTACAATTAGAAATGTTTTTTAAATGTAAATTCAAACGCCTGGCAAGCGTGACGATTAAGCCAAATCATCCCTACAACGGGAGGCTGTTGAAGAAGCAAATATAAAATATATTGTTGTTATCATTTTTTATAAGCTTAATTATAGCAAGGGTGTGCAGTTAATCAAATTAAATCCATTGAAGTATAATTTACTACGTACTAGAACGGACGACGAGAAAAAATCACATAGGAGGAGGCGGCCGAGTTACAGAATGCGTGAACACTAACATACGCTAAAATGGCTCGGTAAAAAATGGCGTTGTCATTGAAAAATAATGCAAAAGGGCATAAAATAAGTTGTTTTTCATGTATTTGCCGGTGAAACGTCACACCTTGATTTTTTTTTGATTTCCCGAGAGTGATTGGAACAATCTTTTACGACGCAAGAAGGCATTTTGAAAATTTAAAATGTTCAACCACACGCGTCGCGTTCAGACGAATGTCGAAGACCGAGGCATTGCGGTCCACTGGACCGGAATGCGCAGCCAAAAACTACTTTGAGGTGCGTTCTCAAGTACAATATACTTCAACGCTTAAGGGGAAATATAACCTCAAATGGCTTAGCAAGATCCTCCGTTATGCCGAAAATATTGCAGCATTAATTTTGAAATAAATATATGGTAAAGTTGAGCATACATGACATCTCAAAAAATCCAAAGTTACCTCCAAACTGACTTTTCAAAAATACTTTAAATAAGATCATAACTCCATACTAACTGAACTTACTTAGGGCTTATGTTTATTTTTTTAATTACATTATTTCACTGTATAAAGAAATTACCTAAACTATCGGAGTCCTGAAGCTTGTTTCCTGCCGCCCGGTTCCAAGCTTCAGGACGCCGATAGTTTAGGTAATTTCTTTTTACAGTGAAAATAATGGTAATTTAAAAAAAATAAACATAAGTCCTGCTTTATAGTTAGTTCAGTTAGTATGCAAAGTTTCATTTTAGATTTTTTTTTCTATCGAGAGAATTTTACGGAATCATGGTTTCGTCTAACATAGTACTTAACATTTCCTCAACTTTACCATATATTTATTTCAAAATTAACGCTGCAATATTTTCGGTATTACGGAGAATCTTGCTAAGCCATTTGGGGTTATATATCCCCTTAAAGCAAGAGAAACGGGCTAACAGGGAAAGACGAGTTAGCCTAAGAAAATTAGGATATTGATTTCATATACATAATATTATATCGTGTAATTTTTTGATTTTTTTAGAATTAACAAATATCTCGCGAACATTGAAAGTACACATTTCTATTTTAAGTCCTAATTGTTTTTTTTTACATTATTTTTTCTATATTATTATACGAGTTTTTGAGTCATCTGCATCACTTATGCTGCCATTACACGATATAAAGTATATGTTAATAATATTTGTATTAATTTATATTTTTTGTAGTTAATGGAAAGAGTCCACAATGCTAACTCGTGCACGGTGACTATTCAGGACGGCCCCGACGCTGGTCAAACGATAAAGGTAAGGTCGTAAAGTCGAATAAAACAGTTTTATTAAGTTTTAATAAAGAGTACTATCGACATTTTACCTCTATCAGCTCGTAATATGCTGCTTGACAAGGCTTTTCCAGTATTAAAAAAGATTTTCCATTAAAGACATAAATAATAGTCTTTGAATACCACAAAGCGTTCTTGAGCCACCTGCATCCATCGACTTCCTGCATTTCATACCAGGTCGTCACTAGCGTCGACACTCGTGAGGGCTAAAAAGCTGCTCTTTCTCATACGACCAGCAGTAAGGACATATGCCATCACTGGCAATATACACTGGTTGAAATCAAGAATGTACAAGGTTTTGAGGTTTACGTAACGGGAAATGTTTCGTAATCTTCGGAAAAAAGTTGGTCTTAAGGGGTCGTTCATTAATCACGATGGGGGATAATGTCGCTATCACGTATATTTTTTCGGGAAACAAAAAATGTAATTTAAATGTGACGTAAAATGTTTTCAACAATAATGAATTGAATTAATTTTGTGCGACCACGAAAAAAACCAAATTTAAAAAAAAAAAATATAAAAATGAAGAGTAATTAAGAGTTAGAAGAAAAAAAAAACTAAAAAAAAAAAAAAAAAAAACCAAAAAAAAAAAAAAAAAAAAAAAAATAAAACAAAAAAACAAAACAACCAAAAAAAGTAGAAAAAAAAAAAACAAAACTACCCACCGTCCCTCCCCCTTTTTGCTCCGGCTTTTTAAGGAGAAATTTTGTTTTAACAACAAAAAAAAAATAACCAAACGGAAAAGAAAAAAAAAAAAAAAAAAAAAAAAAAACGTTGGTTAAAAAAAAAAAAAAAAAAAAAAAAAAAAAAAAAAAAAAACCCAAAAAAAGTTAAAGTCCGAGCGTGCGAATTTGTGTTTAAAAAATCTGCTGGTCGTGAGCCACTCATAAATTTAGGTGGATTTTACGATTTCGAATATGGGCCATTTTTTTATAGGACTCATTTGCGAAGCCATAACTATAACTAGCTGCAATGATTACATTACAATCTTGAATAAAGTTATGTAAAATTTAAAAAAAATACACATGTTGCTGGAAGGGTGAATGGGGATAGCCTAAAACCTCACGACGTATCACCAAGGGGGAGAAAATTGTATATAAGTGGCTTAAAAAACTTCACTTGATTAAAGGGTGGCCCTCGGATAATATGCCTTTTTTTACTTGGGCCTTCGCAACTACGCATTACTGCCTCACGGGGGCGACGACGGGTTACGTGGGACTCGCATCGACAACCCCAAGGTGCTCCACTTTCTCCGTATATTTGTGGAGACACTCGAACACTTTCGTATACACCCAGGGACAGAACACAAGACGCGCCTTTCTCTACAACCTTCTACACCATATTATGCGCAACAATAGAATACTATAATATATAATATATAATAGAACAGGTGAGTGGGCCGAGCCGGTGTAGCCACTAACATGTCACTAACATGTCAATTCACACCTACAAATGTCAACACAAACGTTTCAAATTTTCATGTCAAGCGTCGCTGCATGCAAATTATTAAAAAATGGCAAATTGTGCAATAATTACGTGTCGAATGAACAGCGGGAAATGGAATTTAAATAAAGGAGACATATCCTATAACCAGTAAGTCGAAACTATTTATATTTTGTGACTATTAGAAACAAAAATAAAAAAATATTTGTGTCAAATCAGTCTGTAATCACAGCGAATCGGGTTTGTAGTAGTGATAACTGATAATACGACGTAATTGATTGTGTGCTCCCGGCGACGCCGATCCTCGTACAAAATAAGGTTGACAGCCATTCTATTGTGTATTATAGTATTCTATGAGCGCAACAATGTCGTTATGGCAGAACCGCTATTAATAATATGTACAAATTATCAGCAACATATTTACAAACTTTTAAGTATTCTGAATACTTTTCCAGGTTACTCCATTTTGTATTGGAATTGATAGTCACACTTGTTATTTGTTTTGTTTTTTAGCATCTCCACTGCCACATACTGCCTAGGAAGAAAGGCGACTTCATTGACAACGATCTGATATATTTGGAGCTGGCGAAACATGACAAGTAAGATGCTAACGTGACGTAAAATCTTTATTTTCTTTGAATTTTAAATTTATATTTATTGAAACATATATTGCTATTAAGTAAGAAATTAAATTAACTATTTTATCTGATTCGTCCAACTGGGCATCTATGTGCCGATTTAATTTTTAATTTCAGAGTTATTTCGGTCGCTTGGACACGTAGAAGGAGTTCATGAAGAATGAATGTCAAATTTATGCTTCAGAATTGAATGGCAGTGTCGGCAAGGGGCGCCCTAGACGGAAATTCATCGATCAAATTGACGATATATTGAATAGAGGCCACGCTAAGGGCACCCTTAACCGACTAGCAAGAATACATAGATACGAGATGTATGGGTGTGATAGAAGCCAAAGAGGGGTGTCAGAATTATGTCAAATGGATGTCCGGAGTCTCTGTCCTTAGTATCCGAGTATTCTTCTGGGTGACAGACGTGACACTTTTTATTTGTCAGGCTACCCACAAACATACCCCATTACAATACGGCGATTACGGAGGTCAACATCCTATAATTATTTTACATGGTAGAGCCACGCTGCAGCTATATATAGCTCCATAATTTTATTATTGGCTCGACCGGGAAACGACCACGTCCTCACAGAATACCAGCGTAAAATAGCAACTTATTGCTGCTGTGTTTCATATCTGGGACGCTGGGAACCGGAGACTCTTATCTAGTAACGACGTATTCTATCTTATAGTCGTTATAGGTGATAATGCATCAGCGTTTAACTCTGTGTCTTTGAGCCACGGCATCCGCTTAGCATCAGGGGAACTGTGTGCTTGTTTTATCACCCTTATTCTATAAAAATAAATTTCAGTTGACATTCTCTCTTTTCAACTATAAACTTCTTATTTGTACAGTGTTAACTGTTAAATTATCTTTTGTATAGGGATTATCCTACATTACTCATCCATCCAATCATTCATTACAGTCCGAATTTAGGTCCATCCCATAGATTTCCTCCTTGAGGCGATAGCGAGATTTGCTATAATTATCACGCTTAGAAGCAGGGTTTGAAACCGCAGTTTTTTTGTAAATATGATTATTGAGTTGTGAGAAAGATGCTCCTGCATGTTATTATATTTCTTGTTTCTTTCCAGGGTTTCCTCGTCGCAACCAAGGAAGCCGGCCAGGAGTTTACAAGAAATGCGCGAGGAAGCTGCAACACTCCGTGCAGAGCTAGCAATGATGTTAAAAGAACTTCAAAAATGTTAATTACAACTGTGATATAAAGTAAAAGAAAGTTTGGTAGCTATAAGAAAACTGTACGGATGTTTTTGTACATTGTGTTTAATGAAATAAATATTTTTAATATAATAATTTATGAATAGAATGGTTTTATTGTTATCTTTAATTATAAGCTATAAAAACCTTTTGTTCGTAATTGACCGTGTATTGGCGGTGTAATGCCGTGTACAGATTTACGGAACGTAACAACAGGAAATGAAAGAATTTGTCGTTCACATTAGTGTAATGTCTGTCGCTCTGTGCGCGCTATGCATTTCAAGCGCACAGTATTTCAAGTCGCACGCGGAGCCCTCCTTGATTTGTTGGTTGTTCGTTATCATTGTCGGCGCTAGTGTGGACAGGGTGTGTTGAGGTGCGCGTACACGAACTGAACAAGACATTGACACAGCTACGGACGAATCGTAGAGTGAAGAGAAGGACATACAATTAATCGAGGCGTACAGAACACGAGAATTTTTATGGAATCTACAAAATGCAAACTATTTTTCTCGTTTTCTCAGCAGACTGATGCAACGTTCGCGCGCGCCGGAACCAATTGCGAGTAGGTACATGTTCGATTCGTACACGCGCTGAGTCCACACTCATGAAATGCTCCTTTCACGTTACATTTTTTTTTATAGAAGAAGGGGCAAACCAGCATGTGGCTCACCTGATGTTAAGTGACTACCGCCGCCCATGATCAACCGCAACACCAGGGGAATTGCAGGTGCGTTGCCGGCCCTTTAGAAAGGAGTAAGCTCTTTTCTTGAAGGTCCCCAGGTCGTATCGGTCCGGAAAAAGCACCGGTGGTAAATTATTCCACAGAGAGGTTGTACGCGGAAGAAAACTCCTTTTGAAACGTACAGTGGTGGACCGCCACCGTGGTCGGGACGTTTGCCGTGTAGTGCGTTCACGAAATTTGGCGGCTGGGATTAATCCGAACAATTCCCCAGAGCACTCTCCGTGATAGATGCGAAAGAAAATGCAAAGAGATGCAACATCTCTTCGCAGCGCCAGTGAATCGAGCCGATCGGAAAGCACTCGGTCGTCGACGATTCGAGCCGCTCTGCGCTGGATGCGGTCAAGTGGAAGGAGCTGGTACTGGGGAGCCCCAGCCCAGAGATGGGAACAGTATTCCATGAGCGGCCGAACCTGCGCCTTGTAAAGTTGCAGGCGGTGTGCCGGAATGAAATACTGTCCCGCTCTGCTGAGCACGCCAAGCTTTTTAGAGGCCAATTTGGCCTTCCCTTCCAAGTGACCACGAAACTGCACGTCACTCGATATGCCGAAGTCAACCAAGCGCTACTATCGGGCACCGGTCACCAATTCACTCGCTAATTAGGAAGTCAAAGCGCGAGTATTTTGTTGTTTACAAGCCAGTAAGTGACGTAACTTACTGGCCTCCTTCTTGATGCAATTGTACAAGTGTTTGATTTAGACATGAATGATCATCGAGCTCAAGGGTACTATAATGGTCGCACCATGCGCGCACATGGCAGAAAAATTAAAGGTTTTCAAACCATAATTTAACTCAATATTCTCGGGCATTTTTCAATCTGTGGTTGAACTTATTAGAATTTAATTTGCTCATATTCGCCTAATAAAATAAAATGATATGTCCTACCCAGTCTGAAGAGAACCTCCCAACCCCCGTCAATTGCATGCACTATTCCCGTAGCCACCACTCCCATGACCACCACACTCAACACCACCAAACTAAGAACGACACACCACTCTCGATAATACGATATGAGTTACGCCTCTACACGAAGCATCCACAGGTGAAGTAGTCTCTGCGAGAGCTAAATGCTAAGTGAGCGTCGAGCCGAAACAGTTGCTATGTATACAACTCGCTGATTAACGAGTTGTATAAATAGCAGCGTGTGTAGAGCGGAGAGAGTCCTAGGAGTGATGGTGATGGGATTAGTGGTGACGAAGATAGTGTCAGCCTCCGCAGTCTACTTCATCTGAGGATGCCTCGTGTAGAGGCGAAACACATGTCGTATTAACAGGTGTGGTCCTAGTGCTGTGGTGCTGGTGGTGAAGGGGATAGTTCACGCAACTGAAGGAGGCTAGGAGGTGGGTGCTCTTCAGAGTAGGCACAACACATCATTGTATTTTATCAATGCGCAAAGAGAAAATTAAGTTCCAACAACTTCATTATCATGGATTTTCGCAAAGTAACGCCTGATTCTCTTAATTATCGAAAAAGTTAAGTATTTGACAACAAACAACAAGTAAAAAACTAACGTGGAACTCTCACCTTATCAACGTATGTCATACGGCTAAAATTGTTTTAGGTACGTGCAGTCGTATGTTTGGGAGCAACTGGGGCTTGCGTCTCAGTATGATCCTTTAGCTGTACAGCAGCATAGTGAGGCTGATTATCAGCTACGCCTCCATTGTCTGGTGTAATAAAGCCAACCAAAAGACAACTGCGGACAGACTAAATAGCCTACAAAGGTACTGCCTGCTTAATGACAACTGGAGCGATGCGATCATCGCCTGGAGCAGCTCTTAATGCACTTCTGTGCCTAACGCTCTTAATCTTTATTTAGACCAGAAGGCGAGGACTAGTTTGTATAGGATTAACGCCCAAGGCTGTCTGCTCTTGCTTTCCTAAAAATTGAGATCCATGCTCGACTCAATTAAAAGAACACGGGCAATAGGCAATAGGCAATGAACTTGTTGATGAGCTCGCACGGGAAGGCATAAAGAGCACACAATTTGGAACCGAGCCATTTTGTGAAATCCGAAAAAGCCTAGCCCGATTGACCCTTGAAACTCTTTATCACAATAAATCACTTAAGATCCGGTCTGATACATCAGACTTAATGAATTTTAAAACCTTAATCCGGGATTTTGATCGTAAATTCGCTTCAAAAGCCCTGGGATTAGGTAAAAATAAACTGCGCATTCTGGCAAGAGCCCTGACTACACACTGTTGTCTTAAAAAGCACATGGTCATCCTGAAACTAAGCAATTCAAAATTGTGCCGTTTTTGTTCCTTAACGGAAGAAACGCTTCTGCACATCCTGACTGATTGTGAACCCTTAATGCGCCAACGTAACACATCTAGGAAACTATCCTTCGGAGCAGAAGAAGTGAAATTGATCACAGCTAAGCAACTTCTATTTATTGAAAACATAGGGCTTAGCAGTGAGCTATAGCAATAGCAGCGATCACAATAGATCTTTTAGGTCACAGTGATACTGGTCTTTCTAGACCTGCATAGCTGCTCGCGCAAAAAAACTATGCACTCTGAATCTATAAATTTACTAAAGGTGTCGTATTGTTTGAAAATTTTATCAGAATTTGAAAACAGTACCGAGCCTTTTCATCTGCTCTAATAACAGATAGATCCAATTTTTAAGTCAGCCCGATCCCGAAGAAAGAAAATATTACATGTGTACGAAGCTGCAGGTAAGACACCAACTAATCCTAAACAATTGTTTAAAACGAACGTTTTTTGTGTAAGGTTTGACCTTACACAAAAAACACCTGTGTAGATTTGCATTAGTTCAACAGATGGGCGTTATGTGATTTGTCTAGTTGTAAATTGGCTCAGAATCTTATAAACTTATTTAAAGATCTTCAATAAGCAGATCCACATAAAGTTCTTTCACTTATTAAAAATAATGATTAACAGAATAATTTTTCCAAATGTGTAGACAGCACTTCATATCTTGCTAACCAAACCTGTACTATAACTGTCGCTAAACGGAAACTGAGTTTTAAACATTTTATACAAAATTTACCTGCGTTTCTACTGTGTGTCAGGAAATACTGTAATATCTAGGAATCTTTTCCTTTGAAAAATTCTATTGCCCAGAAGTTAAATTATTCCAAATTAATAAAAAAGTTACAAGCGTATAAGCCAGAAAGTTGGCCACCTATGCTTTTCAGTAAGCTTGTTGTTGGTAGTTCTTTTATATTTTTAACACTGTCTGTAGAGAAACAGTTTAATTAAAAGCTGTCAAACAAGATTATTAACTATTATTATGAGAAATAATCTGTACCTAGTCACCGCAGCAAGGCAAGCATAGTGGCGTTAACGAGCGCAACAGAGTAGTGCGAGCGGAATGGACAACTTGTCTTTAACGCGAGAACAACTGCTATGGCAAGAGCGGTCAAGAGCGACAGACAACTGTGCTGCCTCGCATATACACCTGTAGATATTTGATAGGTCTAATCGTATTTAAATCACGAAAAAGCAACTGCATAGTAAGGTTTTGTATTTAGGGGGACGCCACTATGAGATCTCGCACCACCTAAAATTTTTGCTAGGTCCGGCTCTGGGGGCAATCTATGGATTATATGTGGCTTAGCCTATGTTTAGTTGTCTTACGCCAGACCGTAACGGTAACAGTCTTAGTAAATTTAACATAGATCGAGTATTCTAACCCGTATAGAGTTACCAGTCTCATCGGGCGCATCCCCATGCTACCGATAGGGGAAAGCCACTAATACTACAGCCATCATATCTGAGTAGCGGTTTGTGGGCGACTCGGAGCAATGTTCCCTAAACCGATCAGTAAGTTTTTAGTAATGGAACGTTTTATTTAATAATATTTTTTCTCTGAAAGAAAGATAAGCTTTGAATTGTTTTAGAATCATTCGTTACGTAGTAAAATAATTAAATGTATTGATGGTTTGTTATAATTTAGAAGCATGTGTTACATTCGAGTTACATATATGGCACATTTTAATTTATTAAAAGGAGATAGCTGAACGCTAGAGAGAAATATATATTATTATATACATACTACACAAATTTGGGCGGTGCTATTGTCCCTTCAGCGGTGCCAAGTTGACTATCGGTACATCGAAGAGCTGAAGTGTTTGTACAGTAGGGCTACGACGGCTATCCGAGTACAGAACCAGAGTTCGAAACCTATCCAACTGCAGAGAGGTGTAAGACAGGGTGACGTTATATCCCCGAAACTCTTCACCGCTGCATTGGAAGACGTTTTCAAGCTACTGGACTGGAAAGGATACGGTATTAACATCAATGGCGAGTACATCACTCACCTTCGATTTGCCGACGATATAGTCCTTATGGCAGAATCGCTGGAGGATTAAAGCACTATGCTCAATGACCTCAATGGTGCCTCCCTACGGATAGGTCTTAAGATGAACATGGACAAAACAAAGATCATGTTCAATGTCCATGTCACACCTATGCCGGTAGTTGTTGGGAACACTATGCTCGAAGTTGTTGACGAGTACGTTTACCTGGGACAAATAGTCCGACTAGGTAAGTCCAACTTCGACCGAGAGGTCAATCGACGGATTCAACTCGGCTGGGCAGCGTTCGGGAAATTACGACATATATTTTCGTCAGGTATACCTCAATCTCTAAAAACTAAAGTGTACAACCAGTGCGTGTCGCCAGTGATGACTTACGGATCTGAGACGTGGTCCTTCACTGCTGGCCGTATGAGGACGCTCAAGGTCGCTCAGCGAGCTATGAAGAGGGCTATGCTCGGAGTTTCTCTGCGTGATAGACTCAGAAATGAGGATATCCGCAGTAAAACCAGAGTAACCGACATAGCCCAACGGATTAGTAAGCTGAAGTGACAATGGGCCGGCCATATAGCTCGAAGAACCGATAACCGATGGGGAAGAAAGGTTCTCGAGTGGCAGCCTCGTACCGGTAGGCGTAGTGTAGGGCGACCCCCCACTAGATGGAGTGACGACCTGGTAAGATATGCAGGAAGTCGATGGATGCAGGTGGCTCAGGACCGTGCTTTGTGGCATTATTTGGGGGAGGCCTATGTTCAGCAGTGGACTTGTGAAGGGCTGTAATGATGATGATGATATACATAGTGGCTATAAATATTAAAAAGGGATAGCAACAGCCAGCTATATGGTTTTTAGGTCTTTAGAAATGAGATGTTCACATAGTATGGGTAAAGCATTGATGAAATATATTATTTTAATTTATGATGTAACTCAATATAAATATTTTATAAAAAGTGTGAAAATTTATGTACCAACTAAACAATTCAGGCATTCTATTGAAAAAATGTCGAATTTGCAGTATTTAATTTAAGTATTTAATTGTTTTAATTTGTAAATTAAACTGTTGTATTGTATATATTGTAAGATATTCATGATTGCTTCAATTGTATTAACATAGTTTTCAGTCGACATCTTAGATTTATGACTCTAAAAAATAACTTGTAAAATTGTAATATTTTGTTTAATGTCTTATTATTACTTAATGTGAAGTTAATCTTTTAATTACCCGACTGCCAAGGAAGGGTTACGTTTTTCGCGCGATCTTGTATGTTTGTATATTTCTTTATTACCTCGTATCTACCAAACGGCTGGGTGGATTTTGACAATTAAAGTATCGTTTTATTCGTCTTAATAACCCAAGTGTTGTTAGATAGCATTGAGCTATTATGTACTACGTACTAGAGGCGACACTGCATTCAGCTACTCTGTTCCACTCACCTGCGGTGCATACACCGCACTTTAATCAGTCACTCGCTAGGCGCTTAGAGTTGTCACGTGTTGTGTTGATTTAAAAAAAAAATCTCTCGATAAATATATGCCGTCGTGTGTACTTAGATATTGCACAAATAATTCAAGAAATGTCAGTAAAAACCAAGGAATTACTTTTCATCGGTTAATAAGATACTAAATCAATAAAAACGTATTATGTATTATTAATAAAACAAATTATTCCTAAGACGCCATCTCGTGTCATGGAATATAGATCATGAAATCAATATGTTCAGATACGACATTTCTGTAGGTACTTAAATATAGGACGAATATATTTTTATAAACAATTTTTTTTGTACAAACATATATAAGTTATTATGATTTGGCAAATTTTTCATGTTTAAATCTGCTTATTATTCTTTTATTTTATTTTTAGGTGTCCACATCAAAGTAAAAGTGGTATAAATTCGTCCATTTTTAATTCCCGCGTGCCCAGCATTTATGGACGACTCTTATTCTAATTTAAATAAATATATTTGTAATTTAAAAATATTATGATAATAAGTTTTATTAAACATACCCAAATACCGGAAGCCACATATATCCTAAAGAGAACCGTGCTCCAGAAGCTCTTCCGACCTAAGCCAACTATCAGTTTTCACCATCGCATTTCCATTGATCACCCATTCTTTATTGCCCATTACAATATCATTACACAATTATGTTTCACATGAAATACAATGAAGACACATTACTATAATAATAAAATAAATAATTTAAAAAATAAAAATCTCGATTGCAAAAAAGAAAACAATTTAAAAGTAACACTAAATAGACCGAAACAAGATTGAGTAAAGAAAACAAAAAAAAAAAACTATAAACAAAGTAAAATCTACTTCGGTTTAACAGACTATATTACGAGCTGAATGCCTAAGTAAAAGAGCCAAAGTAAAATATTAAGTTTAATAGCAGGCGGGACCCAATTTTACAAATTATAAACCGAAAAAAAATTAATGGGGTGAAAGGGTGAAGAAGTCGACGAGGAGGCACACACCAAAGACCGAAGCATTGCTGTATGAGAAGAGGCAGTGCATAAGATCTCCGATTTAATACACGTCCCCGTCAGTATCATCATCGTTATTCTCAGACGATGAAGGAATCTAACCGTCGGGTACGTACAGAGTCCACAATTCACCACCCAAATCACCATCACCACGGAAACCAACCCCTTCCATCTCGCGGAAGGAGGGGAGACATCCTACGGATTCTTCCGGTTGGAATCACCAATGCGACTTTAGCGCCATCTTCCGGACGATCATCGTCCGCGCCAACGACCAACCCATCAGGTCTACCATCAGACGATGGTCAAAGGCCCTCTACCAGCTACACGCAACCGGCAGCAGCACCAGCAGTGCCAACACCTAAAGTGGCTGAAGAGCCTAAACTACCACAAGATGCTGAGAAGGCACTACCCATCATCGCGGAGTGCTTCCCGTACTAGATAAAGTACTTCGAGGTGCTCAGTAAAAAGCTGGGACACCCAAACAAGGTAAGTTCGTTCGGAAAGGGGGTACGATTCATCCCACAAAGCTCGGATCAGAGCTAAGGAATTTCCGATAAAATATGTGAGAGCAATTTCTCCCTGTAGAGGGAGACCTCGATTCCTCCACTTCGCACTGCTAGACCACCTGAGCCTGGAGCGGCGACACGTGCAGTTGGGGTCATAAATCATAGCTCGGCCTAGGGCGGTGAGTATGTTGCGCGGGCACAACGTCATTATCGATAATATGATTCTGATGTAGAATTTTAATGTAAATAGTTTTAGAACATAGTCATAGTCTGTTCAAAAAGTATCGCGAATTTTGTATTTTTTCAAAAAGTATTTATTTATTCATGAATATTTATTTTGTCTCCTTCAAAGTAATCCCCCCTCGGATATAATGCACTTGTGCCAACGTTTATTCCAATCCTCGAATCACTTAAAAAATATCATTTTTCGTGATCTTCTTCAGTTCCTCCTTCGATGCCGTCTTTATCTCCTCAATTGTGGCATAGCATCGTCCTTTCATGGGCCTCTTCAGTTTTGGGAACAGGAAAAAGTCACAGGGGCGAGATCTGGGGAATACGGTAACTGTGGGACCATTACTGTGTTGTTTTTGGATAAATATTCGCGCACAAGCAACGATGTGTGAGCAGAGGCGTTATCATGGTGCAAAAGCCAGTTTTTGTTTTTCCACAAATCCGGGCGTTTCTGGCGGACTGCTTCGTGCGAATTGCGCATAATTTGCAAGTAATATTCCTTATTGACTGTACTACCCTGTGGCAAGAACTCGTGATGCACAACGCTCCTGCAATTGAAGAAAACTGTGAGCAAAACCTTCACGTTTAACCGAACATGGCGCGCTTTTTTCGGTCTTTGCTCATGCGGCAGCTTCCATTGGGATGATTGAGTTTTGGTTTCCACCTCATAACCATAAACCCATGATTCGTCACCAGTTATGACCCTCTGGAGCACATTTGGGTCATCACGGACCGAGTCTAACATCTTCTGAGCAATGTTAACGCGATGCTGTTTTTGGTCGAAATTGAGCAATTTTGGCACGAATTTCGCGGCGACCCGACACATGCCCAAATCATTACTTACAATCGAATGGCACGAGCCAATCGATATATTTAGGTCCTCAGCAACTTCTCTAACGGTGATTCGACGATTGGTCAATAATATTTTTTTCACTTTATCAATGTTATCGTCTGTTGTTGACGTGCTCGGGCGTCGGCCACGCTGTTCATCGTTCACATTTTCTCGGCCTCTGAGAACATTTTGTACCACCGATAAACGTTGCCTTGCTCCAAGGTAGCTTCACCATATGCCACAGTCAATATGCGGAATGCGTCCGCGCACTTTATTTTGTTTTTCACACAAAATTTATTACAGATTCTTTGATCCATTTTTTGGAAGCAAAGCAGCTGTCAAAAATTAAATAAACATTCAAAATGGCCGACCTTGTCAGCATAAGTAAAAGACATGAGTACCAACATAAGGCTACAAAAAATATCAAAAATCAAATATACGTATCCCGCGGAAATTCTAAATTCGCGATACTTTTTGAACAGACCTCGTAATTTTAGATGTAAGTTATTATTATCTTTATATTTATATTTATTTTAACGTAACTTGTTACATTCCAAACATTTGTACTTATAGTTTTTTTAATACATAGATAACTAATAAATAATTTATTTTAAATCATTATTATTCTTATTTTAATAAATAGGTTGTAATCAATTTTTTTCATTTTTATCACTATCCCACATAATGACAAAACTAAATATAGTATCGATAACGCTTATCGACAACAATAATGCGCATTGCTATGCTCGCCCCTGTGGCCCGTGAGTGGGAGAGAGAGTGAAATACTCGGATGATTTATAATCCAAACTTTGGACTCAATGGAAAGGCGTGCTAAGAGGCTTATTGGTGACCCGAATTTGGTTAAAAACAATTTTGCCTACCTCGAATATAGGCGCAAAGTACCCAGCCTCTCGGTTTTCTGACCTCTCATCCGGACGGATATCAGGTTTCCGTCGATATCCCTTCAGGTTCGTCGGACCATTGTCTTGTACGGAGTGTGGTGCCACTCACATCGTCGCGGTTTTTTAGGCGGGGGTTAGTCTACTCCTAACTTTTTGACATTATCAGTAGGACTAGATTACACCTATTTTGTTCTTCTGTCTGGCGAGCAGTTTGGCGAATGGCTCTGGGGGAGAGTGCGGGTCGTGATCCCCAGGGCAAATCTGAGGAGTTCTTTCTTCACGTGGTTGCCGCCTGTTATTTGATCTAGTTCAGTAGAAAACAGACAGAACAGAAACACTCAGACGATCCCCTTCTTCTTTAATTTTATACCCCCCTTTTTTACTATTCGAACCCAATCCAAGGTGTCAAGCGTACCGTGCCGATGGATGCGTGGCTGGAGGGAGTCCATTTGCCAACGGTACCTACCCGAGACCAGAGCGACTCGAGTAATATATTAGCCTTCCCTCGGCATGTGGGGCTCTGCCGGGGGTGGCCGAATATTTCCCTAGCTAATTCATCATCATCATCATTACAGCCCTTCACAAGTCCACTGCTGAACATAGGCCTCCCCCAAGTAATGCCACAAAGCACGGTCCTGAGCCACCTGCATCCATCGACTTCCTGCATATCTTACCAGGTCGTCACTCCATCTAGTGGGGGTCGCCCTACACTACGCCTACCGGTACGAGGCTGCCACTCAAGAACCTTTCTTCCCCATCGGTTATCGGTTCTTCGAGCTATATGGCCGGCCCATTGCCACTTTAGCTTACTAATCCGTTGGGCTATGTCGGTCACTCTGGTTTTACTGCGGATATCCTCATTTCTGAGTCTATCACGCCGAGAAACTCCGAGCATAGCCCTCTCCATAGCTCGCTGAGCGACCTTGAGCGTCCTCATACGGCCAGCAGTGAAGGACCACGTCTCAGATCCGTAAGTCATCACTGGCAACACGCACTGGTTGTACAATCTAGTTTTTAGAGATTGAGGTATACCTGAGGAGAATATATGTCGTAACTTCCCGAACGCTGCCCAGCCGAGTTGAATCCGTCGATTGAACTCTCGATCGAAGTTGGACTTACCTAGTCGGACTATTTGTCCCAGGTAAACGTACTCGTCAACAACTTCGAGCATAGTGCTCCCAACAACTACCGGCATAGGTGTGACATGGACATTGAACATGATATTTGTTTTGTCCATGTTCATCTTAAGACCTATCCGTTGGGAGGCACTATTGAGGTCAATGAGCATAGTGCTTAAGTCCTCCAGCGATTCTGCCATAAGGACTATATCGTCGGCAAATCGAAGGTGAGTGATGTATTCGCCATTGATGTCAATACCGTATCCTTTCCGTATCCAGTCCAGTAGCTTGAAAACGTCTTCCAATGCAGCGGTGAAGAGTTTTGGGGATATAACGTCACCCTGTCTTACACCTCTCTGCAGTTGGATAGGTTGTGAGCTCTGGTTCTGTACTCGGATAGCCGTCGTAGCCCTACTGTACAAACACTTCAGCACTTCGATATACCGACAGTCAACTTGGCACCGCTGGAGGGACTGTAGCACCGCCCAAATTTCGACGGAATCAAAGGCTTTCTCATAGTCCACATACGCCAGGCAAAGTGGCAGATTGTACTCTTCAGTTTTCTGTCTACAATCTGCCACAGGGTATGTATGTGGTCTATGGTACTGAAGCCTTTTCGGAAACCGGCTTGTTCGGGAGGCTGGAAGTCGTCGAGTCTGCGTGCGAGACGATTCGTAATGACTCTCGAAAACAGCATATAGACGCGGCTCAGAAGGGAAATCGGTCTGTAGTTCTTTAAGAGAGCGTTGTCGCCTTTCTTAAAGAACAAGACCACCGCACTTCTGCTCCACGCCTCTGGAGTAGTGCCGCCATGGAGGACGGAATTGAAGAGCTTCGGAAGGACTTCAAGTACCGGTGTTCCACCCGCTTTCAGAAGCTCCGCTGTATTTCCATTCTCGGCTGGGGCCCTGCCGTTTTTAAGGTGCTGGAGAGCCATTCTAATCTCGCTTAGACTGACGTCCGGGATATCATCGGAATAGTGTCGGATAAGACTTGCTCTTGGATCGTTACTCACACTTGCGTGTGGCTCCAACGATAATGTGTACAGCTGCCCATAGAACCTCTCAATCTCACTCAAAATCTCAGGTGTCCCGGAAACGATGCTGCCACACTCAGTCTTCAGCTTTGAAAGTGGCCTCTTACTGGCAGACAGATCTCTGGCAAAGACTTTGGAGCCCTGGTTCCGCTCGATCGCTTCTTTAATACGAGAAGTATTAAAGTTGCGTAAGTCTCGCCGCATGCATTTGGAGATCTGTCTGTTCAGTTGCCTGTATGCTGTCAAATCTGTTGACGATTGTAGCCTCATCTCCCGTCTAACAGCCATGATATCAAGAGTGTGATCGGAGAATTTTTGTGTTCTTCTGCGGCGGGTCTTGCAGAACTTAGCTCCGACCGCATGGACAGTTTTCACGAGCTTGTCATTCATATCATCCACTGTATTGCAATCTTGTAGGCACTGAAAGCGGTTACGTAACTCGAGCTGAAAGTTTTCGGGATTCTGGATTAGAGTACGAGGGGGACGGAGCGTAGACTTCATTAGACGAGACCTCTCCAACTTAACGTTTAGGTTCAGTGTGCCTCTAACCATTCGTCAGTGATCGCAGGGTGCCAGTTTGCACCCTTGCGATCACTGAGACATCATTGAACAGTTGGCGTCTGGTCGTCGTAATGAAGTCAATCTCATTTTTTGTCGAACCGTCGGGGCTCGACCAGGTCCACTTCCTGTGGGGCCGCTTCTGGAAGAAAGAGTTCATCATAAAGAGTCCCTCTTTCTCCATAAAGTCGGCCAGCTGCTGGCCCCTTCGGTTCCGTTGCCCTACTCCAAATTTCCCTAACTTCAGCTCACCGTTTTCTCTTGTGCCTAGTTTTGCGTTGAAGTCTCCCATCAACAACGTGTAGTGAGTTTTGGAGGAATGCATGGCTTTGGAAATATCCTCATACATTTCCTCCACCTCCTCATCGGGATGTGCCGAGGTTGGTGCGTAAACCTGTATGACCTTCATGTTTGGTTATTCTGAGTATCAGGTACGTGACCCTCGTCGACACACTCTCAATCTTTATAACGTTGTTGACAAGAGACTTGTGGACGATAAATCCAACACCTCCTTGGGACAGATGGTCGCCCTCCCGGTGATAGAACAAGTTGCCGGATTCGAGAATCACCGTGTCCTCCCCCTCTCTTCGGACCTCGGATAATCATATAATATTCCTAGCTTAATTGTGGGACCAAAATGGACGAAAATCGACATTTTGCAACGAATAATGAAAAATCTCCTCCAATAGAACTATCTGCAGGTTTGGAAGAGGCTGTTTTAGCCCCCACTTACTGGTGCAACACTACGCCCCAACCTGGGACAAACCGTGAAGTGGAGGGCATGTCTGCAGCCGAACCACAATGGGAAACGAACCAGGGAAGAGAAAAGAAAAAGTTCGCTAGGCTGAGAAGCTGACAATGGGAGAGAAGAAGTACAGCTGCAGTGCCGTAGCTGGCTCCATGCGTGTAGGAATTCGCAATTTGAATCCTATGAGTGTGGAGCAGGACGAGCTGTGGGGCGCAGCCGGGAATAGGACCAAAATTTTCGGGTTTCACTCACAAACCAGGTTGGATTCTGGTAAAGTGCCTGAATAAGGCAAGTCAGGACTGGATTGTGGGTGAAATCGGAAAACTGAAACTCTGGCAGGAGGCAGAGCTCTCGATATTACCCGAAGGCGAACTGCCTAAGCCTCAGCTGGGCATTACCTATTTGCCCCGCCGCGAAGCTGACTCTCCAGAGGAGTTGGCTGTGCTGTTGATGGCACAAAATAAAGGCCTCCATATTGAGCTCTGGAGAATCCTCCACCGTAGGGACGAGGAAAATCGGTTCCTAGTAACCTTTTCTCCGGAAGACCCATCATCGGAGGCTATTCGGAAGGCAGGCGGCAGAGTCATCCCTGGCTTTAAAATGATAACTTTTAAAGTCAAAGGAGGCTCTGACGCGGCAATGGAGTCTCAACCGTTCCAACATCAATCCCCCCATCCCTCCACCTTTCGGGGTGACGCTGAAACGCCATCAGTGAGAGTGACGAAGACCCAATCGCGACAGCTTACATTGGTGTCATCCAGGGGTGGGAAAGGGGAGGTGGAAGCGGTATACTGAAAGGTAAGGCGGGGGTCAAGAGCATCGAAAAAGGACGTCTTCGTCCTCAACAGGTGAAAAAGACCCCTGACCCCCAACGCCCATAAATGGCTAACCCCTAGGGTAAGACGAAGATTGCCAGGCAAATCTTCACCATGCAGCAGCTGCTTCTACCGTGGCGGAGGTTTTCTTTGCAGATGACAACATTATCCTCGCCCTCATACAAGAGCTTTGGGTGACCAACGGTCAAGTTCTGGGATTGTCGGCTGCCGGTAAGATTCTTGTCAATACTAAAGGCAATAGACCCAGAGCTTATATAATTTACAAAAAAAATATTGAACTTTTATCTGTTTCAGAGTTCTGCAATGATGACCTCGTTACAGCCTTCATAAATCTTAAGGAATGCACAAGGGCCAGAGTAATCATTTGCTCAGCCTATCTTCCCGGAGAGAACTCAGATCCTACCATCGAGTTAGAGCGAATGGCGGAGTTCGCCCGAAAACACAACGCCGTACTTGTGATGGGTTATGATGCTAATACTCACCACACAGCTTGGGGAAGCACTTACGTCAACGAAAGAGGTAAGTTACTTTATGATTTTCTCATTTCCAGCAGCCTGGTAAGGCTTAGGGTGTACACCAACCTTTGTAACGTGTGCTAGGAGAAGTCTTAGACATAACCTTTGCTACCAATAATATGTCTAGGCGGATAAATGACTGGCATGTTAGTAGTGAAAACTTGATGTCTGATCACAAACACATTAAGTTTGTGATTGGAGCATCACCAACCTATGAAACCATTGCTTTTAGGGATCCAAAAGCGACCTCCTGGTATATCTACAGAGAAAGCATAAGGAGGAATTTGGATACATTTACTAGAAGTATCAAAACGATTGAAGGTCTGGAGTTAGCGATGGAGACAGTAACCGTAGGTATCCGTGAAGTCTTCGAGGACAGTTGTCCCATCAAAACCAAGACCTCAACACGAAAAGTTCGTGGTGAAATACAAAGCTAAAAGAACTTAGGGAAAAGATCAGCAAAAAATAGGGCTAAGAAAACCGAAGAGTGGGATATTTATAGTGCAGCCCTAACTTTTGTCGAAGTTGAGTCTTTGCCTCGCATTGCAAGACTACACAAAATGCTATCAAAAGCTAAACCTAATTACATCGGCCTTCTTAAAAAGCCTGATGGTAACTTCACTAATAGTAAAACCGAAACATTGGATTTACTGGCGTCAACCCATTTTCCAGGGTCACATAAGACTTCTGCCTTGAATTCTTGAAGGCCTTGTAATGAGGACTGGTGTAGGGCTGCAAAGATAATAAGACCAAACCTGGTGCAGTGAGCTGTTGACTCCTTTAATTCATTTAAAACAAGCGGGGAGGACGGAATAATTCCCATCCAACTACAGAGGGGTATCGACATCCTTCTTCCCTATCTGGTGTAAATCTTCAGAGCAAGATTTGCATGGGGATATATTCTAGAACGATGGGCAATTGTCAAAGTTATATTTATACCTAAGGCTGGTAGAAAGGACTACGCTTTACCAAAGTCCTTTAGATCTATAAGCCTATCTTCCTTTCTTCTTAAGACATTGTAAAAGGTTATAGATAGATATATAAGGGATGTAGCTCTAGCTACGAGGCCCATACATTATAACAAGCATGCTTACCTCAGAGGCGAATCTACGAAAACAGTCCTATTCAGTGTTATTGACAGGGTCGAAAAAGCACTGGAGGATAAAGAAATAGCTCTTTGTGCCTTTCTAGATATAGAGGGCGCCTTCGGCAGTAGCCACAAAACACTTCTGATTGGGGGCCTGACATCTAAAAATGTTGACCCGACAACCATCAGATGGTTCAAATAACAACAAATGACAAATAGTCCCACTAGGTAAGTCCAACTTCGACCGAGAGGTCAATCGACGGATTCAACTCGGCTGGGCAGCGTTCGGGAAATTACGACACATTTTCTCGTCAGGTATACAACTCTGAAAACTAGATTGTATAACCTGTGCGTGTTGTCAGTGATGGCCTATGGAACTGAGACGAGGTTCTTCACTGCTGGCCGTATGAGGAAGCTCAAGGTCGCTCAGCGAGCTATGGAGGGGACTAAGCTCGGGGTTTCTCTACGTGATAAACTCAGATATGAGGATATCCGCAGTCGAAACAGAGTAACCCACTTCTGAAATAGCCCAACGGATTAGTAAGCTGAAGTGGCAATGAACCCGCCAAATAGCTCGAAGAACCAATAACCGATGGGGAAAGAAGGTTCTCGAGTGGCAGCCTCGTACCAGTAGGCGTAGTGTATGGTGACCCCCCACTAGATGGAGTGACGACCTGGTAAGACATGCAAGAAGTCAATGGATGCAGGTGGCTCAGGACTGTGCTTTGTGGCATTACTTGCGGGAGAGTTATGTTCAGCTGTGGACTTGTGAAAGGCTGTAATGATGATGATGATGCTCCTGGAAGAAAAAGTTCATCATAAAGAGTTTCTCCGTCTCCTTGAAATAATTTCAAGCAAACTGCTACATTTCAATCTTAACAATTTCATCAATTGAACCAACTGCTCTAATTACTCCTGTAACATGTTCTTCCTTTACTATTATTATTTAATGTTGGTGTTTATATTCTTTACTTTACCACTTACGAATCTTTACTTGATGTTTTATGTAACTCATGTAAATGCAGTTGTTAAGTGCTTATATATAAAAATATAAGCTTAACTACTAGGAATTTAGTTTTTCCTGCTAAAGAAAGCTAAAGCATTTTGTGATCGGTTTGTAGTAAATGCAATTAAAAGTCCATAACTGTTCAATCAAGTAAGCATTTTGGAACTTATGTTTACATTTAATAACTTATGGAATTATAACATGTTTTAACAGTAAGAAATAAAATGCCTCGAACCACAGAAGTCGTAATAATAAGACAATACGATTTCTGTGCCTCGAACCAATAAAGGTTTAAAACTGTTTTACGTGGAGATTTTTAACCTTACCGTGCAGATACACAATAATGCCACGAAATATCTCCATGAATAATGTTCATATCAAATACTTCGTCTTATTAAAAAAAATGAGAAAAAAATCTGAGTCAATCAAATTAATTTTACAAAAAAATTGCAAATAATATGTTTTGCCAGTAAACCCTTGATGTGTTCAAATGTTGCGAACACTGACCAAACGAGTTGAATCCGTATATTGACCTCTCGGTCGTTGGACTTGGTGCAATGGGAAAAAACAACTCTCAAAATTCGATGAGATACTACTATGTATTTTTTTCTTTCTATCAATGTATAATAAAGTCAATACATTTTGGTTCGACCTGGGATTCGAATCCGGGACGCTTACGACCACTAGACCAATGAGACAGAAAAACAGTCATATCATTTAGAAGTTTCCCTGTCGCCTCTTACGATACTCACTTGAAGTAGTGGATTCCCTTAAATCGCCAATAGAATACAAGTGTTTTCTTTTTTTCAAAATTCTGAGGTAATACACATAAAAAATACGGTTGACCCTACGGGCCATCCCCGCAACTACCAGCTAATTTCAAATGCAAAGCTCTTCAAATATTCACGTGTTACGACGTTTTTGAGTACGAAGTACGTAGAAACGTAGTGTCACAACAGGTTCAGCCGAGCTAGCATGGACGGGGGACAATATATCCCCGGTGAGAGGATACAATTTTTATCCCTTGCTTAATTTTATCCACCCTGCGTGCATGGGCAAGAGACTTATATCCCCCGATTATATCCACTGACAAGAGATAAAATTGTCTTATCTCTATAGTATATCCCCGTTTGACATAACGAGTAGACATATATCTCCCCGTCCGTAGCATGACGCCAAGGGAAAGAGAAAAAATTATCCCTTTTTTGACATTTGAAAGGGACAATTTTATCCTCTTTCGCGGACGTGGGTTTAAGTTTTATCTTCAAACCATTTTAATACGAAAAAGATGTCTCGAGCCTATTGCAACTACATTTTCGTGTCAGAAATTGAAAAACAAGAAAGAAAATTACAGCGATCGACACGTGATCAGAATACTTAATCTATTGGAATTCTCCGACAACGAATTTCTACGCCCTCAAATTTTTTATTCAATATATAATATCTCAATGATTGATTGATTTTGTATTTGTGTAAAGATCTCTACGAGGCTTTAAAGCCTATTAATTCTGTGGATGGACTACCAGTGCATATTGAAGTAAGCATCTATTACAACCACCTTGTCCAAAAACATCGTATATTTGCAATCAATACATGTGGCTTATGTAACTTATCCTAAAATTTTTTGTTTACATCTTTCAGTCTCGTGGCAGATGGTAGTTACCTACTAGAGAGGTACGATTCAAGACCATGGCATGGCTGTTGTTCAAACAACAAATAATCAGCAAATACTTGACCTAAATTATTGGGGCCATCATTAGAATGTGTGGAGCAATATACTTTAATTAGCCTCTTGTGTAGGTAAATACAAGTTTAAAGACTAATATACATAATATTAGGAATACAATAAATTAAATCTTTGTGACTTAGAGTAGACATCAATTTTGATGTATTTTGTAATTTTCTTATAATGGCAGTAATTGCGGGGATAATTTTTTTTTAATTTCCTCAAGAGGTTACACCACCTCCAAAGGGTGTGTATTGTCCAGTTTCGCAATTGGCTTAATTCTAGACACATATTTTTTTAATAAATGCTATCACAAGCGAAGTAATACCTGCTATTTGATACAAGCAATGTATACTTAACTTAAATATTATACAAAAGAAAAATAAAGAAAGAATTAGAATAATAGAAAAAATAAAAACAACGCAGAAATACGCTTAAAATAAATATAACAAATATTATAAATGACATATTGTTTAACAAAAATTATTAACAGTTTAGCAATATAATAAACAAAAGGTAAAAAAGTATAAGTTAATGTAAATCTACTTAATCTTAAAAGAAGTTTATAGCTAATATAGTTTATAGCTTTATACTATCGTACAAAGACGTTTTATAAAACAACATCTTTGCTATCGTATATTATCTATGCGCGGGGATAAGTTTATCTACTGTCGATATTATATCCACCATAGGCCCATGCTCGCAGGGTGGATAAAGCTTTGACATAGGGATAAGACAATTTTATCCCTTGTCAGTGGATATAATCGGTGGATAAAATTTTTATCCCCTGCTCCTGCTAGCCCGGCAGGATAGAATTGCTATACATTTTGAGTCTTTGAGCTCAAAACGTATAAAAATTTTACGAGTTATCGAGATTTCTTTCAACAAAGATATCTCTCGAACGAATCATCCGATTTCTATGCGGCTTACAGCAATCGACGTCGTTTTTTGTATAGAAGAGCTGAATTGATCACAGTAAGGGTGTCAAAGTAATTCCAAAAACAACTTTTTTGAAAATTGGAAAAACTCGAATTTTTGAGGGTTTTTCAGAATCTTTCGTGACGATTCGGCCTAATTTCATAAGGATTCAAAGCTCAGCGAGGTCCTTTCAGATGCCATATACCGCTTTTTAATCGACACTCCGTTATAATCATTTACAATCAAAAAGTTTTGAAAATCATTTATTTCTATAGCTGGAATTTTTAATTTTTTTTGAGAACGGATTTTTAATTTTACCACTTATTTATATTGTTTATAATTTAAAAAGTTACATCCTGCTATATTATTGTAAGTGCAGTTAAAATACAAAAATAGTTTTGGAAATAATAGTGTATTGTTTACAAATTTTGCAGCATTTTCGCGTTAAACGAATAAAAAACGCTTTTGCAACCATATCAGGATATAGGTACTGGTTTCCTGATTTAATGAAGCATGGTAAAGTAGTACCTTTATTTACATCTGGTAGTACATTGAACACCGCCAATTTTTGATTTATTTCTGTACTGCCAACACTTAGAAACTTTTTGAAAATATTATTCTTGATGAAATGTTAAATTTTTTGAAAGTAGATGATCTACTTTATAAAAATAAATTCGGTTTCACAAGTGGTCGCTCGACAACTGAAGCTACGTTGTTCTTCCATGGAAAAAAAATAAAAAAATAAAAATAGCTTATTTAAATTTGACGCTTATGACCAATTTCTTTAGTTTTATTCGTTAAACACCTTGATTAAGGATGATTCACGCTACAACGTGGCGCGGCCAGGCCGTGCCCCGGCCGGGGCACGGTCAAACATTATGTTGTACTTTTTGTATGAAGCGATTCATGCCTGCCCGTGGCCCGGCCGTGCCCCGGCCGAGTCCCGGCGGCGTACGGCGTTGAAATGTCGGCGGGTATTGTTTCCCGGCTCCGGCATGGTCCGGCCCCGACACGTTGTAACATGAACATATGCGCCCGGGCGCCCGGAGAGCAGTCAACGTGAAATCTTAGTAAAGTGAGCAGCTCAACAGCAAAATGGACGATGAAAAATTATTAGAATGTTTGCGCAAGTACCCTGTGATTTATGATACCCCTAAGTATTTAGATAACAAATACAAAAATATTATTTGGAAAACCATTTCGGACGAAATAAAACAATCTGGTAAGTTGTAACTTTTATTTCAATTTACATTTATAATAGTTATTCAAGTGTCACTAATTACTTTACGACAACATGTAAGTACATGTGAGTGGGATTATCGGTTTTTAGTAGGTATTTTAGAATATGTTAGGTAAATTATAAGAAGTATATTATAGTGTAAGTATGTATTTATTCTTGATACTGTTGTCCTATAAAATTACGTCCCGCTGTTGACGCTAAATATTCTTTAAACGTTTCTCTTACCGCAAATGCATCATTAGCCGGTCTTCCTGGTTGAACGCTCAATGGATTTAATAAATGTGGTTGCGCATTTTGTGCACTATGATTGATAAGCCCTGTGTAATCTTTTTGTTCGCATAAAAAATTATGCAGTACGCATGTAGATAGAATAATGTAATCAACATTTTCTGGAGCAAGTATCATTCTTCTTTGAAATATTCTAAATCTTTGTGTCAAAATACCAAAGCCAGTTTCGACTAGTCGCCGGGCCAAAGACTGTCTATGATTGAAATTCGTTTTATTAGCGTCACCTGTTGCTTGGTGTCCTGGATACGGTCGCATTAGGTATGTTTTCAAAGGAAACGCTTCATCACAACAGTAGGTGCAAACGTAGAGGAACCGGGAAAATTTTTACCAATAGGTACATGAAGCGTCCCATTTTCTAAACGTTTTCCAAGACTACATTGTGCAAAAATGCTACACTCATCACTGTTTCGTCCATAAGCGCCAACATCAACTGCAATAAATTTGTAGCATGCGTCCACTAACGCCAATAAAACAATTGAGAATGTGTGTTTATAATTAAAATATATAGAACCACTATTGGCTGGGGCTTCAATAACAAAATGTTTTCCATCCAATGCGCCTATACAATTTGGAAAACCTCTAAGGTTTTCAAAATCTTCGGCAATTTTACGCCACATTTCTTCTGTTGGTTCTGGTATAACATCTTTCTTAAATCTTTTAACGATAGATCGACATGTGCTATGTACAATTTCGGTCACAGTTGAATGCCCCAATCGAAAACTGTACGAAATAGTTTTAAACGAATCCCCAGTAGCCAGGAACCTGAAAAAATATTAATGGTATAATTTCCCGGTATCTGTGTACTACAGTGAGCTATTACGTATTAACAGTACCATTTATACAGGTTGTAAAGAAAATTACTTAACTTGTTCATTCTATACTATCTTTTTGCAGATGATGTATGTAAAAAAAAGGTGGGCAAACATACGGGACCAGTTCAAAAAACATAGAAACAAACGTAAAACCAAGAGTGGACAGGGTGCTGTGGCTATAAAAAAATATAAATATGAAGAGAGCTTGAATTTTTTACTGCCACATATACAGGATCGAAATACAATAACAAGTATCGAGTCTGAGAACGAAGAGACGCAAAACGAAATGGTTACTTCGCCAGTTACTACGCCCAACGAAACAATTAACACCGATGAACAGCAGCAGCAGGAAGATCGCTCACCAGCTATTAGTGAACCAAATTTTACGCCACCTGCTGATCCGAATCCATATCCCCCGTCAACTGTACAAATCACTCGTTCCGGCAACCGCAATCGCAATGCAACCGTTGCAACTGCACACAATCGCCGTCGTATAGTGCCACAATCCCAGTCCTCTGCGTCAAGCGCATTAATGGAATACATTCTAAAAAATAAAGAAAAGTCCAACACACAAGACATTCATCCTATTGATGCTTTCTTCAACGGTTTGGAAGCCACCATAAAATCTTTTCCCCTTACTATCAGAATCTTGCAAAAGGAAGAATATTTGCAGTAGTACAAGATTTGGAGTGGGAGCAATTGTCATCAGAGCCTTCTTCTTACACATCTCCAATGAGTGGAATAACGTCGGCGTCGTCTACTAATTCAAGGTCGGTGTATGCACCGGTTTCGATGACTACACCAACGCCAACACCGGAATCAACGCCTACAGAACCTACGCCTTCGGAACCTTCGCCTTCGGAACTTACGCCTTTGGAATCTAATAATTTGTCTACTTTATTTTCAGAGTTCACGGCAGACTAATGAAATGAATAAATACTATGCGAATTATTTAAATTTTTACTTTTTTCATTCACAATGCAATTTTGATTATTAAAAAATTTAAAATGAAGTATTTAGAAAAAATCGACCCATCTTACAACCAGTTCTGATAGATGGTTGTGAGACGGGTAATTTTTTAAATACTACATTTTTAAATACTATGTGATTTAGTGCATATCAATTTATTATTTACCTGATGCAGACTGCTAATCGTTCGATGGGAGATATAGGCTTTTGAAATCTTGTTATTTTTTTGGTTAGGTCTGGTTTTAATTTTTCAAGTAAAAAAGTAAAGCATACTTTAGACATTCTAAAATAACCATAAAACTTGCTCTCATCATCTATTAATTCTTTGTAAAGTAAAGCAAATTCTCCTTCTGCTTCTCGCTTTCTCCAGGTTGGATGTACACCCCATCTTCTTTTAGTAGTTTCGCTTCATTTTTTCCAATACTTCATTATCGATGGCAGTTGCAATAGCTGACAATTCAAATTGTGAAAATTGCATATTTACGTAAACGTGAAGTCTATCGACATATGAAATCACTAGCTGACAAAAACCACATAACACAGAGTCGTGCATAAGCCACGGTCGTGCAAACAGCCCGGTGTAACATGAATGACTGGCCCGGTCAGCGCACGGTGGACGTGTCCCGGCCGGGCACGGCCCGGTGGCGACACGTTGTAGCGTGAATCATCCTTTGATCGGCGTTTTGACATGGCATACTAAAATAATGTAATTTTTACTTTAAATATTGAATTAATTAACTTTTTGTATTATTTTTAATTAGTGTTTATAATATTTGTTGTACTTACATTTTGCATTAATTAAATATCATTGTTTGATGTAATGGATAAGCGCATGTTTATGAACTAAGGTATCGCTAAAGCTGTCGTGTCCCATTGGTATACAAAGGCGATGCAAAAGCTTATTACCTCTATTACACTTGTATAACTGTTTTAATACAAGTGTAATATAACTTTCAGCCGCCTTTTAATTTTAAAAAGCATTAATCTATTTTATATTTACGTAATTTCAATTTTATTTCAAATTTCTTGAAATCTTCTTTTTTATTCGTGATTTTTCTTCCGTATCCGTCCATATCCGTTTTCTTCCACAATCGTTATATCAGCAGAAAAAACAGTGATTTTAAGCAAAAATTTATATTAAAGTAGATAGACCTCTCTCTATATTCTTCATTATATCACATTGTTCTTAAACCTAGCTGGGCGGCAGAAATGCCCAAAGAAAGTTGGATTTAAATTCCAGAAGCGTTGTTCGAATAGGTGGGCAGGTATATAGCGTGTGTTGGAAGTCTAAGTTCCAAAGCCAATCATAATTGGCTTAATTGGCATAAATTAAATTGATGAAATTAATGAATTGCTTATATTAGTAAAAGAAAATAAAATTCAAATTTAGATTTTTATTGTTTACAAACCTTGCCTTACCGAAAAAATTATGTGCCTACGGGTTACGGAGGAGATAGATTCCAAGGAATCATTTTTCAAATACAATTTGAATTGTTTTCGATTTTTTAATTTTTATTTTGTATTTTATAAGTTTAGCTTAATCTTACCCCGATACAGATATAGCTTCAAAATCAAAGATTGTGCTAAGCATATACTCATATATAAGTTTTTCGTAAGATCTGAGCAAAGTCAAAGTACGGTCTGTAGTACGAGATAGTCGATAATTTATAGAGATTTCAGCCTAAGATGATTTCTTTTTTAAATTTATTTAAAAAAGCTCTACTTAGAATTGTTACAATTAAATATACTAGATCTAAAAGTATAATATAGTCTTATACCAATTGCACTTAATAATATGTCATTTAAAATGTTAATTGACATATTATTATGTTAAGAAAATAAAATATATAATTAAAATATTTTAAAGCCAAAAAACTAGCGATTTAGATATCTGCAATGAGTATATAAAAACGCCTAGATATAAAAATGACCATACGAAACACAGCAACATAAGCTGCTATTTTACGCTGGTTTTCTGTGAGAGCGTGGTCTTTCCCCGGTCGAGCTGTCCCATTCGTGGTACAACCGTAATATAGCTGCATCATGTGTGGCGGCGCTGTCGTCACGCGACAAGCAAAACACACCAAAGTCTAAATCGCGCTATCAAAGTTCCGAATCATAAACAGTATATATAGAACAGTTCCGAACTATCACATAGAGTGTTGGCCGCTCCCCGGGCAGAACACCTTGCCCGGCGGGAGATATCCCCTTTTCCTTCCACGGCCACAGTGGTGACCACCCGACGTGATCTGAACACAAAACCAACAACCTTCGGAAACTACAACTACTCGAACTACAACCCCCTACCGGATTCACTACTGCTAGAATTGTCTTCTGCAGTCTTCAGTTTCTAGAGTAATGCAAACCAGTCCGACTTGGTCTTTATCTCGTGTAACTCATCATCATCATCATCATCATCACAGCCCTTCACAAGTCCACTGCTGAACATAGGCCTCCCCCAAGTAATGCCACAAAGCACGGTCCTGAGCCACCTGCATCCATCGACTTCCTGCATATCTTACCAGGGCGTCACTCCATCTAGCGGGGGGCCGCCCTACACTACGCCTACCGGTACGAGGCTGTCACTCAAGAACCTTTCTTCCCCATCGGTTATCGGTTCTTCGAGCTATATGGCCGGCCCATTGCCACTTCAGCTTACTAATCCGTTGGGCTATGTCGGTCAATCTGGTTTTACTGCGGATATCCTCATTTCTGAGTCTATCACGCAGAGAAACTCCGAGCATAGCCCTCTCCATAGCTCGCTGAGCGACCTTGAGCGTCCTCATACGGCCAGCAGTGAAGGACCACGTCTCTGATCCGTAAGTCATCACTGGCAACACGCACTGGTTGTACACTTTAGTTTTCAGAGATTGAGGTATACCTGACGAGAAGATATGTCGTAATTTCCCGAACGCTGCCCAGCCGAGTTGAATCCGTCGATTGACCTCTCGGTCGAAGTTGAACTTACCTAGTCGGAATATTTGTCCCAGGTAAACGTACTCGTCAACAACTTCGAGCATAGTGCTCCCAACAACTACCGGCATAGGTGTGACATGGACATTAAACATAATCTTTGTTTTGTCCATGTTCATCTTAAGACCTATCCGTTGGGAGGCACTATTGAGGTCATTGAGCATAGTGCTTAAGTCCTCCAGCGATTCCGCCATAAGGACTATATCGTCGGCAAATCGAAGGTGAGTGATGTACTCGCCATTGATGTTAATACCGTATCCTTTCCAGTCCAGTAGCTTGAAAACGTCTTCCAAAGCAGCGGTGAAGAGTTTCGGGGATATAACGTCACCCTATCTTATACCTCTCTGCAGTTGGATAGGTTTCGAGCTCTGGTTCTGTACTCGGATAGCCATCGTAGCCCTACTGTACAAACACTTCAGCACCTCGATATACCGACAGTCAACTTGGCACCGCTGAAGGGACTGCAGCACCGCCCAAATTTCGACGGAATCAAAGGCTTTCTCATAGTCCACATACGCCAGGCAAAGTGGCAAATTGTACTCTTCAGTCTTCTGTACAATCTGCCGCAGGGTATGTATGTGGTCTATGGTACTGAAGCCTTTTTCGGAAACCGGCTTGTTCGGGAGGCTGGAAGTCGTCGAGTCTGCGTGCGAGACGATTCGTAATGACTCTCGAAAACAGCACGTAGACGCGGCTCAGAAGGGAAATCGGTCTGTAGTTCTTCAAGAGAGCGTTGTCGCCTTTCTTAAAGAACAAGACCACCGCACTTCTGCTCCACGCCTCTGGAGTAGTGCCACCATGGAGGACGGAATTGAAGAGCTTCTGAAGGACTTCAAGTACCGGTGTTCCACCCGCTTTCAGAAGCTCCGCTGTAATTCCATCCTCGCCTGGGGCCCTGCCGTTTTTAAGGTGCTGGAGAGCCATTCTAATCTCGCTTAGACTGACGTCCGGGATATCATCGGAATAGTGTCGGATAAGACTTGCTCTTGGATCGTTACTCACACTTGCGTGTGGCTCCAACGATGATGTGTACAGCTGCCCATAGAACCTCTCAATCTCACTCAAAATCTCAGGTGTCCCGGAAACGATGCTGCCACACTCAGTCTGCAGCTTTGAAAGTTGGCTCTTACTGGCAGACAGATCTCTGGCAAAGACTTTGGAGCCCTGGTTCCGCTCGATCGCTTCTTTAATACGAGCAGTATTAAAGTTGCGTAAGTCTTGCCGCATGCATTTGGAGATCTGTCTGTTCAGTTGCCTGTATGCTGTCAAATCTGTTGACGATTGCAGCCTCATCTCCCGTCTAACAGCCATGAGATTAAGAGTGTGATCGGAGAGTTTTTGTGTTCTTCTGCGGCGGGTCTTGCAGAACTTAGCTCCGACCGCATGGACAGTTTCCACGAGCTTGTCATTCATATCGTCCACTGCATTGCAATCTTGTAGGCACTGAAAGCGGTTGTGTAACTCGAGCTGAAAGTTTTCGGGATTTTGGATCAGAGCACGAGGGGGACGGAGCGTTGACTTCATTAGACGAGACCTCTTCAACTTAACGTTTAGGTTCAGTGTGCCTCTAACCATTCGGTGATCGCTGCCAGTTTTCACCCTTGCGATCACTGAGACATCACTGAACAGTTGGCGTCTGGTCGTCATAATGAAGTCAATCTCATTTTTTGTCGAACCGTCGGGGCTCGACCAGGTCCACTTCCTGTGGGGCCACTTCTGGAAGAAAGAGTTCATCATAAAGAGTCCCTCTTTCTCCATAAAGTCGGCCAGCTGCTGGCCCCTTCGGTTCCGTTGCCCTACTCCAAATTTCCCTAACTTCAGCTCACCGTGTTCTCTTGTGCCTAGTTTTGCGTTGAAGTCTCCCATCAACACCGTGTAGTGGGTTTCGGAGGAATGTATGGCTTTGGAAATATCCTCATACATTTCCTCCACCTCCTCATCGAAATGTGCCGACGTTGGTGCGTAAACCTGTATGACCTTCAGCGAATACCGTTTGGTGATTCTGAGTATCAGGTACGCGACCCTCGTCGACACACTCTCAATCTGTACAACGTTGTTGACGAGAGACTTGTGGACGATAAATCCGACACCTCCTTGGGACAGATGGTCGCCCTCCCGGTGATAGAACAAGTTGCCGGATTCGAGAATCACCGTGTCCTCCCCCTCTCTTCGGACCTCGGATAATCCTATAATACTCCAGCGCAACTTGTCTATCTCTTCTTCCAGCTCCAGGATCTTCTCGTCAGTCCTCAGTGTGCGTGCGTTAAATGTTGCCAGGTCGAGTCGTCGTAGGTGGCAACCGAACCTCCACCGGAGATTCTTAGCACCCCCTGCCCCGCCGTTACCATGGTCGCCACCGTAGCCAGGAATAGCGGGGCCGCCGGGGACTGGGGGCCGTCTATTTGTGTAATTGTTCATGGGGGGTATATTGCCATAGTTGCCACGCTTGGCGAGCGGGTTGGCAACCGCAGTTTTTTTTGTCGTACAGTTGCTGTTATCAGGAAGATGCTGCTGCCCATCTCCTGCCTGTCTCCCTCTGTCGCCTCTTACGACACCCACGGGAAGATATGGGGTAGTGGATATTCTTATTCTCGACTCACCACAGATTTATAAGGCAGTCTCCTGGCAGTTGCTCCGGCACATCGTTCTCACCGGCATCACTTGCCAGTGCGTAGTACGGCATGCATTACACATCGGCATGTCATTCGCACCGGTGTCACTTGCCCTTACGCACACAGCATCCATTCCCCTCCGGTCTGAGCAGGGGGCTGATGTGGCGGTGCTGTCGTCGCGCCACAAGCGAAACACACCGAAGCCTAAATCACGCTATCAAAGTTCCGAATCATAAACAGTATATATAGAACGGCTCCGAACTATCACATGGAGTGTTGGCCGCTCCCCGGGCAGAACACGTTGCCCGGCGGGAGATCTCCCCTTTTCCTTCCACCGCCACACATGGCTCTACTACGTAAAATATAGACCACAATTATAGAATAGAATTGAACGCAACAGAATCGCGTAACTTACATAAAAAATACATACAGTCGAACTATTAACCTCCTGCTTTCGGCGATGTCAGCTAAAATGTTACATAGAATATAATAGATAAGAGTGGAACAGAGTTGAATTAATTAGAGTAGAATAGAAAATAACAGGATATATATAATAGGATACGTGGTAAAGATAGATGGACTGTGCGCTCGTTTGTCACCCTTATTCTGTAAAAACGTATAGGATAGGATAGGAAGAATAGTATAGAACAAAATAGGACAGGATAGAATATAATATAGAACAAAATAGGACAGGATAGAATAGTATATAATGGAAAGGAGAGGGTGGGATAGAATAGAATGGAGTAATATTTATTCAATATAGATTGTAAGTAATTCTTATTGACAGACATTTACTTTACCATTAGAAAAACCATAACGAATATTACATACGATTATAACGAATATTGCATGAATCGTACTGTCATAATAATAATCTACACATCGGAACCCACGTGTCGGAACCCGATCATATTCAAGTTCCAATACACACTTAGCAAAATGTTATGACGATTTAGGAAGCGTACAATACGTAAATTCTAAATTTAAGCTGTTTTTTAACGCGATAGAATAAGTTTGCACTTAAATTTGGTCTATTGTATAGAAAATGAATTGAACTTTTGCCCCCAGAACCGGCGGCGATAATTATTGTATAATATTTAGTTATCTTGACGCATTTTTCGGGTTGAAAGTAATCACTTCGTTTTAGTTTCTGTATAAGCTCAGGCAAGTTAACGACTACATTAATAAGTAAGTAAAATTTATTAAGGATAAGTAAGTTAATTAGTTCGCAATTAAAAGAAAATAGACTAACTTGTTAGGAATCCTTAACAATAGGTGATGTTTTGGTAATACATAGTTGTAAGACAGAATTTTACATACTAGAGCGGTAAACGAGGTATCAGTGACGGATTATAAAAAGATATTCCTATATCACGATCGCTGTTTTAAACTTTGCCTAGAGTAACTCAAATAATTATTGATATCAATATTTTTGAAATTTCCTTTATTTATCCTAGAGCATTGGTTTTTAAAAAAAGTTGAAAAAAGTGGCCTACTCTCCAATTGTAATTGTACTCCTGTCTTATGGTTAGTGCTACTAACAACATCATACAAAGAAGGTCGAAGGTACTGTCACTCCTGTTGACTTTATATCAGTCAGTCATGTTGACTCATAGCCTGTAAGTATAGTTTACTGGCTTGTTACCCTTTAAATTGGAATACAGAATGATATTGCGCCTTGGCAACAGAAACAGATAAAAAGACGGAAGATCATAACTCAAACTGACTCCTAGACAGGTGATTCAGTAGTAGGCAATCGCACAGAATCACATGTAATAGACACTAACGGTGTTTATTTTCAAGTATTAAGCTTTATTATTTTAATTTTTTTAGTTGTTACCTTTTTAATTTTTTATATTAATTTTTTGCTTATTACAATTTAGTTTTATCTTGAAATTTATAACTTGTAAGGTTAGGAATTCAATGTCAAGGACATTATAAATTTTCTTTTACTATGGTTTAACTTCTATGAAGCTTAGCCACAGAGTACCTTATTAATATTGAGGATGTTTGACACCTGTTTGGATCATAGTTATCCGTTCCGAAGCGAGGCTTTTTGACAGCAATGAATGTTTTCCAAATAATATTCATCATCAATCTGTAAATAGTCTATAAGAAAAAAGGCATACAAGGTTTGAAATTGTACACTCATGATAAGTTTTTGATATGTTGTACCGATATCTTTACTGCCTATGCATAGAACTGAATATCTTTTTCGTAGAATACGGGTGACAAATGAGCACATAATCCACCTGATTTTAAATGGATGATTTGGAATATAGGCATCTGTGTACGTTGTCAACTTCGTGAATTTTTTTATTTTTGATAAAGAAAAAAAACACCGTCCCACTAAATTCCGCATCCCTTCGCTGTATGTAGTTTTTATAATTATGAAAAAGCAAAAACTGTGCTTTACTTCCCTACCTAGTTTGAAGAGTATCTCCCACCCACCATCCCTCCCACTACCGCTGAACCTAACACCAGTACCATAACATAACTGCCCTCAGCACTATTGCACTAGGAAAGACACACCGCCGTAGATAATACGACACGTGTTTCGCCTCTAAACGAGCCATCAACGGAGGAAATAGACTTTGCAATGGCTATCCGTTAAAGTTTATAATCAGTTACCAGTTTTGATATGTTTATTCTGAAAATTACCAAACAATTTTTTTCTGTAAGCTTTAAAGTAAATGTCAAAGTTAAAACTTTCATTCAATGCAGCAAAAACATTAACAGCAATATATGAACCTTCTCAGACAAGAACCGGCAAAAAACACTGGGGTCTTATTTTAATACCGTGTTACAATTTTATTTACAATAACTTATAATACCACACCAAGGGTTAATAAAAATCTTTGAAGTGTCTTAACAAAAAAATAACAACAGTGGCCAGAAGAGTTTCAAATGCAGAGCAAGAGTTATTTCAGACTTTTTTGTTTTGTCAATATGTAAATAAAAATGTTTGTGCAATTATATTTATCATACTTTATATTAAAAATTAAAATTTCTTTAAAGCAATGGATCCCGTTTTTGCCATGGATAAAGAACGCTATCGCGCCGGGGGACTCACCTATACAGAAATTCTATGAAGGCAGTGTTGTATTCATAACTGGAGGTTCCGGCTTTCTTGGGAAGCTCCTTATCGAGAAACTTCTAAGGTACCTACGTACTACCTACGTAATATAGTAAAATGCTGAAAGTAAATAAGTAAACAATGATAAAACCTCAGCTAATGCTTACGCTTTGAATGTTTACATCATTGTTACGACATTAACAATGATGTAAACTAAAAAAATACAATAGTATTTTTTTAAGTTTAAGTTAAATTGAGCCTGGATATATTTAAAGTGACTAAGTTAGACATCAAATCATAATATAAATCCTAAGTAAAATGGGCCAGCTTTCACCAGAACTGAATTGTTACCAGCTTATCAAGAAGAAAAAGAAATCATCATTACATCTCAATAGGTTTTTATACAAGTGTGATGCGCAACGAGCATACAGTCCAACTGATTGTCAAGTCAGACACAAGTAATGGTATACTTTTAATACACCTGAATTAAGTGTACACATGGCAAGGTGCATTTAAAAGTAAAGTATAGTCCTCACACTAGTAATAGAGCCACGCGGCAGCTTCTGCTGATGCGCGGATGGGTCGGCTCGAACCAGTGAAGTACCACGACCTCACAGAATACCAGCGTGAAGTAGAAGTTGTGCTTCTGCTTTTCGCCAGGTCTCTGTTACTGTTGCTACCTGCGTGAAATAATTATCTACAATCGCGACACGGCCCGGGCCGAATACGCAGTCGGGGCTAGCGCGATGTAGGCGATTGAATGTTAGTTTTTTTAAAGCTGTTTACGTAAATAGTTTTTTATAAATACTTGTTGAAATAGTTTTTGTTTAGTGTTAAGTATATTTAATGATAGGAAAAATTAGTTGAAAAAGTTTTCAATTATTCAGGAAAAACGTCGTTCCTACTATAAAGTACGTGAGGGGTAATATGGTCGCGAGCTTTCCCGCCGTATAAAATCAAAACTAGGAAGAAAGAGACAAAAACACAATGTGGATACTATAACTAATATATTAAGAAAAATAGCAAATAAGCTTTAGCAAACATTAGGAACACTTCGAAAAATTAATTTAAAAAACTAACTACACTACACCATACTAAAATTGACTAAAATATTTACTATAATGTTAATATAATATAAATTCGATAAAGAATTGCCCTTTTGACCCTTTATTATTTGATTGACTGATGTAGAGCTATAGTATCATATAAGCAAAGTGCAAACAAAGCTGTAGTTTTTGAGTTAGGTATAAGAAAGTGACCAAATTAACCAGATGACTCAAACACAACAAAAGGTTTCAGATATATATTATTCTCCAAGTTACCGAAGGATTTTAGTGGGAAGCAATGAATGAAATTTATTTAATATTTTATTTGTTACATAGGTACTTATAGTAAAAAAGAATGAAGTAATAATTTAACTATAGATATAATACCTAAGTACTTTATTGAAAAACTTGAAGTTTGCTTCACTATCAAAGCATCTACTTAAATATCTGTACTTGTCTTTTGTAATTAAAATATTTTAAATTATAATAACACAGAACACTGAAATTAAAACTTTGTTTACTAACAAAAATTTTAATTAAGTAGAATACGATTACATTTCTGTTAGGAATCGTATTTCAGGTTCATTTGTTGTTTACATTATCTACCTATTTCTTCCTACCAAGCATCGTGACGTAGAAAGGGGAGAAAATATGCAAAGTAATACGGATCTCGCGCGCGGATTAGAGTTTTATTTAGCTTGCTTGCGCGATTTATCTAATTAATAATAATTATGTCGTATGTATGTTAAACGTAGGCAAGCAGTCAACATCAAAGGAGTGCAACTTCTGTGTGTAGTACTATTCTTTATTCTGTGGTTTCGCCTGGTTAGTGCCGGTGGCCGGATGCCCCTCCCCCTGTCCATAACATTTAAAAATAAAAGACTACCACAGGAGGGTGCCAGCACTCCTGATAATGGAGAATATCTCACTGAGCATCCACACCCAAGCTACCCTCTTCTTCCTGAGCGTGGGTGCTTAGGTTGCCCCGCGTATTCTGAGGGGAGGCAAATCCCGCTCACTACTGACAACTGAAACCAGAACGATAAAACATTGGCAACCCTATCATGCTAGCCGTGGACTTCTACATCTCAGGGGACTTTATGCCGTCCACTACCACCTGGAAACGGCGACGCTGACCTTGCTCTTCGTTGACCGAGACACAGGTATATTTTCCGACTGATACCTGCTTGTCATATCCGGGGTACAAATTAAAACACTTCTTTGTGGCGAGGTTTAGAGTTTGAGTATACACGGCGTATATGATCTTATGGCAGGGCGGGCGTGACGTATGTCAAAGATGATATCTGTTCATCCTTTGATAGCGACGACCGTCCCCGCGTCTACGGGTGCTCCTAAAGGTCTCATAGTGGAAATGCCGTCATAGACCAACTCATCGACCACATCCAAATAGGTACAGATTCCATGCTGTAACAGATCCCATCCGCAAAGATCCTGATATTTGGCGATTTTAACGCCCACCACGCGGAATGGCTCAGTTGACGTTTAACCAATCATGTGGGGAGATCATTTTATGACTTTGCCTTGGCATATGGTCTGACACAATTTGTTACTTCGTCTACGCAGATTCCCGACGCGGAAAGATCATGCACCTTTCCTGTTGGACCTCCTGCTGACCTCTCATCCGGACGGATATCAGGTTTCTATCGACGTCTCTCTTTGGACCATTGCCTGATCCGGAGTGTGGTGCCTCTCACGCTACTTTTGCGGTTGCGTTCTGCACGCTGCCGCCGTGTTTAGCATTACCGCCGTGGACGGCGGATTAGCACGAAATGCGGTCTTTCTATGCTTCTTGCTGATTCTGTCACTGATGTGGTGTTTTAGTGAATGAAACTATTTATTCCATCATCTGTAGTTCCCATCGGAGGTGGATCTCAGCCTTGGTTCGTCACTCCTGTAAGACTGCATTACGCAACAAGCAGGAGTGTTATAAGACCCGGCTGACGATTTGGCGGCTCGAGATGTAAACGCCAGCATCCTTAAAAAGAAGTATAACTATGCCTTCAGATCTTTTAAAAGAGTTATTGCCAGGGCAAATTATGACCACATTGGTAGAATTGACGAGAAATAAGTTCGCCTTCCTTCTGGAACCCGTGCATTCTGGTCACTCGTCGTGGATGTCCAAGGGAATTTTTGTAAGCCATCACTCTGATCTCTGTACAGGGAGGACGACTCACTGGTCTACGCCGTAATAGAGAAGCATGACCTTTTAGGCTCTATTTTTGCGTCCAACTCGACTCTTGATGATGATGGGAACACAACACCGGCCAATCCGCGGTGTGAGTACTCTATCCCTGATGTGCGACACATACAGAGCTCAGTATGCAAAGCACTCTTCTCCTTGGATATCTACAAGTTGAGTGGGTCTGACGAGATCCCCCAATTGTGTTGGGGACGTTCCAGAGTTGGCATCAGTTTTAACGCATCTTTTCCGGTACTCCTACTCCCTAGGCGTGTTCCGAATTTATGAAAGACAACTTTCATGCACCCGATCACTAAAAAAGGTAACCGCTCTCACCCGTCTAACTACAGACCTATCATCTTCACCTTCTTGTTCTCAAAATTGAAAATAATGGATCATTAACTTATGGAAAATTAACTGCCAGCTTATGCTGCGCCTTGAGGAGCACCATCTGATTAGTAACTGCCAGTACGGTTTCACTCAGCTCACTCAGCTGGTGTCCACGTTTGGTGTTTCACAAGGTTGCGTGCTATCATCAACGCTATTTCTTCTGCATATCAATGATATGCGAAAAGGCGTTGGATCTCTTTGTGTATTTTGCCGTATCTACCACGGGAAGTGTTCACCAACACACATCGCGTCAAAATCGAGATACCATCCACACCATCTGGATAATTGGCGGCCCAACACTGTGCGATTTACCGGAAGTTTTCTTCCTCGCACAACTTCTTTGAGGAATCAACTACCGCCAGTGATGTTTTCGGACCGATACGACTTAAGGGTCCTCAAGAAAAGTACTCTTTATAAAAGGCCGACAACGCATCTGCAATTCCGCTAGTGTATAGCAGTTGTTTATTGGCAGCGGTAGTCACTTACCATCAGGTGAGCCGCATGCTCGTTTGTGCCCTCTCATATATTTTATTTTATTTAAGTGAGTACCTAAAGAAATAATTGTAACAAATGCGAATGCAACTATTCGACGCGCTCTGTTATGGCGGACTTCGGTCCTCCTCGTTATATTTAATTTCACACATATGCAAGTTTTATCACACCATGTTTTCCTTCACCTCCGAGCACGCGGTAAATTACCGCTTAAGAAACCCAAATTACTACGCCTACTGTAAAATCTACGTGCGTTGCCCTTGAGTTACATTAATATGTAACAAAATTAATTAGGTTTTTAAATAAATAATTAATATTATACAATTTAACAGGAAGTTACATTGACGTGTACCGACATATTGATAAATACTTGTATTGAATTAATCATAATGTACTATTATTACCTTTTGTTACTGATGCCCCGACTAATAAATAATTTAAGCACTTTAATGTATCATTAATATTCAATTATTCGTCTGGTTTTTTGTCCATAACTGCTTTTTGGACTTGAATGCCTGGTTAGGTCAAAAATCGGTATTCAGGATTTTACTGTTATATGCAACTCAGGAGTCAGGTAGTTGGCGGTGTTTCACCCCCGTGCTCCGGAAAGCACGTTAAGCCGATGGTCTTTTGATCTCTATCCGGTCGTATTGGATTACCGTCCCATCGGGCCTCTAGATTGAGGGATTAAGGATTTAGGGAATAAAGGTCTGTGTTGAAACTGGCTGCCGTGACCGAAATTCAGTTCTTAGACTACTAAAGTTAAAACTACTATTTATTGCATAGGCATTGAAAATCTCGACATGTATGAGTGCACCGAAAAAGCACGCTTGTGGAGTAGTAGAGTGAGTGACTTTCACACCACACGAAATCTTCGAATAAGGTAACGTGGTTTTACGTGGTATGCAGCTATATGTGGCTATGGAATGAATGGCTTTTCTCAATTGGGGTAAAATCATATTCTCATAAAATACCAGCATTAAGAATGCCGCTGTATTTCGTATGGTGAACGTAGAGAACTAGAGAGCCTTTTTAACGAGGCATTCCATCTTAGTCCTCAGTGGTGACAACGCGTCAACATTTTAATTCTGAATAGAGAATGGATGCGATGTTTCCAGTAAAAAGGGTTATTACACTCACTGTCCTTCCCCGGTCGAGCCGACCCATTCGTGCTACAACCATAATATAGCTGTAGCGTACCTGTGTGCTCGTTAGTCAACCTTATTCTATAAAATTAAAATAAAATGTATTTTGCTGTTGTGGAATTAAAAGGCACCATAATAAAAGCACGGTTCTGTAACAAAATAAAACAGTGGTGTAGCATGGGTTGCTTTTGCCCGAGATCGTCGGTGTATAAATGGCGGACCTTTTTTTTTTCCTTCCTTCCTTCCTTCTTTTCCTTCACCCTCATTTGCGCAAGTTAAGTTACTTGAAGAAAAATTGTTAAAAGTATCTAATATTTAAAATTTATAAAGTCATTGGAACTCGTTTGCCTTTCGTCCGTCGTCTTAGTGACGTCATTCGCATACTGGTACGTCAGGTGTTTTAAGTTCAGGTTGTTCATTTTTAAGTGTCATTAACACGAATGATAATACTTAATGTATGCTATTATACCAACAATCCCTACTCTTATAAAGTGTGCCGGTCATCTAAATTTTCAGAACTCTCAATTTTCATAATATTTCTATTTAAAATAAAAAAATACAAATTTTTAGACTTTTTGAGATTTATATTTTATGCGGTCTTTGTGTAAAAGTAAAAAATATATTCTTGGAGGAGTGAAGGTGCTTTTATTTGCCTAGCATCCATCACATACTAGCATCATATAAATGTTAAGTCAATGAGCTGAAATTCTTTCCAAAACTGCCATCTCATACATTATGCCGCTCGTGCCAATTGCCACCCAGCCAATGCTACGGCGCTAGAAGGAGCCCATTTGTCTAAGATCCCACTTTCTAGGACTTAACTTTGGTTTGCATCCAACGCCTATACATTTCCACTGTATCCGATTTAGTTGGTCCTTATTGTTGTCCTTTTTCTTTTAATCATGTTGTCAGTCTCTTATTCATCCTTAACTACCTTAATGAATCAAAAACGTAATGTGATAGCCGGCGTCATGGCATCTCAATATGGTAGTAATTTAATACAGGGTTTTATTTATTAAGAGCGCTAAATGAAATAATAGAACCTGAGAAGTGGTATTGCCACAATTTTTATTTTATTTTGTAGTTTATTCGATGACATTACATACGGAATAATTAATTTCATATTTTTATATATAATTTAATAATTTCAGCTAAATGGTAGGTATCCTGTTCGACCAGTTTTGGACGACATCTTCGCATAAATGGGACTCAATTTCATGAAGAACGCGAGTTATGTTGGCCTTCAGGGTGGCAATTGTCTGTGGTTTATCTGCATAGATCAGAGATTTCACGTAGCACCTCAGAAATTAGTCGAGCAGTGTTAATTCACACAATATTCGACCGATCGATCGATCGAATCTTCAAGTTGATGTAGCATCCACGCGAGATGACGAAGGTCTTGAACTTTTCATCCAATAAATTCAATGTTTCCCGTGGAGTATGGCAAGTGGCGCCGTTCCGTTGGAATGATATGTTTGTGAGGTCCATACCATCTATCCTAGGCCACAAAAGTTTGTTATCATCGTCTGATATCCATCATCATTGACTGTGAACGCGGCTTTTTGCGCATCTTGGAAGAAACAGAGGCCGATGATACCGCCAGACTCAAATCCTCACCAAACAGTGACTTTTCCGGAGTGTATAGGCATCTGATGAATCTTCAGTGGATTTTCGTCGCTTCAAATCCACTTATCAAAGCCACACAACTACAAATGAGCCCCATCACTGAAAATGTTTTTTTTTACCGAAAGTGGGGACATCCGCCAAATGTTTTAAAACCTAATAAGCGAATACACGGTGCTATCTGTGGCCTTTGGGTTTTTGCTCGTTAGTTAATTGAACTTTGTTTCAATGAGAAAAGTCTCGACGCAAAATCGGCTAAGTTGATGTCGCATAGTGACGAAGCTCTTCCGCACGACGCGCTTGAATTGTCTGGGGTTTTTTCGCACACTGTCCCGAACGGCAACAATATTTGTCAACGATCATGCGTTTCCTTGACATACGGGCACTGCTACCCGGATGCTTCAAATTTATTAATTATAATGACGGATCGTGGACTCTGCAGGATGGCCAAAAATGCCATAAATTTGATGCAACGCACGGAACCTTAGGCAAACAGAGCACTGATTTCTATGGTGAAATATCAAGACTGAATAAGTATTCTTGTCAAATTTTACAACTACTGCATTACCAAGAAGGCCGCTATAACACGCTATCAACACTCGAAAAACCCTATTGAAAAACCCTTTCATCATTATCATCATCATCATTACATCCCTTCATAAGTCAACTGCTGAACATAGGCCTCCCCCAACGAATGCCACAAAGCACGCTCCTGAGCCATCTGCATCCATCGACTTTCTGCATGTCATACCAGGTCGTCACTCCATCTAGTGGGGGTCACCCTACACTACGCCTAGCAGTACGAGGTTGCACTCAAAAACCTTTTTACCCATCAGTTCGACAGCCGACGTTCTTCGAGCTATATGGCCGGCCCATTGCCACTTCAACTGACTAATCTGTTGGGCTATGCCGGCCATTCTGGTTCTACTGCGGATATCCTCATTTCTAAGTTTATCACGCAGAGAAACCCCGAGCATAGCCCTCTCCATGGCTCACTGAGGGACCTTGAGCGTCCTCATACAGCCAGCAGTAAAGGACCACGTCTTAGATCCGTAAGTCATCACTGGCAACACGCGCTGGTTGTACAATCTAGGTTTCAGATTTTGAGGTATACCTGACGAGAAGATGTGTCGTAATTTCCCGAACGCTGCCCAGCCGATTTGAATCCGTCGATTGACCTCTCGATCGAAGTTGGACTTACCTAGTCGGACTATTTGTCCCAGGCAAACATACTCGTCAACAACTTCGAGCATAGTGCTCCCAACAACTACCGGCATAGGTGTGACATGGACATTAAACATTATCTTTGATTTGTCCATGTTCATCTTAAGACCTATCCGTTGGGAGGCACTATTGAGGTCATTGAGCACAGTGCTTGGGGCCTCCAGCGATTCTACCATAAGGATTATATCGTCGGTAAATCGAAGGTAAGTGATGTACTCGCCATTGATGTTAGTACCGTATCCTTTCCATTCCAGTAACTTGTCTTCCAACGCAGCGGTGAAGAGTTTCGGGGATATAACGTCACCCTAAACGTCACGTCACGTCGCCCCACAGAAAGTGGACCTGATCGAAACCCGACGGTTTGACAAAGAATGAGATTGACTTCATTGTGAAAACAGGCAGCGATCACCGAATGATTAGAGGCACACTGAACCTAAACGTTAAGTTGGAGAGGTCTTGTCCAATGAAGTCAACGCTCCGTACCCCTCGTGCTCTAATCGAAAGTCCCAAAACATTTCAGCTCGAGTTACAAAACCGTTTTCAGTGCATAGAAGATTGCAATGTAGTGGACGATACGAATGACAAGCTCGTGGAAACTGTCCGTATGGACAGTTTCCACGAGCTTGTCATTGTGTGTCGTCGGAGCTAAGTTCTGCAAGACCCGCCGCAAAAGAACACAAACACTCTCCGATCACACTCTTTATCTCATGGATGTTAGACGGGAGATGAAGCTGCAGTCGTCAGCAGATTTGACAGCATACAGGCAACTGAACAGTCAGATCTCTAAACGCATGCGGCGGGACTTTCGCAACTTTAATCTATAATATAATAAAAAATAATAACAAATCGCATTAAAGAAGCGATTGAACGGAACCAGGGCTCCAAAGTCTTTGCCGGAGATCTGTCTATCTGAAAGAGCCAACTGTCAATGCTAAAGACTGAGTGTGGCAGCATCATTTCCGAGACACCTGAGATTTTGAGTGAGATTGAGAGGTTCTATGGGCAGCTGTACACATCATCGTTGGAGCTACACGCAAGTGTGAGTAACGATCCAAGAGCAAGTCTTATCCGACACTATTCAGATAATATCCCGGACGTCCGTTTGAGCGGATTAGAGTGGCTCTCCAGCACCCTAAAAACGGCAAGGTCCGACGGAATTACAGCGAAGCTTCTGAAAGCAGGTGAAACACCGGTACTTAAAGTCCTTTAGGGGCTCTTCAATTCCATCCTCCATGGTGGCACTACTCCGGAGGCGTGGAGCAGAAGTGCGGTGGTTTTGTTCTTCAAGAAAGGCGACAACGCTCTCTTGAAGAATTACAGACCGATTACCCTTCTGAGCCGCGTCGATGTGCTGTTTTCGAGAGTCATTTCGAATCGTCTCGCACGCAGATTTGACGACTTCCAGCCTCCCTAACAAGCCCGTTTCCGAGGCTTTTTTCCGAGGAGAAGCTTCAGTACCATATACCACAAACATGCCCTGTCGCAGATTGTATAGGATACCGAAGAGAACAATCTGCCACTTTGCCTGGCGTATGTAGACTGCGAAAAAGCCTTTGGTTCCGTCGAAATTTAGGCGGTGCTACAGTTCCTTCAGCGGTGCCAAGTTGACTGTCGTTATATCGAAGTGCTGAAGTGTTTATACAGTAGAGCTACGATGGCTATCCGAGTCCAGACCCAGAGTACAAAACCTTAAAACCCTTTATAACATGTAAATTGCATTAAAATAATTTGAAGCTTCATTTAATACATTCAAATTCTTTATCCGAATCAAATACTTTATCAGTTTATCCCTACACTTTTAATGCTCTGTTTCTATATTCAGCATTATACAATATACATTCTAGTCTATAAAAAGAGCACTTTTCGACGACCCTTTGTCCCTAAAATCGTTAAATTGGTAATAAAACGTATTAAAGGTTACTTATCGGGATAAAAATCCTAATTCTCTAGTGGGAACAAGCACACATTTACAAAATTTCATTTTTTTATAGAATAGGGTGACAAACGAGCACACAGTCCACCTGATGGTAAGTGATTATTGTAGCCTATAGACATCTACATCTATCCTCGATTACGAATAAAAATGCAGATGCGTTGTGACTCCGTAATACCCGTGAAGTCTAAGGAGGGATGCCTCATTTCCAGTAAGAAGCGTCTCCGGTTCTCACGACTACACTCACCATACGAATCGCTGCAGTGTTAAGGCTGTTATTTTATGCTAGTATTCTGTGAGAGCGTGGCCCTTCCCCGGTCGAGCCGACCCATTCGTGCTACAACTAGGCTGCTAATATAGCTGCAGCATGGCTCTACCTTGTAAAAATCGGTCATTATTAAAACCGGTTAAGCGGTTTCGGAGATTAGTGTGAACGAACATCGTGACACAGGATTATTGTATTTTACAAGAAACTAAATTTTCAATTTAAAATAGAATAGACTTTAAAATTTAAAAAGAATAATATAATAAATTTCCACGTAATACGTGGTAGAGCCATACTACTGCTATATTATGTTGTAGCACGAATGGGTTGACTCGACCAGGGAAGGACCACGCTCTCACAGAGTACCAGCGTAAAATAGCAGCTTAATGCTGCTGTGTTTTGTAGTGAATGTAGAGAACCGGATACTCTTTTTACTCGAAGCGAGGTATTTCATTTTAGTCCTTAGGGGTGGCAACGCATCTGTCTATCGACCAAAGCTACCACTTACCATCAGGTGGACTGTGTGCTCGTTTGTCACTCTTATCCTATAGAAAAAACATAAATACCTTCTAAAGTCAGCATTAAGACATAGTGTACCGATTATCGATAAGTTAAGGTACCGACTTTAAAGGTCACTCAACCACTCAACCAACGTGGAAATTATTTTATTATTTTAAATTTTTGAAGTTATGTTTTAATTTTTATTAAAATTTGGATTTTTAACCCTTTTGAGTGGACTAAAGTAATATAATAATATAGCTCGAAGAACCGACAACCGATAACAAAGAAAGATTCCCGAGTGGCAGCCTCGTAGGCGAAGTGTGGTGCGGCCCCCCACTAAATGGAGTGTCGACCTGGTAAGACGTGCAGGAAGTCGATAGATGTAGGTGACTGTGGATCGTGCTTTGTGGCATGCTTTGAGGGAGGTCTATTTTTAGCAATGGGCTTGTAAAAGGCTGTAACGATGATGATAAAGCAATATCAAATGTAAAAAGTATAACAAATAATTACGATAACAACTTTATCCTCTATTTTCATATATTCAAATTTAAATGCGGCTCTAGAGGTATACCGGCCCAAATCCCCCCCCCCCCAATCAACATGGTAGCGGAATTAAATGATGAAAACTACCCCAGGAGGGTAACAGCACCCCTGGAGAATCCCTCGCTGAGCATCCACGACCATGTTTCTCCACTTCTGAGCGTGGGTGCTCAGGCTGCCCCGCGTATTCTGGGGGGGGGGGGCAAAATTCCGCTCAAGACTACAACTGCTCGGGGCAAACGGAGCAACAAGACCAAGGCGATCCTTGCCACGCTGTCCGTGAATTTCTGCAATATCAGGGGACTTCACTCTAACCTAAACGTCGTCCACTACCATCTCGAGACGGCGAGGCCGGCTCTGCTCTTTAATAAAAATATCCTTTTTTTAGCCTTTTTAATAAAAATATCATTTAATTCAGTTCTGCAATAAATTTTTCCAGAGCTTGTACACTAAGTAAAATGTTTGTGTTAATAAGAAGCAAAAAGGATAAACGGCCGAATGAAAGACTCGTAGAAGTCTTAAAAGATCCGGTGAGTAAAGAACAATGAAAGACCGACGGAGCGCTGTATTCATTTCAAGTAATGCCGAAACCAAACGGACACATGCACACATCTTAAGTTTTCTGTGTTGTTTCACTGCTAGACCTTGTTGTTGATTGCAAATGATTTTAGATGCATATGTGTACGTGAGTGTATTTTTACAATAAGTTGAGCTTGGTTTGTGCGTCACTTGAAATGTGCGCAGGGTTCGGACTTTTTTTCCTTGTTTATTTTTTTCTTTTTTTATAGCATTAGGTGACAAAAGAGCGCACAGTCCCCTTGATGGAAAGTGGACGTCATGGCCCATAAACATCCACATTTGTCCTCAGTTAAGAATCAAAATGCAAATGTGTCGTCACCACTGAAGACTAAGAAATGGAATGCCTCTATTCCAGTAAAAAGGGTCTCCGTTATCTCTCCACTCACCATACGAAACATTACGCTGTTTTTTTACGCTGGTGTTCTGTGAGAGCGTGATCCTGCCCCAGTTGAGCCGACCCATTCGTGCTACAACTATAAAATATAAAAAAAAAGATATACCTTAAGAGATATATTAGGCTGAATTGCGTTAAGGTGATGAGGGAAACTTTGTGTTATCTACCTTTCATTACCATCACGCATCAAAAATTTACATCTGAACCTAGGTCTTTACGAACTGATAAAAGAATGTGCATATTTACTGCCTTCTGTATGCGAATTTTGTTCATTTACTATACCGATTTTACGACTCTGTCTTTAGCGATAGATACGTGGGCCGATTCTTCAATCCTTAGATAAAATTTATGAATAGAATGAAATACAACATAAATAATTAAATGAAACTAATTTTACGGATTTTTTCGGGTTTATTTCTGACTTTTTAATTTCCTGTTTAATCGAAATTAAAAAGTCGGCATTAAACGAGATTAAATCCTTAAATTAGTTTTATTTGAAGTGTTTGTGTAAAAGTCACGACATAAACTAATTAAAAACAACGGCCGCCGTATCAAAACATAGTTGACATATTTCACTTTTGTATTCAGTCACGTTATAATTTATTTGATGGATAACTTTTAACTGACGATTGAAAATAGCTATTTAACCTATTAGGACATTTTATTTCAGTTATTCGACGAGTTACGCAAAGAGAAACCAAATTTTGCGGACAAGATATCTATAATACAAGGAGACATCAGCCAAATTAGATTGGGAATGAGTGATGAAGATTGGAATACAGTCAGCAACCAAGTTGGTTTTCATTTTAAAATAATATTTATAAACCGTAATATTTAGAAACTATAGCATATAATGATTTAAATAAACATCAACACTCAACCCTGTCACTCGTGAGAGGTGGGCAGAGACTACGGACTGACATTTGCCACAACTCCGACTCGCCTCCCTCGCCTCCTTTACACCCATATACGTACGTATACATGCTAGGCGGCTAAGGGTTCTCTTAATTTCACCCGTCATCAATATATCGCCAACTTGGTCGATAAACTTCCGTCTACTTAGTTTAACAGTGGTAGAGCCACGCGGCAGCTTTGCTGTTGCACGTATGGGCCGGCTCAAACCGGGGTGGTACCACGACCTCACAGAATACCGGCGTGAAGTGGAAGCTCTGCTTCCGCGTTTCGTCTGGTGAGTGCAGGTGGCCGGAGGCCCAAATCCCCCCCCCCCCCCCCAATCAACATGGTAGCGGAATTAAATGATGAAAACTACCCCAGGAGGGTACCAGCACCCCTGGAGAATCCCTCGCTGAGCATCCACGACCATGTTTCTCCACTTCTGAGCGTGGGTGCTCAGGCTGCCCCGCGTATTCTGGGGGGGGGGGGCAAAATTCCGCTCAAGACTACAACTGCTCGGGGCAAACGGAGCAACAAGACCAAGGCGACCCCTGCCACGCTGTCCGTGAATTTCTGCAATATCAGGGGACTTCACTCTAACCTAAACGCCGTCCACTACCATCTCGAGACGGCGAGGCCGGCTCTGCTCTTTCTGACCGAGACGCAGGTGTCCTCTCCGGCTGATGTCTCGTATCTCTCCTACCCGGGGTACAAACTGGAACACTCCTTTGTGCCTCGGGCTGGAGTTTGCGTTTACGTCAGAGAGGACATCTGCTCTCGACGCCTCGGCAGACTTGAAGGTTCGGACCTGTCCATCCTTTGGCTACGCGTAGACAGCGACGACCATCCGCGCGTCTACGGGTGCCTCTATAGGTCCCATAGCGGTAATGCCGAAACAGACCGACTATTCGACCACGTCCAAATGGCTGCAGATTCGTTACTACAGCAGATCCCCTCCGCAGAGATCGTGATCTTCGGCGACTTTAACGCCCATCACGCCGAATGGCTTGGTTCACGTTTAACCGATCAGGCGGGGAGATCTGTTCATGATTTTGCCTTGGCATATGGTCTGACACAACTGGTTACTTCGCCTACGCAGATTCCAGATGTGGAGGATCATGCACCTTCCCTGTTGGACCTTCTGCTGACCTCTCACCCGGACGGATATCAGATTTCCGTCGACGCCCCTTTAGGCTCCTCGGACCATTGTCTGGTCCGGAGTGTGGTGCCACTCACGCTGAAATCGCGGTTGCATTCTGCAGGCTGCCGCCGTGTTTGGCACTATAGGTCAGCCGATTGGGATGGGATGCGGTCTTTCTTTGCATCCTACCCGTGGGGGCGGGTTTGCTTCTCGCCGGATGATCCCACACTCTGGACTCTGTTGCTGATGTGGTACATCAGGGTATGGAACTTTTTATTCCTTCCTCTGTGGTGCCCATTGGAGGCAAGTCTCAGCCATGGTTTGGTCGCTCCTGTAAAATAGCATCATGCTATAAGCAGGAGTGCTACCAAGCCTGGGCTGATGCATCAGCGTCCCGGGATGTAAACACCAGCGCTCTAAAAAAGAAGTATAATTCCGCCTCTAGGTCCTTCAAAAGAGTCATTGCCAAGGCAAAGTCAGAGCACATAGGCAGAATTGGCGAGAAACTAGTTCGCCTTCCTTCTGGAACCCGTGCATTCTGGTCTCTCGCCAAGGCTGTCCAGGGGAATTTCAGTCAGCCATCTCTTCCATCTCTGCACAGGGAGGACGACTCACTGGCCCATACCTCAAAGGAGAAAGCCGATCTTCTAGGCTCTTTCTTTGCATCTAACTCGACTCTCTATGACGGGGGGAGTACTCCGCCGACCATCCCGCGGTGTGAGTGCTCCATGCCGGAAGTGCACTTCACACAGCGCTCGGTTCGCAAAGCACTCCTCTCCCTGGACATCCACAAGTCGAGTGGGCCTGACGGAATCCCCCCCAATTGTGCTGAGGACGTGTGCTTCCAGAGTTGGCACCGGTTTTAACGCGTCTTTTCCGGTACTCCTACTCCCTAGGCGCAGTCCCAAAATCATGGAAGACGGCTTACGTCCACCCGATCCCTAAAAAAGGCGACCGCTCTGACCCGTCCAACTACCGGCCAATCGCCATCACCTCCTTGTTCTCCAAAACAATGGAGTCCATTGTAAACTGCCAGCTCATGAGGTACCTTGAAGATCACCAGCTGATTAGTGACCGCCAATACGGTTTTCGCCGTGGTCCGTCAGCTGGTGATCTTCTGGTCTACCTAACTCACAGATGGGCGGAGGCAGTTTGGACATTGCGAAGGCCTTCGATCGGGTTTGGCACAAAGCGCTTCTTTCGAAGCTCCCTTCCTATGAGCTTCCCGAGAAATTGTGCGATTGGATCACCAGCTTTCTTGCAGATCGGAGCATCAAGGTCGTTGTAGACGGTGCAAGCTCCGATTGCAAGCCTATTAATGCTGGTGTTCTTTATAGAAGAAGCTGTTTTTTATAGAAGAAGGGGCAAACGAGCATGTGGCTCACCTGATGTTAAGTGACTACCGCCACCCATGATCAACCGCAACACCAGGAGAATTGCGGGTGCGTTGCCGGCCCTTTAGAAAGGAGTAAGCTCTTTTCTTGAAGGTCCCCTGGTCGTATCGGTCCGGAAAAATCGCCGGTGGTAAACTATTCCACAGAGAGGTTGTACGTGGAAAAAAACTCCTTATGAAACGTACAGTGGTGGACCGCCAAGCATCCAGATGGTGTGGATGGTATCGGGACGTTTGACGTGTAATGCGTTCACGAAATTTGGCGGCTGGGATTAATCCGAACAACTCCTCAGAGCACTCCCCGTGATAGATGCGATAAAATACGCAAAGAGATGCAACATCTCTTCGCAGCGCCAGTGAAACGAGCTGATCGGAAAGCACTCGGTCGTCGACGATTCGAGCCGCTCTGCGCTGGATGCGGTCAAGTGGAAGAAGCTGGTACTGGGGAGCCCCAGCCCAGAGATGGGAACAGTATTCCATGTGCGGCCGTACCTGCGCCTTGTAAAGGTGTAGGCGGTGTGCCGGCATGAAATAATGCCCCACTCTGCTGAGCACGCCAAGCTTTTTAGAGGCTAATTTGGCCTTCCCTTCCAAGTGACCACGAAACTGCACGTCACTCGATATGTCGACGCCGAGGATTCCGATACTGGCTGAGGCAACAAGGGGAGTGCCTTGAAACTGAGGGGATACGACAAAGGGGTTCTTTTTAGCGGTTAACGCGCAAACTTGTGTCTTCTGGGGGTTAAACTGCACTAGATTTAGTCGCCCCCAATCCGAGACTCTGTCCAGCAGAGACTCGACTTCAGACACAAGTTTGTCCCGGCACTCGGAGACGTTTTCCCGAGAAATATTGGCTCGGCCGGTGTAAAGAGCATCACCAGTGCTGTCATCTGCATAGCAATGAATGTTACGGGTACGCAACATGTCATTGATATGCAGAAGATACAGCGTTGGCGATAGCACACAGCCTTGTGGAACACCAGCATTAATAGGCTTGCAATCGGAGCTTGCACCATCTACAACGACCTTTATGCTCCGATCTGCAAGAAAGCTGGTGATCCAATTGCACGATTTCGCTTTGTGCCAAACCCGATCAAAGGCCTTCGCAATGTCCAAACTAACGGCCAATGCCTCCCCCTTGGACTCTACTGCCTCCGCCCATCTGTGAGTTAGGTAGACCAGAAGATCACCAGCTGACCAACCACGGCGAAAACCGTATTGGCGGTCACTAACCAGCTGGTGATCCTCAAGGTACCTCATGAGCTGGCAGTTTACAATGGACTCCATTGTTTTGGAGAACAAGGAGGTGATGGCGATAGGCCGGTAGTTGGCCGGGTCTGAGCAGTCGCCTTTTTTAGGGATCGGGTGGACGAAAGCCGTCTTCCATGATTTTGGGACTACGCCAAGGAAGTAGGAGTACCGGAAGAGACGCGTTAAAACCGGTGCCAACTCTGGAGCATACGTCCTAAGCACAATTGGGGGGATTCCGTCAGGCCCACTCGACTTGTAGATGTCCAGAGAGAGGAGTGCTTTGCGAACCGAGCGCTGTGTGAACTGCACTTCCGGTATGGAGCACTCACACTGCGGGATGGTTGGCGGCGTACTCCCCCCGTCATCGAGAGTCGAGTTCGACGCAAAGAAAGAGCCTAAGATCGGCTTTCTCCTTTGCGGTATGGGCCAGTGAGTCGTCCTCCCTGTGCAGAGATGGAAGAGATGGCTGACAGAAATTCCCCTGGATAGCCTTGGCGAGAGACCAGACTGCACGGGTTCCAGAAGGAAGGCGATCTAGTTTCTCGCTAATTCTGCCTATGTGCTCTTTTGAAGGACCTAGAGTGCAGAATTATACTTCTTTTTTGGAGCGCTGGTGTTTATATCCCGAGACGCTGATGCGTCAGCCCAGGCTTGGTAGCACACCTGCTTATAGCATGATGCTATTTTACAGGAACCACCAAACCATGGCCGAGATTTGCCTCCAACGGGCACCACAGTGGAAGGAATAAAAAGTTCTATACCCTGAAGCACTACATCAGCGACAGAATCCGCAACAACGTTGGGATCGTCCGGCGAGAAGCAAACCCGCCCCCAAGGGTAGGATGCAAAGAAAGACCGCATCCCATCCCAATTGGCTGACCTATAGAGCCAAACACGGCGGCAGCCTGCAGAATGCAACTGCGATTTCAGCGTGAGTGGCACCACACTCCGGACAAGACAATGGTCCGAGGAGCCTAAAGGGGCGTCGACGGAAATCTGATATCCGTCCGGGTGGGAGGTCAGCAGAAGGTCCAACGGGGAAGGTGCATGATCCTCCACATCTGGAATCCGCGTAGGCGAAGTAATCAGTTGTGTCAGACCAAATGCCATCCGTTTTTAACTGGTTAACAGTCTGATAATAGTATCATAATATTGCGCGCCACTGTTGATAGCACTAGCGCCATCTATTATCGAATTGAAGGACTAAACTTTCTAGAAAACTCCACAGTCGAATTCTCTACCTCTAGTTGGTCGGGACCGGTATTTGCTGGAATATTCTATAGGTTTTTGTGGAAAAGGCATATATAAAGCCATTTAGGGTATTCGCCGCCACGATCGGAGTAGTATGGAATTAACAATACCAGTGTGATTAATTATTAGTATGTTTTAAGTTTTAATTAGTGTGCGGTAATTAAAGTGTCAATGTTGGTTATTCAATCGGCAGTTTTTACTGTCACGAACCCTTAGCTTGTAACAATACTTTTCAAAAGATTACAATGCTGATGGATTTTTTTTTACAGGTACACGTTATTTTCCATATTGCAGCGAACGTTAGATTCGATGTACAAATAAAAACTGCGTTGCTAATGAACGCACGGGGCACCCGAGAAGCTTTGCGTCTAGGCACTGACTGTAAGAACCTCCGATCATTCGTGTACGTGTCCACGGCATATACACATGCAACTCGCGACCGTATTGGTACGGCACTACCCGAACAGTTCTACGAAAGTCCAGCGCCACCTGACGCAATGATACAAATGGCCGAGACGATGTCGGATGAGAAACTGGATGCTATGACACCCGCGTAAGTTACCAATAAAATAGTCGTTGTAGTTGTCCACTATAGCCTACTGATCATAGGCTCCCATGTAGATTGCCACAAATATGATCCTAAGCCACATGCATCCATCGTCTGCTTATCAGGTCGTAACTCCTACTAGGAGGTCATCCAACATTAAATAAAACAATAAAAAAAAATTTTTTTATAGGATAGGGTGACAAACGAGCACACAGTCCACCTGATGGTAAGTGGTTGTTGTGGCCCATAGACATCTACATCTATCCTCGATTACGAATCAAAATGCAGACGCGTTGTCACCCGTGAGGACTAAGATGGAATGCCTCGTTTCCAGTAAAAAGGGTCTCCGGTTCTCTACACTCACCATACGAAATACAGCAGCATAAAGCTACTATTTCACGCTAGTATTCTGTGAGAGCGTGGTCCTTCCCCGGTCTAGCCGACCCATTCGTGCTACAACTATGCTACTAATATAACTGCAGCATGGCTCTACCACGTATACTTACGTATAATTACTGCGTTTGCCAACCCGCTTGCCAAGCGTGCCAGATACTATGCCAAGCATCCGCTCTAAAATTATAGTTGTTATCAAGACCAAACTACTAGCTGACTTTTTTATTGTCGTAAAGGAAATTAGCCCCAGTTTAATACATGTGAAAGTTTGCGAAAATGTTGGTTGTTTGTTACTCAGTAACACATAAACGGCTTGACATATTTGATTGAAATTTGGCACACAGATACTTCATGTCTTGGAATAAAAAATGGAACTTTTACGATGGGAAGCTTTGCGTCTGATAACAAAAATTAAATGTAGATTCATTTTTATGTATGTATATATAATCATTATTATTATGTACTCCAAAGTCCTTCGGTAACTAATACTGTAACACTTGGAATAGTAGAACTAGGTATGCCGAGTTTGGGTTTGTTTTGTTAGTGATAGATGTTGAAACCATCACAAAACAAAAGTTCGTTTCACTTTGTCTCTGGTACCAAGCTGATATTCGGAAAAATAAATAACCTCGTAGTAACATCTTTATGGATAGTATCGATATCCACTTACCAGCTACACTGTTTTTCGTTGTAACCAACTGTCCTTTATGTGAGCCACTTCTTTAAGTACAGCCTGAACCGTGAAGTAGTTACCATAGAACCCGGTGAAATTTGGAGATAATGTTTTTATTATACCAACATTTTATTTATTTACCAATTACACTTACCATAAACATAACTATATAACATTATCACAAAGTATATTAATTGTTACACTGCCTGATATGCGTATCAATTACAAGGGCACCTCCCGCCCTCCCTCAATTGCGTGCACTAATCCCGTCAACCTTAATCCCAACACCACTACTCCCAACACAACTATTCTAGGAAAGACACACCATCGACGAAAATACGAAACATGTTTCGCCTCTACACGAGGCATTTTCAGATGATGTAGTAGACTCTACGGCGGCTGACCGTTAAGAGTTTGCTCTTCAAACTAGGTAAGACACATCATTTTATTTTATTGAGCGGGTGGTTGCAAAGTAACTATTAATATCTTTACTATAATGATTTCGATAACAGGGATAAAAAAGATTTAAAATTTTAGATTCCTTTTACCTGTGCATATAAATAAATTTGATGTGTCTGTCTATAATGTTATCGAAATAACTGCCTTTTGTCGAGCTCTAGAGATTATTTGGTAAAAATTTTGTCTGTCTATCTGGACTCATCGTCGTAGTGGCTGAACTGATTGAGATTAAACTTCACGAACAGAGAGAGAGAGAGAGAGAGAGAGAGAGAGAGAGAGAGAGAGAGAGAGAGCATAATGCCAGGAGTGATCTAAGCTATATTCCGAAAAGCTTAGAGCACTTTTGAATGAAATGGAAAAAAAAATTAAAATCTAATTGACCCCACCTTGATGAAGCCGGACGGATCGCTATATTCATACAATAAAACTTTTCATACAACTTTACATTCTAGCTTATCAAAGTCCTTTGTTGAACACAGGCCTCCTCGTAGACTGTCTCACTAGGGGGATAAAAAAATGTATATTAAATTTTTTTAAATACGATAGGTTGGCAAACGAGCACAAGGTCCACCTGATGGTAAGTGGTTGCTGTGGTCCATAGACATCTACATCTATCCTCGATTACGAATTAAAATGCAGATGCGTTGTCACCCGTGATGACTAAGATGAAATGTCTCGTTTCCAGCAAGAAGTATCTCCGGTTCTCTACACACATAGCAGCGTTAAGCTGCTATTTTATGCTAGTATTCTGTGAGAGCGTGGTCCTTCCCCGGTAGAGTCGACCCATTCGTGCTACAACTATGCTGCTAATATAGCTGCAGCATGGCTCTACCACTTATAATATTATTATTTATATAATCAAAATAAATATTTATGAATTTCATAAAACTTATAGTACTTTTAATGAAAATTAAATTATAAAATCTAAATATGCCGAATTAAAATATTGTTTCTTAAAATGTTTCAGGCTTATCGGCAAGTGGCCCAACACCTACTCATTTTCAAAGGCCGTTTCCGAGGAAATTGTTCGTACGATGGCCGTGAATCTGCCCGTTTGCGTAATCAGACCAGCAATTGGTAAGGATATATCTAAGACAATAAGTATTAAATGAATAAAGTTAAAGTCAAATAAAGTTACAGGCTGTGTTGCTACCATTGTTGGACTGATTCTTTCTCATTTTTGAGAGAGTGAAGCAATGATCCGCCCGCAATATTTTCCTTCACCATCAAATACTAGAAAAATCATGATTTAAATATGTTATTATCAATTTTTACGATCAGCGCTTAGCCCATGAGCTAATACGGCTGTAATATATCAAATATATTTTATGTATCAATTGATAATCAAATGAAATACATTTTATTTCTGTAACAAAAATTATGCATTTTAATTGTATCCGGAAATTCATTTTAAGTAAAAGGATAGTTGTTGTAAAAGTGTAATAGTAAAATATCCGAGATAGTAAAAGGATATATTGTTTTACTTCATTTTCAACCCGTATAGATGTTAGAAAAGATAAATCAATAAAAACAATGGAAGAAATTCTCGTAGCCTTCAAAAACTTTCGTGGAATATCATCGTAAAATAGCAGCATAATACCCCTATATTTTGGATGATGAAATGGTATCAGGAAATTCGTTAAATTCCAAATGGAATTGGATAATTTTTTCAATAATTTTTGACACTTGAGTAACGTGACATTACATCATAATCCGCAGAGATGACTCATCTATATTTTGATTCTTAATTGATGATAGATGGTCTACAAACTGCAATATCCACTTCCCATTACTGCTTACTTACTGTGAAGAGAATTTTTAATACAGTCCCTGCGATTGATCTTTTTCCGGTTGCGTCAATTGCCGTCCTGTCGGAATATAAGAGTGTAGAAATAGCAATTGCACCCGTGCTTACGCACACTTTCGTGCACTATAACTCTGTCTAGCACTGATAGCTAGTAGTCGTTAAGACTGGTCGCCGTGATTGCAATTCGGTCAGCGGGATATTATCATTTATTACTTTATAAAGACTACAAACGACAGGAATCAGTGCAATTAGTGCAGTATGTAGAGACAATGATAGCTAATCTGTTAGAAAATTGAATTTTGCATAATGAATATGACAAATATTTCCTTGGAAGAAGCCTAGCCCTTACATAAGATTATTTTTTTATTTATTTATTCAAACAAACAAAGAATATCTTAATTTCTAGGATACAAACACTTTAAGATACCGCTTGACAATGAATACAATTCAGTGAACATCTGTGTCTGAACTAGATAACTTAATATCTGTGTTTCAGACAGCAGCGCTCCTCCCTTTAAGATTTACATTTCACTGTATATAAAAAGATCAAACTATATTAAGTTACAGTTGTGGAGTGTAGGTGAGCCCCCTTGTGTGTAGAGTGATAGTGTGTGTATGTGTGTAGGAGGTTGAGTATAATATTCATCTAGGTACATTAAGTAATTGTTCGGTTTCGTTATAGTTTAGTTTATGAATATATTCAAATAATTTCCTTTTACAGTCTCTAATATTTAAGCTTCGTATGTCCATAACTTTGTAGACTTTAGAGTATAGATATGGGCCCAAAAAGGGAAAATATTTGTGTGCGAATTGGTGTTTAAATGTTGGTCTATTGGGGAAAGTTACATCTCTGCGGCGCTTGGAAATGGCGAATGTATCAGAGCTTGAATTTTGTTTCATAATAGTGAGCAGGATGAACAGTTGGCGAATTGAGAGGACTTCACAAGATTGATACAGGAGGTAGGTAGGAAACAAATAGGGGCGAAAAGTGCTTATTTTAAGAATAGCTCTTTGAGCTATTTCAAGTGGTTTAATAGTGGTTTTTGGTGCACCTCCCCACACAATAAGGCCGTAACACACTATAGATTGTACAAGAGCCAGGTAGATCTGTTTAACCAGTTTAGGATCTGCCACATTCCTTATGTTTTTAAATACGTATATCAGATTTCTCAACCTTGTAGTAATTAAATCAACGTGAGATTGGAATGAAATATTGTTATCGATAAGGATACCAAGATATTTAATCATATTGGTAGTAATCAGTGAAGGGCAATGACATACGTCAATATTGCAGCAATCATGCGCAATCAGTGAATGCGAAGGAGTTGTTGAGGTAGTGTTTCGCATGGAGAAAGGTATGTATACAGCTTTTTCTGCGTTTAGGGTCAGGACATTGAACTTTAACCAGTGACACACAGTGTTAAAGCCCTCCTGCGCCATTCTATAAACATCCTCCCACTTGTCGGCTGAGAACAAGAGTGCAGTGTCATCTGCATAAGAGATAACCTTACCACCTTCTAGAGGAAGATCACAAAGGTCGTTTAAATAGGCTAGAAAGAGAGTTGGCCCTAATATACTGCCTTGCGGCACACCATAAGTAATAGGTAGGTCATCACTAATAAAGTCATCAATCTTGGTGCATTGACAGCGACTTGAAAGGTAATCTTCAATTAGTTTTAACTGATTTCCTCGAATTCCCATGCTGTCTAATTTATTAAGTAGTATTGGCACTGAAACTGTGTCAAAAGCCTTAGTAAGGTCAACAAATATACCTATTGTTTATTTGCCAGCGTCAATACGCTGGCAAAAAAACATATGCCAAAGTTCCTTACCGCATAATCCACAAGTTCATGGACCGCATCACAAGTTGATTTGCCAGTTCTAAAACCAAACTGATTAATTGAAAGTAAGTTATTTGCTTCTAAGTATTTTATAATTCTGTTAGTGATGATGCGTTCCAGGAGCTTGGAGACAGAAGGTAGGATAGAAATCGTCCTGTAGTTTGTTACCTGATTTTTATTTCCAGATTTATAGATAGGTAGAATCACTGATTTCTTTAAGACCGTAGGAAAAGTGCCTTCATGCAAACAAAGGTTAAAAATGTAAGTTAGCTCTGGAGCTAAGACGTGCCTGTTCTCTTTTAAGAGGTAGTTAGGGATATTATCCCAACCTACTGAACAGACACTTTTAAGGTCCAAAATTCAGCGCTCCAATTTAGCTTCATCAGTGTCCAGCAAAACAAACGACTTTAAAGTCCTATGAGACTGCATCTAATACGTTAATATGTGATGGATTCTTACAAACTACCATCTTCTCAGCCAAAGTCTTGCCAACCGACACGAAGAACTCATTAACGTTTTCCACACATTTTTTTGGACAAGCCCTGTTTATTAATTCCGTAGCCGTATTTTTTATTTTGAATGTGTTAGTGATGATTTTTATTGCGTCCCAAAGTTTTTTTATTGTCGTTGCCTGCTGCCCTTATAAGGTTAGTTTCGTATGCTGTTATAAGTTTTTTTAATTATCTTATTACAATAATTTCTATATCTTGTGTATGTTAGCTTGACAGTTTCATTGTCAGGAGATAGTCTCACTTTTTTATGGAGATTATCCCGATGTTTCATACAGCGCAATAAGCCAGGAGTTATCCACGGCTTAATAATTCTGTTTCTCCTAGATAATTTTACAGTGACAAAGTTAATAGTTATGGCATGTTGAATAGATGTGACAAAGTATTCCATTGAAATATTGGCGGAGTTTGTACTATAGATTGGGTCCCAGTTAATATTAGCTATTTCTGCGGATAAATTTTCTTTATCGACAATATTAAACGTACTGTGGGCGAAATTACGGATTTGTTTATATTTAAGACACAGCAGGACTGCTTGGTGATCCGTGACAGTAGTTTGTAATACAAAGGTTACAGCTGGGTTTTTAGTTTTTAACATCACATGATCAAGGCATGTCCTGCCATGTCTCGTAGGGAATGTATGTGCTGGTAGAAGACCGTGAAAGGAACAGAGATTTAAGTACTCGGATTGTGCCACAGAGATTTGATCAGGGCAGATATCAATGTTAATATCGCCAGTGATAACAATATTTTTAAAAAGAGATAATTCTTGTAAAATATTGTTGAGAGATTGCAAAAAGTTATCAATATTTTTGTATGAAGGGGATCTATAAATGGCAAGAATAGCTGTTTGTTTACCGATCTTTATAATTAAGCAATTTGAGTCCTGACAACCGGGTTCTTCTACAGTAACATTGAGGTTAGATTTAATGTAGGCGGTTACACCATCGTTTTGGGTAAACAACCTCTTAGTTGAATATGATCTGTATCCGTCTAGGTTTGGAACAAAAGGACAACAAAATAACCAGCAATCCGTCAAGACAACAATGTCACACTCGATCTTAAGCCTATTGAAAATGGTGAGTAGAATATCAAAATTTGCGGAGAGACTACGTATATTTTGTGTAATAACAGTGAGGCTTGTTGCTGGGAACATCACAAACCATGGAATTAGAGACGGAGAGTTTATCTAATTCTAAGGAAATATTGCCCATTTAAGTGTGAGATATATAGAGCATATTCACATGTAAGATAGACCGAAAGATTTTTTTATATGCAAGGGCTGTATTATTATGTACAATATTTTTCAAGGTAGATGGACATAACATGTAATTATGAAGGAAACATTTTATGAGGATATTTGTTTGTATAGACTTCGTATAGTTGATTAATAAATTATGAGGGAAAGTATTTTAAAACCGAATAATTATACTGATTTTAGTAGTGTGTAGTAGTTGAATGTAAATAAATTTTTTAAATTGCGTAAAATTAATGTAACATAGTATAACGTAAATGAATGCTGTTGTAAATAGTATGCTTGTACTGATTGTGTTTGTGTGTAGCGTGTTACATGCATATTTTTCTGTGTTTTGATTAAAATTATATAAAATAAAAGAGACATAATAGTAAAAATTACAAAGAAAAGACATTTTAAAAAATATATGGTTAAAGAAAAATACTAAAAAAATTATAATTTTTAAACAAAAATATAGTCATTTTTTACTTTTTATTTTGTTTATATCACTTTCACTACTAATTTTTATTAGCGTGGATCCATCTTCTTTACGCAACAATATTTTGCCGTATGAAGTCCAACAGTATTTATAACCGTATGTCGACGCAAATTATTGGCTAGTCTGTAAGGAGATACTCACAATATCGTTATTACAACTAAGTAAGTGGCGCAAATATAGAATATTATAATACACAATAGAATGGCTGTCTTAACATTGTACGAGGATCGGCGTCGCTAGGAGCACACATACAAGCCGTATTATCACTACTACAAACACACATTTTAGACTTTTGATTAATGTTGAAGATTATCATTAAAAAATCGTTTAAATTTTAGTACATATTTATATGTAAAAAGTGTGCAATTTGACATTTTCTAAATAATTTGCATGCGAAATTTGGAAACGACTGTAACGTCAAAACACATTTCATGTTGACATTTATACGTGTGAATTGACACGTTAGTAACATTTTAGTGGCTACACGGAATCCGCCCACTCCCACGTTCTATTATATATGTATTATAGTATTGTATGAGCGCAAATATGATGTGTCTCTAAGAGATTACTACATAGTTGTGCCATTTGCTGCAGAGACAGTCCATGGAGTCCACGTGCGGTGGAGTTCTTAAAGTATCGTCGCTTCTGGTGATAAAAGGGCTGTTATTTAAGTATGGCAAAGTAATATGGCTGGTGGGTTAGGAAACACCAGACAGCGTTCTTGGCATTTTATACCGAGACTGTATGATAATTTTAGTTTTTAGTTTTAGTTATTTTAATATTTTATTTAATATGTAATATTCAAATATATTATATATATAAGTGATAGATAATAATAGGTACTAATGAAATTGTTTTTTTACAGTTATATCTACGTATCGAGATCCCGTTCCCGGTTGGCTGGATATTAGCAGTGCATATGGACCAAGCGGTGTAAGTATCAAACCTAATAAAAAAATTAACTGTCATGTGATGGCGACGTTCTCTTACATAATGCGGTACCATTCTCTAATCTAATGAAATGGGGTAAAATACTTCGCTTACGTCAAACGTTAAATACCCAGATCAGCGACGGCGAGCATCGTCGGCGGGAAAGTTGTGTAGCATCTCGTACAGCGATAGTTTTATTTATAAGAAGTAGGTTATGTCGCTTAATCTGGTTCTACCGCCGATATCCTCGTTTTTATGTTTATCACGCAGAGAAACCTCGAGTATAGCTCACCCCATAACTTGCCGAGCGTTCTTAAGCTTCCTCATACGGCGAATAGTTTAGGCCAAATCTCAGATCTATAGGTCATCACTGAATGTATAATCTTGTTGTAAAACAAGATTGTACAATTAGTGCGTTTGTACAACCAAATTTCACCGTTTTGAGGTATGCCTGTCGAGAAGATGTAACATACTCTCCCAAACGCTGCCCAGCCGAGTTGAATTCGTCGATTGACCTTTTGGTCGGTCGAAATTGAACTTACCTAGTCAGACTATTTGTTGCAGGTAAACATACTCGTCAACAATTTCACACATAGGTGTGGCACGGAAGTTACACATGACTTTTGTTTTGTCCATGCTCATCTTAAGCCTATCCGTTGGGAGACAATACTGAGGTTATTGAGCATAGTGCTTAGGTCCTCCAGCGATTCTCTCATAAGGTGATGTACTCTCCATTGATGTTAATAACGTATCATTTCCAGTCCAGTAGCTTGAAAATGTCTTCCAATAAAGTCGTGAAAAGTTTCGGTGATACTACGTCACCCTGTCTTACATCTCTCCGCCTTTGGATATGATTTGTACTTTAGTTCAGTACTCGGATCGGAGCCATCTAGCTCTATTGTACAAACACTTCATTACTTCAATACACTGCTTAAGGTGGCCCTAGTCGATGGCATGATCTAAGTGGTGGGCGGGGTAAAAATGCATGCTATCTCAGCCGACATCACATGCGAAAGGGATAGACGCTGTGATGAGCAGTAAGAAGCTAGTGCGCACACACATACGCACTCGAGTGACGCAATGCGCGACGGCGTCATCGCGTACCTACTTATGCGATTCATTTTTGAATAATAACATAAACTCAAATGACAATTGTGAGCTTCTTGGGGCAGTGGCTTAGCAATGAGTAGCTGCGCTGGGGGCCGCGGGTTCGAATCCCGCACGGAACAAATAGGCCCACAAATAATTTTCCTCATTTTCTTGTGCAATTTATGTGTAAATGCCTCCACGATACTGGAGAAAATCCTACTGTGGGGGTAACGTATTTTAAAAAGAGAAAGGAGAGAGAAAACAAATTGGTGTTATTATAACTTAGGAACTGCTGTGTAAAACGTAATTATTATGAACCCAATTTATGTAGTTGTTATTATGAAAGTTCTTATGTGAACAGTAGATGTTGTTATTATATAATAATTACATTGATTTGTTTTTACCCACTTTTTAACCGACTTCGAAAAAAGGAGGTGGTTCTCAATTCGTTGGTTTTTGTTTATGTATGTTCTGTTCCCCGATTTATCGAAGATACCTGAAGCCTGAACCGATTTGGAAAATTATTTTTTTATTTGAAAGGATATTTTTTCCAGATGATCCCACGGTAATCGATGATGGTTAGGTCAGGATCTGATGATGGGATCTTGGAGTAATCGGGGGCACTCTTCAATAAATGACAACAAATCAACCGCGATTGCTGCTATCGGCAGTCTATGCATTATTTACGCAATCACACAGTATAATATCACGCCTGTACCCACTAAAGGGGCATAACTCTCAACTAAAATGGTAACAAAAAAAACCTTTGAAAAATGAAATAAAAATGTTAGTTTCTAAATTGTTTATTGATTGTTTGTGCTCAATAACGGTTTGCAATATTCTCTTAGTACTTAGAAAGTTATCAACAATAGGCATTGTGTCACTACAGGGACAAGCACAAACGTCTATCAAAATAGTAACGTATATAAACGGAATACTAACAGCACAGACATCCTTACAGAAGTCCAAAGAACACGTCTGGATAAGGTAAGTAATTAGAAGAAAACTAAAATTTAGAGATCGATTGTAAATCAAATTCATAGTACAGACACAATTAGCGAAATATAAATAAAAGTTTGATTTATTTTATCATAGATAACGCTAGTTGAAAACTAAACACTGTACGGGAATGACATCACTGAACGAATCAGGTGGTCAGTCCAAAGAAATAAAAGGCGCTATTGTAGAAAGAGATTCGTTACGAAACGTTTGTAGGCTAGGGGGCTTGGCCTGTTTATGATATTCATAACGAAAGCTATAAAATATGTACAACTTAGAAACTAAATCCTATGTGTACTTATCTGTATTTATAACCCAATATCTGAGGTAAGTTGCTGCGCTCCTTAGTTTTTATATAGTTCATATTATTCTGTAATAAATTAAATCTAATCCAAAATATACTATAATACCATAGCAAAGCTACTACTATTTTATTTAGTAGTAGCTTATATAGCAGTATAGTAAATTATATATATAAAAAATATGAGTATGTCTGAGGTAAGGTTAAATATAAACAAATATTTTGCCAAGTGTGAATCGGGATTCCGAGCTTCCGTACCATCTTACAAGATTTAAATACCCATATTATTATCGATAAAAAAAGCCAAAAATACACCTTTCTTTTTCTAATAGAAAATCCTTTAATTTCAAATTTATTTTTACTACATTTGCTGTTATAGCGGCAACAGAAATACACGTTCTGTGAAAACTACAACCATCTACCTGTTGCGGAGCATGAGATGCAGCCCGCTGACAGACGGACACACGAACAGCGGAGGCTCCGTAATAGGGCCCCGCTGGTTACCCTTCGGGTACGGAATCCTAAAAAGTACTTAGTTGTCCACTCACATCTGTATGATTCTTTCTTCAAAGGACCATATTAGTCTGGTTCTCGTATGACATGACCAATGTAGTACCTGGACTGACCTCTCTGAGTTTGTTTCGGCAGATCGGGTGCTTCTTCTCAGTTTCGTGTTTTTGTTGTGTTAAAGTGTTTTTAAAAAAATTTTATTTATCATTGACTGCCTTTCTTAGAATCTTATGTAGGCACTTACATAAATTGCATTAGGTATATTACGATATGAGATTCCTATAGGTAAGCACGATTATCGAAAATCTAAAAACTACCTATTCTAATTAAATTAATAGATAATTTTAAGATTTTCGATAACCGTGCTTATCTATGAGATGTTTTTGTTGTTTAGCAAATTAAAGTAGTTAAGTACCTAATGTACTGTACCTGTATCGAAAGTTCGTTATTATGTACCTACCTGTTTTCAATTTTAACTAAATGTGCTTCAACAAATATATGGGCACATTTTAGCAGCTGTATTCATCCCGGCTTCAGCAGTGGACACGAACAAAAGGAAGCAATTTTTCTAAATAAAGATAGATATGTAGGTATTACAACCATAAATAGATAACAGCGGCTAACCTAGTGAGCATGTGTGGGTGCGTGCTGCGCCCCCCCTCCGTCCGTTCCACTGATCGGGGAAACAATTTGTAGCGAAAGACAAGATGATTTACAACAATAAGGAGCGCGCGAAATTTTATAAACAGACCTTTGGGAGTCTGGATGTCATGAAAAATCTATTGAATGTATCTGTTTAAAATAAAATTATTTGCATTTTTGAACAACTAATCTATCCCTGTATGGTAACAGTTTTGCAATTTTCTTTCTTATTATGGTATTTATTTCCACCCAAAGATGTGTTAAAACTAGTGTTGAAATTTGGAATTTTCGACGTTTATAAATTTTAAACATACTCTTTTTTTACTTTTTTATTTCCATACAGGGCTAGATAATAATGAGACAAATTGAAATCATTTTTTATTTTGAACGTACACCATCAAACAGTGGAGTAATCTCCAGACTACGTTTGTATGGAAGAATAAGCGACTAGTGTACCCTTAAGGGACTGCAGCCTCGCCCAAATTTTGACAGAATCAAAGGCTTTTCCCTAGTCCAAATATGCAAAACAAAGTGGCAGATTGTACTCTTCGGTCTTTTGTACAATCTGCCGCAGAGTATGTATGTGGTTTACGGTACTGAAGCCTTTTCGGAAACCGGCTTGTTTGGTAGACCGGAAGTCGTCGAGTCTGCGTGCGATACAACTAGTAGTAGCTCTCGAAACAGCACTTAGATGCAGCTCAGATGGGAAATCGGTCCGTAATTCTTCAAAAGTACGTTAACGCCTTTCTTGAAAAACCAAGACCGCCGCACTTCTGCTCCACGTCTACGGAGTAGTGCCACCTTGGAGGATGGAACTTAAGAGCTTCTGAAGGACTACAGGTACCGGTTTGCCATCCGCTTTCAGAATCCGTAATTCCATTCACACCCTGTGACTTGCCGCTTTTAAGGTGCTGGAGAGCCATTTTAATCTTGCTAAGACTGACTACTGGGATATCGTCGGAATATTGTCGGATAAGTCTTGCTCTTCGTTATTCACACTTGCGTGTGGCTGAAATGATGTCGTGTGCAGCTGCCCATCATCATCAACATCATTACAGCCTTTCACAAGTCCACTGCTGAACCTAGGCCTCCCCCAAGTAATGCCACAAAGCACGGTCCTGAGCCACCTGCATCCATCGACTTCCTGCATATCTTACCAGGTCGTCACTCCATCTAGTGGGGGGTCGCCCTACACTACGCCTACCGGTACGAGGCTGCCACTCGAGAACCTTTCTTCCCCATCGGTTATCGGTTCTTCGAGCTATATGGTTGGCCCATTGCCACTTCAGCTTACTAATCTGTTGGGCTATGCCGGTCACTCTGGTTCTACTGCGGATATCCTCATTTCTAAGTTTATCACGCAGAGAAACTCCGAGCATAGCCCTCTCCAAAGCTCGCTGAGCGACTTTGAGCGTCCTCATACGGCTAGCAGTGAAGGACCACGTCTCAGATTCGTAAGTCATCACTGGCAACATGCACTGGTTGTACAATATAGTTTTTAGAGATTGAGGTATACCTGACGAGAAGATATGTCGTAATTTCCCGAACGCTGCCCAGCCGAGTTGAATCCGTCAATTGACCTCTCGGTCGAAGTTGGACTTACCTAGTCGGACTATTTGTCCCAGGTAAACGTACTCGTCAACAACTTCGAGCATAGTGCTCCCAACAAATACCGGCATAGGTGTGAGATGGACATTAAACATGATCTTCGTTTTGTCCATTTTCATCTTAAGACCTATCCGTTGGGAGGCACTATTGAGGTCATTGAGCATAGTGCTTAAGTCCTCCAGCGATTCTGCCATAAGGACTATATCGTCGGCAAATCGAAGGTGAGTGATGTACTCGCCATTGATGTTAATACTGTATCCTTTCCAGTCCAGTAGCTTGAAAACATCTTCCAATTCAGCCGTGAAGAATTTCGGGGACATAACGTCACCCTGTCTTACACCTCTCTGCAGTTGGATAGGTTTCGAGCTCTGGTTCTGTACTCGGATAGCCATCGTAGCCCTACTGTACAAACACTTCAGCACTTCGATATACCGACTGTCAACTTGGCACCGCTGAAGGGACTGCAGCACCGCCCAAATTTCGACGGAATCAAAGGCTTTCTCATAGTCCACATACGCCAGGCAAAGTGGCAGATTGTACTCTTCAGTCTTCTGTACAATCTGCCGCAGGGTATGTATGTGGTCTATGGTACTGAAGCCTTTCCGGAAACCAGCTTGTTCGGGAGGCTAGAAGTCGTCGAGCCTGCGTGCGAGACGATTCGTAATGACTCTCGAAAACAGCACGTAGACGCGGCTCAGAAGGGTAATCGGTCTGTAGTTCTTCAAGAGAGCTTTGTAGCCTTTCTTAAAGAACAAGACCACCGCACTTCTGCTCCACGCCTCTGGAGTAGTGCCACCATGGAGGACGGAATTGAAGAGCCTCTGAAGGACCTCAAGTACCGGTGTTCCACCCGCTTTCAGAAGCTCCGCTGTAATTCCATCCTCGCCTGGGGCCCTGCCGTTTTTAAGGTGCTGGAGAGCCATTCTAATCTCGCTTAGACTGACGTCCGGGATATCATCGGAATAGTGTCGGATAAGACTTGCTCTTGGATCGTTACTCACACTTGCGTGTGGCTCCAACGATGATGTGTACAGCTGCCCATAGAACCTCTCAATCTCACTCAAAATCTCAGGTGTCCCGGAAACGATGCTGCCTCACTCAGTCTTTAGCTTTGACAGTTTGCTCTTACTGGCAGACAGATCTCTGGCAAAGACTTTGGAGCCCTGGTTCCGCTCGACCGCTTCTTTAATACGAGCAGTATTAAAGTTGCGTAAGTCTCGCCACATGCATTTGGAGATCTGTCTGTTCAGTTGCCTGTATGCTGTCAAATCTGTTGACGATTGCAGCCTCATCTCCCGTCTAACAGCCATGAGATTAAGAGTGTGATCGGAGAGTTTTTGTGTTCTTCTGCGGCGGTCTTGCAGAACTTAGCTCCGACCGCATGGACAGTTTCCACGAGCTTGTCATTCATATCGTCCACTGCATTGCAATCTTGTAGGCACTGAAAGCGGTTGTGTAACTCGAGCTGAAAGTTTTCGGGATTCTGGATTAGAGCACGAGGGGGGACGGAGCGTTGACTTCATTAGACGAGACCTCTCCAACTTAACGTTTAGGTTCAGTGTGCCTCTAACGCGTGATCGCTGCCAGTTTTCACCCTTGAGATCACTGAGACATCACTGAACAGTTGGCGTCTGGTCGTCATAATGAAGTCAATCTCATTTTTTGTCGAACCGTCGGGGCTTGACCAGGTCCACTTCCATAGAACCTCTCAATTTTACTCAAAATCTGTCTTTTCAGTTGCCTATATGCTGTCTAATCTGCTGTATACTGCAGCTTCATTTCTCATCTAACAGCCATGAGATTGTGGCCGTGGTAGAAAAAGGAGAGATCTCCCGCCGGGTAAGGTGTTCTGCCCGGGGAGCGGCCAACACTCCGTGTGATAGTTCGGAGCTGTTCTATATATACCGTTTATGATTCGGAACTTTGATAGCGCGATTTGGGCTTCGGTGTGTTTCATGTGTGGCGCGACGACAGTGCCGCCACATCACCCCCCTGCTTAGACCGGAGGTCAACAGTGCAGTCCGATTGCTGATGCGTCCTTAATGCCGGTGGGGAATGCATGCTGTGTGCGTAAGGGCAAGTGACACTGGTGCGAATGATATACCGATGTGCAATGCATGCCTTACTATGCACTGGCAAGTGATGGCGGTGAGAACGATGTGCCGAAGCAAGTGCCAGAAGTTCATATTCATATTCATATTCATAAACACTCACGCCTGTCACCCAGAGGGGTAGGCAGAGACTACAGACTTCCATTTGGCACGATCCTGACACACCTCTCTCGCCTCCTTCACATCCATACACCTACGCATGCATGCTCGTCGGTTAAGGGTACTCCTAATTTGGCCCGTTTTCAATAAATCGCCAATTTGGTCGATAAATTTTCGCCTAGGACGTCCCTTTCCGACTCTGCCATTCACTTCTGCAACATAAATTTTCTTTGTCACTCTTTCCTCATCCATTCTTTCCACATGACCAAACCACCGAAGCATTCCTTTCTTAATCCTGGTCACAACATCATCTTGCAAACCACACTCTTCTCTTATCACACAATTTTTCACCCTGTCATTCAGATTCAGCCCTAACATACTCCTTAACGACCTCATTTCTACTGCATTTATTCTACTCTCGTGCTTCTTCTGCCATACCCAACTTTCACTACCATACGTTAAAGTAGGGACCAACACAGCATTGTGAATTGCCATACGTGCCTTTTTTGACACATTTTGACTCTTCACAATAGAGTGCAGGGCTCCATTTACTCTGTTTCCTGCGTTCACTCGTCGTTCTATATCCTTATCATATCTCCCATCCCTGCTAAATACGCAACCCAAATATACAAACTCATCTACTTGCTCGATCAACTCCCCTTCTATTCTTATTTCACATATCGTTTTACTTTCATCTCTTTCAAAAACCATAATTTTTGTCTTACTTGCGTTCACTTTCATACCCCTTTCTTTTAATGATCTGTTCATTAATGTAACCATCATTTGCAACTCAGCCGCCGACGACGCAAGAATAACTTGATCATCGGCGTACAAAAGGCATTTGATGGTTAACTCACCCATTCTTAATCCGCATTCTTCAACTTTCAAATTTTGCAAACAACTGTCCATAAATAGGTTGAACAACCACGGGGAAGCCACACAGCCCTGTCTGACACCTTTATGGATGCCAAACCAGTCCGAGTAGACCCCGTTGATCCTAACACAAGCACTAGAGTCCCTATAAAGAGATTCCAATGCCTGTATCAAGCCAGCGCTCAACCCAAATGAGTTCAGTGTTTGCCATAGCACATTCCTATCCACTCTGTCATAGGCCTTCTCCAAGTCCATGAACGCACAAAAAACCTTTTGGTTTTTGGCCAAAAACTTCTCCGCGATCATGCGCATGGAGAAGACTTGATCTGTACATCCCATTCCCTTTCTAAATCCCGCTTGCACATCCCAAATTTTTCCATCGGTTTCTTTCATGACCCTTTCAATTAGTACCTTGGCATACAGTTTTCCCACGATGCTAAGAAGGCTGATACCGCGGTAGTTTTTACAGTCCTGCTGCGACCCTTTTCCCTTATATACTGGGACTATCACGGCTTTGCACCAGTCTCCCGGTACCCGCTTCAGTTCCCAGCATAAATTAAACAAGGTGTGCAGCAGGCCTGCCACCACTTCCTTTCCAGCCCTTAGCATTTCGAGTGAAACTCTATCATATCCGGCAGCCTTACCTGCTTTCATGCTTCTCATTGCTTTCATTATTTCATCTATACTTATCTCGCTACCTTCTTCCTCTTCTTTCGGAGTTCCTATTTCATTCAGTTCATACGTTGTCTCCTCACTCATAAACATGCTTTCAAAATATTCCTTCCATCTCTTTAAACTCAAAACTTCATCATTCAGAATATAGCCATTCTCATCTCTTATAGCATTCATTATAGGCTGTTTTGAACATCCCCTGGCAGTTCTTACGAGTTTCCAGAACATTTTAATATTTGCCTGGAAGTTATCCGATATTCTTCTATCATTCTTATCCGTTCTTTCTTGCTTTTTCCTTTCAACTACTTCTTTTACTCTTTTATTTAGATGTCTAAAGACTGCCTTTTTTCTTTCAAAATCATCATTCGTACCGCTTGAATTACCAGCCTTAGTTGCTAGTAAATCTAGCCATGCTCTCTTCTTTGCTTCAACTTCCGTACGTATCTCATCATCCCACCATAACGTATTATTTTTCCTTTCATTCTTTCTTTTACTAACACCACATACTTCGGTAGCTGCATCTACTAAACCTTTCTGAACATTTTGCCATACATTCTCCAAGTCTAACTCATTCATACATAATTCATCCAAACCACTTACGTTTTCTTTCAGTCTACATTTAAACTTGTTTTTCTCACCTTCATCTTGTAATCTTTCTGTTCTAATACGCTGTAACGCAGTGGTAGACACGGATGACCGATGGCGCCACCGCCTGAATAGACCATTAATTCGGCATAAAACCAAAAAATGATCCGTTCCTACGTTTGACCCCCGGTAAACCCTTGTATCCACCACTGCGCCCCTCAATCTTTCATCCACAATTATGAAATCTATCATGCTTCTATCATCACCTCTTTCCCAAGTGTACATGTGAATCCTCTTGTGGCGAAAGAAAGTGTTCGTCACAAAAAGATTCTTTTCCATACATACAGTGAGGAGGCTTTCACCATTCTCATTTATACTTTCATCACCAAACGTTCCCAATATCCTTTCATAACCAAGCCTCCTCACCCCAACTCTTCCATTAAAATCTCCTAGCATAACAACATTTTCATTTCCCTTACATTTCATTAATACCATCCTTACCATTTCCCAAAACTGCTCTCGGATATGAGTGGGCTTAGACATGTCTGGGGCGTAGACCCCTAGTACAAACAACTTCTTTAAGCCCACTTTCAATCGTATCCATAGCAGTCTTGGGCTTACACATTCATACTCTTTCACACATTGCACCATTCTTTCTGATAGGATGATCCCTACTCCCTGGCATGCCCGCTCGAGCTCGTCTACACCAGACCAGTATGCGGTATACATGCCATGTGTAGTGACATCCTTCCCCTTCCGTTTCGTCTCATTTACACATAACAAATCTATTCCTCTATCATACATCACCTCGCATACTTCACCCATTTTATCATTCATTGCTCCACATACATTCAACGTAGCCAGACGGGCCTCTGCAATCCACTTTTCGCCCCTCCGGGAGACAGAACGTGACGGGTGGCGAGCCTCGTCGCCGGTTTTCCTCCCGGAGATTCTTCGCACCCCTGCCCCATTAAAGGGGCGCCGGGAACTCGGGGCCATTTCTTTACTTTGATTCCTCATGGTGCGAATGGGGTGGTATATTTAACGCCGCTACCACGGCGAGGAGCCGAGTCTGTGCTATCGGCTTGTCGCTCATTTAGCACCACCCGGGGGACACGTGTAGGGTGGGCCTAGGATTAGGTGGTCAAAGCCTACGGACGCGAGCGACTTATCCCCCCTAGTCTGCTTTACAAATCTGCGGTGAGTTGAGATGAAGACAAGTTGGACTGGCTTGCAGGAACTGAAGACTGCGGAAGACGATTCTCAGTAGTGAATGGTAGGGGTTCTTGAGAATAATGACTAAAGTTTGAAGTTGTGGTTTCCGAAGATTGTTGGTTGCGTATACAGATCACGTCTAGTGGTCACCACTGTAGCCGTGAAGGAAAAGGGGAGATCTCCCACCGGCCAAGGTGTTCTGCCCGGGTAACGGCCAATGCTCCATGTGATAGTTCGGAGCTGTTCTATATATACGTTTTATGAGTCGGAACTTTGATAGCGCGATTTGGGCTTCAGTGTGTTTTACGTGTGGCGCGACGACAGCACCGCCACCAGATCAAAAGTGTGATCGGAAAGTTTTTATGTTCTTCTGCGTTGAGTCTTGCAAAACCTAGCTCCAACCACAAGGTCAGTTTCCACGTGCTTGTCATTTAAATCATCCACTGCATTGAAATTTTCTAGGCACTGAAAACGATTTTGTAACTTGAGCTAAAATTTTTCGGCTTAGGATTAGAGTACGAGAGGGACGGCGCGTTGACTTCATTAGACATGAACTCTCCATCTTAACGTTTAGGTTTAGTTTACCTCTTACCTTCACCCTAGCGTTGTTTTCACCCTAGCGATCACTGATTTATCACTACTGAACAGTTGCCGTCTGGTCGCCATAATGCAGTCAGTCTCATTTTTTGTCGAACCGTCGGTGCTCGATCAGGTCCACTTTTTGTGAGGCCTATTTTGGAAGAAAGAGTTCATCCTAAAGAGTCTCTCCTTCTCCATAAAGTCAGCACGCTGCTGGAACATTGGGTCCCGTTGCTCTCTTCCGTATTTCCTTACCTCCAGCACACCGTTTCCTCTTATGCGCAGATTTGCGTTGAAGTCTCCCATTAACACCGTATAGTGAGTTTTGGTAGGATGCATGGCTCTAGAGATATCCATTTAATTTCCTTCATCTCCTCATCGTGGTTGTATGACCTTCCAAGAATACCATTTGTTGATTTTGAGTATCATCGTCGTCGTCATAACCTCGTCAACATACTCCCAATATTTTAAAGTTGTTAACGACTTGTGGACGATAATTCTGACACCTCCATCGGACAGATAGTTGCCCTCCCAATACCATAATTTTTTGTGCTACAAGCACAATTATCAATTGTGCTTGTTTTTCTATTAGTGATGTAGTTTTTAAACCAATTATTTATGGGACCACGTATTCCGCGTTGTCAATTGTCTGTAATAAGATCTTGTGGTCTAATATGTCAAACGCCTTTTTAAAATCTATGAAAAGTGCTATAATTTATACAATACATTGATAGGCCTATGATTAACATATTCTAAATACCTTCCCGATTTGTACATATGACGTTTAATTGCATTTTTTAACCGGTCAGGATAAATACCATTAGATAAGAACACATAGATATACCATTAGAGAAGAACGTAAATATACAATGACTTGCTCCCGTATTTCATCTCAACCGGGTGTTTTCTCACAGGACAATGTTCATATAACCTTTTCTACATCTGATGAAGTCATCCTACTGTATCTATAGCTCACCTGACTCGGCTTTACATATTTATTTTTATCTAAAAACTTCGAGTTACGTACATGTTCAATTCCCTTTATTTCGTTCCCTGTATTTTCGTTAAAATGTTTTCGAAAATTTAGTACAAATCTGTTTTATACCATCTATTTTTCCTAAATGCCTTAAAATAACTTCATCCAGACTAGTTTTGTTTCCACCCAACCATATGTTTATATTTGTCCATATTTTCCTAAAATCTCCATTACATTTTTAATAGGATAGGGTGATAAACGAGTACACAGTCCACCTGATGGTAAGTGATTGCTATGGCCCATAGACATCTACATCTATCCTCGATTACGAATCAAAATGCAGATGCGTTGTCACCCGCGAGGACTAAAATAGATTGCCTCGTTTTCAGTAAAAAGGGTCTCCGGATCTCTACACTCACCATACGAAACACTGCAGCATTAAGCTACTATTTGACGCTGGTATTCTGCGAAACATTTTATACATTTTATAATTTGTTCCTGTTTATATTTATTTTTTTTGCCATATTTATTAATTTATTACTAAATTTTGTATAGAATTATCTCTTGTTCTTATTTTTTGGATCCGTTTTCCCAACTCTAAATAAATAAACCCTTCACAATAACATTTTATATAAAATATCTATCTATCTACCTATCTATCGTTGTTGTGTATGTTTACTTTCTTCCTATCTAAGATAGATACTTTAATTGTACTTTCCTCGTAAATGCTATCAAATACACTACACATCGTCTGACACAATAATGTTACGAGCTTGAGGTTCGTGACAATAAAAATTGCCGATAGAATTACCTAAATTAACATTTTAATTTTCTTTACACCAATTAAAACTTAAAACACTAATAATTAAGCACACTGATTCACTTTATTTCGCTCAGAAGCTTCGCTTGTCTCGCCAAATTCAATACTTCTCTCGATCGCACCTTTCAGCGCCTATAAATACACATTAGTACCGAATCATCCAGAACATTCAAGTAAATACGCGCACCAATCGACAAAGCGTCGAAAGTTCGAGAGTCAGCTTCCAGAAGCTTAGTTCTTCGTTTCGACAACAGATGGCGCTGTCGGTTGAAAGATTAGTGATGTCATTTTCTGGAAAACTCTCCCCTCGCTCCGTTACCCGACACTAGATGGCGCTAGTGCCAGATGTCAACTTAGCCGCGCAACAATAATAACAGACACGTTATTGTAATTAACTGGGCCCAATCATATTCATCCCTAATTTGTTTAACAGTTTTGTCATTTAACACTTCGTGCATGCTATTCTTTTTTATAATGCCACTTACACAATAATTTTCGCTTCCACCAACACATAAATTTAACATAAATCCGATTCCATGATGATCGGCAATGCGCGACTCAAGACTTTATTTATATTATAAACAAGATTGAATTCACTTCACATGCTATTAATATATTTGAATAATGATTTTTCAATACAATAATACACAATAATATTAAATTTTCTAACATCAAAATGATCCTCACAACAGAATGCGGTAGTTTTTGGTCCAATAGAACCTGCTCTCTATGAAACGATTATGCACTTTTTTCTGATATTTGATTAGTATAGGACTATAAAAAAATATTTGGTGTTTTTTGGTCGTATTATTCGGAGACGAGACAATACTTAAATGAAGATTTTAGTCAAAGCTAATACGAGCGTTCTCGTTGAATTACAGCGGTGATTGACCCGCTCGAAATTGCGATCGAAATAGTAAGTTCCCTAAAAGTGGATACTCACTTGCCAGCCGCAGGGGCAATTCAGGGTGTAGGAGTGAGGTTGACTCTTAATGCCTCCTTAATTGTGATGTGTATATGCAAACAGGGGCATATTCTAAGTCGATCCTGTGGCAGGGTGGCAGGGGTGCTAGACCCCCCTTACTCCCTAGATCATAGTTGCCGCTGGCGTGTGTGTGGTGCAATTAGGGCAATTTTAATCAATTCGTTGGTGACTATATCGCAGAGCACACGTGTGAGTATAAGTCACAGTGATTTGACGAATAAAGAGTGTGAAATTTGGAGACGAGTGATAGAAGTGTACAAGGAGCGGCTTTTCATCCTGTATCTTCTTTTTCTCTTATTTTGCGTTAGCACCGCAGGAAGAAGGTCATTTAAACGTGGTAACGTTTCTAAAGGTGGTAGAGCTATGCTGTAACTTATAAGCACCATATTATGGTTGTAATTATTAATTAATTAGATGTTTTATCAATAAATGTGGGTATCTATAGGCTACAGTATTCACTTACCATCCCTTATTACCCTTAGTCTATATAAAAAGGAGCTGAGCCAAAAATCTATGTATACCGATTTATTTATATTTCGATGAATTTCGCGCCATTCTTAACGCGTGTGTCCAGCGAGCCGTACTGAGACGTACACTCTCATACTAAACTGCAGGTATGTGTGTAGATACGAGGGTGGATTGAAAAGTACTCGGCCTAACAGAGATCCATTCAATTCTAAAAATCAAATCTACCCACATTATTTAGTTCAGTTCAGACTAGTTCATTGCGTGAAGTTTGAAACGTGTGCGATAATTAGTTGTGATTTTATAAATTTATTAACAAAGTAATCGGACATAATTTCCGCCAATGGAGCAAATCGAGCAGCGTGCCGTCATTAAGTACCTCCATAAGAAAGGGCTATCATCAAAAGCCATCCATGATGACATGGTCAGTACATTAGGCGATTGTGCTCTGTCGTATTCATCCGTCAAAAAATGGATAGCCTACTGACGAAAATATTAAAAAAGTACTTGATTTAATAATGGGAGACCGCAGATTAAAAATTAGAGAGATAGCCGAGATTATAGGCATCTCTTATGAACGAACTCAAAACATCATTGTCAACGAGTTGGGTTTCCACAAGGTGTCTGCGAGGTGGGTTCCGCGACTGCTTTCAGTTGAACAAAAAAGGACGCGATGGACTATTTCACGAGACTGTTTGGAGATATTTGAAGCCGATGCAGATGATTTTTTGAATCGTTTTGTTACTATGGACGAAACATGGGTTCATTACTGTACACCGGAAACAAAACAACAATCAAAACAGTGCAGAAGACCTGGTTCACCACCCCCTAAAAGGCTAAGTCGATTTTGTCGGCAAATAAGGTGATGGCTTCAGTATTCTGGGACTCGAAAGGTGTGATTATGATTGATTATCTTGAAAGGGGTCAGACTATAAACTCTGATTACTACTGCACCTTACTACGTCGTTTACGAGAGGAAATAAAAGAAAAACGTCGAGGAATGCTCAGAAGAAAAGTCCTGTTTCATCAAGATAACGCCCGTGTTCACACGTCAGTACAGTCAATGGCTGAAATTCACAACTGTGGCTTTGAACTGTTACCGCATCCGCCGTATTCACCTGATCTGGCACCATCAGACTTCTTTCTGTTCCCTAACCTAAAAAAGCACTTGGGAGGTCAAAGATTTTCGACAAACGACGAGGTCAAAGCAGCTGTAGACGCATATTTTGACTCTAAGGAAGAATCATTTTTTTTCAACGGTCTAAATGCTTGGAAGGGGAGGTGGCAAAAGTGTATTGAACTTGATGGTGATTTGTAGAAAAATAAAAATATAAATGATTTAGTATGTGTTTATTTTCTTGGTTAGGCCGAGTACTTTTCAATCCACCCTCGTATTGAAACGATCGCTGTACACTCTAGATTGCCCTGCGGCGTGTACAGAGATTTCTCTGCGGTATGAAAGTGAGTATCCACCTTTATAGTGTGCGACGAGACCTCGCTGACGTCATCACGCTTTGTACGGCCGTACGGCCGACAGAATTGTGATGATTACATCGTGCGGGAATGCATAATTTAGTCTTCGTTATCTCAGTCCTTTTTCAAGATAGGAAAAAAATAAAAACACTATTTTTCTTGGAATTTTCTCTAGTTTTAAAACAAATACAAACAAATTTGTCAATTATAGATATTAAATTTTATGTGCCATCCTAAAGTGTAAACGAAAGTTCTACGCGTTAAAAAGAGTTCAACGCGCGCGGCTAAATTTGTCGCATTTAAGCAAAAGTGTACAGTCGTTAGACCGTGACCACCACCACCAGTAGGTACTAATACTACTACTACTACTATTACAGTCCATCACAAGTCCACTGCTGAGCATACGCCTCCCCAATAGACTGCCGCAAAGTACGGCCTGCTTGTTTCATCAGTTCGTCGCTCCATCTTGTGAGGGGTCGCCCAATACAGCGCTTGTCGAGGCTGCCACTCGAGAACTTTTCTTCCCTATCGAGAAAATGAAGAGAAGAGAGGACAAACCTTCTCTTCATTTTCTCTTTTTTTCTGTCTTCGAGCTATATTTCCGGGCTATTGGCACTTCAACTTATTGATCCGCTGTGCCATGACAGTAGCGTTACTATACAATCACTTCTGCACCTCGATATACCGACTGTCAGCTTGGAACCGATGGGGACTGTAGCACCGCCCAAATTACGACAGAATCGAAAACTTTCTCATAGATAGCCAGTTAGACCGTAATCGTATAAATACATATTTTAAGATGGTACAGCTCCTATTCTGACCAGAAGTCCGTCTGCGCTAATATTGCAGTCTTTTCTACATCTGCCACTAAGCAGCGGTACAATCACAGCTGTGTTTCGATTAGAATGGTATGGTTTTTCTGGCTGTCAGGCATTTTAATATCAGCCCACAGGGGTGACGACGTAATTGAAATCAATAAATATAAAATAGGTTGTTTGATAAAATAATAGAAAAACACACAAATTATAGAAAGGCTTCCTAGCTTAAAGTTAGAGCCTATATACGTCCCACTGCTGGCCGCAGGCGTCCCCTCATTGCTGAGAGGGTTTTAGGGCAAGGAAGAGTCCGTCGCGCTGCCCCAATGCGTGTTGGCGAACTTCACATGTTTTCAAAATATTTTTTTCTTATTCCTCAGATATGCAGGTTTCCTCACGATGTTTTCCTTCACCGCCAAGCACGTGGTAAATCAGCAGTTAAAATTGCAATAAACAATTTCATTGATGCCGGCGGAGATGGAACCCGGGTTACTCGCGTTATGTTATATTTACTGCGAGCGTTAGCCATCTGAGCTACCACGGCTCAGCTTGCTGACTTATTGCCATCCCAATATTTAAAAAAAATTTGAAGAGGTTTCCTTGCTCTGTCGGTTTTGTATATTTGTGTGCAGGCTTGCGGAACAATAAATTATCCCATATAGTAGGCAACTACTATGATAAAACCGTTATTTATTATATTAATGTTACTTTTAGATTTTAATAGGGGTGGCTCTCGGCATCACACATATAACTTACGGCGACGGAAATATTAAGTTGGATATAGTGCCTGCCGACATGGTGAACAACGCAACTATTGTCGCAGCGTATGAAACTGCCAGAAGACAGGACACGAAGACGACAAAGATTTACACTGTGAGCAGCTCTAGAAATCCTATTTTATTTGGTAAATATTTTATAAAATGTCTTTTCTTAATACTAGAACTAATGATTATATATTTTATTGTATCTAGCGGCTAACGCCGATATCCATCTTAGGATATTACCGATTATAAAGTTACAGCCAATATAAGTCCCACAGCTGGGCACAGACTTTCCCTCATTTGATAGAGTGTTTTAGAGCAAGGAAGTATGCGCCGCACTGCCGCAATGCGTGTTGGCGGTCTTCCCAACTTCTTCTTCTTCTTCTAGTTATCTAAATATTTTTTATTTCTCAGACATGCATGTTTCTTAACAATGTTTTTATTAACCGCCGAGCATGATTTACAGCGAGCGCTAAGCCCCCGAGCTACCACGGCTCTTACTGGCTGATTCGAAGAAATTTCTGCCAGCAATAAGACTGCCCATTGCATTTTTAATTTGTATACAAATTGTTCATATGTGTTGTATAGTGTTCAAAAAAGTATATTAAATAAATAATATATTTAATAAACAGCCTAGCATAAAAGCCTACTCTCATATCTTAGAGGGGCTTAGAACAAGGATTATTTAAAGTTTTCAGACACGCAAATTTTGACACAATGTTTACCATCACCTCAGATCAGCACTAAGCTTACACGTTTACGGATTTTATCGCATTTAATTCACTTCTTTTTATATTTTCACGTTTCAAGTACTTTGCGTGCCGTGGGCACAGGAGGACTGAGATAGTCAACGTACCCTTAAATAAACAGAAGTAAGAATATCAGATTTCAAGTAATCTATTTAAACGCTTTTAGAAATGAGAGGTGACCTGTGACTATGTGATGTATGTAGGCTGTAATTTTTTACTCTACATCACTTTGAATAAAACTATTATTTATTCTACATCACTTTTACGCTATATTCATGTGGCTGCATTGTTATGTTAGCTGTATTGTTACTGCAGTATAAAAAGGTCGCTTTGACCGGGAATGCACCAAATTGACAGAATACCGACGTAAAATAGCGTCATAACATTATCGGTAACACCGTGGTATTAATAGGGCAGTGCATATGCTTTTCAATCTTTATCGCGGTAAGATATAGACAGGTATTTATGGGTTTCAGCATCTATCGATCATCACATGGACTGTTAACTTGTATTTCACACCTAAAGCTACTCTTTGTAAGTCTTGTTGCTGCAACCTCATCTTGTTTCTGAGCGGGTTTAAATGCGTGTCGGCTGATTTAACATTTCTACTAAATAATTAATATCCGAGACATGCAGATTTCTTCACGGTGTTTTTCTTCACTGCTGAGCTCGTGGTAAATATAGTACAAAAAATTACCAATAATTTCATTGGCATCATCAGGGGCCGAACATTGTTAAATTTTTCGCATATTGTTAAATTTATGGTGAACGCTTAGTCTATGAGCTGCCACAGTTTATATTTGCTCATATAATTACAATTTACTACCCAATTTGTTTCCAGGTAAGATGACGGATATCCTTTTGAATGTAGGGGAAAAGATTGCCACTACGAAAGCTATTTGGTACAGCTACACTAACGAAATTAAATATAAGTATGTATATAATTTGTTGACTTGGTTACTACACTTCATCCCTGCATACATTTTGGATGGTGTATGTCTATTGATCGGAAAGCCTCGCATGTGAGTATTTGAGCATCATTCATTTTGATGTCAATGTTGTTCCGGTCAATATCGACTGCGGCGACATTTTAAAATCATTTTTAAATAGGATAGGATACATTTATTTTAAGTACCTCTTTAATCATTGGGCGTTTGGTGACATCCTATATCGTCCACTAGATATCGTAAGAAGCTACTATGTGAGTTGCTAAAAAGGTCTCATAGCTTCATATAGATAGATGGTGCTATAACTAAGTTACGCTGATATCATCATCATCGTTACATCCCTTCACAAGTCAACTGCTGAACATAGGCCTCCCCCAAGTAATGCCACAAAGCACGATCACCTGCATCCATCGGCTTCCTGCATATCTTACCAGGTCGTCACTCCATCTAGTGGGGGGTCGCCCTACACTACGCCTATCGGTACGAGACTGCCACTCCAGAATCTTTATTCCCCATCGGTTATCGGTTCTTCGAACTATATGGCAGGCCCATTGCCACTTCAGCTTACTAATCCATTGGGCTATGTTGGTCACTCTGGTTTTACTGCGGATATCTTCATTTCTGAGTCCATCATGCAGGGAAACTCCGAGCATAGCCCTCTCCATAGCTCGCTGAGCGACCTTGAGCGTCCTCATACGGCCAGCAGTGAAGGATCACGTCTCAGATCCGTAAGTCATCACTGACACCACGCACTGGTTGTACAATGTAGTTTTCAGAGATTGAGGTATATCTGACAAGAAGATGTGTCGTAATTTCCCGAACGCTGCCCAGCCGAGTTGAATCCGTCCGTTGTTGAATGATTTTGATTGAATCCGTTGAATCAATCAAAATCAGTTTAATACGCTGATACGCAGGCGTTAAATATTCAAACCAAGATGTTTGATACAACGATCGTAAATCTAATTGCCGAAACTGGCGATCATGACAAATCCCTACAACGAGAGAGACGGATGTCCACTAATAGTCTTTTCTGGGCTGAAAATTCTAACCAAGAATGTAAGCTTAAACACAAATTCTCATACATAGGTTTCTGTAGTTACGATTACACTATAAGCTCCTAGGGAATCTTAGATACCATTCCAGTTCAGAAAACTGTCTCTAAGGGTATAGAAAAAGCTTATATAAGGTAGTGCAAGAACAAATAAGAGAATGCCCTATCCCATATCATTCCGTTAGTGTCAAACAAGGCGAAAGAGGGAAATTTAAATTAGACAGCAGCATCTTCCTGATAAAGAGCTAGGAATAACTGCCAACCAGCCCGCCACAATGGCGAATATCCTTTTTCCCTACGCAAAAATCTATCAGAGGCCCCTATGTTCAGCGGTGGATTTTTGATAGCCTGTAATGAATACATAAGTGAATAATGTAATGAAATGTACGTCAGTACCAAATGTCAAACATGAATTTTTCGTCAATATGGTGAATAAAATTTATTTTATTTATTTATTGAAACTAACAACTATCATGACAGGAGTAACCTAATGCGACAGTGTAGTTCTTTTTATGCATAACAAAAATGTAGAAATTAACTGTAACAAATTGTAAACAATCCCACCCTAGTAAATTCACTCAAGGAGCAATAGAATAGGTGCTTTATCCAGAAAATTGGTTCGGGCACGCGGAACGAAGAGCAGCCGCGGCCGCCGCCGTTTCGATACGTACCCGTCTGGAATACACAACCCAATCCGCCCCAATATGTCACTATTATATATTTTTCCTCTAAGCACTTTAAAAATATATAAGGCTAATGCGAGGTCTCGTCTTACCCTCAACTCGTTGTAGCCAACCATACCCAGAATAAATAAGGCTGGGTACATTAATGGGTACATAGGGTATATCCTATAATGGCGCATATATAGGTATCTAATAAATTTATTTTGCACACGTTCTAGCATTGTGCTATACCTTTTTTCATGTGGCGACCATATTACAGCGTTACACTCCAGATTACTTCTTACCAGTGTATTATACAGAGTAACGATTAAATTAATGTTAGTAAAACCGTGAACTGTGCGAAGAATTAAGCCCAAGTTTCTATAGTTTCTCTTTAGTCTCCCTAAACGATAATTCACTATTAAGCCGAACGCCCAGATCTTTAACTTCTTTAACCCTTTACCATTGGCGAACCATCAACTTCATAGTTATATTCAATGGGCGTGCGCTTTCTAGTAAACGAAATGGTAACGCACTTGGAGGTGTTAAACTGTAAACGGTTATTATTGCTCCATGCCACTACTCTGTTTACGTCCTGTTGTAGCTTTTCACAGTCTGACAATGTTTCTACGACATGATACAACTTGAGGTCGTCAGCAAAAAGAAGGCACCTAGATTGCTTAACTACCTCCGGCAAATCGTTAACCAGTAATAAAAACTGGAGTGGCCCTAAATTACTGCCCCGGCTTACTCCAGATTTTGTAATATATGGGTCCGACGTACAGCCGGCATATTCCACATACTGCTTTCTACCTGTCATATAGCTGGCAAATAATTTTAATAAATGTGGAGTGAAGCCAACTGCCGCTAACTTTTTTAGCAAGACGTCGTTATCCACTAAGTCAAACGCTTTTTTAAAGTCAAAGTAGGCGGCGTCGACTTGCACCCCCCTATCCACAGCGGGCACTACTTCAACCATGTAGCTAAGAAGGCTGCTAGTAGTACTTTTCATTGGGCGAAACCCATGCTGTGCTTCCGAGAGCTGCTGATTCACCTGCACGAATATTTTGTCATATATGACCGACTTTAACACTTTAGCTGCTGATGAAAGCACAGCCACATATATTATCGATATTCGTGTAAATGCGATCCTACTTTTCCTTTAGCAACAGGAACGACCCGTGTGATTTTCCATCTATCGGGAAAAACAGCATTGTCCAGACATTTGGAATATATGTACATTAATGGCTTACTTAACACGAAACGGCAGTCAATTGACCTCTCGGTCGAAGTTGGACTTACTTAGTCGGACTATTTGTCCCAGGTAAACGTACTCGTCAACAACTTCGAGCATAGTGCTTCCAACAACTACCGGCATAGGTGTAACATGGTCTTTGTTTTGTCCATATTCATCTTAAGACCTATCCGTTGGGAGACAACATTGAGGTCATTGAGCTTAGTGCTTAGGTCCTCCAGCGATTCTGCCATAAGAACTATATCGTCGGCAAATCGAAGGTGAGTGATTTACTCGCTATCGATGTTAATACCGTATCCTTTCCAGTCCAGTAGCTTGAAAACGTCTTCCAATGCAGCGGTGAAGAGTTTCGGGGATATAACGTCACCCTGTCTTACACCTCTTTGCAGTTGAATAGGTTTTGAACTCTGGTTCTGTACTCGGATAGCCATCGTAGCCCTACTGTATAAATACTTCAGCACTTCCATATACCGACAGTCAACTTGGAACCGCTGAAGGGACTGTAGCACCGCCCAAATTTCGACGGAATCAAAGGCTTTCTCATAGTTCACATACGCCAAACAAAGTGGCAGATTGTACTCTTCGGTCTTCTGCACAATCTGCCGCAAGGTATGTATGTGGTTTATGATACTGAAGCCTTTTCGGAAACCGGCTTGTTCGGGAGGCTGGAAGTCGTCGAGTCTGCGTGCGAGACGATCCATAATGACTCTCGAAAACAGCACGTAGACGCGGCTCAGAAGGAAAATCGTCTGTAGTTCTTCAAGAGAGCATTGTCGCCTATCTTGAGAAACAAGACCACCGCACTTCTGCTCCACGCCTCCGGAGTAGTGCCACCATGGAGGACGAAATTGAAGAGCTTCTGAAGGAGTTCAAGTACCGGTGTTTCACCCGCTTCCAGATCCTCTGTAATTCCATCCTCGCCTAGGGCCCTGCCGTTTTTAAGGTGACGGAGAGCCATTCTAATCTCGCTCAGACTGACGTCTCGTGATATCATCGGAATAGTGTCGGATAAGACTTGCTCTTGGATCGTTACTCACACAGCTGCCCATAGAACCTCTCAATCTCACTCAAAATCTCAGGTGTCCCGGACACGATGCTGCCACACTTAGTCTTCAGCTTTAACTGTTGGATCTTTCTGGCAGACAAATCTCTGGTAAAGACTTTGGAGCCCTGGTTCCGCTCGATCGCTTCTTTAATACGAGTTGTATTAAAGTTGCATAAGTCTCGCCGCATGCATTTGGAGATCTGTCTGTTCAGTTGCCTGTTGTTTTGTCAAATTAAATTGTCAAATCTGTTAACGATTGCAGCCTCATCTCCCGTCTAACAGCCATGAGATTAAGAGTGTGAACGAAGAGTTTTTGTGTTCTTCTGCGGTTGGTCTTGTAGAACTTAGCTCCGACCACATGGACAGTTGCCACGAGCTTGTCATTCATATCGTCCACTGTATTGCAATTTTCTAGGCACTGAAAGCATTTACGTAACTCGAGCTGAAAGGTTTCAGGATTCTGGCACGAGGGGGACGGAGCGTTGACTTACGTTTAGGTGTGCCTCTAATCATTCGATGATCGCTGCCAGTTTTCACCCTTGCGATCACTGAGACATTACTGAACAGTTGGCGTCTGGTCGTCATAATGAAGTCAATCTCGTTTTTTTTCGAACAGTCGGGGCTCGACCAGGTTTATTTTCTGTGGGGCCGCTTCTGGAAGAAAGAGTTCGTCATAAAGAGTACCTCTTTCTCCACGAAGTCGGCCAGCTTCTAGCCCCTTGAGTGCTGTTGCTCTATCCCAAATTTCCCTACTTTCAGCTCACCGTTCTTTTTTGTGCCCAGTTTTACGTTAAAGTCTCTCATTAACACCGTATTGTGAGTTTTGGAGGAATGCATGGCTCTAGAAATGTCCTCATACATTTCCTCCACCGTCACCGTCATACCGTTTGGTGATTCTGAGCATAAGGTACGCAACCCTCGTCGATACACTCCCACTCTTTAAAATGTTGTTAACGAGAGACTTGTGGACAATTAATTCAATACCTCCTTGAAGCAGATGGTCGCCCTTCCGGTGATAGAACAAGTTGCCGGATTCGAGGATCACCGCATCCTCCCCCTCTCTTCGGACCTCAGATAATCCTATTATATTCCAGCGCAACTTGTCTATCTCTCCTTCCAGCTCTAGGATCTTCTTGTCAGTCCTCAGAGTGCGTGCGTTAAATGTTGCCAGATCGAGTCGTCGTAGGTGGCAACCGAACCTCCACCGGAGATTCATAGCACCCCCTGCCCCGCCATTACCATGGTCACCACTGTAGGCTGGAATAGCGGGGCCGCCGGGGACTGGGGGCCGTCTATTTGTTTAATTCTTCATGGGGGAATATTGCCATAGTTGTCACGCTTAGCGAGCGGGTTGGCAACCGCAGTTTTTTCGTTGTTCAGTTGCTGTTGCCAGGAAGATGCTGCTGCCCATCTCCTGCCTGGTTCCCTCTGTTGCCTTTTACGACACCTACGGGAATATATGGGGTAGTAGATATTCTTAACCGCCACTACACGGCCAAGTAAAATTGGCCCTGTCGTTATAAGTCGTACACTTTTGGGTTTTGTAAACTGTTTTATTGACATTTGACATAAAATTATCGGAAAATTAGAAGTAATAGTAATAAGGTTATTTGTGAGAATTTGTGTGTATTTAAAATACTTTAAAAAATTGACGTATATCATGAGCGCTTAAGGCATGCACATTTGGATTTACCAAATATAATAATATTTTTTTATACAGGTTCGTGAAAATTTATAAAAAAGTGGAAAAATTGAGTTTAGCGCTTGGTTTCTTTACAACACATGACTGGATTTTCAAAGACGACAATCTGCGTGACCTGTATCAAAGTATATCGCCAGTTGACCAGAAAATATTTAATTTTGATATAATGTCAGTTGAGTGGGAAGAGAAATTGAGCTTTTGGGCTGCCGGTGTTGTGAAGTATCTGCTAAAGGACGACCTCAAAAACAAAGACAAGGCGTTAAGAAAAAAATCGATGTTTAGAATTTTACACTACATTGTATCGGTGCTATATCTATACGTTCTATGGAAATTATTTAAATTCTGTATCGACATGCTATTACATTTGTTAATGTGAAATATGTGTAAAGAAAAAGTTAATTAAATAATATTATTGGATTTTGTCTTTCATTATTACTAGTTTTTAGGAAGGTACCACTGATCAGGGATTGAATGCGGGTTCCAAATATCGTTCCAGTTCTTAATTATTCACATTGCGATTATAATAGCGCTGTCTTTAAATAAGGAAGTCATAAAATCGCATCGCATATCCCAGTCATCTCTTACGACATTCGAAGCTGAACGATCTACCATCGTCATCATCGTCATCAGCATCAAGGCGCACCTTTTGGATTTATCGTCGCGGGTTTGTAAGTCTAGATAATTATGTGGTCTCTCCTTATTTCTTTACATATCCCCTAAATATTATTTTATATACAGGCAGGTTTCCTCTATTTCAAAAAAAAAAATAGGGTATTCTCTTATGCCTCTGAGCTACTACATCTCAGTTGGGTGAATTCTTATTAATAATGTCCTCCAGACCGAATTTCGGTCACAGCGGCCAGCCTCAACGGAGACTAGCCATCGGCGCAGGACAGGATTATAGTGTCCAAGTGTATGCGCAAGCACAGGTGCACTCTCTATTCCCTCACTCTCATATCCCGATGGGACGGTAAACCGACACGACCGAAGAGAGATCAGGCGCAGGACCAACGGTTTTACGTGCCTTCCGAAGCATGGGGGTGTTATACCGCCAACTTCCTGACTCCGAGCAGCTATTGAGAATTTCTTGACGGAAAAACTCAATAATTAATTTTCCGAGGCTTAGAACTCAAGACCTCATGATCAGTAGTCGTGCCACTACAACTACTAGAACAACGAGGCAGAATTCTTATTATCTATGTAATATATTGTTTAGTAACTATACGGCCTTATTCATAAAAAAACGACATCACTTTAAGAAACGTTTAAAGATGCTCTCTCTTTTTTCACGTAATGCCGAGAAAATGAGACGGGTATAGAGATAGTTAAATTAAGTAAGCGTAAATTTATAAGTAAGGCCGAGTGTTTAAACATAACCAGCAATTTGTTGTCACCCTTACTCTATAAAAAAATATTCACCAAAATTTAGAGCAACACACTCATAGCGCGCGCTAGTCTCCGTGTTGCTCTAAGTAATACGTATACAAACAATTGTCGCGTGTGTAGAACGAGGTCCAGAAAGACAATGACTTTTGTCGCATAAATATTGATCCTGGCTAAAATTAAGTGGAGATTCAATGAATCTGTAGACAGGTATACTGACCGTTATGTCATCTGTGGATATTGTGCAAATGAGTCTTCATTCACGAACGCGCGGTCATTGGTTTAGTGAGATATGTATGTAACCAATCTAAGGTTTATTGTACAAGTAAATAAGTATATATATATTTAAGAGAAATATTGCCATAGTAAATAATAGCTTTTATTTATTAGATATGCTATGCTATCGTTTGCTCACAATTTCGCTGTGGCACAGAATCCGTAACGAGGATATCCGAGGCTGATCCAAACCCATTACAGTGCCACTGTATGAGATAAAAAGTCCGTTGTCCCTAAAGCTAAAGTACCGGATGTTCTATTATGATTGTTAAGGAGGCGATCTGGGAGTTAAACGAACTCTACTGAAGAATCGATTAGTATTTTATGATGAATATTTTAATTGAATTCAATATTTTAATATAGCAAAATTAATTATAAAAAATGTATTTGCATGCTATTCATAGATGGCTGAAAAAGCTGAATTACAATTTACAATAACCACCTAAATGTACCCATTTTCAAAGCAAATAAATCTTCTTTTTATTTAATTCGAAAAATACGTTTCGAATTTTCAGTAGAGTTCCCTAAACCCAGTAAAAACTGGGTCCACTGTCGAGACATTGTCGAGGACTGGCGTCGCAAATGTACAAGTTGTGCGGCTGTAAAGGGTCCTCAGACTCGTAGTAGAGGTGCATAGAAGTTATACAATGTAGGTGCACCATGGGAGAGAATAGCCTAGAGACATAGCGGGGCCGTTTCCGGAAATTGAAAGTGGTAACAAATATTTTACGGTTGTGATGGCTTACTTTACTAAGTAGCCAGAAGTTTTCGCCATTACAAATCAAGAAGCTTCAACAGTTGCAGATAAACTCGTTCATGAAGTTTTCTGTCGTTTCGAAGTACCTTTAGAGATTCACAGCGATCAAGGAAGGAATTTTGAGTCTCAACCAGATGGAGTAACGACCTAGTAAGACATAAAGGAAGTCGATGGATGCAGGATGGCTCAGGACCGTGCTTTGTGGCATTCCTTGAGGGAGGCCTATGTTCGGCAGTGGACTTGTGAAGGGCTGTAATGATGTTGATGATGAAGAGATCAATGCGTTGACCCATAAAATTTCATTTTATATTCCTGGATAGATTAGACGAAGAAAGGCAGGAAAAATAATGGATGCAGTTAAACACCGGAAACGTCGGGAATTAAAAATAAGTTAATTAAAGGCAATGAAATCCGTATATACAGGCGTTTACGGAGCGACTTGGGAATCCTGCTAATATCTGCTCGAATATTTTCTTTAAGTTGTGTCACAGTGTTCGGATTTGTTTTGTAAACGACAGATTTTGGTATCCCCATAAGAAAAAATCACACGGAGTTAAATCTGGTGACCTAGGTGGCCACGGTATGTTGCCGTTTCGGGCAATGTTTTTTCCAGGAAATAACTGCCGCACTGCATTCATCGACACACCAGCAGTATGAGCTGTAGCCCTGTCCTGCTGGAACCACGTGTTTTGGTTGAAATATGGAGTATTCTGCAATTGTACCCCAAAAAAATTACTTATCATCTCAGCATATCTCTCCGAATTCACCATTACGGTTTGGCCACGTTGATCTTCAAAGAAATACGGCCCTATTATGACAGACGCAGACATTGCACACCAGACTGTTACTTTAGGTTTATGTAAAGGCTCTTGATGCATTTGTCTTGGGTTGGAAACATCCCAATAACGAAAATTTTGCCTATTTACATATTCTCCAATTTGGAAATGGGCTTCATCACTAAAGAATATGTTATTCATCCGAGCAGCATTACGAAATTTCAATAACATCATTTCCGCATAATTTTTTCTTAATGCAAAGTCAGAATCGTGTAAATCTTGAACAATTTGAATTTTGTACGGATGAAACCTGAGTTTTTTTCGCATTATAACCTGTAAAGTCGATTTCGTTATTCCCAATGTCGATGAACGTGCACGAAGTGATAAACGTGGACTTTCAATTAGAGAAGCCATAACACGTTCAAGATTTTCCTCCGTAGCTACCGTTGGTGTTGGTCCCGGTCCGGATATATTTAATGCTGATCCTGTAGCTCTGAACCTTGCTACCCAAGACTGAATGAGGTTGATCGATGGTCCATCACGTAATCGACGAATACCGTAACGAGTATTAAGCCGACGGCGTGCTTGTGACAGCGAATAACCACTTGAAATGTACGCCACGGCGGCAAAAGCGCGGTGCTCTCCAATCCACTGCTCCATGGCTACTAAATAATCCGCAGTGCTTGCGCTTCGAACCACCCCCTTCCGCGCCCTTCTCGCATGTTGCGTTCGGAAACTAGATTCATTCAAACTTTGAAATCTGCCACTGGACACCCTGTATTTATTCAATGTTTATTGTTCGCGTAAATTTAAGAAATCATTAATAGAAGGAGTTGCTTAGCTGTGAGCAATTTCACTTCTTCTGGGTGGAGTATAAGTAATCAGTTAGGATGAGAAGGCGTTTCTTCCGTTATGGAACAGAACCGGCATATCCTTGAGTTGCTTGGTCCCAGGATGTACATGTGCTTTTTGAGACAACAGTGTTCAGTGAGGGCTCTTGCCAGAATGCGTAATTTAATCCTACTTAATCCCAGGACTTCTGAACCGAATTGACGATCAAAAACCCGGATTAAGGTTTTAGAATGTTTTCAGCCTGGCATGTCAGACCAGATCTTAAGTGATTTACTGTGATATAATTTCAAGGGTCAATCGGTCTAGGCTTTTTGAGATTCCACATAACGGGTTGGGGCCAAATTGTGTACTCTTTGAGGCCTCCCGTGCGAGCTTGTCGGCAAGTTCATTGCCTACAATACCCATGTAAACCGGAACTAGAGATGGCGATACTTTCCGAAAAAGATCAATTTTTAAATCGATTCGAATTGAAATCTTATGAATCGATTCACAAAAAATCGAGATCTAAAAGATCGATTTCTCTAAAATCGATATTTTTGTGGATTTGCTTTTAGAGTTTATATTTACAATATCAAAAGATACAACAAAGTATAGATTATAAACCTAATTTATTTTTATTTCTTTAATCTATTAAGAAGAGGTGAAAGAAACTGAGCTGAGCACACCGCAGTTTTGCGAGTTTTGAATAGAATAACTGTCATTCTTTACGAGTTTGGGTACATTCAAGTAATAGTAAATAATTTTATAGTTCTTATAAAAACAGAAAAAGATTCGATCTTGATTTTCTAGGGTGAAATATCGATTTACCGGATTGATTCAGTATTATATATCGATAGAAAAAAATTGTTCTTTTTGGTACAAGACATCGATTCTTCGATTAATCTCAGATCGCCATGCTTACGTTTAGAAGGTTCACGTAGTCTCCAACTAGCTTCAAGTTCACTAAGTTTGTCCTCAATGCTACTTGACTATCAGAGTTTATATAAATTATATGGTTGACATAGTCTTTTTGTAGATTGATTTCCATACACTGAAGTTTGGCGAAAATTTTTGCCTGGAAGATAGAAGTGAATCTACCCAAATTCATACTAAGTTTGAATTTGGGGGGTTCCTCATAAATTCCAAAGTCGATGGGTCAAAAGGGCCCATTTCGATCTATCGCTATACTATATGAGGCTACCGACCTCACAGATAACCTAGCCATTCAGCCAGTCTTCTCTGGAGGCTAGTTCCACTATATACATACTTTTAATTTTTATACGTGGTAGAGCCACGCTGCAACTATATCATGGTTGTTGCACGATTTGGGAGGGACCACGCTTTCACAGAATATCAGCGTAAAATAGTTGCTTAATAGTAGTAGTAGTAGTAGTAGTAGTAGTAGTGATTGTGGAGATCCGGAGACCTTTTTTTACTGGAAATGAGACATTTCATCCTCCGGTGACAACGCATCTGCATTTTGATTCTACATTTGTCATCCTTATTCTATAAAAAAGTGTATAGTGGATGCATGATATCCGAGATCATGCATAAAACCGGTGTTTTCTTAATTGAGTTGAGCATGGATCTCTATCTGTAGGAAAGCAAACTCAAACTACCCTGGTCGTTAATCCTATACAAACTAGCCCTCGCCTCCCTATCTTGATAAAGATCAAAGAGCGTTAAGCATAGAAGCGCATTAAGGTCCGCTCCAGGCGACGATGGCATCGCTTCCCTTTGCCATTAAGGACTGTCTACAGTCCTTTGTAGACTTAGTCTGTCCGAAGTCGTTTTTTGGTGGGCTTTGTTGCACTAGACATGGGAGGCGTAGGTAAGAATTGGCCTCACTGTGAAGCTGTTCAGCTATAAAATCATACTGGGACGCAAGCCCCAGTTGTTCCCGATACCTAAAGCAGAATTTGCTTCATGACATACGTTGCTAAGGTGAGAGTTCTACGTTAGTTTTTTGTCGATTATTACGCCCAAACTTCAGTGGAGAATGGTACTTCTTTACCATCGATTTTTTAAGACCAATTTGTCCAACCGTCTCTTTTTGATAAGGGGTATTTATAACAGTATAAGCATTAATTGATGAACTGATAACCCTACATCAGTTATTTATGGTGTTTAGGGCTCTTTGTATGATTAATGATAAAGTACTTTGGCAAAAGCCCCTCGCAATGATCACAAGGACATCCAGCGTAACTTAGTGTGTCAATGCGGAGGTGTGCCATTTTGTACAATAGTTTGTCAACCGCAGTAGTCCAAAGAAGGGGTGACAAAACACATTCTTGTAGACAGAATCTTTTACTCGTAGTTGCAACCTCAATCGAAGTTTGAAACAGCGCTATTTTTGCCTTTCTGTTTGAGAGCATCGACTTAACCCACCTGATGGTTGTCGGGTCAACATTTTTAGATATCAGGCCCCCAATCAGAAGTGCTTTGGTGCTATTGCCAAAGGTGCCCTCAATATTTAGAAAGACACTAAGAGCTATTTCTTTATCCTGCAGTGCTTTTCGACCCTGTCAATAACACTGATCAGGTCTGTTTCCGTAGATTCACTTCTGCGGTAAGCGTATTTGTTGTAATGTGTGAGTCTCGTAGCTAGAGTTACATCTCTTATATATATATATATATATATATATATATATATATATATATATATATATATATATATATATATATATATATATATTATATCTTGTGACAAAGTTGAAAAACAATATTGATGAAAAAAGCGCAGCACTCGGTATATTTATCGATCTGAAAAAGGTATTTGATACAATTAGCCATAGCCAGCTTCTCCGAAATCTATATGTATCGGCGAAATCTATATGTATCGGCATCAGGGATACTGCCCACGACATGTGTCGGTCATATCTCTCTAACAGACAGCAAATTGTTAGGATCGGTGATATGGAAAGTAATCACGAATCTTTAGCCTGCGGCGTACCTCAAGGCTCTATTCTCGGTCCCTTGCTGTTCATAATATACGTAAAAGATGTGCATAACCTTAACCTGTCAAGTGATATAATACTATATGCTGACGACACACGTTTATTTTTTTGGCAAGGACATCGAGCAGAACATTAAACAAGCACAGCAGGATTTGGATACACTCTCTAAATGGTTCCAAGAAAACTTGCTTTCTGTTAACACTAAGTTGTTCTATGAACTGAACTGAACACTTAAACCAACTTGTAAACTCCATATATCGCTACGAACTGTCAAAGTTGTTTAGCAAAGTGTAATTTGCTAAACAAAAACCAGCATGGAGAAAAGGACAAACAATCACACTGCTCTGTCTCATTTCTATGCAAAACGTATGCATAAATCTATCTTTTTCGTGAGCGAATGCGAAAGGAGGCGTCAATATGTCTATAGGTTTTTCTGTCTACGATAGTAACAAACAGAACGCTAATGGTATCCACGCAGTGAAAATATTCAAAAATTTGGAACACTTTAGGAATTGAAAATTTTATCTTTATGATACAAGATTGTATTTTGAATAATTTTAAAATTCAATTCATGCATTTAACACAACAGCAAGAAAATAAAGGAAATTTTCTTTAATTGAAATAATATTACATTGATAAATAAAATTAAACCAGATAAAAAATGATATCTTCATTTTTACTTCAATAAAATTGTTTTATATAAAATTTTGACTTTGATGCTGATGAAACCGAAATAAGAGCGTAGTTATAAGGATGTTTATAAGGACAAATAGGACGATATGTCTTTGCGTTGCTGTATCATTTATTAAAAAAAGAGTATCGTAGGTATTCAAATTTGAAGCTAAATGTTAGAAAAATGACCTCTCTATAAACTGTTAAATATTTAAAGCTGCGATTTAAATACTAATCTACGCAATAATTTTTTTCATAGGCGTTTGTGATCATCAAAATTTATCACCTTTAAGCTAAAATAATATCCCTCCAATTTAATTTGACCAAGCTTCAAGAGAGACTTCCAAATGTTTTCGAAAAATATCAAATGAGCAAAAGATTTTAGTATCAAAATTTAGCTATCTACACTTCATATAAAAAGTACACTGTACTATTCCTAATCTAACGGTTATCAGGCATGGGTATGGAAAAGTTAACCGATAGGACTGTGGAAAAAGTTTTCGGATATAGTGTGTGCCACAAGGCCAAGTGCTTAAAATACCTAACTACCAAGTTGCGGATCCGCAGTTGGAATGCAAATAAAAACTGTGTCACAGTTTGTTAGGCTTTTTATAGGAAAAAGGTGACAAATAAACACAGTCCGCTCGATGGTAAGTGGATGCTGTGGCCCATACACATCTACGTTTATCCATAATTAAAAACTACAATGCAGATCCGTTATCATCCCTGAGGACTGAGATGAAATACTTCGTTTCCAGTAAAAAGGGTATCCGGTTCTCTACACTCACCATACGAAACGCAGCAGTATTAAGGAGTCATTTTAAGCTGGTATTCTGTGAAAACGTGGTCCTGCCCCGGTCGAATCGATCTATTCCTGCTATAATCATAATATAACTATCTACAATCTGTGACAGAAAACAAAATTAAAAAGATAAAAAACGAGGAATGTGTCGCATGTCTCGAACGCTGCCCTACAAAGATCTGTCGAATTACTTGAGTTGAAAGAATAATAAAGAAACATATTCGTCAATTACTGTATGCGTAGCGTAGTTAATGGGAATACCATTAACTACCGGCATAGCATAGCATAGCATGTTACGTGGACAGGGAATTATTACTGCCAATCAAAATTTCACTACTGAGCAAAGGCCACCCCCACGAGTAAAAAATGAAATAATTTGATAAAATCAAATTATTTCATTTTTTACTCGTGGGGGTCGAAATCCAACGAATTCTTTTTCGCATTGAAAACTGACAATTAAAACAATTTAACTTCATTTTATTTTATTTCAGATATATTGAAAGTAAATAATAACAACAATATATAAAGAAAGTAAAATCAGAAACGAGCATATCCTCCTTCGGCATCAAATACGTCACTAAGTCGTTGACGCATTGATCGCACCGTATTGTAACAAAAATTACTTCCTCTCATGGATTCCCATGTTTGTAGAACATGTTTTCCTCCTTAAATTTGTCCTTCCTTAAATTTTCGATAGACCTTTTATGTATTATCCCAAAGTTTGATTCAATTATCCCAAAGTTGTATCATTTTTCCCCACAAGTTTTCTATTGGATTTAAGTCCGGACTGTGAGCAGGAACAGTGATTGGCTCGAAGTTTCTATTTTCGCTTAAATAATTCTGTACTATTCTGCAGTTGTGGACAGAGCTATTGTCTTGAATGAATACAATTTTTTCACACTCATTCGGATAAAATGCTCTGACTGTTGGCAATAGCACTTCCTTAATGATCTTATATTGTTCCCCGTTTAATCTTCCACCAACCTCGATCAGTTCTCTCGGACCATTTTGGCGCATCCACCCCCAAAAACCCAATGTGATTTAGCCACTTCTGTTATTAGTTATTATATTTCTCTCATAGTATCTGGTGTTATTAGTTCTCCATAAAGATAAACGACGACAAGCAGATGAGGAAAATACTTTTTGATCAATAAAAATGACATTTTCGAAGTTGTAATGTAAGTATATACTTTTGTGCAAATAGTAAGCGTTGTGCTCAGTGCCTTGATGTAAGTTTAAGCTGTTTTGCAGGTATTCTTTGTTGAATATTTTACTCATGAAAACGTTGCCTTATTGTACTCTGCGATAAACCAAATTCAATTAATAAATGGCGTGAATTAACAAAGCTATTGTTTTATAGCTCGTTGTACTTCTTCTTCTGTCTTTTTCAACGCCGGTTCGACGTGGGAGTCCTGTTGTTATGCGATTTTGGAGATGCCTTGCTCAATCCAACGATATAGGTACAGTATTTCTCTAAAAACAAAATTATCACTAGAATTAAACATATTGTTGCGCGGCTAAGTTGACATCCGGCACTAGGGCCATCTGGTGTCGGGTAACAGAGCGAGGAGAGCTTTCCAGAAAATACATGGCTCGTCTTTCAACCAACAGCGCCATCTAGTATCGAACAGAAGAATTAAGCTTTCTGGAAGCCGCACACTCGAATTTTCTGCTCTTGGTCGGTTGGCGCGCGTACTTACTTGAATATTCTGGAATATTCTGGATGTTTTCGTGGAAGAGTCCTATATAAAGGCGCTGCAATACGCGATCGGGGAAATATTGAATTTGGCGAGACAAGCGAAGCTTCGGAGCGAAATAAAGTGAATCAGTGTGATTAATTATTAGTGTTTTAAGTAATGATTTCTTAAATTTACGCGAACACTACACCTTGAATAAAACTACTATTTACGGATTTTATCGCGTTTAATTACTTTAATTTATTATCTCGACGTGAATTCGCTAATACCATCATGTGCCAAACCACCGAGGTTGTATGCGTTACCGAAGATACACAAACCAAACGCTCCACTACGTCCCATAGTGAGCCAGATCGATTCACCAACTTATAAGCTGGCACAATACTTAGCAAAAATACTATCACCACTGAGAGGACATAGCAGAGCACACACAGAGGATTCGTACCATTTTGTGAGTGAGATAAAAGACCTACATCTCGCTAACAATGAAACTATGGTCAGTTTTGATGTTCAGTCACTATTTACATGCCTACCTATTGTGGACTGCATCTCAATTGTAACTAGGAAGCTAGAGGAAAATAACATGCCTCAAGAATATGCAATACTACTTGAACATTGCCTCACATCTGGCTATCTATTGTGGAAGGAGGAGTTCTACAAGCAAGTTGATGGTGTGGCGATTGGCTCACCTGTGTCTCCCATAGTCGCCGACATATTCATAGAGGACTTTGAGGAGAAAGCCCTTCTTACTGCTCCTGTAAATCCAAGGTTCTACAAGCGGTACGTAGACGACACTTTCACAATTTTACCATCTGACAAACTAACTGAATTTTTAGACCACCTTAACTCCATAAACTCTAAAATACAATTCACAATGGAGTTAAAGGCAAATAATTCTTTAGCTAAATGTTTTAGTCATCCGAAATCCTGATAACACTATTGGTCACACTGTGTATAGGAAAAAGACCCATACCAACCGATATCTAAATGGTGAATCTCACCATAATCCTTCACAGTTAGCTACCGTGGGTAGATCTTTATTTCAGAGAGCACGAGGGATCTGTGACAGAAAACATCTGGCCGCGGAGCTTCAGCACGTCAAGCAAGTATTGCAAGACAACAAGCTTCGGGTCCCGCGCCTACGTCACAGTGAATGAGTGAAGCCGGCCACAGTCGAGCGCGCGCCTGCTCTACTACCATATGTCAGAGGAGTCACGGACAAGATTGGCTACATCTTGAAGCGAGCGTCCATTAAGACATACTACAAGCCGCTGAAGAAGATTAGTCAATTTTTACCATCCATCAAATGTAATATACCTCTACAAGATGCAGGTGTGTACAAGCTAGATTGTGAATGTGGTCTCTCTTACATAGGTCAAACAAAGAGATCTATAAAAACCCGCGTGAAGGAACATATAGCTGATGTGAAGCACCGACGCTCCGGGAAGTCTGCAGTCTGCGAACATGTTCAAGATGGTCCCCACCATTACATTAGATTTGATAAACCACAAATTCTCGCAAAAAAAACACCGATTCCTACCAAGGATGATACGCGAGTCTATTGAAAATAAAAAAAACATCCAAATTTCAATAGAGAAGATGGTTGGGTGCTACCATCTGCTTGGGATCCTATAATTAACAAAATTAAACCCAAACCCAAGCATACCACTGCAAGACTTCATGATACTATAAGCTCGTTTTGCGTAAACCGGACCAAAAATTAATATTAAAAAAACTGAAGGTAGCCGGACTAACTATGGGACATTGGGACGTCAAACATTTCAGTCCCCCCGTGACCATGGGTACTGTAAAGCACCCGAAACGTCGGGATAATAATAAAAATAAATTAAAGTAATTAAACGCGATAAAATCCGTAAATAGTAGTTTTATTCAAAGTGTTTTAAATTTTAATTGGTATAAAGAAAATTAAAGTGTTAATTTAGGTAATTCTATCGGCAATTTTTATTGTCACGAACCTCAAGCTCGTTACAATATGTTACAAAAATTTCAAAAGCACGGTGAACAAAATCAGCTTACGGATTTTTTTTATAGGAGAGGGGGCAAACGAGCATACTGCTCACTTGATGGTAAGTGCAACACCAGGGGGGATTGAAGATGCGTTGCTGGTCTTTTAAAAAGGAATAGGCTCTTTTCTTGAAGGTCCCTATGTCGTATCGGTCCGAAAAATCTTTGGTGGTAGTTAATTCCACAAGGAAGTTGTGCGAAAAGAAATCCTTTTTTAAATCTCTTAGTGGTAGACCTCCGGTCATCCAGATGGTATGGATGATATCGTGAGTTTTGTCGCGATGTGCGATGGCGAAACTGTGCGGCTGGAATTAGTCCGATCAATTCCTCAGAGCACTCCCTGTGGTAGATGGAATAAAATATGTAAAGAGATGTGCCAGTGAGTCAAGCCGATCGGAAAGAGCTCGTTCACCGACGTTTCGAACTGCTCTGCGCTTGATGCGATCAAAAAGAAGGAGCTGGCACTGGGTATCCCCGGCCCAGAGATGGCAACAGTATTTCATGTGCGGCTGAACCTGCGCTTTGCAAAGTTGCAGGCGGTGAGCCGGCATGAAATACTGTACCGCTCTGTTGAGCACGCCAAGCTTTTTAGAGGCCAATTTGGTCTTCTTTTCCAAGTGACCACGAAACTGCACGTCACTCGATATGTCGATGCCGAGGATTCCGATACTGACTGAGGCAACAAGAGTAGTGCCTTGAAATTGAGGAGATACGACGAAGAAGTTCTTTTTGGCGGTAAACGCGCAAACTTGTGCCTTCTGAGGATTAAACTGGACTAGATTTAGTCGCCCCCAGTCCGAGAACAAACAAAGTCTGAAAGTGTCTGAAGTCGAGACTTTGTTCAACAAAGTCTCGACTTCAGACACAAGTTTGTCCTGGTACTCGGTGACGTTTTCTCGAGAAATATGAGCACAGCCGGTGTATAAAGCATCACCAGTGCTGTCCTCTGCATAGCAATGAATGCTAAAGATTTGCAACATGTCATTGATACGCAGAAGAACAGCGTTGGTGATAATAGCATGCAGTCTTGTGGAACACCAGCGTTAATGGGCTGGTAATCGGAGCATGCAACGTCTGCTACGACATTGATGTTCCCGACCAGCAAGAAAACTGTTGATTTAATTGCACAATTTCTTGGGAAGCCCATAGGAAGGAGGCCTCGTAAGAAGCACTTTGTGCCAAACCCGATCGAAGGCCTTCACTATGTCCAAAGTAACGGCCAACGCCTCGCCCTTGGACTCTACTGCTTTTGCCCATTTGTGAACTAGGTAACCCAGAATATCACCAGCCGAGCGACCGCAATGGAAACCGTACTGGCGGTCACTAATCAGCTGGTGATCCTCAAGGGATCGCATGAGCTGGCTGTAAATAATAGATTCCATTATTTTAGAGAACAAGGAGGTGATGGCGATAGGCATATAGTTGGACGGATCAGAGCGGTTACCTTTTTTAGGGATCGGGTGCACGAAGGCTGTCTTCCATGATTTCGGGACTACGCCTAGGGAGTAGGAGTACCGGAAAAAACGAGTTAGGACCGGTGCCAATACCGAAACACACGTCTTCAGCACAATAGGGGGGACGCCATCAGGCCCACTCGACTTGTTGATGTCCAGGAAGAGGAGTGCTCTGCGCACCGAGCGCTGGGTAAACAGCACATCCTGGAACACTCACACTGCGGGATAGTCGGCAGTGTGTTCCCCCGTCATCAAGAGTCGATTTGGGTGCAAAGAGAGAGCACAGTAGATTGGATTTGTCCTTTGCGGCATGGACCAGTGAGTCTACCTCCCTGTGCAGAGATAGAAGAAATGGCTGACAAAAGTTCCCTTGGACAGCCTTGGCAAGAGACCGGAATTCACGAGTTCCCGAAGGAAGACGAAAAAGTTTCTCGTCAATTCTGCCAATGTGCTCTGACCTTGCCTTGACAAATGGTTCCATTACCTGTAGCACTACATCAGAGACAGAGTCAGCAACAACGCTGGGATCATCCGGCGAGAAACGAACCCGCTTCCAAGGGTAGGATGCAAAAAAAGATCGTATCCAGTCCCAATCGGCTGATCTATAATGCCAAACACGGCGGCAACCTGCGGTACGAAACCGCGACGGGAGCGTGAGTGGCACTGTACTCCGGATCAGACAACGGTCCGTGGAGCCAAGAGGGGCATCAACGGAGACATGATATCCGTCCGGATGAGAGATCAGCAGAAGGTCCAACATAGAAGGTAATGTTCTTCCACATCTGGGATCTGCGTAGGCGAGGTAACCGGTTGTGTCAGACCATATGCCAAAGTAAAGTCATAAACAGATCTACCCGCAGATCGGTTAAACGAGAACCAAGCCATTCAGCATTGTGGGCGTTATAATCATCAAGTATCACGATCTCTGCGGATGGGATCTGTTGTATCATGGAGTCTGCAGCCATCTCGACGTGGTCGATCAATCGGTCTATGTCGGCATTAACGCTATGGGACGTATATAGGCACCCGTGGACGCGGGGATGGTCGTCGCTGACTACGCGTAGCCATAAGATGGACAGGTCCGTATCTTCAAGGCTGCCGAGGCATCGAAAACAGATGTTCTCTCTGACGTACATGCAAACTCCAGCCCGAGGCACAAAAGAGTGACTAGGATATGCCTAGTTCATTAAATATATCTGCTACAGGTACGCCTTCTACTTTCAGGTGAACAATTCTATATTTTATTTCATGGTTAATACGAAATGAATTTATATTGTTTTAATTATGAGCAATAAAATCAGAGAATTAAAGAAAATGCGAATATTATAACTACGATTAACCAAAGAACATTTAAATGTAACAACTTTGACTTACCTCAAATATGACAGAATGCATTTGAGATAAAAATTATAATATTGTTATTACTAGTGATAAAATGAGTTTGGTATTACATATTCAATTTAAATAAATATGTTTTATTTGTATTTAATAAATATGTTAAATTTAATAAATATGTTTAATTAGCCAAATGTCCCGGTTTTGCTTGGATAGGATCTATTAACTACATATGAATTTTTCTTAAAGTTTGTCGGATAAAATGTAGCCCAGGTCTCTCTTGCTATTTCTCTCTATGTGTTTGTAAAGCTTTATCACATAACAGATTGTGATAAAACTTTACGAACAGAAATACCAAAGATTATCCCTGACAGAAAGATAGACAGACGGCCAGCTAAACAGACGGACAGACGAAATTTTAAAAAATGGTTGTTTTTTTTGCAATGTATGTATATTACAAGGAGGTGATTTCGATGGGCCTGGAGGTGGAGGTTGTGGCGACGGGCCTGTAGTTGGATGGGTCTGAGCGATCGCCTTTTTTAGGGATCAGGTGGACGAAAGCCGTTCCATGATTTTGGTACCACGCCCAGTGAGTGCCAATTCTGGAGCACTCGTACTCAGCACAATTGGGGGGATACCGTCAGGCCCACTCGACTTTTGGATGTCCGCACCTCCCACCCACCTGTTGGAGTGAACCGCACCTCCGGCATGGAGCACTCATACCTCGGGATGGTTGACGGCGTACTCTCCCCGTCATTAAGAGTCGACTTGGATGCAAAGAAAGAGCCTAGCAGATCAGCTTTATCCTTTGCGGCATGGCCAGTGAATCGTCTTCCCTGTGCAGAGATGGAAAAGATGGCTGAGAGAAATTCTCCTGGACAGCCTTGGCGAGAGACCAGAATGCGAACTTGTTTCTCGCCAATTCCGCCTATGTGCTCTGACTTTGCCTTGGCAATGACTCTTTTGAAGGGCCTGGAAGCGGACTTCTTTTTATAGCACTGGTGTTTACATCCCGGGACGTTGATGCGTCAGCCCAGGCTTGGTAGCACTCCTGCTTACGGCATGATGCCATTTTACAGGAGCGATCAAACCATGGCTGAGATTTGCCTCCGATGGGAACCACAGAGGAAAGAATAAAAAGTTCCATACCCTGAGTACTACATCAGCAACAGAATCAGCAACAACGTTGGGATCGTCCGGCGTGAAACAAACCCACCCCCAAGGGTAGGATGCAAAGAAAGACCGCATCCTATCCCAATCAGCAGATCTATAGTGCCAAACTCGGCGGCAGCCTGCAGAATGCAACCGCGATTTCATCGTGAGTGGCACCACACTCGGGGCGTCGACGGAAATCTGATATCCGTCCGGATGAGAGTTCAGCAGAAAGTCCAACAGAGAAGGTGCATGATGCTTCACATCTGGAATCCGCGTAGTCGAAGTAACCAGTTGTGTCAGACCATATGCCAAGGCCAAAATCATGAACAGATCTCCCCGCATGATTGGTTAAACTTCAACAAAGCCATTCGGCGTGGTAGTCATTTGGACGTGGGCGAAGAGTCGGTTTGTTTCAACATTACCGCTATGAGACCTATTGAGGCACCCGTAGACGCGCGGATGGTCTTCGCTGTCAACGCGTAGCCAAAGGATGGACAGGTCCGTACCTCCAAGACTGCCGAGGCGTCGAGAACAGATGTCCTCTTTGACGTATACGTATACGGGGCAGGGGTCGCCTTCGTCTTGTTGCTCAGTTTGTCCGGAGCAGTTATTGCCTTGAGCGGAATTTTGCCTTCCCCCCAGAATATGCAGGGCAGCCTGAGCACCCACCCACGCGGCTGTGCAGTAACAGTTGGTCGTGGATGATCTCGTGGGTGGATCTTTACTTAATTCCGCTACCGTGTTAAGAGGGGAGGGGAGAGAATTGGGTCTCCGGCCACCTACACTCACCAGACGAAACGCGGAAGCAGAGCTTCCACTTCACGCCGGTATTCCGGTTTGTCGTGGTACCACCCCGGTTAGCGCCGGCCCATACGTGCAACAGCAAAGCTGCCGCGTGGCTCTACCACTGCTAAAATCTTGCACGAAACAATTTGTTTGTTGTGAAATTTATGTATATAAACTGCCCCAACGATACAGGAGAAAATTCTACTGTGAAAGTAACGTTTTAATTAATTTAAATACAAATCTAAAGTTTACCAACACGTATTGAAACAGCGAACGAAGTGGACAAATTGCTCTTTAACCCTCTCAGCAATGAGAGGACGCTTACGCCCAGACATGGGAAGTACTACTTACATAGGTTGAAACTTTACTGCATTCATGGACGTTAAAATAGCGTTATTTTTTTTTGTATAAACACTATTATGATAAAATACTCGTGCCCCAGAGACAAGTACAATCTAATATTTTTGCTTATTTAATAACTCAGTTCTCCCAAATCATTTTGCCTCCTAATCCTAATGTGACTTAATTTTTCATCTTTTTTACGCAAAACTAATAATGATTTTCACTTTAGGGTATTTTATATATGCTTTTAAAAGACTTGAATTGAGCAATTTCATCCGTGCTAGCAGAATTAGAATTTAGGTTCTTCGTATTTCCCCCCATACAAATAATGACGGAGTGTTTTATAAAAATACTAATAATATACACAACGTGTGTTTATATTTACAAAATTATTTTAAGTTAAAACAATTCATAACATACTTATGGCTTTGGCTCTGCTTAGAGGATTGAAGATAATTAATTTTAAGATAGATAATTGATAGGTACTCTTGGAAAATCCCCAAAAATCAACTTATTTTCCTTGTATAGTTGTCCAAAAAAAAAAAACAATTATCGTAACAAAATGTTTAGAGCTTTACGGGAAATTCAACAGGTATAATTTATAATACATTAACAGCATAAATGATTTTATAAAAATAAACTGAACAAAACATGTCAATGACGTCAAGCATAAAATAAGAGCAAGCGAATTAATAATACTGAGTTGTATTGTAAAAGGAACATTGATAATTTAATATTAAGTATAATTTATAATGCATATTTTTAATAAAGCTTAGTGCAAAATAAATTACACCTAATCGCATTAAGATAAAGTTATTTTTCCTGTTGTGTCCCGCATTTTTGAGTACTACAACTGCTTCGCTACCATTGACGTTTTGTTTGAAAGCACACGGGACGGTTTGATTGAAACCATATATTTGACGGTGTATATATTCCGATATATTTGAGCAAGATTGGTAATCATAAGAATTTGCCTTCTTTGGATAGTTAAATGTTATTAATCACTTTGGATGTCTCTAAGTATTTGATCACCTTGACTGCCACTGACTGCCACACGCGTCTACGTGCTGTTTTCGAGAGTCATTACGAATCGTCTCGCACGCAGACTCGACGACTTCCAGCCTCCCGAACAAGCCAGTTTCCGAAAAGGCTTCAGTACCATAGACCACATACATACCCTGCGGCAGATTGTACAGAAGACCGAAGAGTACAATCTGCCACTTTGCCTGGCATATGTGGACTATGAGAAAGCCTTTGATTCCGTCGAAATTTGGGCGGTGCTACAGTCCCTTCAGCGGTGCCAAGTTGACTGTCGGTATATCGAAGTGCTGAAGTGTTTGTACAGTAGGGCTACGATGGCTATCCGAGTACTGAACCAGAGTTCGAAACCTATCCAACCTTAGAGAGGTATAAGACAGGGTGATGTTATATCCCCAAAACTCTTCACCGCTGCGTTGGAAGACGTTTTCAAGCTACTGGACTGGAAAGGATACGGTATTAACATCAATGGCGAGTACATCACTCACCTTCGATTTGCCGACGATATAGTCCTTATGGCAGAATCGCTGGAGGACCTTAGCACTATGCTCAATGACCTCAATGGTGTCTCCCAACGGATAGGTCTTAAGATGAACATGGACAAAACAAAGATCATGTTTAATGTCCATCTCACACCTATGCCGGTAGTTGTTGGGAGCACTATGCTCGAAGTTGTTGACGAGTATGTTTACCTACCTGGGACAAATAGTCCGACTAGGTAAGTCCAACTTCGACCGAGATGTCAATCGACGGATTCAACTCGGCTGGGCAGCGTTCGGGAAATTACGACACATCTTCTCGTCAGGTATACCTCAATCTCTGAAAACTGTAGTGTATAACCAGTGCGTGTTGCCAATGATGACTTACGGATCTGAGACGTGGTCCTTCACTGCTGGCCGTATGAGGACGCTCAAGGTCGCTCAGCGAGCTATGGAGAGGGCTATGCTCGGAGTTTCACTGCGTGATAGACTCAGAAATGAGGATATCCGCAGTAAAACCAGAGTGACCGACATAGCCCAACGGGTTAGTAAGCTGAAGTGGCAATGGGCCGGCCATATAGCTCGAAGAACCGATAACCGATGGGGAAGAAAGGTTCTCGAGTGGCAGCCTCGTACCGGTAGGCGTAGTGTATGGCGAGCCCCCACTAGATGGAGTGACGATCTGGTAAGACACGCAGGAAGTCGATGGATGCAGGTGGCTCAGGACCGTGCTTTGTAGCGTTACTTGGGGGAGGCCTATGTTCAGCAGTGGACTTGTGAAGGGCTGTAATGATGATGATGATGATGATGATGATGATGATGATGATGACTGCCACTTTCGTTTTGACGCTGACTTCTTACTTATTGGCCCTAATAAATCTAAATAAACAATCAAAAGCGGAATATCCCGTATCGGTTATAACCATTCCGAAATCAAAATAATAAAATGGTGCCTTATTATTTAGATTTCTGTGATACTATTATATATTTATTTGAGCGTTTATAACGCAAAACTTGTTACATCGATTTACATAATTAGTAATATCCTTCTCTAACCTCTGTCAAAAGAATCTTTTCTTTTTATTATTTATCATTCGCCTTATATCGGCGTGACCTCTATTTAGCAATAAATGATAGTCGTTTAATATTAAACGTTTTGCTCACGGTGGTCCTTGTGCAACAAAATCAGAATCATTAACATAACAGGGATCAAAATACAATTTACTTTTCCAGCCGCGTAAGCGGTTTGTGACACTTTTGTTTTAATTTCTAAGTACATTTTTATGGGAACGGTTTTTTGATTAAGTCGTATAATGGTACCCAGTTTTAACAATACATTAAAATGATATCGTGAATAAAATAAATTTATCTTCCCTCATAGTTTATACCTCTAAATATAGATTGCTACATAAAATTTTTATAATACTTTTAATTTTGCCTTCATTGTGACAAAATTTTCTTTAAAAATATTATACAATATGAGGTACCTTCAGTACTAAACTTTGTTTAACAAAATATTTATTAACATTAGAAAAGGCAATTATATTTTAAGCAGATAACACAATTTATATAATATAATTTTAGATTTCGTTGTCTTTTATAAAGAAAAAAAAACTATTTCGTTATTAATTTTATAATAATAGTAAATGTAGTTTAAATAATGAAACCAAATATGCGTCAGAATTATCTTTCAGGTTTCAGGTCGAATACAACCATTATTATAAGATAAAATACTTTATTAAATGAATGATATGTGTAGTATATATAGTGTGTAATGAAAAATACTTATGAAATACAGTCATACCTCCACTTACTACACCGTTTTACGCGAATTCGGAGAAACGTGGTTTTTCATTTGCAAGTTCGTTACGCGTCGTTTTACTTACGCAATACACATTTGGTTTACGACAAGCTCGGACGTGTTTCTCGTGGAATTATTGTACATATGTGGTGCACATTATTGATTTATCTTTAATTATGTCATTCAAAAGATTAAAAAATGAGTAATTCAAACCTGACAAGAAAACACGAAAAACACTTTCTTTTGAGTGTAAACTAAATAAAAAAAATAATAAAGACTTTAAATCGAAAATAAAAATTTGTGAATTGGCAAAGGCATTTGAATTACCGGAATCTACAGTTCAAACCATCGATCACTAATAAAGAACCTAGATACACAATCCCATACAAAAGTTCTCTAAAAACTGTCGCCAATTGTTGTGACGTAATTCTAGTTGAAATGAATATACATTTATGTAAATTCAACCTTAAATACATTGCCTATAGTTGTATTCACAAAGATACGTACGAAAAGCAATAAATTTTTATGACCGAGGCTCGTAGCTTAGGTAAGGAATCATTGGAGTCGAACTGCCCAATATTTTTTGTTACTATTATTTTAATTTTAAAATGTTTCAAACTTGTTTTAAAAACTGGTGTACATAAAACATATTCTATTCTTTTCTATGGTGTATTATATGTAATGGTTATAATTTACCTGAATATAAATACGTTTTTGGGTAGGACACCATATTTATTTAGTAACGAAGGTACTTGAAACCGTCATAAGTATTTATTTATTCTTCATCTTGTGTCAATAATTTAAAAATATTGCTTGACAAAGAACTTAAATCTTAATTCAATAGTTACTGAATATAAAAAGTATGTACAGAAAGTTGTAAGTCGTAGTCACATATTCATCACTTTCTAAAACATGCTTCGAACATACAACGCTTCCTTGGATCGGCTTGTAGAATTCTTCGGACATTTGACATGCTATGACTGATATCCATTCCGCACACCTAACTGGATCTCGAGGAAAGTTGAAAAATAAAAAATAAAATCTCACATCTTTAATTTTACTACATGCACATATTCAAAATTAAGTCTATAAAATGTTACTATAATATTTAGAGAAACTATAGAAGTTTCATTAAACGAAAAAAAAAACAATCATACTTTAATAATAAAAATATAATAACGTCTCCAACAAATGGAACAGAGTCAACGCACATACCTCGAATAATTATGACTTATTTTATTAAGACTTAATTTAAAAAATGTTTTACGGAGATTTCTTGACAAAATACAAGTATTTACAATACAGTGATAAGAATTAAATAATGATAATATTAATACGTACCGTAATTAGGAAATTCCATCCTTTTTTAGCGTCCTGGATGTGTGATTTTTACACTTTTTAAACGAGCACTGAGGCGTGTTTACCGTCGTAGCGTTCGAATGTAACTAGATTAAAAGCGCACCCAAATGTTCGAATGGGTGCTCATTCGGTGAGGTCGTTTTTTGTCACTGATTGTGTATCTAGTTTTTATTAGTGATCGATTGTTCAAACGGTTATAAAAACTAAAGAAAAAATAACGAAGCTGTGAAAGACTCTCAATCTTTGAATTCAAGTATCATTCGTAATCGTTATGGTATTGTAGCTCAGATCTCAAACGAAATAAAAACTCAAGACAGAGCCCCGCCGAACAACGCACTGAGGCAGGTAAAACTACGCTTCGCCTTGTACATACACAGTTTCATGCACACACATATAACAAAACTACGCCTTACCTTGTCATTCAAGCTATTCCAGTGCACGGAGTGTCACGCTATAATAATTCACAGTTTTTAAAGAAAAAATGCCGGATTGTGTTGTAAAAGGGTGTAAAAACCAATCTTCCAGAAATAAAAAAACAGGATGGAATCACATTTCATACGTAAGTAAACATAAAAATCCAAATTTTTAATAAATCATTTTTATTATTCATTACGACAGCTTGGAACATAAAACCTCCACAAGTGTTGCCACTAGTAAGCGTCACAGTAGTCCCCATTTATTCAGTAAGTTATTAATGTGACGCGAAACTTAACGTAACACGTTAATTTACCTATTTCTATTTTACTTTTAATATTCATATAATTAATGTAAGTGTAAATAGGTATTATTTTTTTATTTTCCACGTTTTATCATCACTTCAAAAATCTATAGGTACTTTTAAGGTTCCCCATCCGAAATAAAGATATTAAAAGGGAGGTGGATAGAAGTGATTCGAGTTAGCCGGAATGAGCCATCGTGAAATCCAACGGTACGCAGCGTAGTTTGTTCGACACATTTTGAAGATGACGATTTTTATTACACAAATAAATGACTTCGTCGTGTGGTACGAAACGGATATTAAAAAGTTACTTCCAATGTGTCTACAATATTATATTTAGTATTATATAATAATAAATTTAGAAATGTCGTTTATGATATTATATGAGATATTTGACTTCCATAAACTGATATCTTTAAAAGATAAAGGTGGCTTAATCTTAACATCGAAAGACCTTTTTGAAATTTACATAATTTGTGAATCTATTGTGCGTAAATTATGTAATTGAAAGCATAGTGATAGTAACTGAAAACCAACACAAATCAGTTGTTATTAATATTATAAAACAATTTGTTGGTACTGAAAACGTTTTCTCTAAATTGCAGACTGAGCACAATTATGCTGGCCAAGAGCATAAAATAAGCATATTAAAATGCATAATTGAAAAATATTTATCAATTCGTTTCCACCATATTTACGCGGGGAGTACGCCGCCGACCATCCCGCGGTGTGAGTGCTCCATGCCGGAAGTGCACTTCACACAGCGCTCGGTTCGCAAAGCACTCCTCTCCCTGGACATTCATAAGTCGAGTGACGTGACGTGACGTGACGTGACGGAATCCCCCCTATTGTGCTGAGGACGTGTGCTCCAGATTTGGAACCGGTTTTAACGCGTCTTTTCCGGTACTCCTACTCCCTAGGCGTAGTCCCAAAATCATGGAAGACGGCTTTCGTCCACCCGATCCCTAAAAAAGCGACCGCTCTGACCCGTCCAACTTCCGGAAAATCGCCATCACCTCCTTGTTCTCCAAAACAATGGAGTCCATTGTAAACTGCCAGCTCATGAGGTACCTTGAAGATCACCAGCTGATTAGTGACCGCCAATACGGTTTTCGCCGTGGTCGGTCAGCTGGTGATCTTCCGGTCTACCTAACTCACAGATGGGCGGAGGCAGTAGAGTTCAAGGGGGAGGCATTGGCCGTTAGTTTGGACATTGCGAAGGCCTTCGATCGGGTTTGGCACAAAGCGCTTCTTTCGAAGCTCCCTTCCTATGGGCTTCCCGAGAAATTGTGCGATTGGATCCAGCTTTCTTGCAGATCGGAGCATCAAGGTCGTTGTAGACGGTGCAAGCTCCGATTGCTGGTGTTCCACAGGGCTGCGTGCTATCGCCAACGCTGTTTCTTCTGCATATCAATGATATGTTGCAAACCCGTAACATTCATTGCTATGCAGATGACAGCACCGGTTGACTGGAGTGACCTGAAGGTGTATTCCGGTAACTACTGCTGCAATTCCTGGACGAGTAAAACAAGGTGTGCTGAATTTCACTCCATCAAGTCCGGTGGTAAGGTCTTATCGTAACGAACAAAACGAAACCAAACTCGTCACACCTAGTTCTACTAGTCTAGGAGTTCCATTTGTAATCACCTAATTACACCTTCAGGTCAGTCCATCAAGTCCGGTGGTAAGGTCTCATCGTAAATAACAAAACGAACCCAAACTCGGCGCACCTAGTTCTACTAGTCCAGGAGTTCCAGTTGTAATCACTGAATTACACCTTCTGGTCACTCCATCAAGTCCGGTGGTAAGGTTGCATCATAACTAACAAAACGAAATCAAACTCCGCACACCTAGTTCGACGAGTCTAGGAGTTCCAGTTGTAACCACCTGATTACACCTTCAGGTCACTCAATCAAGTCCGGTGGTAAGGTCTCATCATAACTAACAAAATAAGCCCAAACTCGGCACACCTAATTTTACTCTGCAAGAAGTTCAATTAGCGGTCACGAAAGTACACCTTCAGGTCACACCATCAAGTCCGGAGGTAAGGTCTCATCATAACCAACAAAACGAGCCCAAACTCGGCACACCTAGTTCCGCTCGTCCAGGAGTTGCAGTAGTAGGTAAGTTTATATATCCTACTTATTTTTAGCTAAATAAAAAACTGTGAGTATAAAAATAATAATTTTATCATTTGTCAAGTACTTATGTTTCCAATTTGTTTTTTTCTAATATTTTGTGTATGTACAGCGATCTTTTCATAATGAGCCGCTAAAAACGGGCGATACAGTGTCCACTCACGAAGGCGGCCGAGCGCGGACTGTGGTTTCATCGAAATCTTTGTACAATAAATCAAAGCACCAACAATAAAATAGCCCTTATTGCAATAGATTATGATTCATCCGTATTAGCAAAATATGTGAAAAAATGTGCATCAGTTTGTATTTTTTTTACGACTATTTGTGACATTTTGATAAAAAATAAACCCAGGGTTTTTTAATTGAATATGTCTGTCATCTTATAGTATTTTTAAAATTTTTTAAATATGTTGATAATAGACCAAAACATGTACCGAAGCACAAGCCGGTATCGTTAATTTTGTAGAAAATGGCAACGAAAGTTCGTTTTTACAATATAAACTACTATTTTCAACAAAAGAGTTACATAGGTTTGCAGATGAAAAACCAATCTATATATGGTAGTTTTTACTTATATTTTATTTGGTTTAGTTTTGTCACAAAATCTACCGAAAAACACCCTAATTTTGGTTGATTTGCAAACGCGTCCTTAAAAATTGACCTGTTAACCAAAACACAACACATGTATTTACGTGTACAAAATAACTTCTGTTTATGTCGTTTTATTCATAAGATGTAATGTAAATTGTTTTTATTACCAAAACTTTTATTAAGCATGATACCTCTAATTTATTGTTTTCTTTAAACTCTGGTCCCTATTTCACAAACTTTATACGTATTTATATGCAAAATTGAACGCCGACTTCGACTTACACGGCTATCGCTTGATCCCATATATTACATAAGTCTGGGGTAGTACTGTATATAGTATTGAAGTGCAACACAAAGCCCACAAATATTAAAAAAAACAATACTATAAAATCACTTAAACTTCAATTTTATTTTATTCGTTGCATTCGGATATAAACTTATCATTTTAATTATTTTATCAAAATAAGTAATGCTTAATGTCCAACAAATTTTTTTAGCTCGTTTTATTTAGATATTTATTTTATATGATTGATTATTTTAAAAATACTATAAATTATCACGCGCAGACGCCGACGATTCAGTACGCTCCGGGTCACTCTGGGTCTTCCCAACGATACGAGAATCACTTTTCTCGCTCGAGTTCGTGTTAATTCACGGATAGTAAACTAATATTGTCAAGTGTCCCGATTTGCGCGGGGCATCCCGATTTTCAGGTCTGGCTGGGTCTGGCGACGCGTCCCGATTCCCCCTTAATCTAGACGCCAAATGTCCTGAATTTTCACTTAGCATGTCTTTCTTAGTCATATGTCATTTCATTCTTCAATCATTTTATGTCATCAATAGTCTGTATGTCGTTCGATTATTTGACACCAAAATTAATTTTGTGTTGACAATTTCATATTTTCGCACCAAACTCGGACTAGATAGGCAAGATCAATTTTTTGCAAAGTTTAATTAAACTTTGCGCGTAACGGTTGGCGTGGTAAGATACTGATATCAAACGTTGAGAGTCTGCAAGGATGGTTGGATTAAAAATTACTCGTTCATTTGATCATTCCTAAATAGTAATTATAAAACACATTGCGAAATGTGTCACAAAGACCAGTATAACTAATAGCGACCACGATGGCTACAAAAAATCTGCTTTTGTAGCTATTGTAACTCTCCCGATTTTAAAACCAAATTCCCGATTCTTACCTTGTATCCCAAAATTTGACCCACTTGACCTGGCCACACTAGCGTAAACGGCCACAATAAAGGCGAAACACAACAAAATGAATGATACTTTGTAAAATTATGATAATTATTTCTTAATTATTAATAATTTTATACATCATTTAATAATATTCAAGTATAATATTTATTATACTAGCTTGCCAGGCAGACGTTGTTCTGCCCTTTTCGACGATGTCCTACTAAAAATCCTTAAATTTGCAAAAAAAAATTGTGGGTCACACATCGGCAAAAAACTATCCTATCTCTCAAGTCAGACCAAACTGCACACGGTGTGCAAATTTAATTAAAATCGGTTAAGTAGTTTAGGAGTCCATCGCGGACAAACAACGTGACACGTAATTTATATATATTAAGATATATAATATATATTATACTGTAAAAGATATAGTTGACGGCTTTTTGGCGGAGTGCCTTAGCATTGAGTTTAGCGCTGAGGTCCGCGATTTCGATTAACGCACGTAACAAAAATTTGTATATCCTACCAATAATTGTTCCGGGTCTGGATGTTGTCTGTTGTTGTCTGGATGTGTTATGTTCGTCCTTGTGAAAGGACATTGCTCAGCGCCCATACATTGTTCGCCCTAGAACCAAGAACATCGGAAAATTGTGTTGCATTGTCGATCATTACGAAATTCCTATACGATCTTATTTTTATAGCGGACTAGCTGCAGAAAAGATATATTTTAAAAAACTCTCCCAACAACTACCGGCATAGGTGTGACATGGACATTAAACATGATCTTTGTTTTGTCCATGTTCATCTTAAGATCTATCCGTTAGGAAACACTTTTGAGGTCATTGAGCATAGTGTAAGCACTACTGTGTTCTCTGTAAATATACTCGTAAAACTATGCATTGAACATCCCTGAAACTTATATAGCAAATACATTAAGCAATATTCGCCACAAACCGAAGTCCACTCATTCTGAATCCTATCCACATTCCAGCTCCATCTTTTACAATTTCTTTTAAAAAACTCTAGATGATATCGTACAGGTGCCCGTCCGAATGAATCAAAATATTGACCGACGTCATTCGTATCGATATATAAAGCTACCCAATGTGACCCTGGTTTATCATCTGTATCCAAATTGCATATTATATACGTTGGTACGTGGGTGTACATGGGCAGTTTATTGGCAGCATAAACATTATTTTCTAGAGTGCAGATAGACAACACAAACGCACTCGTATACAATATTACAAAGACAATAGCAGAAAGTGAAAAAGTTAAAAAATACTTTTTTAACAATGACAGTCATTAGCTGATCATTAGTGAATGTGATTCTGTTTACTTAAATTACAGGAAGACAAGAGCAGAAGGAAGAGATGAATGTGGCATACGTGTACAGAACACATCATTCAACAACACTGAGTGGAGAAGAAAACGAGAAGAATATGCAGTACTCAAGAGCTGAATATCCATTCTTCGGTTCAAAATCTAGCCGGTTGCTCAGTTTCGAAAACTGGCCTCTCGTTATGCGATAGAAACCTGAAGATCTTGCAGAAGCCGGTTTCTTTTATACTGGCCATGCAGACAGGACCAAGTGTTTCCATTGTGGTGGTGGTTTAAAAGATTGGGAAGATGATGATGATCCTTGGCAGCAGCATGTTCAGTGGTTTAGTCAGTGTGCTTATGTAAAATTTAAACTCAAACAGAGTTTTGTATTAGATTAAATAGAATATTAATAAAGAAATAAAAAATATTATATTGCATACAATTTGTTTTATTTAATTTTATAACGATTCACATAGTTACATACACACAAAATCCATTACACATAACTCATAAAATCTAACACACAACACATATTATAACCTTAACTACTATAGTCTACAGTAATATTTCTGTTTTTGTCTATCTCAATAATATTATCAAACTCAGCATAAACTATACAGTTAATTGTTTGTATAAGTGAGGATTCAAATCGTAATTCTAATCTTACACTACCATGCTTTATGAGATTCCATCCCATTTGCAATTCCATTCATGCTTTATGATGAGCTGATTAGTTGGCTGATAAATCAGGAGTTAAGTCAAATGCTAATAGACAGTAACCTTTGGCATACTGTTCACAAGAGATTCCATTTCCTTCATTAAGAAAGTGAATACCAGTTCCCAAGAATAGAGTATGATATGCTGATGTAAATATACTATTATTAAAAGATGGTTGCAAAGCTTTTGAAGGTATTTGTTGACCATCAATATATAAGCTGAAAGAATTAATACCATAGTTTTCAAAGTTAAATGGATTTTAGTAAGGGAACCATTAAATGCAGAATTGTTCACAAATCCAATTATACATCTTATGGGTACCTGCCCTAAAAATATATTATCAAGAGTTTTTCCTTGAACACCCGATGGAATTGTTAAAACTTTTACTTCAGCTCGAGTAATAGGATATTTAGCAGTGGTAGAAGCTAAAACTTTTTGATGTGCGAATAATACACTTGGATTAATTCGTGCTCGTCGAACAATAAGAGTTGCATCCGTAATGCAAACTTTAAACTTTACATCGTTTGATCCAGCAATTAAATTAAAGCTCTCTCTTGATCGAATCAATTTAACACTCATTTCAACACCATTTATTAAAAATTTATCTTGGTTGAAAATGTCAACGTGAAGATGACCAATCATTTGTATTTCCTTACTTTCACTAATCAATTCCTGTCTTTTAACAAATCCTATGTTTTTACCATCCGTAGAATCCATTTTTCCTGCTGTATCATCATACCAAAGACTACAAGTAAGATGAGATTGTTTAGCAGCAGGAGCATAGTTTAAAAGGGTTTCCATGTATGCTCGATATGCATAGGTATTATTAGGTGGTGATACAAGTTTTTGGTTTAAATAAACATCAAGTTGACTAAAAAGTGAATACAGCCAATTATTTACAGGTGCTACTATTGTAGTAGATATCAAGTTAGTTGAATCTTGATTTAATACTTTTGCCTTTATGTGGAGTAATGTATGAGACAAATCTATGTAGTCATCGCCTGTCCCAGGAACTTGAAACTCGATAGGTCCATCATCACCAAGAGATGAAATTGGTTTATAATGAATCCACAATTCATTTTCAATGCTAGTTTGTGTAGACGGTAGTGCAAACAAATCAAATTCTGACTTAACGCACTCGCAAGAATGATTATGAAGGAAAGACATATTTAATTTGAAAATATATCTTTGATATTTTTTGGTTTTAGACCAAATTTTTTTCGCAGCTTTCACTTTAGCAGTTAATGGTGGAATGAACGAGGTCAATCGTTTTCTTTTAGTTTTATACCCAGATCCTGTCATGTAAAATTGATCAATTTTCTCATCAGCCTTTCGTTTTAAATTCGTACTAACTTGCTATAGACGATCTTTTATTGAGGCTTCCATAGGACGCGCTTGAACCATATCCAATAAAAGTCCTACTCCAGCCCTTAATACCTCCTTACCAATCACTCGAGCACCACTTGAAAGTAAAGGTAAAACTGATCTAAATAACCCCCCCTAAGAAGCTCCCAATACCATGACCGCGTTGGTATGGTGCACCCTTATAAATTACTCCAACTCCTGACCCAGCTTGATGTGTATAATAATTTTCATATGGACATTTATGATGATCACGAAGAGAATTCATTATTATAATTTTCGGAAATGATTTAATACACACGGTTCCCAACTGGAATGGTATTTTTTGTCCTGTGCTCGATCTTATAGCTATTTCCAGCGTATCGAACTCTCTTCGCATAACAGGTAAGTAGTGAGGTTGAGAGAAAACGTGCATTTTATTTGCACCATAAATGTATTTCGTAGGATCTAATGAAATGACTCTTAGTAAAGAATTCATAACATCACCCACAATCTGAGGATCGATAATGTCGCAATATAGAAAGAGTTGAGATGGTAACCCTAAGTGTAAATTAGCAGGACACTTTCCAAAATTTCTCTCTAGGAGATTTTTATTTGGTTCATAACCTAGTTGTAAACTTAATTTGGGTGATAATGTTACGGATGTTATATTTTTATCCAAAACAGAAATAGACACAAATTTTGTTATTTCATCATAGCAAAATTTCAAGTTCTCTCCGATACCATTTAACACTCTTAAAATATGCTCAACGTTATCATAGTTGGTAGCTGGAATATGTTTTTTGTAGTACATTGTGGATGGTTTACCTTCATTAGGCATTAACATAGATTTTGTAATGTATATAACATTTTCGTGATCTTGAACAGTAAACATGGTACATGGATATTGAAACTCGACAACTCCATCCGACCATTCACCTTCTAGTTTAATAGCTTTCGGTAATTTCGTTGAAAAATTTGTGGTCTTGTTATCAGGAAAGTATTCCATTGAACTATTGCTGAGCAAAGTTAAATAAAAACTTTCTTTATTCATATTTCTTTTAAACTAGAAGCTAAAATCCAACTGTTAAATTTATCTGGATAACCTTTCCACTTCACTAATACTTCTTTTCTGTTACCTGAGTAACGAGTGTCAATTATTTTATCTATTTTATATTGTGAGGTGGGGTTGTAAGTGATTTTCTGTAATTCTCTTTCATAAAAAGTACCAACTATTGGTTCATTTTGTAAATCTGTTATTGTATAAACAACCCATGGAAATCTATCAATTATTGAAGATATAATAAATATTTCATCACTCCAATTTGATTCATATCCTTTTTGGAAAACATGTTTATATTTAGTTATTCGAACATAATCACCCACATTGAAATTTCGTTTAGGATTTTCTAAAGAAAGTTTGTTTGACCGTGTATCATAAAGATTAGTACAAACTGTCATAATATTGCTGGACTTTACATCACATGGGCACATCTTAATACTAGAGTGAAAGCTGTGATTATAATAGTATATTAATTCTTGTAAAACATCTTTATATCTATAAGTATTATTATGAGTGAAATAACGCCACATTTTCATTTTTAGTGTTCTTTGAAATCGTTCAACAATACTGGCCTTAATGTCAGGATTGTTAGTGGTATAGTAATTAATCTTTTTGGATTTAAAGTATTTTTGTAGATCTTTTGAAACAAATTCTGTACCTTTATCAGATTGTATGTGAGTAGGTCTTAAATTACTTTCAGTAAATATACTTTCAAAACATTCTTTAGTTGTTTCTGAGTTTTTCTTTTTCATTGGTCTTGCAAAAGCATATTTACTAAATACATCAATAACACAAAGTATATACTTGAAACCATCATTATATTGAGAATAAGTTCGCATATCACTTAAATCAGCTTGCCACAGTTCATTAATATTTGATAGAATGTACCTATTACGCGGGAATTTTTTTCGAATTGGTTTATGTAATGTGTATGTTTCTTGTGATTTTAACCATTCCTTTAGTTGCTTTTTATTCATTTTACCCTTCATGGCTTTTGATAATTTATCAATACTACCAAAACCAGCGGGATTCGATGGATCATAATAAATCCTGTTAATTTCTTCTAGTACGGGGTCCATTTTTCCCACTCAAGCCTTTTACGTATTTTAGTTGTAGACTTTTTATCTCTACTGCTCGGTGTAGAAAACTCTTGAAATTCAATCTCAGAGGGTTTGTTTAGATCTTTTGCTTGATGTTGGTTAATAAACTCACATCTCTTTGGATTTCCAATATAAGTAAGTGGTACTTTAATATCTTTTAATGCTTCAGCAAATCTATCCCACCCTACTGGATCACTTCTTTTTAAGGATCTTAGTGAATCATTTATTAAATCAACAATATTACTTCCAGGAATTTTTTCATTATCAATTATGACTGTACCTTCATTATCCCAATGTATTTTACCTTTACTTGTTTCAACTAAGTTTAATAATAACTGTCCTTTTTTATTATAAGTTTTTGGTATTAAACTGAGTATTTGAGCTGGTGTGTAAAGTGGATTTTCAACATTTTCTTTACTTTTAATGGATCGATGCTCCTCCAACAAAGATTCAGCATCAACTGAAGTTTTTAGATCTCTATCTTTATTTTTAAAACCAATTTTAGACTCTTTTAAATCTTCATTAGATATATCAGAATAAATTGGTAATCTGAGTGGTTGACGATCCTCTTCGGTAAAATGAAGGTATCTTTGCAGTGTTTGTAAATATAACATCCATTTCTTTCGGTCTTCCGTCTTACTATTCATAATATTTTGCATTTCAATATCTAATCGAGATAAACTACTATTAACCTTATTTTCTTGTTTTAATTTTTCAATCAATCCAGGTTCGATAAGTATCATTTTCTGTGCATTTTCCATGTTAACTGGCTAGTCCACTCACTAATCCACTCAATATTGCACCTAATATTATTGGTAAGAAAGCCCCTCCTTTTTGTATAGTTATATTTTGTCTTAGTTTATGTTTACACTTACGCACTAGTTGACGGAGTATATTTTTGTGTTTATTCAATTTTTGTTTATCTTGATCTTTAAGAGGTACTTTTCCTTGTAAAACGTTATGAATACACTCACAAATACAGTTAATTTCTTCTTCATCACACGTTTTAAGTAATGCTCTTTGATATTTTGGTTTAAGCGTATGCAAAGCGTTTAGCAAATGTTTATGCGTTGTGAGTCGACGATGCATCATTTGGCAATGATTTGAAATGTTTGATTCTTGGTGTATTTAAACTCTTTTGTGGGGACGTAGACTGTACAGAAACCATTAAATGGGAAGACATTTGTCTTGATACGACAAAATCATTGGTATTCTGTTTTAAATCTACCATTAAATATCCATGCGCCTCTAGAGTTGCATCCATGTAGGCATCTTCAATGAATTTTGGGTTATCTGGTGACACTTGTCGTGCTAAATATCTTATTTGAGTTTTATCTCGAGGGTTTTTAAAATATATTGTATAACTTGAGTTTAAGGATATGTATCTTTGCCCTTTACCCTGATGAAATAAATTTTGTGTTAAATAAAATACACTAAGATTCCTGTGATGACTACCTTTTGTAAATATATCCACAATTCTTCCATCGGACTCTCTCATTAAATCATCAATAATAACAAGATGTGGGTTTTCACCATCAAACATATTAACATTTGGAATTCCTTGATGGTAGTGAACATTTGGTAAATTATATAAAGGTTGCATTTCATCAAAGCACCATGTGATCTGATTAAAATCACAATTACATATTTCTGTAACTGATTTTATGAAATTTGTTACAAAATTTGACTTCCCACATCCACTTGGTCCTGCCACAATAGCAGTAAACGGATGGATAAAGTGAAACATTACACACGTCTAAAGTTCAAAGGGGTGAAATAAAAAATGAACAAATGAACAATTAATATATATTGCAAAATTATATAAAACGGAATGATCTGTATACTATTTCTAACACAATTAGTACATCATAATTTTACAATCAACTCAACCTCAAATAAATACACACACACGCAAATATAAACAACAATTAACTTAAATTATTTACAATAAAACAACGATTAAATATGTAATAAACTCTACGTCATATTATACTATTATCATTATTTTACAATCAATACAAATTTTATTTACATGCAGACATAAAATTAAAAACTATCAACACTTAACGCAGTTTATAATGACCCCAAGCTAATGTTTCAATATTATTATCTAAAATATGCCTCTTTGTGTCATTATATGATAAACCAATCTTATTCAATTTTTGTGTAAAAATTGTCTGTTTAATTGATTTAAATCTAAGCATACTATAATATTGCACTTTTTTATTAAATAGAGAAGACTTATAACAATCCATGGTCATCTTTTTAGTGACACATTTATTTACCCCTTTTGCCTTGGCTATAGTCTTATTCTCTAAGTTAAAAGCGTACATTTTGGATCCTAAACCCACAAATTCTTTCATGATTTTACCATTATTTTCATCTTTAAAAAAACCTAATTTCTTTTTATTTAATTTTGGATATACAAAAATATTATTTGTATCATAAGCTGAGGTATCAAAGTATGATGAAAGGTCAGGTTTTATATCAGAATAAAAATCATCTGTAAATATATGATATATTAAACTATCCGTATCTGTATACAATAATTTGATGTTACTAAACTTTTTAACCATATAGTTATAATGAAAATCATACATTAATGTTTTTGAAATATCTAAAATGCAAAACCCTAAATAAATTGGTTTGTTATATATTAACTTTGTTTTTCGCAACTGAACCGCAACTAGGTTTTCCGAAAATATTGAAAGACTATGAAATTGTGGTTTAGCGATTAGATATTGAGCACCTAAAGCTTTGCCCTGGTTCTCCCAGTGTGTAACTAATTTTATGTTAACCCTTTTTCAATATTCTCGATAGTCTTACCGAAGACTGAATTATTCATTAATTTATAAAAAATCTTTCTCGAAATCTGATTTTGCTAAAGTTCTTAATTTTGTGTTTCTTCAACCAGCGAGACTATTTAAATTTTAAAACTCTATGAATTTTAGTTAATTTAACCCCCATTTCTATGCACTGCTTTAAATTTCTGTAATGAATTACATATTTATCTTTATTATTTAAATTTGGGACTAGTTTATTTTCATTAATATTGCCTGCACAAATGTTTTCGGGGCATAAAGGAAAGTCCGAATGTAAATCATGAAGTTCATCTGGATATTCCAAATCAACTTCTAAAATAAAACCGAAGTTCGATGTCTCAGACACATTAAATTCTGTATTCGGATTTACCCATTCGAATCCACCAGTAGGAAGACATTGAGACATAGCCCAACCATATAAATTGTTGGAATCAAAATATGTGATATATGAATTTGGTTTCCCTGCATCATAATTCCCCCATAATTAATTATTTGTTATTAGCTCTAGCATAACGATTACTACATTGAGATACACCACCCCTGATACCTGATCTAATAAATGCAATTTTCTCATAATCTGTTAAAAGTTCTAATTCTATTTTTGTATATTTTAACATTGCATCCCAACTTAAACCGGGTGCTGTGTAATAATGGGCAGGGTCTAAATCATAAGTATTAATACATAACTTTCTAAAGTTTTCAAATACATCGGTTAAAAGTTAAACGTCTGTTTTTAATACAGGTTTGAATAATCTAGCATATTACAACACCCAAAGTGTTCCCAAACATCTTTAGCATGATTGTAATCATCATTTGAAATATGGGAATCTGTGAGCGAGCTATAAAAAAATTTTTGTTCGGGGAGCGATGTTAGGCTTAAACTATCATAATTAGTCATAAGTTCATATGGATAAACGCCTTTCCGTTTTAAACGAAAGAAATCTTCATCATTAGGATAATTTCTACGTAATTCTTGAAATTGATCATTACTGAGATTTTTGGCCAATTCTTCTAATTTAAATGATAAAAACTTAAATAAATCTATGAATCTTAATATAATTTCGTTGTTATACATTTTTAATTTTTTGGAAAAGGATATATATTTTTCTTTATTTTGAGGGATAACTTCGACTTCACCATCACAAAAGTTTAACGCGTGAACAATAAAATGAGCATCATAGTGACTAAGGTTGTGTAAAAATATTGGTATATAACGAGGTTTTCTGAACTTCGAGCTACATGATTCGTGAGCAACACCTATAAAACTACCGGTGTACCAATCAAAATCATAAAAATGTTCTGCTAACTCTGTTTCACAAATATGACAAATGGTTGCATTTGAAATTTGGTTTTTGTCTTCATTTGTTAGCGGAAGTGGAGGATATTTTTGAAGTCTAATTATTTCTTTGAGATTGTTAGATAAACTTTCCATAAATACTTGTGCACAGTTGGGTCCGCAATATGTTACATATTTTGATAATTTATCATCATATGAACATTTTATATAATAACCAAAACTATGTACTTCATGTTTCTGAATATTGTGTGTGAAAGGTTTGGAAGGATCCTTAGAACATGATTCTATTGGTTTTAAAAATGCTTCAAAATCAGCATAAACTACGAATAGTATCTTTAACTTTTTTTCATAACTATCAAATTTAATTTTATCGTTTGAAATAGGTTGACCAAACCAATTCTTTTTTTTTTAAAGTTTCACTGTTTGGTAATTCTGTACAAATGTGGGCACAATCGTATTGTTCATGGTTATTTAAACTTTCCTGAGATGGAAAGTGAAGTAGACATGCTTCGCAAATGTACATGATGTGACCGTCTTTTGAAATTTGTTTACTAACTAACCGCGATAAATTTTTTATGTAACAATAATGATTTTTTGTATCCTTGGAAAAAAATAATAAATTGATTTGTCTATCTTTACAACAATATTTTTATATGTTAAAAATAATGGATCTACTATAGAATTACATCGTTTTTCTTTATTATATTCTAACCCAAAAACATTAATACTAATATCATTTAATTTCTCTACTTTTGCTATGTCAGAAATTTTAACTGGAAAGGAAATACCATCAAATTTAAGTTTATCTGCATGTTTAACGTACGATGATACACGATCCGCGTTTTTGTTTACGGGATATAATGCCGAGAGTAACGCCTGTTTAAAACAAAAATAATCCTTGCTTTTTACATTTATAACAGACTTTTTTAATTTTATGTCACGAGGAAGATCTATGTATGAAGTACCGCGTAGGGGGTTAAATTTATTAACATTCATGTCTATAGATTTTATGTTTTTTAGACTCCATCCACTATCTTTTTTTTCAAATGCACTAATTTTAGTAGTAATTGTATCATTTAAAGATGAAAAAAAAATATTTAAGTCATCTCCCTGAAAAATAATATGGTTAAGCGTTTGAAAATCGAACGTATCATGAATATCTTTAGTTTGTTGAACAAAATCAGCATGCAATATGAAGTTTACTTTAAAAATTATGTGTTGATGAATACACTCTTGTATTAAAAATAAAATATCATCTTTAATAGAATTTAAAAATAGTTCAGGAGTTTCAAAATTTACCAATGTCAAACTATCTACTCTACTCTTGATTTTATAAGTTAAAATCCTATTTCCAAAAGCAGATTCAATAACACTAACGTTTGATAAAGAATTATGTGAATTTAAAAGATTATTTTTGTGAACATTACTTTTAAAATGATTAGCTAAATACCGTTTCTTGATAAATATATGACACGTTAGACATTCCACTTGATCATCGTTACTGATACTGTTCCCTGCAGAGGTAGGCGCTTTTGCTTCCGTTGTTGGTTTTTTGATGATCTTGGGTTATTTGCTGCTCGTTCGCTTCGTTCCTCTTCCATGTTGTAGTGGTTGACTACTAAAGTGTTTAAATTTATTAAAAACTGTACAAGACATTGTGTAATTATGATCGAAATGAATGTTTATTTTACTTAAACTGTGTTTCAACCATTGCACAGTGATTATATAACTCATCATCATACGATGAATCGAACAGTTGATCCTTCTCCATTTCATCACAAACTTTAGACAACTCCTGATTTAATTCGCTGTTGAATAGTTCCGTATTCTCTTCCATGGTTGTGGAGAAAAAAGCACTGGTGCACACTTCACTGAAGTTTGCCATCCTTATAGTAAAGAAGAAAATAGGTAGCAGAGTAACAGTTCAGTGTTGGTAGACCAACTGATACCCAAATTTCAAATAATGTCCGATATTTAAGTCTAACAAAGGATTAGAAATAAAATATAATGAGTACACAGAAGTAATTTAAGTAAACAGAATCACATTCACTAATGATCAGTAATGACTGTCATTGTTAAAAAAGTATTTTTTACTTTTTCACTTTCTGCTATTGTCTTTGTAATATTGTATACGAGTGCGTTTGTGTCGTCGTAGATGCTATCCTTATTAGTCTTTACGTAATATTTAATCCTCGTGGAAGCATGTTTCCAATGATCAGTGGTTGGAATCTTGGATAGCTTCTTTATATCGTACATTTCAATTTTGATGAGATGCGTCGCTTGGTCTCCGTTGTCAGAATTAGTAGAAATGTATGATACACCATCTCTAGCGGCTCGTGCTACGGTTGATGATAACAGCTTCCTCTTTTTTATTTTTGATTCAGCTTCAAAACAATGATCAATCGATTGCGATTTTCTTTTTCCACCATCGCATGTGTTATTATTAATGACGATGTCATCACTCTCTTCTTGAGGGGAGAGTGGCGAGTAGTAATACTGTTTATAGGTATTTTCATCGAAGCTCAATGATTTCTGCAACAACACAGTTATCATGTTAATATCAATTTGTTAACACTTAATCATAAAAGTTAAAAAAGTTAAAGTTACAGCCTATTAAAGTCCACTGCTGAACATAGGCCTCCTCTCATTTCTGAGAGGGTTTTAGGGCTAGGGAAATGTTCGCTGCGCTGCCTCAATGCGTGTTGGCAAACTTCACATGCCTTCGAAATTTTCTCAGACATGCAGGTTTCCTCACGATGTTTTCCTTCACCGCTGAGCACGTGGTAAATCAGCACTTAAAATTGCAATTAACAATTTAATTGGTGCCGGCGGGGATCAAACCCGGGTCGCGTATTGTGAAATTTACATTTTGCGCTAACCATCTGAGCTATCACGGCTTAGTCATATACACACACATAATATTTAAATATAATTTGTTAACACTAAATCATACACACGTAAGAAAATAACAGAAAGAAAAGTAAGTTTGTCAATAGAATAAACACTTACATCCATGGCCTTTGATGCGTTGAAGTAACACAAATGTAGTATTGATAGATCCACTGCGGTTAAACGACCATACACTAACTCCATGACTGCAGTTGCTTGGTCTTATATGTACTATATATAAAAAAGTGAGTAATAATTCTAATCTAAAGAATTTCTGCAGTAGAATTGATAATAACTTTATGCGTCAACAAGCTTATCTTACATTCTGTTGCTTATCTTAACATTCCTACGTCCTTCCTGTCGTGTCTTGTTAAGTGTATTGATGACTCAAATACGTTTTGTATAACACAACGAATGCAATTTAATATTTAGAAATCACTATAATTGATCATTCCTATATTAGTCATTGAGTAGATTGGTACTGTAATAATCTACTAATAGCAGTAATATCATGGATGCACTAGATTTACAACAACATCTGAAAAAGATTCACCCCACTCTAGAAAATATTGTTTATGCTGCCAATAAACTGCCCATGTACACCCACGTACCAACGTATATAATATGCAATTTGGATACAGATGATAAACCAGGGTCACATTGGGTAGCTTTATATATCGATACGAATGACGTCGGTCAATATTTTGATTCATTCGGACGGGCACCTGTATCGATATCATCTAGAGTTTTTTAAAAGAAATTGTAAAAGATGGAACTGGAATGTTGATAGGATTCAGAATGAGTGGACTTCATTTTGTGGCGAATATTGCTTAATGTATTTGCTATATAAGTTTCAGGGATGTTCAATGCATAGTTTTACGAGTATATTTACAGAGAACACATTGTACAACGATATGTTAGTGGATGAGATGTTTCGCTCCTATTTTATAGATAATAAGTAATTAGATTTTGTATTTTATAAATAAAAATTTTAACAAAATTAGGTAATGTGTTTTATTGATGATTCAGATTAGTGTTGTAGATAGGAACAAAGGAGTATAATACAATAGCATAAGCCAACCCACACGCTGACGAATAATAGATAATGACGGTATTCAATGAACAATAGATAAGTAGATAATGTATTTGCTATATAAGTTTCAGGGATGTTCAATGCATAGTTTTACGAGTATATTTACAGAGAACACATTGTACAACGATATGTTAGTGGATGAGATGTTTCGCTCCTATTTTATAGATAATAAGTAATTAGATTTTGTATTTTATAAATAAAAATTTTAACAAAATTAGGTAATGTGTTTTATTGATGATTCAGATTAGTGTTGTAGATAGGAACAAAGGAGTATAATACAATAGCATAAGCCAACCCACACGCTGACGAATAATAGATAATGACGGTATTCAATGAACAATAGATAAGTAGATAAGGACAATGGAGCGCTAATGACGGTTGAGGCCTACACCGGATATCAATTAGATAAGAGTTAATTGATCTGCACATCTCCGGAACCGTGCATCCTACGCAAAAATGGACCGCAGATTCGTGATCAGACCATGCCAAAACCTTTTTTTTTAAAATAAGAGAAGAGCGTGGTTTGCAAGATGATGTTGTGACTAGGATTAAGAAAGGAATGCTTCGGTGGTTTGGTCATGTGGAAAGAATGAATGAGGAAAGAGTGACAAAGAAAATTTATGTTGCGGAAGTGAATGGCAGAGTCGGAAAGGGACGTCCTAGGCGAGATTTTATCGACCAAATTCACGATGTATAGAAAACGGGCCAAATTAGGAGTACCCTTAACCGACGAGCATGTATGCGTAGGTATATGGATGTGAAGGAGGCGAGAGAGGGTGTGTCAGGATCGTGCCAAATGGAAGTCTGTATTCTCTGCCTACCCCTCTAGGTGATAGGCGTGAGTGTTTATGTATATTATTTTTTTTAAACTTTATTGCACTTAAAATGTACAATTGGCGGACTTAATGCCTTTAGGCATTCTCTACCAGTCAACCATGAGCTAAGCAGAGAACTTTAGCAGGTGCCATAAAATATGTGGATAATTTATACGTAAATATTATCTATGTATATACTATATATTTCAGCTATTTCCATTTCGTAATGTCTTTTGGTTTATTGCTGTGAATATCAGCAGCCAATATTTAAAATATATATAATTAATATGTGAAAGGAACTAAACTTGCCATTTACAACATTAGACCAAGGGACTCCTTTTAAAAAAAATGTTACTGTTGAACAGAAACAGAAACTTTTTTTATTCAATTTAGATTATAAAAAATACTTATTGAAAACTTTTTTGTTTAATAAACCACCGGTTCGGAAAAAACCTCTATCCAGGGAAGAACCAGCAAGAAACACAGCGTGACTTTAAAAAAGCAGTAAATAATCATATATGTTAGATAAAAATTAACAACATAATAACAAATAAAAAACAGCTTGGTGGCGATCACCACAATGTTACGATTTATTATCATCCATAAATTCTTTATTAACCCCTACTCGTTGACTGCGTCGTTGGTCTAGTGGTTGTAGTAGTGCGACCGCTGATCATGAGGTCCTGGGTTCGAATCCCACGTCGGACCAAAAAATCAATTATTGAGTTTTTCTGTCAAGAAATTCTCAGTAGCTGCCCGGAGTCAGAAAGTTGGTGGTGTCTCACCCACGTACCTCGGAAAGCACGTAAATCCCTTGGTCCTGCGCCTGATCTCTCTCCGGTCGTGTCGGTTTACCGTCCCATCGAATTATGAGAGTGAAGGAATAGAGAGTGCACCTGTGCTTGCGCATACACTTGGGCACTATAATCCTGTCCTGCGCCGATGGCTAACCTTCGTTGAGGCAGGCCGCCGTGGCCGAAATTCGGTCTGGAGGACATTATATTAACCCTTTTTTACAAACTTTTGTCTAATAAAATTTTTGAACTTAGAGCAGGTATATTTTGTATATTTTCTGGATTTTTGTTGTAAAAATGTATACACCCCCCAACAATAAATTACTGACTCGGTGCACCTGGTACTACTAGTTAGTGCCTGTTCTTATTATTTACTGAATGAATATTACTTTTTTTTAAACTACTTTTATTTTTGATACATTATATTTTCATAAATGTACTGAGGGGCCAAAGTGTTATTATATTAGTAAATATATTAATTTCCTTAAATGTTTGTTTGAGCGACTCTTCTGGTTTTAAATCGTAGATTTCTCATATGGCCCTCTTCTGTAAAACAAATATAATTTCAGTGTCAGTCGCGGTCCCCATAGCAAAGTACCATACGACATCACGCTATGGTAATTGCTAAAATAAACTAGTCTAACTGTTTCAATACTGCTAAAATTTTTAAGCTTTTTTACAGCATATGCTGCAGAATTTGGTTTACTAGTTTTGATTTAAGGAGGCCCAGTTGTTCTCATCGCGTTGAGTGTGATTCTAAAAAATGTTGGTATCCCATTTTCTCCCACACACAATTTCTTTTTGATTTAATTATTTATGCAAGAAACTTTTTAATACATTATTTGATAAAATAGTTGGTAGTAAGCTTGTTGTTGTTGGTAGTAAACAGAATTCATACTATTGGCTTAGTTTTGGGTAGATGTATAACTACGTGATACAAGATTTTTGTAATAATATTGACCCGACTTTACATCAATTTATGGCGCATGTAACAAGCATTTTTATGAAGAAAGGAAATTATAAATTAAATGACTAATTAAAAGATTAGAATGTGTGGTCATAATGAGATAGGAATCCTTACACATCTTTAGGTGTACATATTTTATATGGTTAAATTGTAGCTGTTGGAAGAAAATAGCCCACTATTACGTTTCTTTCAGCTTTTTCTCACAAGGTCTCACGTAGGAGCGACATGTTAAAGTGATAGCGTATCTTTTTAACTTGAAAAAAGGAATTTGTAAAAGCCAATTTTAAATAAATATATTTTGACAAGATATATTGCAATTTCCCTACCACTACCGACCCACGTTGGATTCATTGTTTGTTCTCTCGGTCTAAATGGGAATTACTTAACTAGAGATATTTCGTCACAGGTTTTATCATATATTTGTAATTGGTCCTAAAAATGTGTAATTAATAAATTGTATAATATCTTTACGTAAAATATATTATATAATTTATCAATTACACACTTCTTTGTAATAGTGATTTCTTATAATTTGAACCGAATACAAGACATTAAATAAACGCAAAACGACGCGCACTAAACGCGACATTCTTATTTTATTGCCGTCTTTGTACTTTCTTCATATTTTAGTATTTCAAGGAGCTGTATTGCTTGATTTACTCTGACAAATGCTTTTATCTCGAAAATTGAGTCGCTCGCCTGCTAATTGAGTGATTTTGGAATTATAACACAAACAAATGCTTTTAATTATTCTAGCTAAATTGTGAGATACTAGAAAATATCTGATGTTATGGGTAATCTGGCCTATGGTTAAACAGAGTTTGCTTTAGAGCAGAACTTTCTGGGTTGGGCCACGGTCTACTTCGAAGCTCAAAAGGCCGTTGAGAGGTGAGTTGATTTTGTAATCTAAGTTCTTAAGCTATGTCATTACAAATTTATGTACGAACTTCACTGAAATCGATCATATGTGATAGAGACCATTATATATATATAATGGTTTTAGCACAAATAGGTTGGCTTTACCGAAGACAGAACACGCTCTTACAGAGTACCAGTGTAAAATAGCAGCTAAATGTTGCTGCATTTCGTATGGTGAATGTAGAGAATCGAAGACCCTGTATACCGCACACGAGGCATTCCATCTTAGTCCTCATGGACAACAACGCAGCTAGATTTTCATTCTTAATAGAGGATAGATGTAGTTGTTTGGTTACAATATTCTCTTACCTCTAGGGGGCCTGTGTGCCTGTCTGTCGTTCTTATTCTATAAAAAAATCTATAGTAACTAGTCACTAGAAGAAACCGTAAATATCAACCACCAAGCCTTATCAGAATTGACTTTTTACTCTATTTCCTCCGAGATATTAACCAACTCGTTCGAGTAATATTGCGGAATTCTCAAAAAACATTTGGTGCGTTCTTCGCTATATCTGTTTATCGCCCGTTTTAATTTTAATATGTTATTTCGAGGGGATATTCCTTGCTATTTCAAGCGATATCCGTTGTGATATATTATTCTCGGAACCTGCCTCCATGAACAGTAAAGACGCATATTTTGCAATCAACGGACGTGCGCGCGCGCCACCTTAAGTCATAAACGTATACGTACCAATTGTCAAAATAGCATTATAAAGTAATAACGAAGTGGATACAATTTTTACTTGTTTTACTGGTAAGTGTTTAAGGTTATCTGATTGTTATCAAATTTCTTTCATAAACTTCAGTCGTGTAGTTAAACTTTTCCTTTTTTATGGTATTTTTAACACATAATAAATATATATCGTAAATAATAATCGTGGTGTTTATATTTTATTTTTGTGAAAATAAACTTTAAAAATTGTTGTCAGTAGTCAAATAATTTTCATATATTAAACATTTAGAAATGACGTCTAAAAGGTAAGAAAAATGTTGTATAATTATATAAAACATATTTATACATGAGATGAAAACGTTGTAACCCTCTTTAAACTTATTACGTGCACGGGGGGTGGGGCATGAGTTTTGGCATACAAATAAAATTTATATGTAAAAAAGCTGAAAGCTAATATTTATATTATAAACTGTATGTTACAAGTACGTTAAATAAAATAAAATATTTATAATTAAAAATAGCAGCTATTTTATAGTTTAAATATTTAAAGTTTCAAATCTCTAACTCATCGGGAAATTAGCTTTTTTTTATAGAATAGGTTGACAAACGAGCACACAGTCCACCTCATGGTAAGTGGTTGCTGCGGCCTATAGACATCTACATCTATCCTTCATTACAAATCAAAATGCAGATGCGTTATCACTCGTGAGGACTAAGATGGGACGCCTCGTTTCCAGTAAAAAGGGTCTCCGGTTCTCTACACTCACCATGTGAAACACAGCAGCATTAAGCTACAATTTTACGCTGGTATTCTGTGAGAGCGGGGTCCTTCCTCGATCGAACCGACTCATTCGCGCTACAACTATACTACTAATATAACTGCAACATGGCTCTACCACGTATAAAACGGATTGCCTAATTTGTACTGAACATATGTTTATATGCAACAAACAGGCAGACATGAAAGTGATTCTGAACTATGTTCAACAAGTCTCTTGCTTATCAAGAAGTTAGTTTAAAATCAATTACTAAATTCGACCCGAACGAGTACACGAAAGCGAGTTAATAAGAACGTGGTAAGAAAGCATTCATGAGTTTAAAAAAATTAAGTCATGCTTTTTAATTCCTTAAAATTATTCAAACTTCTCGTATATTATACTCGTATAATTTTTTAATGATCGCCGTTTAGTGCATTGCTTACGTTCATACTATCAATGTCAAACACATAACAGTCTGGTCAAACAGTCGCACAGAGTAAAGATTGCCGACAATTTTCTTTAATGTTGCCTACTAATATATGGATAAACTAGCTTGCCAGACAGACGTTGTTCTGCCCTTTTCGACGATCCTTTGTCATGTCTTAAAAATTCTTAAATTCGCAAAACAACTATCCTATCTCTCAAGTTGGACCTAACTGCACACGGTGTGCAAATTTGATTTAAATCGGTTAAGTGGTTCAGGAGTCCATCGCGGACAAACAACGTGACACGTAATATATATATATATATATATATATATATATATATATATATATAATGGTCTCTATCACATATGATCGATTTTAGTGAAGTTCGTACATAAATTTGTAATGACATAGCTTTAGAATTTAGATTACAAAGTCACCTCACCTCTCAACGGCCTTTTGAGCTTCGAAGTAGACTGTGGCCCAACCCAGAAAGTTCTGCTCTAAAGCAAACTCTGTTTAACCATAGGCCAGATTACCCATAACATCAGATATTTTCTAGTATCTCACAATTTAGCTAGAATAATTAAAGCACACAAACACACACACACACAACAAACATATATATATATATATATATGTATATATATATTGTTTGATTATTTATATGAAAATATTTTTTATTACTATTATTAAATAATGTACACATTAAACATTAAAAAGGAACGATTGAAAAGTCAATAAAAACGTGTCAATAAAAATTTGTTGCAACAAAGGTGTTGTAAATAAAAATCTTCATGATGTGAGGACGAAGATGGAATGCCTTGTTTCCAGTAAAACGGGTCTCCGGATCTCTACACTTACCATACGAAACCCAGCAGCATTAAGCTGCTTATTTACGCTGCTATTCTGTGAGACCGTGGTCCTTCCCTGGTCGAGCCGACCCTTTCGTACTAGAACCCTATTATAGCTGCATACTGGCTCTAAGTTTCATTGCAATCTGGCTAGCCATGCCGAAGGTCAGCTCAAAGAGACAAGCAAAAAATTTAAATATTACCCTCTCAGCTCAATATGAGTTAGCTGTTTCGATATTACAGATTATTTATGATTAAACAGAATAGATATAAATCATAATAATGTCAAATAAGAGCTGTACGTGTTGTTTTTAAGGTTATCCATTCATTGCCATTTATTCCGAACCAGATTTCAGAATGTTGACTCATAAAAATAGTCTTATAAGTCGACGCCTACAGGTAAATGTGTCAAATAAATGTATTTAGTAGCCTTAAATACATTTATTTGACACATTTACTTTAAATTCATTTTCACATTTTCTAACGAATAAACGATTGTAACGTCAAAACACATCTCGTGTTGACATTTATACGTGTGAATTGACATGTTAGTGACATTTTAGTGGTTACGCGGGCTCCGCCTTAATGTAATGTATGTAATAAAGTATCCTATGGTTGCCACGCTTCGCAGGCGAGATAGCAACCACATTATTTTATTATTTTAAGTTGTTATTAGGAAGATGCTACTACCCGTTTCCCGTTTCGGTTTCCCTCTGTCGTCTCTTCCGATACCCACGGGATGATATGAGATAGAGGATTTTCTTATATCGACACTACACGGTGATTAGTACGAATGTTAAGTCAGGAATTGCCACCGGCTTCTTTCTTATAACAAATAATACACATCGGTTGGTTATGGCAAACATTAGGCAATCTATGAGGTAGTCCTACGTTCAGCAATGGACCTTGGAAAGGCTGTAACGGTAACGGTAACGGTAAGCTAGTGTTTGACTAGAAACCTACCTAAGTTTAAGGCGTACATTACACGCTCATGCAGGCGTCAATCAATTCCATCAATCATGATTGATACAAAACGGATGGTGACTGATAAGCGTACATTACGCGCTCATGCAGGCTGTCAGTTTTACAACAATTATGGTTGTGATTGAAGAATAACGAAATGATTGATTGAATGATTGACGAATATGAGGTGATGAAGCCTTTGATGCGTAAGAAAACACATTAATAGCCATTTTTAAATATTCTTAATGCCGCGATAAGGTAATGTAATGTGTCCTTTTAGAAATGATTTATCTTTTTACATAAAAACAGTATTTCTTGACCACGAAGTCAGTGGGTATATGACCCCATGTCCGGTCAAAACCGGCAGTATACCGCATTTTGTAATATGGACCTTGGCATTTTTGTCTTCGCAAAACACTTTTACATTTTATAGAATGAATATAAACGACGCGATTAATGCAGGCTCATGGGTAGTGAAATAACATTTTAGAGACAACACATTAATTATTCATTAATGTGTTGTCTCTAAAATGTTATTTCAGAAAATTTTCAGAAGGCTAGAATGGGTGGACGAAAACGTTTAAATCGATGCGATCGTAGATAACATGACATAATTTCAGGATTTTGTTCTCGAATACACCAGCGTGAAGTTGTAAAACACATGTATTGTATATATTTTATACGTTACAGGGCCACGCTGCAGTTATTATGGGTAGTATTACGAATGGTTGGCTCGAATGGGACCACGGAACCACAGACTCAGCGTTAAATAGCAGATTAATGCTGGTGTGTTTCGTATGGTGAGTGAAATAGAGACTCGTTTTACTGGAAACGAGGCATTTCATTTTAGCCCTCTGGGGACAACGCATTTGTATTTTGATTTCTAATTCAGGATCAATGCGGATGTCTATAGGTCACATCATCCACTTAGCATTAGGTGGATTGTGTGCTCGATCGATCCATCCCGGCTTCGCATTCACGTCATTGGCACAAATGTGAATGTAAACCATTCTCGAATCAACTGAATCCACACACACACACACACACACACACACACACACACACACACACACACACACACGCACGCACGCACGCCACACGCACGCACGCACGCACGCACGTACGCACGCACGCACGCACGCACGCACGCCACACACACACACACACACACACACACACACACACACACACACACACACACACACAAATTTCATCTCATCAATCATCTGTTTAGGAGTTCAGTTACATCACACACTGGTGGAAGAATTATATATGTAAAGATCGTTTACCAAATCGACAAAGAAAGAATCGTTTTACTCTTCTACTCCTGATCAATATTTACTCAATGTGTTATTAAAACCTAACATGTGTACAAGCCTTTTTAGTTTAAGGTCATCTCACATACAACATTTCAATCATACAACATTTTTCTTACCTTTTAGACGTCAACAACAATCGTCCTGTCCGTTCGTTTGTCACGGATCTTTAGGTCATAGAAAGATTAAGTTACAATTAAAGATCTGAAATTTGGATATTTAGAAATGTATTCGGTTTTGATAATGCATTCGTTGTTAATGTGGTTAAAGTATTAAATGAGAAATTAAATTAAACATTTACATTACACTTTGGCGTCCTGTCATCTCAAGGATACCTCCTTTAGAGCTGGGGCGGAATCAGAGACAGCTGAATTAAGTGAGAATTGTGCCAATTACTGTAGAGACTATAGGTCCGTGGGGTCCATGTTCAGTGAAGTTCCTAAAGTAACTGTATCCGCAACCGTTTGTCGCTACTGGTGATAGAAGGCTGGTTCTTTTCTCGCTCAAATTCCAAGTATTAGCTATTTAGCAATGAAACGCAGTCAGCGCTCTTGACATACCACGAGGAGTACGACTTTATGACTATTAAAATTTTTAGTTTTAGTTTTCCTTTATTATAGTTTTTTATATTGCGCGTAATGATTATATGAAAATAAATAAAATGGATGTGTCTCAGTAAAAAAATTACATTTTAATATTTAACTTAAAAAAAAATCTCAAAAACTAAAACCTGAGAATTCGAATTTAGTATTGTTGTAAAAACTGTATTCTTTTGAACAACAAAATACTATTTCGTAATGTAGTTTGTAAGATGTGACCGAACAAAACAACATTTTTATATTATTTTTTGTTTCCCAAGAACCTAAGAACTAAGACCGAAGAAAACATTACGATATCACCTAATTGTCTTGTTATAAAAAGTTGATTGGTAATTTTATGAATGAAACTCTAATTGATCGAGGCCTACTCGCACCTAGCTGGTTTTATTTAGTTACTGGTAGTTTCGTTTTATCACAAAAACTTACGAGGAAATCTTAATATGGACCACAAGCGAAGGTTTCTTCGTCTTCGTTTGTTTATTCACTAAATGTATTTTGGAATGGTTTGGAATGGTTAACACAACATTTGCAATTGTTTTTAAAAAGCTAAAATACATTTTTAAATGAAATTAGTTGTTTCTTCTTGTTTTTCTTTTTTTATTTACAAGCTAAACACAACACTCTTGATGAATTCTGTAGTCTGCAGATTGTCACCCATGCCGATTTTAATTTTTAACATACAAATTGCTATTTTAAATGATAAGGGGTTCTTTTAATAATTTTATGAAGATAATTACTGTATTATTATAATTCAATAACGTATTACGTAATTTCTCAGAATATTGATTTGTGCCAGTGTAATACTTTGTAATTAATATAATTTTATTTATTATAATGATGATAGAGAATTATTTACTATCCAGATATCTACTAGATATCATTTATTTCACTTACACTTCTTATACTGAGTTATGTCTCTAATATTTTTCCATTTCAAAGTTGCTACAATGGTAAAATTTTTGTAAGTCAAAGTTACTATTACTTGAAGATTGTGTACATTCGTACGTTGGTGAACTTTGGATCTCAAAGAACTGGATAACAAATTATGATGTCAACTTCAAATCTATTTCATACGTCACGTAATTATATAATAGATGTCCGGTAAAATTTTGTAATAAATTTTAATTAGCTGTTTTTCTGGCAGATTTCGAACAAATGTTTTAAAAAGATTTTACAAATAGGTTCTGATCAGAATTGCTCGCTATGCTATGTAGCTAGTGGATAACAGGCATGACATACATGTAGGAGTATGTATGATTCCGTTATTGTATAAAAATATTAAGCGAAGTTTTCGTTTAAGTTCTTTGAAAGGGCTATATTGCACGTACATACAAGTATATTGAGCGTTATTTGTTTGAACTATATTGGCACTAAAAAGTGTAGAAACGTTTTCGTTCGTAATAAGGTAATTCACACCACATTGCAAAACGCACTTAACTTGGTACTTCACGTAAATTTCCAGTCTCGTATTACCTTTGTCAACGTTAGTGCTATGATCTGAGGGGCTAAATATACGTTTCAGTTTGATACATAGTAGCTTAGTGGTTAAAAGGTGACTACTGAGTTTAAGACGTGGATGCAGTTGGCTCAGGGCTGTGTTTTGTTGTATTTCTCTGGGGAGGTTTATGCACAGCATAGGACTTGCCGAGGGTTGTAATGAAGATGAATACAGCTTGATAGCGAAGTGGCTAAGCGTATGACTTCGGTGCCGTAGGGTAGGGAATTCGAATCCTGAACGGAAAAAGCGTCTACTAATTATATTAATTGTTTCATGTCTGGGTGTTTGTTTCTGTATTCGCGTTTCGGCATTCGCGGAATAAAAATATGCAGTAAAAAACAAAGGCACTTACTCTCGACATGCAGATTAAATCCTGACGCAAACAATAAAAAACTTTTTAAAAACTACACTAAACTATATAGAACAATTATCAAGCTAACCCAAAAAGCGCAAAATAACCATTTCATAAAAACATCTCAAAATAAATCCGAAGCTATTAGGAAAGTAATAAACAAATCAAAATTGAATTTTCCACAGGAGCCTATAATGTGTGTAAAAAAAGATAATTTGTCTTTTACACATCCCATGGCCATTGCGAATGCATTTAATAATTATTTTATTGATGACATTGAAAATAATGTAAAAGCTGACATCACATTGAATAGCATTAATTTTTTATATATATATTGTTTAAAAATCTGACATTGAATTCTTTATTTATGCAACCTGTATCGAATAATGACATAAAATAAATAATTTGTAGTTTAAAAATACGAATATTGTTGGATATGATGGCGTGTCTACAAAAGTGATTAAATACGTCAAGGAAATAATATCCCAACCACTTGCACATATAATTAACTTAAGTATTACTGACGGCATATTTCCAAAAAAAACTGAAAAAAATTATTATTAAACCTCTACATAAAAAAGATGAAAGAACAGATTTAAAAAATTACTATATTCTCAAAAGTTATCGAGAAAGTAATCTACAACTCTTTATACACCTATTTCGAAAAGTATGAATTATTTAGTAAAGAGCAAAAGGGTTTTCGAAAAAATTCTAATATTAATGTGGCACTGTATGACTTACTAGCCAATATTATGTCATCTGTAGATAAGAAAAATCCAGTTTGTGCCATTTATACTGACATGACCGAGGCTTTTGATTATGTGGACCATAAGATCTTGTTAGATAAATTACATGGTTATGGTATAAGAGGGAACATTTTCCAGCTCTTAGAATCGTACCTAAGGAATAGAAACCAATGCACAAAAATTTCTAGAATATGTCCAAAGAATAAATTAGAAACTAAATATTAGTTTTATTTAAGACATATTAAATACGGGGTTCCACAAGTTAGTGTACTGGGGCCGCTGTTGTTTTTAATATATATAAATGATCTCCCAAAAATAACGTCACATAAAATGGTTCTCTTTGCGGATGACAGTACCGCTATAATAAAGTGTACAAACCAAGTTAATTATGAAAGTGATATCAATACCTGTTTAAGTGAAATTATATAGTGGCTTAATAATAATAATTTAGTTATAAATTTAAATAAAACAAAAATTGTGCACTTCCACCAACGCCGTTAAAATACAAATATTAACATTTCCTACCAAGGCTTTAATATTGAGGAAGCAGTTATGGCTAAATTCTTGGGCATTATTATTGATAACCAGCTCACTTGGAAGCCTCATGTTAAGGATCTATGCAAACGCCTCAGCAAATCTGCATATGCACTTTTTCAACTTTCAAAAAAGGTTAACATCCAGGCTCTTTTGACAGCATACCATGGACTAGTTGCTTCCGTTTTGCGATATAACATTATTTTCTAGGGACAGTCTTCTGATAGGGAGCGTGTATTTAGGATGCAAAAACGATGTGAAAGATCAATGTGTGGTCTAAAAATAACAGATAGTTGTTTTCCTTATTTTAAATCTTTAAAAATCCTAACACTTCCATCACTGTATATTCTGGAATCAGCAATTTTTGTAAAAAAATATTCCATTTTTTTTTCAAAAATTATCTACAATTAGCAAGAATCCAATGCGCACCCAATACGTTAATAGGTTACGTTACATAAAATGTGAAACATCACTTATGTAAAAAAGCTTTTTTGGTATTGCCCCACGAATCTATAATAAACTACCTGATACAATAAAAAATATGAACTTATTTAAATTTAAGAAAGAGCTTAATGAATTATTAATAGACAAATGTTATTATAAAATTAACGAATTCTTGAATGATAATTTTGACTAATTATATTAACTTTAAATTATATCGACTATTTATATTATTCTGTTATTATCATCTATTTAATTTTATCAATGTAGAATCTTAATTGGTGTTACAATTTCATAAATTTTTATTCTATTTTATTTTTATTGCATGATTCTCATACGAACATACACTTATATTTGTCTTTAAGACAAAACATAGCGTACTAATAATTGTAACCCTCGCAAGACCTTCAAACCTACCTCTGTTTGACAAATAAACTATTCCGATTCTGATTTTATATAACTAGGTTTTATGGTTTTTACAAACTATATAACCCTCCCACTGCTGGGCGCAAGCCTCCTCTCATTTCTGAGACGGTTTAAGTGCAAGGAAATGTCCCCCACGCTGCCCCATTGCAGGTTGGCGAACTTCACATGTCTTCGAAATATATTTTTCTTATTTCTCAGACATGCAGGTTTCCTCGCGATGTTTTCTCTCACCACTGACCACGTGGTAAATCAGCACTTAAAATTGCAATTAATAATTTCATTGGTGCCGGCAGGGACGCTCGCCTACTGTGAAATTTACAGCGAAAGCTAACCGTCTGAGCTACCACGGCTAAAGGATATACACAGAAATAATATCTAGCTCAGTGTTAGGTTAGGTTAGGTCACTCAAGTTAGGTGGAACTTTGTGTTTTATTCGTGTATTATCTTTTTTTTCTTTTTTTATATCGATACACAGGGGGTGTAGGAAATATTATATAACATACTCGTACAAATGAACGAGTGATATTACTCTTACGTAATGAGAATAACTGAGTAATTGAGCAATATTTTAGTGCAATAAAAAGTAATAAAATGCTAAAAGTATCATTACCATAATTATCATTAACAGCCCTGCACAAAAAATTTGGGTAACAAGGATATTGCAAATTAGTAGTGTTATAGTTGAGAACTCCTTTTAAGTATTTAAAGCTTTGAGTATTCAATTAATACTCAAAGATGTATGAAGATGTATACTTGTTTAATGTACTATAAGGTTTTGATTATGGAAATTACAAGTGTGAAAATGCGTAGTATAACTTATTATACAAGTCATGTCGAGATTGTTATATGTTATTGCTTCCGTCAATGGTTTAGTATATTTACTGGAATTAGTACATCCTAGTCAACCTTATGTAAGAAACAAATTGTTGGTATAATTTCTAAATGAGGTGTGTTTGTGGGCGCTTCTCAGAAATTTCATCCTATACACCTTCAATTTTATTGCATTAGTGCTACATCTATCACGGGCGAGTTAATACAAGGGATAGCAAACCACCAAAGACATTTAAGTATGTTAGTATATACATACACACACACACACACACACACACACACACACACACACACACACACCACCCATATATATATATATATATATATATATATATATATATATATATATAAATCTCTTTGCAAACCACCAAAAACCGCCAGTAATTGAAATAATTACAAGCTCTGTGCCGAACAGAACTTCCGTTTCACATTATTTTTTAAATTGTGTTTCATTCATAAAATTACCAATCAACTTTTTATAACAAGACAATTAGGTTAGGGGAAACAAAAAATAATATAAAAATGTTGTTTTGTTCGGTCACATCTTACAAACTACATTATGAATTATAGTATTTTGTTGTTCAAAAGAATACAGTTTTTACAACAATACTAAATTCGAATTCTCAAGTTTAGTTTTTGAGATTTTTTTTTAGTTAAATATTAATTTGTAATTTTTTTTACTGAGACACATCTATTTTATTTATTTTCAAATAATCATTACACGCAATATATAAAAAAAACTATAATAAAGAAAAACTAAAACTAAAAATTTAAATAGTCATACAGTCGTACTCCTCGTGGTATGTCAAGAGCGTTGGCTGCGTTTCCTTGATGAATAGCTAATACTTAGAATTTGAGCGAGAAAAGAACCAGCCTTCTATCACCAGTAGCGACGAACAGTTGCGGATACAGTTACTTTAGGAACTTCACTGCACGTGGACCCCACGGACCTATAGTCTCTACAGCAAATGGCACAAATATATAGTCATTTCTTAAAGAAAATCTCATATTTGCGCAATTTACTTAATTCAGCTGTCTCTGATTCCGCCCCAGCTCTAAAAGAGATACCCTTGAGATGAGAGGACGCCAAAGTGTAATGTAAATGTTTAATTTAATTTCTCATTTAATACTTTAACCACATTAACAACTAATGCATTATCGAAACCGAATACATTTCTAAATATCCAAATTTCAGATCTTTAACTGTAACTTAATCTTTCTATGACCTAAAGATCCGTGACAAACGAACGGACATGACGATTGTCAGATGACCTTGAACTAAAAAGGCTTGTACACATGTTAGGTTTTAATAACACATTGAGTAAATATTGATCAGGAGTAGAAGAGTAAAACGATTCTTTCTTTGTCGATTTGGTAAACAATCTTTACATATATAATTCTTCCACCAGTGTGTGATGTAACTGAACTCCTAAACAGATGATTGATGATTGATGAAATTTGTGTGTGTGTGTGTGTGTGTGTGTGTGTGTGTGTGTGTGTGTGTGTGTGTGTGTGTGTGTGTGTGTGTGTCTGTGTGTGATTCAATTGATTCGAGAATGGTTTACATTCACATTTGTGCCAATATATGACGCTGTTGTCGAGAACAATAAATCACGCATGCGAAGCCGGGACGGATCGATCGAGTACACAATCCACCTAATGCTAAGTGGATACTGTGACCTATAGACATCCGCATTTATCCTTGTAGCAGCCAGATTAATCAAACCTAAACGGGAATAAATAAGATATACTCCGCTGCTACCATAACGCGGAAGGCGAGAATAAATAAAAAAAACATTTTATTTCCTAATTATTCTTGGCTACTGAGATACTGCGGACTGTATATAGATAATTTGACGTTCTTATAAAGAAACAAGAAGCAGCCGCAAATATCATTCAGCGCCACACCGACTTCACACGCCGCTATCGTCACGTATCCGTCGACCAATGGTGAGCCGTTTCTTCAACGCCGCAGTTCGTTTCCTCTTGCTGTTCCGGAGCTGTATTCCACACCGCCGCCGCCCGCCGACTACGCGTGCGCACCGATCTGCATGTCTTATATAGCCCGGTCCAGCGACGTAGCTTCGTGAACAACAAACAAGTCTCACGCCGGGAAACGAAACGTAGATAATTGTATATTTTAAATAGTTTTCATTGGTCATAAAATAAGCAATATAATTGGCTAGGCAAAATATTAATTGTTACCATTGGCAAATCAATAGTGAGCCAGCCATATAAATATAGGCAAGGTTGATGCAAAAAGATATTCCATTCCGAATCCCATTCGACAGTACATTCATAAACATAAAGAAAACCACTCGGAGTCTGTTAATAGTGGACAGTTCGTCTCCACTATTACAGTGGTGACCCCGACGTGATCTGAACACGCAACCAAACAACCTTCGGATACTTCAAGCTTCATCATCGTCATAGAATATCCCACCCATTCGCTCCCGAGCAGATATCAACTGCAGTCTTCATATCCTGCAAGCCATCTAGCTTCACAAGGTTCACCGCAGCACTGGAATAATAATGCTTCCTGTTCCTTCAAGCTACTCTCTGCGCTATACAGTGTTCGGCACGGCTCTGAGCCTTACTGCTCGCCTCTGCTTCACGGCACTCTCGCAGATTACTTGCCTTCTTCTCGACTCACCGCAGACTACAAGGCAAATCTCCTGGCACTTGCACATTCGTCGACAACGAGACTGCACTATCGACCTCCGGTCTGAGCAGGGGGGTGATGTGGCGGCGCTGTCGTCGCGCCACAAGCGAAATACACCGAAGCCTAAATCACGCTATCAACATTCCGAATCATAAACAGTATATATAGAACATCTCCGAACTATCACACGGAGTGTTGGCCGCTCCCCGGGCAGAACACCTTGCCCGGCGGGAGATCTCCCCTTTTCTTCCACGACCACAGTGGTGACCCCGACGTGATACACCGAAATACACCGAAATACACCGAAGCCTAAATCACGCTATCAACATTCCGAATCATAAACAGTATATATAGAACATCTCCGAACTATCACACGGAGTGTTAGCGCTCCCCGGGCAGAACACCTTGCCCGGCGGGAGATCTCCCCCTTTTCTTCCACGACTACAGTGGTGACCCCGTACGAACACCGAGGGGGAAGATCCGGTACGAACACCAAGAAGGAACACCCTGCGACGTACCACTACTATTGCACGAACACCGCGAAGGAAACCCGTACGAACACCGAGAAGGAAGACTTCAGTTTATATAAAATCAGTGTAATCAAGCCGTCATTATGGAGCAGGAGGCAAACACATATACATCAAACCCGGTAAAAAGAACCAGAAATCGCCGGTATATCTCTATCGTTAAGAATACCACCGTTTTGGAGAGACAAACCACGACTTTGGTTCGTCAGTTTTGAAGCCGCAACGAATGGTTTAAAGAAGAGCCAAGCGCAATTAGCACAGATGGTGATAGCCCAACTTGAGAAACAAGACATCGAACAAATTGCGGACCTGTTGTACAACCCACCAGCAGTCGACCAGTATAATTCACTGAAGGATCGTCTGATCTCCGCATACGAAGAATCCGACAGTCGACAGCTACAAAAACTTCTATCAGAAATAGAACTTGGAGACCAGAAACCCACACAACTCCTACGCAAAATGCGTACTTTGGCGCGAGATAAAGTTCCGGATTCAACACTACGGCTAATGTGGGTAAACCACCTACCACCACATATTCGATCGGTAATAGCAGTCAGCGAAACATTCAGCACGCAGACGAAGCTCGACGAACTGGCAATCCTGGCGGACAAGATGATCGAAAACAGCAGTAGCTCACACATATCGATCATCGAAGGCACTTCAACAAAGGCCAATGATACCCAGTTTCTTCTCGAAGAAATTCGGAAGCTATCATTCGAAGTCGCCGCGCTCAAAGCTTCCCAGCATCATACCTTTTACCAGCAACAGTACAACCAGCGCAATCAGCAACACCGAAGATCACCTTTTCGTCGCAACCGCTCTGCAAGTAGAAGTCGAATAAGCTCAACATCAAGATCCCCTTACTGCTACTATCATCGACGTTTCGGGGTCGAGGCAAGAAAATGCACAGCACCGTGTACATTCAAAAATGAAAATACGAATACGGAAAACTAACTAGTACGCTCGATGCGACGGGATCCAGCGTAACAGCAAAGTCCTACCGTCTTTTCGTCACCGATAAAAAAAGCAAGCTTACTTTCCTTATCGACACCGGAGCAAATATCTCAGTGTTACCGCCGAAGCAAGGACAGAAGTTGAAGCCACTAGATTTTCAACTCTATGCAGCAAACAATACGGTTATTCCTACATATGGAGAAAAAACAATGGAACTTGATTTTAATCTACGCCGACCATTCAAATGGAGATTTATCGTCGCTAAAGTCAGCAAACCAATCATCGGTGCTGATTTTCTTCAACATCACCAGTTGGTCGTCGACATCAAAAATAGAAGAATCATCGACGGGAAAACCAATCTTGCATCTCAGTCTTTTGTACAAGCAACCAATCTGCCCACAATAAGAAGCATAGATGTGCAACAACCGTATCACAAGATCCTCGAAGAATACCCTGGTATCACAAGAATAACTTCAATGAAATTAACACCGAAGAACGACGTTGAGCATTTCATCGACACCAATGGACCACCACTTCATTGTCGTGCACGTCCAATCGCACCACACCTATACGAGCAAGTTCGAAAGGAATTCGAAAACATGATTGAGCAAGGAATATGCCGTCCAAGCAAAAGCCCTTGGTCATCACCACTTCACATTGTACCGAAGAAGAACGGAAATTTACGAGTTTGTGGAGATTACAGAAGACTGAATTCTATTACCACTCCTGACCGCTACCCAATACCGCGAGTCAGGGATTTCACTCATCAACTATCAGACAAGACTATATTCTCCACCATCGATCTCAACCGAGCTTACCAACAAATAAGAGTCCGCGATGAAGACATAGAGAAGACAGCAATAATTACCCCAATGGGATTATTCGAATTCCCAAGAATGATCCCAGGATTAAAGAACGGAGGTCAAACTTTCCAAAGATTCATACACGAAGTACTTCATGGACTGGATTTCGTTTTCGCATTTATTGATGATCTCCTTGTTGCAAGCCCTGATAAAGAAACGCACGAAACCCATCTACGCACCGTGCTACAGCGATTAGAAGACAACGGAATCACAATCAACCCTTCGAAATGCATATTTGGACAGCAAGAAGTTCAATTTCTTGGTTTCACCGTCAGCAAGGAAGGAATAAAACCGCCTGCCGAAAAAGTCAGAGCAATCATCGATTATGCAAAACCTAAAACTATCGAAGAGCTAAGGCGTTTTCTCGGGATGATAAATTTTTACAGAGAACACATACCTAAAGCCGCTGAAATCCAAGCACCACTTCACGCCTACCTTCACAACACGAAGAAAAAAGATAAAACGTCAATCGAATGGAACGATGAAGCCACGAAGGCATTTGAAGCTTGTAAAATTGCGATCCAAAATGCAGCTTTACTCGCTCACCCATCACACGAAGCAACCCTTGCTATCTTCAGCGACGCATCCGATCTCTCAGCAGGAGCAGTTCTCCAACAATACAGCAATGGGAAATGGCAACCACTTGGATATTTTTCGAAGAAGTTCTCCGATACTCAACGTAACTACAGTACATTCGACCGAGAGCTACTCGCTATTTACATGGCTATCAAGCACTTCAGAAAAACGTTCGAGTGTCGAAACCTGATCGTTTTTACCGACCAAAAGCCATTAACATATGTACTTCCAAAGAAACCATCACTATCGGAAACACCACGAAGAGCAAGACAACTTATTTTCATAAGTGAATTCACGACTGACATACGTCACATCAGTGGAAAGGACAACATAGTTGCCGACGCACTCAGTCGCGTACCAATCGACAGTGTAACGTGCCCTACATCAATCGACTATCATAAGATCGCCGCAGCACAAGACAGAGATAGTGACAACATAAAACATCTATCGAAGCAAGGTAACTTGTCCATCAAGCAAGTTACAATGCCAATGACGCATCTACCTATATACTGTGAAGCCTCAACGACAACCATGCGACCATACATACCAGAAGAATGTCGTCGCGAAGTCTTCAATGCACTGCACAACATTAGTCATCCAGGTGTTAGAACAACAAGAAAACTCATCACTGAAAAATTCTTTTGGCCTGCAATGCAAGCGGATGTTGGCAACTGGGCGAAGCAATGCATTCAATGCCAAAAATGCAAAGTACAAAGGCATACATCAAGTAGTCTAGCTACATTTCCACCCACGGAGAGATTCGAACACTTGCACGTTGACATCGTTGGACCATTACCTACTTAACCGCAAGGACATCGTTATCTCGTAACAATGATCGACAGAACAACAAGATGGCCAGAAGCAATACCTACCGATGATACTTCAGCCGAATCCGTCGCGAAGATAATTTATGAAAATTGGATTACTCGTTTCGGATCACCTAAAACCATCACAACGGATCAAGGAAGGAATTTCGAAAGCAACCTATTCCTCAAACTTCTTCAAACTATGGGAATACAGAAGACGCGTACAACAGCATACCATCCTCAGTCAAACGGAATAATCGAACGATGGCATCGTACATTAAAGACTGCACTCAAAACTCGTTTATCTCAACATACAAAGTGGATTGATGAGCTACCTACAGTGCTACTCGGACTACGAGCAACACCGCGTGCAGACACTAGTCTTAGCGCCGCTCAGCTAACCTACGGTTGCAGCATAAGGCTGCCGTGTGACTTCTTCAGTTCAGCAGCGTCAAGCAAACAAGAAATGGATTACGATTTCGTAACTAAACTTCGAGAATCAATTAACAAAGCCTTATCGTTGAAATGCACCGAAATGCAATCACACAGAAATAATAAATCAGTATTCATTCACCAAGATTTGAAAACATGCAAACAAGTTTTTGTAAGAAACGACGCAATGAAAAAACAATTTCAACCTACCTACGATGGACCGTATAAAGTATTAGAGAGAAATAGCAAGACTTTTAAACTACAAATACCCGGAAGGAAATCTACGATTATATCGATCGACCGACTAAAGCCTGCCTATATTATTAACGAGGATACTGCAGAGGATTCATCATCATCATCAAAACCACCAGCGAGGAAGCTTGAAAATTCATCATCTACATCAACCCAGTTGAAACCTATTTTAAAAACTACGAAATACGGGCGAGTCGTCAAGCCTCCGGTACGCTTTCGCTGGGGGGAGAGTGATGTAGCAGCCAGATTAATCAAACCTAAACGGGAATAAATAAGATATACTCCGCTGCTACCATAACGCGGAAGGCGAGAATAAATAAAAAAAACATTTTATTTCCTAATTATTCTTGGCTACTGAGATACTGCGGACTGTATATAGATAATTTGACGTTCTTATAAAGAAACAAGAAGCAGCCGCAAATATCATTCAGCGCCACACCGACTTCACACGCCGCTATCGTCACGTATCCGTCGACCAATGGTGAGCCCTTTCTTCAACGCCGCAGTTCGTTTCCTCTTGCTGTTCCGGAGCTGTATTCCACACCGCCGCCGCCCGCCGACTACGCGTGCGCACCGATCTGCATGTCTTATATAGCCCGGTCCAGCGACGTAGCTTCGTGAACAACAAACAAGTCTCACGCCGGGAAACGAAACGTAGATAATTGTATATTTTAAATAGTTTTCATTGGTCATAAAATAAGCAATATAATTGGCTAGGCAAAATATTAATTGTTACCATTGGCAAATCAATAGTGAGCCAGCCATATAAATATAGGCAAGGTTGATGCAAAAGATATTCCATTCCGAATCCCATTCGACAGTACATTCATAAACATAAACAGTAGTTTCATTTCTCCACCTTAAAGAAAACCACTCGGAGTCTGTTAATAGTGGACAGTTCGTCTCCACTACTACATCCTGAATTAGAAATCAAAATACAAATGCGTTGTCTCCCCAGAGGGCTAAAATGAAATGCCTCGTTTCCAGTAAAACGAGTCTCTATTTCACTCACCATACGAAACACACCAGCATTAATCTGCTATATAACGCTGAGTCTGTGGTTCCGTGGTCCCATTCGAGCCAACCATTCGTAATACTACCCATAATAACTGCAGCGTGGCCCTGTAACGTATAAAATACATACAATACATGTGTTTTACAACTTCACGCTTTCGTATTCGAGAACAAAAGCCTGAAATTACATCATATTATCTACGATCGCATCGATTTAAACGTTTTCGTCCACCCATTCTAGCCTTTTGTATTCATCAAAGTGTTGTTCCTAAAATATTATTTCACGTACCCGTGAGCCTGCATTAATCGCGTCGTTTATATTCATTCTATAAAATGTAAAAGTGTTTTGCGAAGACAAAAATGCCAAGGTTCACATTACAAAATGCGGTATACTGCCGGTCAAAGTGGGGTCATATACAAACTGACTTCGTGGTCAAGAAATACAGTTTTTATGGAAAAGGATAAATTATTTCTAAAAGGATACATTACATTACCTTATCGCGGCATTAAGAATATTCAAAAATGGCTATTAATGTGTTTTGTTACGCATCAAAGGCTTCATCACCTCATATTCGTCAATCATTCAATCAATCATTTCGTTATTCGTCAATCACAACCATAATTGTTGTAAAACTGACAGCCTGCATGAGCGCGTAATGTACGCCTATCAGTCACCATCTATTTTGTATCAATCATGATTGATGGAATTGATTGACGTCTGCATGAGCGTGTAATGTACGCCTTAAACTTAGGTAGGTTTCTAGTCAAACACTAGCTTACCGTTACCGTTACCGTTACAGCCTTTCCAAAGTCCATTGCTGAACATAGGACTACCTCATAGATTGCCTAATGTTTGCCATAACCAAACGATGTTTATTATTTGTTATAAGAAAGAAGCCGATGGCAATTCCTGATTTAACATTCGTACTAATCACCGTGTAGTGTCGATATAAGAAAATCCTCTATCTCATATCATCCCGTGGGTATCGGAAGAGACGACAGAGGGAAACCGAAACGGGAGACGTGTAGTAGCATCTTCCTAATAACAACTTAAAATAATAAAATAATGTGGTTGCTATCTCGCCTGCGAAGCGTGGCAATCATAGACACTTTATTACATACATTACATTAGGGCGGAGCCCGCGTAACCACTAAAATGTCACTAACATGTCAATTCACACGTATAAATGTCAACACGAGATGTGTTTTTTACGTTACAATCGTTTATTCGTTAGAAAATTCCAAATCGTACCCTATTTACAAATAAATATGAATTAAAATGTAACGATTTTTTTAAATGATGATCTGGAACATTAATCAAAAGTCTAAACTCAGTCTGTCTACACAGTGAATCGGGGTGGCGACGCCAATCCTCCTACAAAATAAGATTGATAACCATTCTATTATGTATTATAGTATTATATGGTGGCCACCATTGCAAAAATAATATCTCCTATCCCATATCCTATGAGGCAATTTATAAGGCGATACCTATGTTCAGCAGTGGACGTATATAGGGTGTAAAGGGTAAATAAAGTATGGAAATCTTTATCGAAAATGAATATTATCAAATTTTATTTATTTTAAGAATAACACTCTTTTACAGGATAAGCAGACACTATGGCGCCATCTATCGGCGTCTCGGAATTCTACGCAGGTAAAAGCGTATTCATAACTGGCGCAACGGGATTTATGGGAAAGGTTCTCATAGAGAAGCTTCTGCGTTGTTGCCCAGAAATCAACAAAATATATCTGTTGATGCGAGCAAAGAAAGGCCAGGGCACGAAAGAACGCTTTGAGGATTTTATTAACTGCCGCGTAAGTTACTTATAGTACGGCCGCTGAGTTATTACCGATTTGACAGATTATTCTTAAATTAATCGATATAACCTTGCACGAGCGACACATTTGCCGAATGATTTAGAATACCTCTTTAATATAAAACTTTATGTCAAAATGTCAGAATCAAGTAATTTTCCAATAAACTCTGTTTCAAAACTTAAAATAGTTTGTAAATAATATGAAAACATTTATTTTTTGTTCTTTGGCGCACTTGTACAAAGTTATATCGTGCGTCTAGTTTTCATAGTGATGTGCTTGATAGTATTCGGTCCGAATTCATTGGAATAGATATGATATTTACTTTATTTGGATATTTTTATTTTACTTATTCCTTCGAGCAACTAGACTATAATGCTACCATTTTTTTGCGTCTCCTAATTGCACTGTGTTGCCAGTATCTCTATGATTTTTAAGATTTATGTGTGATTCAAAGACAGCAATACTGTTTTCTATGATTTAAAAATAAATACAATTAAAATGATTATGTATAATTTTTAACATTCATAATATATAAAACAACATTTAATAAATATAATTTTCTCCCTCAATTAAGCAATGTTATAGGTGTATTTTTTTTAAGTAATTGGCGATACTATTCTGGCAACACCCTTACCACCGCTATTTTAATCTGTTTAGTCGTCTTCCGTACTCTCGTGCGCACAGACTACGTTCTCTTGTGTAACCGTTGTTTTTTGACTCGGCTTTCTCCTGCTTATCGTTGCGCTTTATTGGACTAATTTTGTTTGTGTTTGGTAATTTTGTTGAAAATGCCGAAACGAGGAAAAACATTGAATAGTCAATGTCGTGAGCTTGTAAAGCTACAGGATTATTTTGAGCGTGAGTCACAAAATGGCGGCCCTTTGATTCCTGTCACTCAAGTAAAAGATCGGGTTTCACAAGCTCTTGGAATTGGTGCAAAAACACTATATAATATAAATAAAGAAAAATTTGGTGCTTCTGGAAGTGAAGATGATGTTTTACGCACTCCTAAGAAAAAACGAAGACAAAAGCCCGTGACAGGTGTTGATGTTTTTGATGCAGATGCAATAAGAAACCACATATATGGTTATTATACTAGGAACGAGTTTCCAACTAGACGTTTGCTTTTGGTCTCTTTAAAAGAAGCTGGCTTGTTTAAAGGCGGTAAAACGGCGTTGTCAAAACTATTGCACGAAATTGGGTTTGAATATAAAAAAACGAATAAAAGGAAAATATTAATGGAAAGATTTGATTTAATAATTAAAAGGAGCGAGTTTTTAAGAGAAGCCAGAAAAATCGAGTCTTAGGACAACGTCGTTTTTGTTGACGAAACATGGTTAAATGCGAACCACACTGTGTCACGCTCTTGGACTGACGAAACAAAAGCATCAACCTCAAAGGTTCCAATTGGAAAAGGATCGCGACTGATAATTTGTCACGCCGGTTCTGCTGTAAGTGGTTTCTTTGAAAATGGACTGCTGGCTTTCGCGTCAAAAAGTACTTCCGATTACCACGAGGAGATACATACAGACACTTTTACGAATTGGTTCGAAAATCAATTATTACCCAGCCTGCCAGAGCCTTCTATCATAATAATGGACAACGCTTCATATCACTCGAAACAAGTGAATAAAGCGCCTACTCAGGCCGACAAGAAAGCTGATCTCGTAGCATGGCTACACCAAAATGGAATTGAAACTACTGCCGAAATGCTAAAGTCTGACTTAGTAAAGTTGGTACGCGAAAATAAAACATCAAGAGTCCGTTATGAAGTAGATGAGATAGCTCTAGCACATGGACATCGGGTACTTCGAATTCCGCCTTATCACTGCCAGTATAATGCCATTGAGCTAATATGGGCACAAATCAAAGGTATTGTTTTTTATCGCATAAGTTATGAATATGAATAATTTGTACTATTATAACATCCAATATTCAGCATATAAGTAAAAAGATACATAACTAAGAAATAAATATCTCATGTCCCTTACATGTAGGTAATTGTGTAACATTTCGTTTATTTAATGTAATAAATTAACGTTATTTAATGTTTACATTACAGGTTACGCAGCTCGTAATAATACGACTCCGCCATTCAATACTAATAAAATGATGGGTCTATTAAAAGATGCTTGCAGCAAAATAATGAAAGAAGATTGGGTCAAGGTCGTCGAAAAGACTCGAAAACTAATAACAGAGGATTATGAACGCGAATTATAGAGAATGAAATTGTCATACAAGTGACTGATAGCGATGACAGCTCCGGCGAATCTGGTTCAGAGTCTGAATAATTGTTTTAATAAATGTTGGGTAGTCATTTATTAAAACATCTTGTACCTACTCTATTCATTAAAATGTGTAACAGTGTTTACAAATTTGTTTTATTTTGATATGTCCTCGACCAATTATCTACGCCCATCAAGGATACTCCACCTAATAAAGAACCTGTGTCTTTAACTATTATTGTTTTGATTTTATTTAATTACACACTATACTAGAATATTTAAAAACAAAATGTTCCCAAATGATATTAGGGTTACAGGTGCAGTCACTTCACTAGTATTGTCAATTCGTCATGTGTCAAATCGGTAATAACTCAGCGGCCGGAGTATAGTGATAAGACATTTCATATGAGTATCTTTTTTTATACATTTAAATGTGACCAACCAGCATATTGTAGTACACCTGGTGGTATGTGGATGTTTCGTCCTATAGATAATTACATCGGTCCTTTAAGATCTTTGCTCTGCGCTAAGAAAAGGAAGTATGATTTTTTAAGTTACATTTAAATACAAATTACATGAATAATAATTTTTGATCTTATTGACATAATAGAAAAAACTGAACTGGTTATTTGAATGAAAATCATGAGTGCAATTAGTAAATTTTTTTTATTTTTAAAAATTACTAAAAAAATGGCTCGAAATAATAGATTTTCTCACAAAAGAAGGGAATTTGAAAAAAAAAGGAAAAAAAGTCGGACGCAAGACGGGACTCCGATATCACGCCCGACCGACATCCCACCTGAGCTATTACGATCGTTAGTAGGCCGTCAAAATTTACCTTCTTACATTGTAGCAGTTTTTTTATTGCCTGAAAACATGGACAAAAGGACATTTTCGAAAAATAAATCCTAGCTAGATCAATTTATTGCCCCCGAAACTCCCTGAACACTAAATTTTATGAAAATCGTTGGAGCCGTTTCCGAGATTCCGATTATATATATACAAGAATTGCTCGTTTAAAGGTATAGGATTTTTTACATATACAAATTCCTAATTAATTTTTATGAATCATGATATTTTTGAGGGTAACGTTAATGAACTAAACTGCTCAACAACTGAATATTGAATTCGATTAAAATAAATAATGTTACTATGTAACTTATACTACCTTCTCCGCGGCTCACCTAGATTTCGCTTTACTTACATCATTAGTGTACCCAGCCAATATTCGATATCTCTCCGTCTGTCGTAAACTTTCATGTCAGATGCTTTTTTTATTATGTGCGAGCAGCTATGCAGGTCTAGGGAAAGAGACCAGTATCACTGCGACCTAAAAGATCTATTGTGATCGCTGCTATGTTTATAGTACGCGTCTGTCCACAACCTTTAGAAGGTTGCTATTTACATATAAACTTCAGGGTTGGACAGATGCGCCAAAGCGGGCATTTTGGCCGGGACAGTTGAGAGGATAACTGTGAGTAATTTTACTTCTGGGCGGAGTACACCGTTTCCCAGATGAGTATTATGTTTGCGCATAAAGGGTCCGCAATCAGTTATGATGTGCAGAGGCGTTTCTTAAGTTTAAAGACATTTGTTTTCAAAAAAGATAAACAATGCCACTTACATGAGCATAATAATTACATTTTTGTATACTTATTCTAATGGTCGCCGAACACTCAGTCAGTAGCTTAATAGCTTCAATTTAAAAAAATTGGTAAAAAATGTTCAATTATATATTGTGACAGCTGAGTCTTAAAACTACTAAATGCGTTTACATTTTTTATATTACACGGCAATTTGTTATAAATCTGTGCTCATTCAAAGGTAATGCTTTTTTTGCGTAGTTTGTTCGTACCTTTGGTATTACAAGTAAGCTAGGTCGACGAAGACTGCGGTTCTTCCGTTAGGGAACAAAATCGGCACATCCTTGAATTACTTAGTCCCAGGATGGACATATACTTTTTAAGACGACAGTATCCAGTCAGGGGTTTCGCCAGAATGGCCAATTTATTTTTACCTAATCCCAGGGCTTCTGAAGCGAATTTAATCAAAAGCCCAGATTAAGGTTTTATAATGTTTTAAGCCTGGTGTATAAGACTAGACCTAAAGTGATTTATTGTGACAAGGAGTTTCAAGGGTCAATCGGGCGAGGCTTTTTTAAATTCCACAAAATGGCTCCGGTCTAAGTTGTGTACCTTTTGAGACCTCCCGTGTGAGCTTGTCGGCAAGTTTATTGCCTACAATACCCGCGTGGCCCGGAACTTATCTTAAAACGACCCTGTTGTTACATCCCAGGACGTTTAGACGGTTCACGCAGTCTCCAACTAGCTTCGAGTTCACCAAGTTTGATCTCAGAAGTGCTGCTTGACTATCGCAGTTTATATAGATTATATGGTTGACATAGTGTTTTTGCAGATTAATTTCCACACACTAAGTACGGCGAAAATTTCTGCCTGGATGATAGAGGTGAATGTATCCAAATTCATACTAAGTTCAAATTTTGGGGCCTTCCCCATAAATTTCAAAGCCTACGTCAAGGCCCATTTTTGACCCATCGGTATACAATACCATATAAGGCTACTGACCTCACAGATGACCAGTCCATTCAGTCAGTTTTCTCTGGAGGGTAGTACCCCTACATACTTTTCATGAAAAGTATATAGCGGACGCATACCTGAGATCATGCATAAGAACGGTGTTTTCATAATTGTGTCGAGCATGGAACTCAATTTATAGGAGAGCAAGCTCAGACCGCCCTGGGCTTTGATCCTATACAAACTAGCCCTTACCTCCTTGTTTTAATAAAGATCAAGGGATGTTAGGCATAGAAGTGTACTAAGAGCCGCTTCAGGCGATGATCGCCCCAGTTGCCACGAAGCAGACAGTCCTTTGCAGACTATTTTGTCTGTCTGCAGTCGTCTTTTGGTTGGCTTTATTACACCAGACAATAGAAGCGTAGGTGAGAATGGACCTCACTATGCTATTATACGGCACAAAGAGCTATTTCTTTATCATACAGCGCTTTTTCGACCCTGTTAATAACACTGATCAGGACTGTTTTCGTAGATATGCCTCTGCGGTAAGCATGCTGGTTGTAATATATCCCTAATAAATGTAACATTGGAAAAGTTTAAAGGTAGTATAACCTTTTCCAATGTCTTAAAAAGAAAGGAAGATTGGCTTATTGGTCTAAAATACTTTGGTAAAGCGTCGTCATTTCTACCAGCCTTGGGTATAAATAGAATTTTGACAATTGTCCATCGTTCTGAAGTATATCCCCATGCAAAAGTTGCTCTGAAGATTTTCGCCAGATAAAGAAGAAGGATGTCGAATTGGAAATATCCCATGCTCCCGCTTGTTAGATGTGGTTTATTGAGTCAACAGCCCACTGCACCAGGTTTAGCCTAATTATCTTTGCAGCCCTACACTAGTCCTCATTACAAGGCCTTCGTAGGTATCTCAAGGAGTTCGAGGCAAAAGTCTTATGTGAGACCCTGAGAAATGGGTTGAGACTAGTAACTCCAATGTTCCTGTTTCATTAGTAGTGAAGTAACCATCAGGCTTTTTAAGAAGTCCGATCTGATTAGGTTTAGCTTCCGATAGCATATTTTGTAGCCTTGCACTGCGAGGCAAAGATCATCTTCCTCGCATAGCTTCCTCCACGATGCTATCTTAACTTTCCTATTTTTTTATTATATTTGGTTAGAGCTGCACTATAAATACTCCACTCTTTGTGGTCCTATCGGCCTTATATACGGCCTCTTCTACCGAATCATCTTGAATGTTGGGGTACATACCGGTCCCGACTGGTTAAGTGTAGAAAGTTTTAGTATGGAAGTTTCTAGAAAGCTAGGAGAGCTTTCTAGAAAGTTCCATTCCAATTATCCTATTCGATACTAGATGGCGTTAGTTGTTACTTAAATACTTTTCATTATATTACTAATATGAAATATAACCAAAATACATAGCACACACTGTCTCGGGTTTAAAACTTCAAAATTTTCTTAGACGTTTTAGAACAAAACAACTGCCATTTGCACACTCAATACCAGCGCTTCAAATCGACACAAATTTTTTAGGGTATAGTCAACCTCAACCGTAATAGTATATATGGAGGTCAGTTGTATATATAGTCTATACTTTATCATTACTGTTATTAATTTTCAGGTTTTTGACAAATTACAAGATCTATCGCCAAAAGTATTTGACAAACTTCAACTGGTCCCCGGGGACATATTGCAAGAAGATTTAGGCATTTCTATTCAAAACTGGGATGAACTTCAAAGAGAATGTCAGATCATTTTCCATTGCGCGGCTTGTGTCAGGTAAAACTTTTGACTAACAATGAATTAAAAACTGTAATAATATAAGATTTTAATATTATTTATTAGATAATGGTCTCGTTGTACGTTCATTTAGTTAGGTTCTGGAACACATGGTTAGGTATAGTGGGATATATAATGGGATAATAAGAGGACAGTAAATACCTAGACTAGTCAGAAATGTAGTCCTACCATATAGTTGAGGTTTTTTATATAGGACAGGGCTACAAACGAGCACACAGTCCACCTGATGGTTGCTGTGGCCCATAGACATCTACATCTACCCGTCATTACAAATCAAAATGCAGATGCGTTATCAGTCGTGAGGACTAAGATGGGACGCCTCGTTTCCAGTAAAAAGAGTCTCCGGTTCTCTACACTCACCATGAGAAACACAGCAGCATTAAACTACTATTTTACGCTAGTATTGGTGAGAGAGCGTGATCCTTCCCCGGTTGAGCCGACCCATTCGTGTTACAAATATACTACTAATATAGCTGTAGTAACTCTACCACGTAACACATACAAGTTTTTTTGCTTGTTATATATTTTAGTATTCTCATGATTTTTTTTAGTGAAATTATCGTTTCATTTGGCTGTACTCATTCAGCTGGTGGAGCGTTTGTCACGCTTATCCAAAAAAAAAAAACTTAAAACAAAACCAGTGGACTATAGGTTCAATATCTGCGCGTACGCTGAACTCTTTATCCAGCTTGATACGAAACAATGCATTACGTATTACTGAACTACACTTACGCTCACTTTACCCTTCGCTTTCACACATGCGCTGCCGCCGCCCGGCTGACTCATGTCGCTTCGCCCTGTGCATTTTACACATGTTCAGCGTTGCAAACATGTGGGGAATCCCCCGAATTGTAGGGAATTTAAACTTGTTGGGAAATTTTGGGTATTGGTATTATGCAGTGATTTTGAAAATCGATAGCCCGGGCCAAGTCAGAACGTTTTTTCAAGAAATCTAATACTTATCTTAACATTTTTGTTAGGTTATTTATGAATATTGATTGTTTCCTATTTTAATTTTCTTCATTGCACCACATTTAATTTTCGCATTTATTTCGGCAAATTTTGTATATCATTTGACGCTGTTGATTCCTTAATTTTTTTAAATTTTAAAGCACAGTAAATGCAGAAGCTGTAGTACTTTTTAATGGCAATAAGGAAGGAATTAAAAATACTCCATGGAGTAAAATGCTTGTTACAAAAATATGGAAAGGGTGAAAAAAAAATTCGTTAAAAATGTTAGTTATAAAATAAATCTTATAAAATTAGTTGAAAATTGTTTTATTTCTTAAAATAAAATTGAGAAGAATCTGTTGAAGATTTGGGGGATTTGGCATAGATTTTCGAGAATTGGACAAATTGGTGTTGGCAACGCTTCACATGTTGCACCGAAATTTATCTACTAAAATTTGCAGGCGACATAAAAATTAGAGTCGGCAATCACAATAAAACTTGCAAGCAATTTTTAATAGTTTTGACGTACCTCTTTTTAGGGTTCCGTAGTCAACTAGGAACCCTTATAGTTTCGCCATGTCTGTCTGTCCGTCTGTCCATCCTCGCTTAATCTCTGTGACCGTTAGCACTAGAAAGCTGAAATTTGGTACCAATATGTGTATCAATCACGCCGACAAAGTGGTAAAATAAAAATTGGAAAAAAATGTTTTATTAGGGTAGCCCCCCTATATGTAAAGTGGGAAGTGATTTTTTTTTAATTTCAACCCTAACGTGTGATATATTGTTGGAAAGGTATTTAAAAATGAATAGGGGTTTACTAAAATCATTTTTTGATAATGTCAATAATTTCAGAAATAATCGCTCCAAAAGTAAAAAACAATGTGTCCCCCCCTCTAACTTTTGAACCATAAGTTTAGAAAATATGAAAAAAATCTGAAAAGTAGAACTTTATAAGGACTTTCTAGGAAAATCATTTTGAACTTGGATGGAAACAACAGTACCCACCACCGGGAGCAGTTGCAGGAGCGCGGAGCGCTGCTGGAGCGCGAACATAACAGATACCCACCTTTAAACTCATAAGTGGGAACACTTATTGTGACTGACGGGAAACGGAACCCTACACTGAGCGTGGCCCGACACGCTCTTGGCCGGTTTTTAAATTCAAAGTATTGGACGGATTAAAAACGAAAAGAATTAAAATAAAGTTGTTGTAGTGGTAGGGTTGCTAATTTCAAATCCAGAAAATGGTGCGGCAGTAAGGTTCCGAGATTGATTCCTGAAATATTGACCCCAAAAATTTGTGTACGAGATTAACTATAGATGGACTGTATGTGCGTGGTTCTCTATAACCAAAACAAGATGGCTGACGTTGCACGTGACAAGCTTTGGATAATGCACTTGCTATGACCTAATTTATTATATCTAGCCGGTACCTTTACATGGGAACTAAATATGTGCTGCTAGGAAAGAAGGACACAATAAAGAAAAACAAAACAAAAGAACAGCTCATTTAATTCTGTAAGGAAATCACTTACTCGACACCCAGCTGACTCTCGTCTGATAACAGCAGCATTTAAGCGAGTGTTGCAAAATCGGCCCATTGCTCTGGTAGTGATAGGAGGTGGAAATCATATGGCTGTTCACTCCACAGAGCACATTTTAGATGTCGTTTGCCAGAATCTAAACCTAGTTACACGATGTATCGCTAAGTTGTTAAGGCGTAGGGATGGAACAAGTGTATCATACTGAACACTTTACAACATTTTAAAGCGTAACCGAATATACAAATATAAATATACCATACAAAGTCAAAGCTTTAGTTCCCGGCGATCACGACCGCCAGCGAGTTTTCTGCCGTTGGTTATTATACCGGCAACAACGGGTGCCTAGTTTTATTGAGTCATCTGAACGGACGAGTCGACATTTACCAGAAACGGCCCCTGGAACCAAAGAAATGCACACGTGTATTGCGAGGTTGACCCGCTGATCGGTTAACGTATAGGCAGTTTTATTTAATGATCTCATACTAGGATCAGTGTTTCTGCCACAGCGACTTTACGGACAGCGATACCTAAACTTTATAAGTGAACAGTTGGTTGATATTTTAGACGACCTATCGTTGGCTGAATATCGCCGAACATAGTTGCAACATAACGGTGCATCTCCACATGTCGTTTTAATCGTGAGTGTGACAGTGCTGACCAAATTCGCTAAAGGATCGTGGATTTTTTGACAAACTATGTGTGAACTGTGTCGATGACCCCACGATGATGCTCCGCCTGTATGAGTAGACGCAACGCTGACCCCAAATCCACCTCGAAGTTAGTGGGGCACAATTTGAGTCGCATCTCATAAGGCCATGGAGGATTTAGACCGGTAAACTGTTTCATACCATTTTTTTAAATAACTTAGTACTGAAGTTATTGAACAGGTACATAACTGAATACGTCAGAATAATAAACATATCTACACGATGGATAAATGAGCATGACTCTATCCTTCTTAAAATTTCATTTAAGTAAATTTTCATTAGCGAAATCGAACCAGGTACTTGGTTTATTTAACCTATGAATAAAAATTAAAGGGGTTAGGTGGAGACTAGTACAGTGGCAAAATAGTAGGTTAAGTAGATAAGGTATTTAGACAAGTGTTGTAAATAATTAGGTAATGTTATTTTCAGTAGAGCCATGCTGCAGTTATATTAGATGTATAGTTGTAGCACGAATGGGTCGGCTCGACCGGGGAAGGACCGCGCTCTCACAGAATACCAGCGTGAAATAGTAGCTTAATGCTGCTGTATTTCGTATGGTGAGTGTAGAGAACCGGCGACCCATTTTACTGGAAACGAGGCATTCCATCTTAGTCCTCACGGGTGACAACACATCTGCATTTTGATTCGTAATCGAGGATAGATGTAGATGTCTATGGGCCACAGCAACCACTTACCATCAGGTGGACTGTGTGCTCGATTGTCACCCTATCCTATAAAAAAAAAAAAAAAGTTCCACTGCTGGTTTTATGTTTAAGTGTTTTCATTATTTTTTTTTTATAAAATTATCGTTTTATTTAGCTGTACCAAAATGATAGAGCGTGAATAAAGCTAAATAAAACGCTGTGAAAAAAGTATATTTCGAAATTTATAGTCGATTTTCTTTTTGTCCCATTATTCTAGGTATCGTTATCGGCAGTACTGTCGTCTGTTTTCATTTTCGAGAGCGTTTCACAAACACCCGGTATTAGATATTAAATCACGATGTAGAATAGACCTTTATAATCTACAATTCCAGGCACTTAAATATAAATTCGTTAATTACAGATTCGACATGTTTATTCGAGATGCTATTAACTTGAATACAGTGGCTACTATGAAGGTGCTGAAATTAGCTGAAGGAATGAAGAAGCTTGAGGTATGTTCTTACTTATTTTTTGTATGCTTTAAACGTAACGCGCGTAGCTATGTGCTACTAGCGCCTAAAAATTAAGAATCCATTTTGTTGCATGAAATCGTATTTAACAACATAGACTTATTATATATATATATATATATATATATATATATATATATATATATATATATATATATATATATATATATATACTACTGCGTAATCTAATAATCATATTGAACATATAAATGACATACCTAGCACATTTTCAGGGAGAATCCTATTATATTATAAAAATTTTTACATCCATTAATTGCTATTTATACATTAAAAAAGTGGTTTTAGTAGCTCATATTGTAGATTTATCAAGTCCGCATGGATGGGTAAGCACGATAACTTTTGAAAATATCAATTTTTAACTCAATCTATTTTTTAATCTCTTTTTCTATCATGTGGGAAGCCATGGAATGTAAATGGCAGTTAATTTTGTTTGGTTTAGTTATGATTATTTTTTTCTGCTAGGAAATTCCAATTTTTTTAGTGATTTGAGCAGCCTTGTTATAATATAACCCACTTACGACGGCAGCGGAGCCCGGGAAGACTCAAATTGAATTTACACTTTGACTCTTTCCGGGCTCCACCGACACACTTTGACTCTTTCCGGGCTCGGCCGCCGTCGTGAGTGGATTACTGTATCGTTTGTTAACAGCGGCTCGTGATGATAAATATCGATCGCTGTAAAAATACAGAATATTCCAAAAACCAAATTTACATTACAGTACGTACTTGACCAAGGTAAGATATTTATAATCACAGATTTTTATTACAATATATTGTTTCGCTATAAGTACGTAGAATTTATATATGAATATCCTCGTACGTCTTGACATTTATAGCGGACTTTGGTGGTATTCATGGACTGAAGGTGTACTTCAGCATCTGCTACTGGAAATCATCAACGAGTAGAACTAAGTGTACCGAGATTGTGTACTAGACACAAGCTTTTCTCAAAAACTGCCACAAATAACGGTCCTTATACACCAGCATTTACATATCTTACTGGGACGTCACTCCACATAGAAGAAGGACCTAACATCTACATTCTAATGTTTTTGACTCTAACCCCTTTAATTCACTCGCAGGCACAGTGCTCGCTACTCTTCATTAATGTAGCAAGCCAAAAATAACAGTTGATTATATTATGTTATAGTTTACAGATGAAGTGCAGATACACCTATGTAGGTTGAGCCGACTAGAACTAGGGGAACCCAAAATAACAATTGATTATATTATGTTATAGTTTACAGATGAAGTGCAGATACACCTATGTAGATTGAGCCGACTAGAACTAGGGGAACCCAAAATAACAATTGATTATATATTGTTATAGTTTACAGATGAAGTGTAGATACACCTATGTAGATTGAGCCGACTAGAACTAGGTGTAGCCAAAAATAACAATTGATTATATTATGTTATAGTTTACAGATGAAGTGCAGATACACCTATGTAGGTTGAGCCGACTAGAACTAGGTGTAGGCAAAAATAACAATTGTTTATATTATGTTATAGTTTACAGATGAAGTGCAGATACACCTATGTAGCCGACTAGAACTAGGTGTAGCCAACTCGACCGGAGAGGGATCGGGTCCAACAGCTTCTTTTACGCGCTTTTCGAAGCAAAAATCCAACATTTGAATAAGCAGTCGCGCTAACAATCACTAGATGCAGTCTAGCAGTGATACAGATAGTCTAATTTAATCAGCACAAAATGACAAGAAATAGGGGCAAGACACATTTATCACATTAATATAACAAAATGAGCTCGCAATTCACCTGATAGTAATGTGGCTACGGTTTTCCGTGAATTGCAATCTACTCTGAATAACATAAGGCTAGATGAGTGGCTTAAGAATATAAAATTTTAAGTTAGATATAAAATCAATTAATCATTTAAGTTTTTTTAACATTTTTCAAAAATGTGCACTTATAGTCATTTGTGGTTTTTTATCGTTTTCAGGCATTTATACACGTTTCAACGTCATACTGCCGTTGCGAACTACCGCTGCTAGAAGAACGTCTGTACCCTCCACGGCATCTACCTCAAAATGTGGTAGATTGTGTCAAGTGGATGGACGATGACCTTCTTCATTATCTACAGCCTAAGTACATACCTAGTATTTTTATAGAATAAGAAAAAGAAACGAGTACAAAAAAATGAGTACACCTGTAGATAAGGGGCCTATAGACATCTACATCCATTCTTAATTAATACCTAGTTTAGAATACCTACCTAGAGTACCTAGTTTCCAGTAAAAAAGGTCTCCGGTTCTTTACACTCACAGTATTATAAGACGGCAGTATTAAGATGCTATTTGATGCTGGTATGCTGTGAGAGCGTGGTCTATCTGCGGTCGAGCCCACTCACTCGCGCTGCAACTATACTTTAACGTTGTCCTCGAGAACTTCGGTTACGGCGGCCAGTCTTTACGGAGACAAGCCATATGCACAGGACCGGATAACAGTGCCGAAGTGTATGTGTGTGTAAGAAGCACATGTCAACTCTCTATTCCCTCAATTTCATAGTGCGAGTAACCCGAAACGATGGAAAGAGATCAGGTGCAACACTAATGATTTTACCTGCTTTCCGACGCACGGGGGTGAAACACCACTAACTGCTGCGACGGGCTGCTACTGAGCATTTCATGTCAAAAAAAACAATAACTGATTTTGACCTGACCCGGGATCCAAACTCAGGACCTCATGATAAGCAATCACATTTACGACCATTAGACCACTGCACTGCACTCTGGGCACTACCAACGGGGCAGAGGCTCTCGCAACTATAATACAGCTGTACGTATATATACTAATCGCCGTGTAGTGTTGTATAGGAAAACCCAATCCAATGTCTCATATCATCCCGTGGGTATCGTAAGAGGCGACCGAGGGAAACAGGAGATGGACAGCAACATTGTCTTAGAAATACAATACAATTCGGTTGCCGCTCTTCATGCTAAGCGTGGCAACCATGCCGAAGATGCAAATATATGGGGGAGGCCCATTAATAGGCTGTAATGATAACACATGCTAATAACCCAAGTGGTGGTCTCATACAAGTAGGTAGGCGAAGTGTAGGGCACCTATAGACACTTACATTTTATAAAAAAGAATCTCTAACCTTACAAACAGGTGACGAAAATTGCCAAAAAATTTAAAATATTTTTTTTAATTTGCAACAAAATTTTGTGACGCTAATCTCCATGCCAAACGTGGCAATCTATGTGTTCGTGTGTGTAAATTGTGTAAGGTTAGTCATATTATTATTATTTTAGGTTGATAGAACCTCAGCCGAACACCTACGCTTACACAAAGTCTTTGACTGAAGACGTGGTGTCACAATACGCCGGGAAATTTCCCATCGCTATCGCTCGACTTTCTATTGGTAAGAAATAAACATTTTTGTTAAACTAATTTAAAGGATTCGGGTTCAGTCTCGCGTCTGGCGTTAAGCGAGTAGCACGCGTTCACACGCATCGCTAAGTGTTGACGTACGTTGCTTGTTATTGCTTACTCACGCGGGTAGGTAGGGCCGCGCGGTCCTGCTTACGCGCAAGCTTACTCAGTGTTACTTGCGGGTATACGCAAAATGACGGACGAGAATGAAGAATTTAACATTAATAAAAATATATAATATTATGTATAGCGAAGACGATATTGCAGAATTAGAAGTAGAAGAGCGGGATAGTATTGGTAAAAATACACCTAGGATTATTAAAAGAATCAGAGAAACGGAGGAGAGTGATGATGAGTGGAAGATTGTGAAGGGAAAGGGGAAGAAAAAACGACTGCACGAGGATGAGAAGTTAAGTACAGAAACAGATATCGAGGTATACATTGCATGCAATGAAAAGCTGCCCAAGCAATTTGCTTTGGCACGGTTATTCAAAGAAAATGGAATTACTGATATAATTAGAGTGAAATACTTAAACCCATTTAAAGTAAGGTTGCAATTTTCGAATGAGGAAAACGTTCAAAAATTAAGTACCTGTGCGACATTCATTTCTATGGGATGGAGAATTCAAAAGGCAATGGAGGTAAACTACTCTTACGGAATTATAAGAGACGTGGAGTTAGAGAAGAAATTATGAAAAATATATCATGCCCAGATTCTACAGAATTAATATCCGTTAAAAGACGTAAGCGACGAAGTTACACGAAACAAGAAGGGTGGTGTCCAAGTGAAACCATACGGCTTTGTTTTAAAGGGTCCTCTCTACCTTCATACGTATATATTTTCGATATGAAAATAACTGTTCAGCCATATGTTTATCCCGTTTCACAATGCTCACAATGTTGGAAGTTAGGTCACATTCGCAAGTTATGTCCATTTAAGAAAACAATATGCCCGAAATGTGGGGGAGAACATGAGAATTGTGACACTAAAACATTCAAATGTGTCAATTGTTCTGGAAGTCACATGGCTTTAGCTAGGACTTGCCCTGCCTACCTCAAAGAAAGAAGGTTGCGAGAACTTATGGCCGAGTTTAATTGCACATACAGAAGGGCTTTAACAATCTATGTTGCGCCAACACCACGTAGACAAATGGACCTAAAATTTATAGAACAAGATAGCATCCAGCAGGAGTGTAATTATAACACACCGGAGAGGGAAGCGGCTAAAGTCCAAAATGTTCCTACTTTTGCAGAAGTGACGGCCAATAGCATATTGCATAACGTAGACAATATTAGCCAATGTGAAAGTAAGACATCGTCGCCCCGCCGGCGCCAGATAAAAAAGGAGAAAAAAAGTACAGAGCGTGACACGTCATTACAAAGTAATAGATTTGAACCTAGTACTAGCTATAGTGAGGCAAATAACAACGAATCTTCTAATAAAATATCTTTCAGTGAGCTACTTATGAGGTTAAAGGAAGTAATTTTTTTTAATAATTTTAGTTTGCAAGAGAAAGTTTACAAAGTGATAAAGTTATGTGTTGAGTGGTTAATTTTGGTAACTGTGGACAATATCTCGGAATGGCCAATGTTGAAAACCGTTTTAAACTTATTTAATGGATGAACACCTTAACTGTAAAATAGTAAATCTTAATATCTTACAGTGGAATGCTCAAAGTGTTAAGCCTAAACTAATGTCCTTAGAGCCTTTATTAACTATGGAAAAAATACATATCGTAGTCTTAAGCGAAACTTGGTTAAACTCTGAAACTTATATTAAAATCAAAGATTATAATATTTACCGTAATGATAGAGCTGACTCTTATGGGGGTGTTGCTGTTTTAGCGCACAAATCTCTTAAAACGGTTAGGGGGCATTTACAACTAAGTAATGATGGCATAGAAGCTATTTATGTAAAAATTTTTAACTGTCAGGATTTAGAGAATATCGTTTCTATCTATTGTCCATCGTCAGTGCGCACTTGCCAAAGAAATTGGGATGAATTATTTTCTACATTTAGTTGTAAAACCGTAATCATTGGGGACTTCAACGCTCACCACTCAAGCTGGTCGTACAAGACTGATAACAGGGGTTCACAAATATTTGACGCGCTTTTAGATATGAACTTCGCTATATTAAATAATGGAGAAATCACTCGAATTAGATTCGTAAATAGAGTCTTACAAGCGTCATCTCCCGATCTATCACTTATGACGTCGGATATCGTCCATAAATTTAATTGGAGGGTACTTCGAGAAACTTTAGGTAGTGATCATCTTATGATTAAAATATCAGGTTTATGTCAAAAGCGGTTAAAGTGTGATCTTAAAAGGAATTTTAAAAAAGCAAACTGGGACGGTTATAAGAGTACTCTTGAAACACTTTTTGATCAGTTCCCAAAACACACAACCGACCTTCAAAAATGTTACAATACATTTTTGAAATATTTAAATTTAGCAGCTGACATTCATATCCCTTTTATAAAAATAAATCAAAACCCAGAGTCTAAATTTGTACCGAAGTCTTACTGGGACGTAGAATTATCGAAGTCTGTAGCTATTCGTAGACAAGCACTGGCTAGGTTTAGACGTAACTCAACACCTCAGAACTTATCTATACTCCAAGAAAAAATTAGAGACACACAGAGGTTAATTCGTCAGGCTAAATTACGTAATTGGCAGAGGTTTTGTGATTCGGTAAATGAAAAAACAACCACTAGGGATATGTGGAACAAGATGAGATGGATGAAAGGTTTTAGGGCACCTAATACCCACCATATAGACAAAGAAAAAGCAGAAATACTTCTTCGCAGTCTAACGCCAGATTTTGTTTCACCGGAACAGGCTACTTTCAGTTCTAGTAACATGTTACTAGAGGAAGAGGTCTCGATTCAGGAGCTTGACACATGTATTAAATTAAAGGATACATCTCCTGGATGCGATGGCATAGCATATTGTATGTTAAAACACCTTCCGTTTAAGGGCAAATGCATTTTAATCAAACTCTATAATGCTTTTCTTAACAACAGTTTCGTACCATCACAATGGCGAGATATTGGTATTATAGCAATCCCAAAGCCTGGAAGAGACATTAATGATGTATCGTCCTTGCGCCCAATATCACTTATGTCTTGCTTATGTAAAATCTTTCATTCAATTATTAAAGGGAGACTAGAATGGTTTCTGGAAAAAAACAAAGTCTTTTCTTCTAATACGTTCGGTTTTAGGAGAAGCCGATCCTGCTTAGATAGTCTTAGTAGTTTGGTATCAAGGATACAAATAGGGTTTTCAGAGAATCAGTCCACGATAGGATGTTTCTTAGATTTAGACAATGCGTATAATAATGTTGACATAAATGCATTACTGTACACTTTAGATCAACTAAATATAGGGAAAAAAATTTGTCAATATCTTAGTAGTTTCCTTAATGAACGACATCTCAAAATGTATGTGGATAACGTGTTTATCAGTAGATTTACGGGGCAAGGGCTAGCCCAAGGAGATCCATTATCTCCTCTTTTGTTTAATATAGCTACTCTTAATGTATGTAAAAGCGTCAAGAATGTTAATTATTAATTATATAAATATAAATATTATAAAATTAAATATATCTCTCAATATGCGGATGATTTTGTTATATATAAAAATTGCGACAGTATCAGTAACGGAGTTATTGATATACAGTTAGCTCTGAATACTCTTACTAGTTTATTTTTTACGTTAGGCCTAGAAATATCTTCATCGAAAAGTAAAGTATGCATATTTAAGAATGGACGCGTAAGGGAAAGCATAAATATAACGGTTAACAAAAGAAGCCTTAAAATCGTTGAAAGCGTTAAATATTTAGGGTTATGGTTAGATCGATCTCTTCGTTGGAACAAGCACATAAACGAAATAAAAGAGAAAGCCCTTAAGTTTGTAAATATTTTGAAAGTTTTAATAGGACCAGGTTGGGGAGTACACCCAGTTCTGCTACGTCGCTTATATATAGCTATTATACGTAGTAGATTGGATTATGCCAGCTTTTTATTTGATAATAGCCATAAAACACATTTAATAAAACTAGATGTAATACAAAATCAGTGTATGCGGTTAATTGGTGGGTTTGTCAAGAGCACTCCTATCCATGTAATGGAATCGGAACTGCTTTTACAGCCATTATTTATTCGGAGAAGATATTTAGCTGGTAAATTTTGGTTAAAGTGTAGGTCTATTGATGAAAATATTGTGACAAATTTATTATGTATTCTTGATGAACTTAAAGAAAGCTTTTATTGGCGACGTAGAAAAACCCCACTGCTAGTTACAATCTATAGATTATTTAAAGAAACTCGTATGTTTTCAAGTCCTCACTTAGAAATGTTTTCACTCAATTCGTGGATTAGCAAGTTTGATTTGTCCGATTCAATAATCCCTCAAATAGAATTTGTAAATGCGCCTAAACATAAATACAATCCCCATTACCTACGAATTTTATGTCATAAATATTTAGCTGAAAACTTTACAAATTATTATAAAGTATATACTGATGGCTCTAAGGATAAAGAAGGAACGGGTGCTGCGTTTTTAGACATTCAAACCAAAGAATATGTTAAGCTCTGCTTAGGTAAGGAAATTTCAGTTATGCATGCGGAACTCATTGCAATTGCAGAAGCCTTATCTTATGTCAAGTCACTTAAATATGATAAATTGTTGATATTAACAGATTCTCGCAGTGCCCTTCAACATTTAAAGAAATGTACTTCATTGTTTCGCGGTTTTCCATTGGCTTACGATATATTAAATAATATTGTAACGTTAAAATCTAACAACAAAAGCATTGTCTTACAATGGGTGCCTTCCCATATTGGCTTAGAGGGAAATGAGGCAGTAGACGTTCTTGCTAAAGAGGCGATAAGTGATGGGGAGAATACCGACTGTGTACCTTATTACTCTGAACTTCTATCTAAAGTTCGTGAAAACTGTACAGAAAAGTGGTCCGAATACTTTGATGAAAGGCCACTGTCAAAAGGTATTTGGTACAGGACGGTACAACCGCATCTTTCCCGCTTGCTTTGGTTTGAAGGATGCAATATGGGAAGGCAAGAGATCATTACAGCAATGAGGCTTCGTTCCGGACATGTACCATTAAACAAATTTGCGTTTGTAATGAGAAAAGTAAATTCACCAAATTGTGACAAATGTGGAGTTTTGGAAGATGTTATTCACATTATGATGGAATGTGAACGGAACGAAGCATATAGAAAGCAATTGGGTTTGGATAAAAATAGTGTTGGACTATATAATAGTATCCTAGCTTTTCCATTGTCGGATAAAGCTAGGAAACTTTATAAACTTGTTTTACTAGGTATTAAGAATAGGTGATCTTTTGTTTACGTTTAATTTATCATTGTCTGAGTATGTGTTTGGTTGTGTACCTATGAGGGTGACTTGATCTAGTAGATCTAACCCTCTATAATAAATAAAGATTGAAAAAAAAAAGGATTCGGGTTGTGCCAATGCACACCCCTGCATTTTGTATTTGTCAATGTATTTTATTAGGTAAGTTAGCCGGCATAACCTCCCTTCAAATCCGTTTCTTCCCGCACAAGCCTGTCTAATGGGGGGTTAGATATTGGTGGACGCATATTTATCCTCCAATGACAGGCGCGCTTCGCTTAGGTGTAAGTGGAGACGGTAGGAGCGGTAAAAGGACGTGCGCTGCCACCGCTCGCCCCAGTGCCCTTTCGTCATTCGTGCACCCATACTTGTGGTCCAGTCGATCCGAATTCGATCTGGCAACCTACGGCCTAATCAAGTCGAATTGCAGAATTGAAATTGGGATAATATACTCTAGTTTGGTCGAGCCTAAGTTCCTAAGTATATTTTAGTTTCGCTTCGCACCACTGGGGTACTGTACGCCATATTGTTTGATTTTATCGCCAAAACGCAATAATTATAATTTATCTTTCGATTTAGAAGCTGCACTTGCAATATTATAGGTAAATTGACGCCTATTTTATTTAGTTTGTCCCCGTAGTAGTTGTCTATTTACTTGTATCGCACCGCAATTAATAATATTTTATGTGAATTTCTATACTAGCGTAAAATCAAATCAAGTATTTAACTACCCACATAAATACTTGATTTGATTTGGTTAGCGCATTCTACAAATAACTGCCTTCTGCATTCTCTCGCAGTCGTATTATATCGCTCACAATTACATTCGAATTGTTTACGTATAAATAGTTTCGTTTCGTTTGGAAATTTTATCACGTTAAATCGACCGCGCATCTTGTTGGCATTCTTCGCATCTCGTTGTGTAAATACTCGCTTAGGAAGTTTACTTATGTTAAAACATTTTTATTTAATATTATTTCGTAGGACTGTAACGTATCACTTACTAAACATTACCTGATTTTTTGTTGTTTAGAATAGATTTAGCGCCAATTAATAGTTATCCATTCTTACATAATACTGTTCTCCACTACTACGCGATTTTTTTTTTTGGTTGATATTGATTGTTGTTTTCTCGTATGCTAAATATTTGTGATCATATAAAACATATTAATTAAGAATCCGTTCAGGAAACATTTTTGTATTAAATAGAAACTATAGGTTCATTGCGATTAGATTCTGAAAATTTGTTAGACAAAATTAATAGTCTTGAACTGCAAATTAAACCCGATTATGTAGTGAACTACCAATCGCTTATGTCGTTCGATGATTTATTATGCCACGTGAAGCGATCTGCCGGGTACCTCCAACCAGTAGCTCAGATCGACGTAAAGCCAGCAGTTCAGGTACATTCACGCGACGCACCTAGATTGCCACCTATCGATATTTAATGGTGATATTAAAACTTGGCTGTTCTTTATTGCTAGTTTTCAGAATACTATACATAATAATCCCTCTTACATAATAATCCCTATTATATTATTTAATTGGCAAACTAGGTGGTAAGGTTTAATCTATGTGTATGTGTGCCGATCTCACACCGACCGTGGACAACTATTTGTTAATTTTCGAATCGCTGAAAAATAAATACGAAGAAAAACGAATGCTCGCCTCTTCATATTTAGACCAAAAATTCGATCTTAAACCTATGCCGTCCGCAAATATTTATGATCTCGAACAAATTTAGAAAGATTAACAAGGTCGGTAGACCTCTCATAAGTCTTAAATTTAATGATCTTGTGGACACAAACACTTGTAGAGCAAACCACATTACCGCGCGTCGAAAAAAGTGTAACCACTATCCAACCGCGATGACGACGTAGCTTTGAAATTACTAAACATTTTAAATAAACATATGTCTTCTCACTTACACAAGTTGCGAAAACAATACCGTCGCTAAGATTAGATAAAGATAAACACACCGAACATGCAACGGCGGATTAGTTTGGCTTACTATATCAAATTTAACCCAAAATACGCAATAAAAAGGAGCTTTTATTAAGCTGCAGTTAATTGTTTTATTTAAATAAATATATTTTCCTATCTGGTGAATAGAAGTTATTGTACTAATAAATCAAACAATATAAAATAGGTAATAAAATATATTTAATAGATCATTCATAAATAAACTAAAATAAGAATAATTAATTATTTTGTATAAAAGTTAAAACGTAGTTTTTATTTTAAGATATATATATATATATATATATATATATATATATATATATATATAAACTCACCGGCACGGAAACTTGGCCACTCGTGAATTTGCTGATTATTTGCACTGAAACGTTTTTTTAACAGTAAATTAAGGGTAGATGCATTCAATAAGTGTCTCTAATGGTTTTAGAACATAGAAATTTAATGTTTACTTCACCGAAATTTCTCTTTTCAAGATAACATGTTTTCACTAAAATTAACATCTTTCCATTGTCACTTTAAAAACACTACAAAGTTAAAAATTAAGTCTGTTTCTTTATTGTCTATCAGTTTTAATATCGGGTGTTTCCTCCTCTAGCCCTGATAACCGCTTGCATTCGATCTGGCATGCTTTGAATGATGTTTCTGACATCAACTTGCGGTATGCTGTCCCAAGCGGCCAGCGCTGCATTTCGGAGCTCATTTAGAGTTTGTGGCGGTTTGGAGCTGGACTTTATCTTTCTTTTGAGCATACCCCATACATGCTCAATTGATTTAAGTCCGGGCTACGAGCTGGCCACTGTAATTTTTGTATTCCAACCTCTTCCAGATATTCCTCTACACAATGTGCGACGTGCGGGCGTGCATTATCGTGCATGAGGAGGAATTGGTCGTGTCCAATGAATCCCGAATAAGGCATTACGTGCTCCTGAAGAACTTCCTCGATGTATCGAGTAGCTGTAAGCCGATTATCGACGATGACCAACTCTGTACGTGCGTCGGAACTTACACCTCCCCATACCATTATTGAGCCTCCATGGAAACTCACAGTTTGGGTGGTGGTAATGGGTAGAAACCTCTCTCCTCTTTTTCTCCACACTCGTTCTCGACCGTCTGGAGCACGTAAAGCTATTCGACACTCAACTGTGAACAACACTCTAGCCCATTGCTCGTGGGTCCAATTGACATGTTCTCTTGCGAACTGAAGTCGGGCTACTCGGTGCTGTCTGAGAAGTTCTGGACCTCGTGCTGGTCTACGAGCTTTTAAATTCACTTCCTCTATTCGTCTTCTCACCGTACGCTCACTAACATTAACGCCTCTTGCGATTTGGAGCCGCTGGCGTATCTCAACAGCGGTCAGGTAGCGGTTTCTCAAAATCTCCATAACAATAAAACGATCGTCCCGGGCCGATGTGCACCTTACGCCCCCACTGCCTGGCCTGCGGGTGTAGCGGCCTGTCTCCTGGTATCGTTTCAGTGAATACTGCATTGAGGACCGTGGTACGTTAAGCACAATAGCAACTTCACGCTGTGTCAGCCCTTGGTCAATTAATGCTACTGCTTGTGCAACTTGTGCTGGTGTTAATGGCATTTTTATTGGCTTTAAAGCACCTTTAGTTATTTAATTAAGACACAAGATCACAATAATTGAATAACCTTACAGTAAACTTTTCACAACACACAAATTTAAAATGTGAACTTAGTCGCTCAAATGACCCGATTCAACTAAAAATTAAAGAATTCGTCATGGTGCACTTAAACATAATGAATTACCCTCTTGAACTTGAGGGTAAACATTTTTTGACATACTTGCATAACAAACATTCATCAGAAACACTTAAAACTTTTGCTATCGCGAGATAACTGCTTGGCCAAGTTTCCGTGCCGGTGAGGTAAAATATATATATATATATATATATATATATATATATATATATATATATATATTAAGTCTCTTTAAATTCTATATATATATAGAAACACTCACGCCTGTCACCCAAAGGGGTAGGCAGAGACCACAGACTTCCATTTGGCACGATCCTGACATACCTCTTTCGCCTCCTTTGGATCCTTATATCTACACATACATGCTCGTCGGTTAAGGGTATTTCTAACGTGGCCCATTTTCAAAATATCGCCAATTTGGTTGATAAACATTTTTTTAGGGCGTCCCTTTCCGACTCTGCCATTCACATCTGTCACATAAATTTGCTTTGTCACTCTTTCCTCATTCATTTTTTCTACATGACCAAACCACCGAAGCATTCCTTTCTTAATCCTGGTCACAACATCATCTTGCATACCACATTTACCTCTTATCACGCAATTTCTCACCTTGTCATTCAGATTCAACTCTGGCATACTCCTTAAAGACCGCATTTCTACAGCATTTATTCTACATTCGTGCTTCTTCTACCACACCCAGCTTTCACTACCATACATTAAAGTAGGAACTAACACAGCATTACGAATTACCATACGTACCTTTTTTGACACATTCTGATTCTTCATAATAGAGTGTAGTGACCCATTCACTCTATTCCCTGCATTTACTCGTCGTTCTATATCCTTATCATATCTACCGTCCCTGCTAAATACACATCCCAAATACACAATCTCATTCACTTGCTCAATTAACTATCCTTCTATACTTATTTCACATACCGTTTTGCTTTCTTCTCTTTCATAAACCATCACTTTCGTCTTACTTGCGTTCACTTTCATTCCCCTTTCTTTTAATGCCCAGTTAATTAATGTAACCATTCATACAAAAGGCATTTGACGGTTAACTCGCCCATTCTTAACCCACATTCTTCATCTTTCAAAGTTTGCAAACACCTGTCCATAAATAGCTTAAACAGCCAAAGGGAAGCTACACATCCCTGTCTGACACCTTTTTGGATGCGAAACCAGTCCGAGTAGACCCCATTGATCCTGACACAAGCACTAGAGATCTAGCTTCTTTCGTCCGAGATCGCGTTGCAAGCAGATGTGTTTTTGTTTTTATTTTTAAACCTAATAATAGTTTCATATAATTGTACACCTTATATGAATGTAGGATAACGAATAAAACTGTGTAACATACATTCGTACATTCGAACTCAAGATGATCGCCGTAGCCGCTTCGTCGCTGTGTTCTCCCCGACACGCACACCTCGAGGGAAAGAGTTGGTTGCATAATTGCTTTATTTATCATTGATCAACGCTACGAACTGCTACGACGCGCTAATTACCGCTGACCGCAATTTCTTCGTAACCAGCGCTAAGAAACACCTACGCTGTTGAACTGTGGTGAGCTACAAACTTTACTTTTACTTCGCGACTAATTACATTTAATTAACAATGCCATTAAAACGCACTCCGCCGCCTCAAAAATCAGTTTCGGATTCTAATCTCGACGACGTGGGCCTAAGCGACAAAGTGGTAATGGAAAAAGAACCGCAGAAACGACAGAAACGTAAGCGGGAGATCGAAGGATCTGGATTTATGGACGAAATTCGCAGTTTATTTAATAATTTCACTGAGCAACAAAATAATAAACTAGAAAGCCTACAGTCTGCCATTAAAGATATTAAAACACAGAATTCTGAAATTACGGCCACGATACAATTATTATCGGATAAATATGATGACTTTCGTAATGAGTTGGATCCGTTAAAACATGAGCGTAAAGAACGACTCGCTTATATAAAAATACTTGAAAACCGGCTTGATAATTTCGAAAATAACACGTGTGCTGCAAAAATTGAAATACCTAATATTCCTAAAATTTCAAATGAGTCAAAACTAGAACTTATTAGGGTGGTACAGAGCATTGGAGATCTTATAAATACCCCAATTCTAGCAACGGATATAAAAGATCTACATTGAGGATTCGCCAAACCCCATTCGCCTAAACCTATCGTGGTCGAATTTGTATCCGTCCTTAAGAAGGAGAGTATATTAAAATCTGTTAAAGCCTATAACAAATCTGGGAGTGAAAAGAAACTTAACACATCACTTCTGAAATTGGATGGCCCTTCAGTGCCTATTTTCATCTCTGAAAGTCTCACTCTCAAGGGTAAAAGATTATTTTTCCTCGCTCGCAACTTTGCTAAAACACATGGATATGCTTTCTGTTGGTCATCTTATGGAAAAATATACTTGCGGAAGAAGAAAGGAAGCCCACAAATAAGAATTAATGAAGAAGCAGATCTTGCAAAGCTAAAGGAAGCCAACATATGACTATCATTTCAGTTTATAGTGTATATAATAAGAAAAATGTTTTTAATACTAATTATTCAAATAACGTATTGTACTAGCCTAGATTATTCATTTTTTAGCTTGTTCTGTACACATTATCTTATTACTTATTTAACTACTCTACACTCTACATGCTAATGATACTCCTTTATATTTATAACTCCATAACATACCACTACACACTTACACAATACACAACCATTACTTATAAAAATCTTATTTATATAGTAAATAACATTGCTCTCAACTTATTACTCTCTCTCATCAATTTAATTTACTTAGTAGAACTATTTAAACTAGAACCTAAATGCCATATAATTTATAAAAATGGATGAAGATATAGGAGATGAACTTGATCAAATTTCTGTATCTGAATCTGCCATATGTGAAGTTGAGCAAACTAAACTATTGCTACATGGCCAACCCAATAGTATTATTATTATTACTCAAAATATTCGCAGTATCAATAAGAATTTTGACGGTTTCACAGTATTATTGAAAAGACTTGAGGTTGACTGTGACATTATTATTCTGACCGAAAGCTGGCTTGGTTCTGATCCTTTATTGCCTAATTTAAATGGATATAGTAGTCATGCAACAACAAAACATGCATTGCAGAATGACGGAATCGTGGTATGCAAAATCTGATATCAACATTACTTTTGAAGAACCGACATTTCTAGAAGGAAACTGTCTTGTTATGAAACTCGGTCACGAAACTGCAATTATAGCTATATATCGTTCGCCTTCATACTGCAAATTGGACTCTTTTAATCTCTATCTTAACGTTATTTTGTCAAATTTATCAACTTTTAAAAACATATCAATTATAGGTGACCTAAACATAGACATTAGACCAGAAAATAGAGATAAAAGAGCTCACGATTATCTTAATCTTTGTGCTAGCCATGGTTTATTACCTGCCCACACTTGTCCAACAAGGGAAAATAAAACGTGTCTCGACCACGTCTTGCTCAAAACAAAAAAGCCAGCTCTTACGTTGGTGATTACTTCTACATTAACTGACCATCAAGCAGTACTCCTGTGCTTGATTCAGAATGAAATTAAAAAGTCCTCTTTAAAACATAGAACTAAATTAAATCATGAAGGATTACTTGCGGACATAGGTAATATAGACTTTGAAATAATGTATAAGTCAAATGACGCTAACTTTTGTACAGAATTTTTAATTACATCTTTAAAAACTGCAATAGAACAAAATACAAGCATAGTATATACATCTAGACGATTAAAAAACATTAAGCCATGGATAACCCCCGGCCTAATAAGATGTATGCGTAATAGGGATCAAATGCATCTGAAAGTAAAACGTGCACCAGAAAATATAGTACTTAAACTCACATATACACGATACAGAAATTATTGCAATAGTCTATTAAAAAAGCTTAAAAGAGAGTATGAGAAAACACAATTAGAATTATTGGGTAAAGTCAGTAAAAAAGTGTGGGAAGCCATTAAAACTATTACACACACATCTAAGCAGAAATCATCGTCTCAGGAATTACTGAAAACTGACTGTATTAAAGACTCCTTAAATAGTATTAATAATTTCTTTGCAACTGTTGGGAAAAACATCGCAGAATAAAATATTGTAGAAAAACAAGAATTACCACAAATTACCCTTGATACAACAAGAGAATCGTTTGTATTGTTATCTACTGTTGTGGACTAAGTAGAACGCATTATAATAAATTTAAAATCAAAATGTACAGTTGGTTGGGACAAAATCTCTAATAACTTTCTAAAAACTTTTCGACATATCCTAATCGCACCATTAACTTATATCTTTAATTTATGTTTCGTGAACGGAATATTCCCTAATTATTTTAAAAAATCCATAATTCACCCCATATATAAATCTGAAGATAGAGATCGTGTGAATAATTATAGGCCTATTTCTATACTTTCTTCTATTTCGAAAGTATTGGAAAATCTTATTAATATCAGACTTGTAAAATACCTAGAGAACTTTAATATTCTATCAAACTGTCAATTCGGTTTTAGATCCGGAAAATCTACCAATGATGCAGTACATGAATTAACCGATAATATCATCAAAAATCTAGACAAAGGCAATAAAACGGTAGGGATTTTTCTGGACCTTGCCAAAGCGTTCGACACGGTCTCTATCCCCGTTCTGCTAAGGAAACTTGAAAAAATTGGTATACGGGGTACACAACTAAAATTATTTGAAAGCTATCTAACTGGAAGACTACGATGTTTTACAATAAATAACCAGTATAGTTCTGATGTACCTGTTAGCTACGGAGTTCCTCAGGGGAGTATTCTGGGACCAATTCTACTTCTCGTCTACATAAATGACCACTTAAAACTTAAATCCTTCCATGGAAAAATCATATCATATGCTGATGACACAGCACGTACATGGAAGGAGGCTTTTGGTAACGCTCAAACTGGAATTGATGTTGTCTCAGTATGGTTACGTAATAACCACCTATCTCTTAACATTGAAAAAACTAAATATATTACCTTTTCCATGACAAGTGATCCTCAATCAACTATCAACTATAAGTTAACTGCTCACATTTGTTTAAATTTAATAAAACCTTTAGGATTACCGTATACCTGCCCATCTTTATCCAAAACCAACTGTGTTAAGTATTTAGGTATTCTTATTGATAATCAATTGAATTTTAAAGATCATTTAGAAGTTTTAACGTCCCGAGTTCGAAAACTTATTTATGTCCTTAAAATTCTGAGGCATGTAGCTAAACCTGAACTACTGAAACAAATATACACTGCATTGTGTCAATCCATTATAACTTACGGTATAACAATATGGGGCGGAGCCCCAAAAACTACTTTAGTTCCACTAGAAAGAGCTCAGAGAACTGTTTTAAAGGTTTGTACTTTTCTATCCATTCTTTATCCGACGTATGAACTATATGAACACTGCCAAGTATTAACAGTCCGACAATTATACATTTATCTGACGATTTTAAAGCAACAAGGGTTATTAAATTTTACCTCATCTCAATTAATAAAGAGAAGATCCGACAAAGTGTGCCTTACTACTACCTTTAAACATTGGTATGCACATAAATATTTTTGTTTTCTTGGTCCATTCTTGTACAATAATATAAATAAGCAACTAAATATACATCTTAAATAAGAATCAATGTAAAAAAACCCTATTCAAATGGCTTCAAAAACTAGATTATGACGAAACAGAAGTATTATTGAAATCCCTAAATAACTGATTTACTTCTATAACGTATAATTAATATACCATTAAATTATATTTTCTTATTATAATTATTACTTTAATGTATACTACTCACCCTCTCCCTCGCATACACACTAACACACACACACACAAACACACACACACACACACACACACACACACACACACACACACACACACATCACATATTTACACACAAAAATATATTTAGTTATATATGTAGGTTTTATTTTCATACTTTATATAATATTATTGTTTGATATAATATGTTTACGTAAGTTTCTTAATCAGAAAGATTTCTGTTGAATTGTCCTATAAGAAAGAGCACTGTTGCCTGAGATACAAGCTTATTGCTTAGTTCAGGCGCAGATGCAAATATATATTGTTAAAATTTTTCCTGAATAAAGAAAAATTATTATTATTATTATTATATAGTTTTCTCATCTGGTTGGGTTCTATAAATATATAATTATAAATGAAAATGAAAAGATAAATATACATAAATATCAATAACATAAAATAAATATAAAAATACATAAATAAATAAAAGCCCAAACAGATGGAGGCCCTCGGCAGGGGAGACCAAACGGCCGAGGGTTAGGGGGAAAGGGGGAAAGGGAAAGAAACCGGCGGACGATGCGGGCGGTATCGAGGAGCACCGCCTTCTGCATTTAAGCCCGGAGCGGTCCGCCACGTAGTCCCAGTCGCCTCAGATGACCCGAGAGGCTGACTGGGATTAGCCCGTTTGCAGAGACGACTACATGAATAATTTCGGTCGGCAGACCACCCCACATGTCGGTCACCTCGTGAGCCAGGTCCAGACATTTTGTTTGCTTGTCTGTTTCGGCTTGCACGAGGTTCTCGTCATACGGAATGGTAATGTCGACCAAAAATATCCTTGACTGTGCCCGGTCCATCAGCACAATATCAGGCTTATTCGCAAGAATAGTCCTGTCTGTGATGATGGCCCGGTCCCAATAGAGCCTGGCGCGATCATTTTCGAGCACGGCTTCCGACAAGTACTTGTAATACGGCAATTTCCGATCCACGAGACCGTATTTCAGAGCGAGCTCCTGGTGAAGAATTCTGGCTACTAGGTTGTGCCTGTGCAAGTACTCAGAGTTAGAAAGCGCCGAACAACCGAAGATGACATGCCTAAGTGACTCACCGGGATGGCGACAAGCTCGACAGATGTCCACGGCGCCATCCTTTAGGATGTATCTCCGATAGTTGTTGGTCTTAATAACCTGATCCTGTATTGCACAGACAAAACCCTCGGTTTCCCCGAAGAGATCACCAAAGCGTAGCCAGTGGAGGGAGGCTACTGTGTCTACGAAAGGCTCATGTAGAGCCTTGTAGAACCTCCCGTGGAGCTCCTTCTCCTTCCATACGGTCTCCCGGTCGGAAATGCTAAGCACTGCTGGGTCCTGCCATTGCTCGTTGGCTAAGGATAGAGGGGTAAGCCCTTTATCACTAGAAATGACGTCATTATAGAATGGATCATCCGATCTCGCCAGGAAGTAATCACGGAGGCTGCACACTTCGCGATTATGCATGGTGAGCGCGCTCAGAAAACCACGTCCACCTTGCTTTCGCGGCAAGTACAGCCTCGTTACCGACGATCTCGGATGATATATCCTATGGGACGTCATGGTAGTGCGGACTTTTCTATCCAGGGCGTTAAGTTCAGTCTGGGTCCACCTCAGTATGCCAAAGGTATACATGAGGACAGGCATGACCCAACCGTTATATACGTGTGTCTTATTCACACCGGACAAGAAAGAAAGAAAAGGTGGGTCACTTTTGTCCCTCCTTTCCGTAGCTGAAATCCTATCCCGGATCCCTCCAGTAAGGTACTGAGAGGGTTCAGGGATGGGCAGAACCAGATTGGACTTAGAAAATCGACCTGGAAGATACCCCATCCTTATCCTTATGTGGTTTTCCGCAGCCATCATCCGCTCACCCAGATGACAAAGGATCGTACTCCACTGCCCCATACACTGCTCGAGGAAGTCTCTCACTGTACAGTCTATCTTGTACAGCTCGAGGACTCTCTTTAGCCATGTATGCGGCACCGAGTCGAATGCCTTTCTGTAGTCTATCCAGGCGGCGGAGAAGTTCCGACGGTTGCGTTTCACCACTTTGCCAATGACCGCGTCAATGAGGAGTGGTTCCTTAGTTCCACGACCACCGCCCCGACATCCATTTTGAGCGCGTGACATTATTATTATTATTATTACTAGAGTCCCTATAATGAGACCTTAATGCCTATATCAAACCAGCGCTCAACTCATATGAGTTTAGTATTTGCCATAACACATTCCTGTCCACAATGTCATAAGCCTTTTCCAAGTCCATGAACGCACAAAAAACTTTATGGTTTTCGGCCAAAAACTTCTCCGCAATCATGCACATGGAAAAGACTTGATCTGTACACCCCATTCCCTTTCTAAAACCCGCTTGCACATCCAAAACTTTTCCATCAGTTTTTTTCATAACTCTTTTAATTAACACCTTAGCATACAGTTTACCCACAATACTAAGCAAGCTGATAGCACGGTAGTTTTTGCAGTCCTGCTGTGACCCTTTTCCTTTATATATTGGTGCTATAACTGCTTTAAACCAGTCATTCGGTACCCGTTTTAATTCCCAACATAAATTAAACAAGGTGTACAGCAGGCCTGCCACCACTCCCTCTCCAGCCCTTAGAATCTCGAGTGATCTCGAGATGTGATCTCTCTCTATCATATCCAGCTGCCTTACCTGCTTTCATGCTTTTCATTGCTTTCATTATTTCATCTACACTTATCTCCATACCCCTTTCCACTTCTTTCGGAATTTATAGTTCATTTAATTCAGACGACTCTTCACTCATAAACCCGCTTTCAAAGTATTACTTCCATCTGTTTAAATTCGAAACTTCATCATTTAGAATACATCCATTCTCGTTTCTTACAGCATTCATTATAGGCTGTTTTGTATTTCCCCTGGCAGTTCCTACGAGTTTCCAGAACATTTTTATGTTAGCCTGGAAATTATCAGATATCCTTCTATCATTCTTATCCGTTCTTTCTTTCTTTTTCCTTTCAACAACTTCTTTTACTCTCTTATTTAGACGTCTAAATTCTGCCTTTTTTCTTTCAATCTCATCATTCATACCAGAAGAATTACCAGCTTTGGTTGCTAGTAAATCTAACCATGCTTTCTTCTTTGATTCAACTTCCACCCGTACCTCATCATCCCACCACAACGTATTACTTTTCCTTTCATTTGTTCTCTTACTTACACCACATACTTCGGTGGCGGCATCCACCAAACCTTTCTTAATATTATCCCGCACAGTATTCAAGTCTAAATCATTCATGCACAACTCATTCAAACATCTAATATTTCCTCTCAGTCTACATTTATACTTCTCTTTCACATCTTCATCTTGTAACTTCTCTATTCTTATACGCTGTAACGCAGTAGTAGACACAGATGTCCGATGCCGCCAACGCTTGAAAAGACCATTAATTCGACATAAGACCAAGTAATGATCCGTCTTTACGTTGGACCCCTGGTAAACACTTGTATCTACGACTGCGCTCCTCATTCTTTCATTCACAATTATGAAATCTATCATGCTTCTATCATCACCTCTTTCCCATGTATGTGAATCTTCTTATGACGAAAAAAGTATTCGTCACAAAAAGATTATTTTCCACACATACGGTGAGGATGTCTTCACCATTCTCATTTATACTTTCATCACCAAAAGTTCTCAATATCCTTTCATAACCGGACCTCTTCACCCCAACCCTTCCATTATAGTCTCCTAACATAATAATATTTTCATGTTCCTTACATTTTGTCAACACCATCCTTACCATGTCCCAAAACTGCTCTCAGATGTAAGTGGGCTTAGACATGTCTGGGGCGTACACCCCTAGCAGGAACAGCTTCTTTAAGCCAACTTTCATTCGTATCCATAGCAGCCTCGGGCTTACACATTCATACTCTTTCACACATTGACCCATTCTTTCTGAAAGGATGAAACCGACTCCCTGGCATGCCCGTTCAGTCTCGTCTACACCAGACCAATACGTGGTATACGTGCCATGTGCAGTAGCATCCTTTCCCTTTCGTTTCGTCTCATTTACACATAACACATCTATTCCTCTGTCATTCATCATTTCGAATACTTCATCCATCTTATCATTCATTGCTCCACATACATTCAGCGTAGCCAGACGGGCTTCCGCAATCCACTTTTCGCCCCTCCAGGAGACAGAACGTGACGGGTGGCGAACCTCGTCGCCGGTTTTTCTCCCGGAGATTCTTCGCACCCCTGCCCCAATAAAGGGGCGCCAGGAACTCGGGGGCATTTCTTTTATTTCCTGACTCATAGTGCGAACAAGGGGTGGTGGTAGATTTTACGCCGCTACCATACGGCGAGGAGCCGAGTCTATTTTTTCAGTTTTATCGCTCGTTTAGCACCACCCGGGGGACACGTGTAAGGTGGGCCTAAGGTTAGGTGGTCGAAGCCTACGGACGCGAGCGACTCATCCGCCTACGTAAGGATAATCACAAAGGTGGAAAAGTGGCATTTAACCTAAATCGCAATATTCGATAATTTTATTTAGTTATTTGAGGTTTTTACGTTTATATGAAAACATGAAATAAAACTTATGTGTGGAAAGCGATTCTGCTTGATTTATTATATATTATTTTTGTGACCTTGAATTTACCCATTTTTTGTCGGGGATCGTTTGGATCAACTCTGTCGGCGTCACATTGAGCACTGAACTAACGTTTGCTAGGCATATGGCTGTGGCCATATGTGCAGCGGCAACGCTTTGGCGCGGTAATTACTGATCTATTGTAATATATAAATCAATGGTGCACTATCGATCGTGAAATAAATTGCTCGCGTTCCCACTACTATACTCTTCTTGGTACCGCATGTGTTATAATTAGGGTTTAACATGGAAACGGACTTAGCATTCGTGCATTGCTAGACAGTGTGTCGCAGGGTAATTTTATAACTCACCAATGTTATCAACGCTTAGGATCATTTGAAAATAGAATGCCTTCATGTCCTGTAGTGAAGGGAATTGGAGGCTTCAATAAAATTGTCCAAGGTTTTATAAATTTAAAACTTTATTCCCGTTTTAATCACAATATTTAATACAAATTATAGTTATAGACTAGACCGAGCATCTGCCAACTGTTTTGGTCGACGCCTCCACAATGTCCAATTTCAATAATTTGGCTTTAACGGATGACACTTAGGTACTCCGTCTCTGGAGACATTGAATGCTCATTGGTGCATCTATTTTCCCTCATCACTTGTTACATAACAACGTTAAGGGTAGCTCCTCGTGTATCGCACCTTACGCATTGGAAACCGTTTTAGGTTATGTTATTGTTGGTTTCACTCATACTCTTGATAATATTTCCGCAACTTCTTTATGTTGCACCGCTATTGAACCCCTCAAATTATTTCGCGAATTTTGGGAAATTGAGGAAGTGAACATTCCACCAATACTTGGCCCGGATGATAGATTATGCGAGGAAGTTTGTGTTCACACGACCGTTCATGTTCGTAAAAGTTGATGTATCGTAGCACTACCCTTTAAGGGGGATATTTTATCTCTCGATGACTCACGTCCAATGGCAGAAAAACATTTTTATTGTTCAGAGCGCAAGATGCTCGCCTTGCTCAAATTGCCCATCATCATTCACCATCCAAAACGTTTTGCTCGTTTTCTTTTACTACAACCTGGCTTTCCTTGTTTACATCTTAAATAGGTAAATTTCTACATTTAATAATTAATAATCGGTATAGTATAGTCTATATATTTATGTGCATAAATATTTAATCTTAGAATCTAAAAGTTTGGGCACATTTTCTTTAAGTTCAAGTAATCAAGTTATAGTACCCGGATGACCGAGCTTTGCTCGGGTTTTTAAGTTACATTTATATACAAATTACATCAATAATAGTTTTTGATCTTATTGACATAATAGAAAAAACTGAAATAGTTATTTGAATAAAAAATCATGAGTGCAATTTAATTAAAATTTTCGCATTTTTAAAAAATACTAGAAAAGGGCTCGAAATAATAGATTTTCTCACAAAAGAAGGTAACTTGAAAAAAAAAGAAAAAAAAGTCGGACCCAAGACGGGACGCGAACCACGGAACTCCGATATCACGCCCGAACAACATCCCATCTGAGCTATTACGATCATTGGTAACCTGTCAAAATTTACCTTCTTATATTGTAGCAGTTTTTTTATTGCCTGAAAATATGGACAAAAGGACATTTTCACAAAAATAAATCCTAGATAGATCGATTTATTGCCCCCGAAACTCCCTGGACACTAAATTTTATGAAAATCGTTGGAGCCGTTTCCGAGATCCCGATTATATTTCTATATATATATATATATACAAGTATTGCTCGTTTAAAGGTATAGGATTTAAAGGTATAGGAATAGGATTATTATTAGCTCTAAATCAAAGGTTTCCCCTCGTAAAGTTGTCTCTCTCGCACGCCCCGAGCTTTGCGCAATTTGGTTCTTGCCAAGCTTATCACACCGGTTGTTAGTGCATGTAGTAGTCGCACTTTTCAACGCCGCAACGATGATTAGTGTGGGTGTTCGTTTACCTTCCGCATTTAAGCTTCGCTCAAGAACACTCCATTCTTTTACCGCGTAGGGATCATATTTTGAATTTATTAGTCGATTATCACCATAAATTGAATTGTCACGCTGGCCCCGAAATGTTGATGTCTATTTTACGTCAGAACTGCTGGATTCTTTCCGCTCGCAACTTAATTCGCAATCGGGTGCATAGATGTATCGCTTGTTTTCGAGTTCGTCGTAAGCGTAACACAATCCGCAAAGTGCTATATGCACACGGGTTCAGATTTTGCTGGCCCGTTTAAAGTTACGCTTGCTCGTGGACGCGGTGTAAGATCCACGGGGGCATATGTTTATATTTTCGTATGTTTGACTACTTGCGCTGTATCATGGGTGCATTTAAAAGATTTCTTTCTCGCCACCGCCCGATAAGTTCGAGTGTACTCAGATAATAGTACGAACTATGTAGAAGCAAAAGGCATTTTATCAGAGTTACATGGGTTTTTAACTTCTAAATATTATAATTCGGAGTTTTCACCTGTTTAAGGTGAAAACCGCATCGAGTGGTCGCTAAACGTTCCCGCCGCAATTCATCGTGGGGGAAATTGGAAGACCAATATTAAAAGTCTAAAGAGTCATTTATATCGCGTGATCGGAGATAAAAATTTATCTTTTGAAGAATGAAGCACTGTACTCGCACAGATCGAGTGCGTTATGAATAGCCGCCCTTTATGCCGTATTCTTTCCAGTGACCCCTAACTTTAACTCCAACACATTTTTTAAATCTTAAGACTTTGAAGTTGCCAACCCGCTATAGTTAAAGCTAAAGTTATAGATGATGGTAAGTTCCATGTTCTTTCACGTCATAACTTATTGGGCAAGCTTGTGCAGTGACTTTGGAAGCGTTAGAGGACGGAATATCAGCATACGTTGCAGTCGCGGCAGAAATGGTACACAGTAGTTAAACCATTAATGGACGGAACTGTAGTTATTCTCACTAAAGAGAACGCGCCGCCTCTTCATAGGTCATTAGGAATCATTGAAGAGGGTTTGTCCTGGATCCGATGGAATAACGAGGATAGCTCGCGTTAAGGCCACGACCGGGTCATATTTGCGTCCTGTTGTAGGTCTCCGTCATTTACTTATCCAATAGTTTTCGAATTACTTTTCTAGGTTAGGTAGGTCGTTTAAGTTAGGTCTTAGTAGTAACTATAGTTAGTTTTAAAGGGAACCCTTCAAACCGGGGGGTAATAGTTACGCTAGCGCACACCCTTGCATTTTTTATATTTGTATTTGTCGAAGTATTTTGTTAGTTAAGTTAGCCAGCAAAACCTCCCTTCACGTCCGTTCCTTCTCACACGGGCCTGCGTAATGGTGGGGCTAGATAATTGTGAACGCATCTTGTTTCTCCAATGAATGGCGCGCTTCACTTAGGTGGAAGTGGAGACGGTAAGAGCGGTAAAAGGACGTGCGATGCCACTGCTCACCTCAGTGCAATATAGCTTGCTACATATAATAATAATAATAATAATATTCCACAACTATCACACAACGCCATCTAGTCCCAAGCTAAGCAGAGCTTGTGTTATGGGTACTAGACAACTGATAAACATACTTATATATTTCTAAATACATAAATATTATAGATAAATTACACCCAGACACAAAACAAATGATCGTGCTCATCACACAAACATTTGTCCTGGGTGTGAATCGAACCCACGACCTCCGGCATAGCAGTCAGGGTCACTAACCACTAGACCAACAGGCCTGTCAAAGAAGTCTATTTATCTATGGTGCAATACAGTTTTCGTTGCCTCCACAAGGCCGTAGAGAGACGCCGCTCGCAGTTTTCGCAGATAAGTGCACATTCCTTAATTTTGAGCTGTTTTTATTTCGTTGTTTTTTTTCGACAGCAGCTTATGTTCCGTCATGCCGGCTAACGCATTAATTTAATTCATAGCAAGTATATTGTCCAAAGTTCGCCACGTGCCACTTCCGCACTTTTGTTTGGTTCATTTTGAACCACGCTACAGTTCACTTGATCGTTCGCCCCGCAATACCTTTCTTCATTCGCACAACCAGATTCTATTATGCTTAATTACGACTAATGTTTATTTTAATATAAAAAGTCATCAATTTTAGATTTTTATTTAATTTTAGAAATAAATTGCATAAAATATTCAACAAAAACAATTTTACAAATCCGGGCACAGAAAAATAAGTAAGTTGGATAATGTAATTGTAATTTATTATCAAATGTAATTTAATTTATTTTCATCTTATTGTATGTATTACAGTAACAGCAGCTCATGAGGAACCAATGCCAGGTTGGGTAGACAATATGAATGGACCTACAGGGCTACTAGTTGGAGCGGGAAAAGGTGAGACAAAATCTACTTACTTACAATATAATACACAAAACTTTGTAGTTTCCATCCAAGAGCATCGGTTTTTAACCGACGGTAAAAAAACAGAGGAGGTACTCAAGTCGACGCGTAGGGTTTTTATGTTTGCCAACGCATATCTTTTTACTGATTAGTCTGATTTTGATAATTGTTTATTTATTAGATAGGGTATACCTCTTAAAAAAATTCTACGCTAATGGTGGTGAAAAGGAACCCAGGTTCGCGAGTCCTCTTGATCTGGCCGCGAAGGACCAATTGAAAAGGACCAACGGGGATTAAACGTTCGATTAAGAAACAGAAGGGAGGAATCGAGGCTTCTCTCGACCCGGCCTCCTATAACGCCTACGTTGGGTTCGGGAACAACGTATGTGATCTCCGCAACGGAGTAACACACAAGGGCGATAACCTCTTCCTTTTCAGCGAGTAGGTTCAGACGGGGATTACGGGTCTTCCGAAGTCGTCCCGGTCCCAACGCCTTAATTCTTCGATGTGGACTGTATAATTTTGAGGGATGAATTTCTTGGGAATAAAACAGCAATTATCTTCAAACCGTTCTGTGAGAGAGTAATTACTTTTCCCTATCACTTCCCTACACTTTTTCTTTCTTCTTCTTATTGACTGCTGGTCTTTCACTTTTCTCGAACTTTTTTTCCCGAACTATCTTCCCGAACGATTCCCGAACGAATTGCAATAAAACCCGTTCACTAAGCTACCCCAGAGCTATACGCGAAAGTGAGCCGCGCCATTCGCGCGCTTGCGCAACTCAATTACATGAATTTGTTCTATTACTCTCTCACGTTTTACTTAATTACTTTATTTGCATAAGTCATACATCAACATAATTTATGTGTATAGATAGCACAAAACAATATCTACACTACGATATACATTACATTTTCATATCACAAAAAACCTTTTATTTATTAAATGAAATATGCCTATTTTACTCACAAGTTCGAAGTCGAAATTTCTTAAATATTTAACACAGAAAGTTAAAACAATGTTTTCCACTTGAAATTATATCTAAGTTAACTAATACAATAGTTTAATTTACATTTTCTCTATTTATTTCACTATTTAAAACACTTTTAAATTTCTTATACAAAACTATCATTATTTCACTTATACACAGGAATTTTCACATAAAAATAACACAGAATTCACCTTTTTAGCACGTACAATCAACCTGAAATGTTTTATAAGTCATTTTTACATAAATTGCTGAAATTACAAACATTTAAAATTTTTACATATTCGGCCTCCTAAGGGCGTGGCCAGCGTGCGTCTATGAACTCACACTATTTGAACAACTAACTTTTGCATGGTTCTCGGCTATCAGAAAAAATGAAAGTCTGATATACACCAATTTTAACAATATTGGGTGAATAAATTCATCTATACAATTTTCAAACTGTAGGAAACTATTTCTAATCAGATTCTTATCAGTTATCATGTTTCTTATCAGATAACAATATAAGTGAATGTTCTCATAAATCAATCATGGCAAATAGGCATTTGTTTTCGTACAAAACATATCAAACTTATATAAGACAATACTTATGCAATTAATTTCCGTTAATTCTATTTATGCACAGAGTGATCATCTCGACCGGGGAACAAATCCGATCTTTAACTTTATTTAATTATTCTTTTAAATTTACATCATTGGAAAGATGATTTCAACCGGGGAACCAATCCGGTAACATAATTTATATCTTAAAATTCCCTATATGAATTTATTGAAAGATATTACTTAGAAAAACAGTAAACTAGTCCGGCCTGGGAGTCGAACCCAAGACCTTCATATCATTAGCTCGACATTTCTTCAAGATTTAACTAAGCATTTTCTTATTAGAACATTGCTATTGGACAATATGCTTTTGAGACGTTATTCGTCATCGGTTGGCTTAATAAACTGAAATATTCTTATAGGCGCGTCGCCAACAGGTGGGAAAATAGAGGTGATTTATTATTTACTCACAGATTTTAATGCTGACTTACGTAAGAATATTTCAGTTTATTAAGTCAACCGATGACGAATAACGTCTCAAAGGCAGAGACGTTATTCGTCATCGGTTGACTTAATAAACTGAAATATTCTTATAGGCGCGTCGCCAACAATCTCCCCCCGTGCGTTAGCACCATCATTTGGGAGGCGTCGCGGGTACCAGGACTATTATTCTGGATGTAGGTCTCCTCAAGATACCTGTGCTAGTAATGACGTCAACCACTCTGGTGTGACCGTCTGGTCCCGGTAGCGTTCTACTAATTTTGCCTTTCGGCCACGTATTTCGTGGCAACGAATGATCTATTATCAAAACAATATCACCTTCTTTAGGTTCCATGAATTTTCCTTTATTACCCGTTCGAGGTATTAAAGTAGGCATGTATTCTTTCAGCCATCTTGTCCAAAAATGGTCGGCTAACCTCTGTGCAGCTTTCCAATTGAGTTGACCCGTCAGATGTTGCTCTAAAAATAATCCAGGTGGTCGATCACCACATGAGCGTCCCAGAAGAAAATGATTGGGTGTCAAACCCTCTTCAGGACTATCCATACTGAACGTTACCAGAGGCCTGGAATTTACCGTATGCTCTGCTTCTAAAAGCAGCGTATGTAGAACCTCCTCTCGTGGGCTCCTTTCTTTGAGCGTAGCGGTCAACGCAATTTTAATCGATCTTACTAACCTTTCCCAGGCGCCACCCATGTGCGGTGCTCCCGGAGGTATAAATTTCCATTTAATATATTTCTTAAATGACTCATTTTTCATGCCCTCATAGCATTCTTCGCATGCTTTCAATAATTCTTTATTCGCAGCTTTGAAATTCGTCCCGTTATCGCTGTATATAACGGCTGGTTTTCCTCTTCTGGCGATAAATCGCCTCAATGCCATTATCATTGACGCTGGTGTCAATGAGGCTGCTAATTCCAGATGTACTGCTCTGGTGGTCAGACACGTGAATAAAACACCCCAACGTTTTTCGTGTCGCCTTCCTATAGTCACACTCATAGGTCCGAAATAATCCACAGCTGAGCATGTAAAAGGTGGTTCATGATGAGCTATTCTCTCCAGAGGAATATTTCCTTGTGGCACGTTCTGCGGTTTTGACCTGTATGTCCTGCACCACTGACAGTGATGTGACACACTTCGTACTACATTACGTAAGTTCAAGACATAAAATTTCTGGTTCACCTCATTCATCACCGTCTGGTGATTGGCATGTCCAAAATGATGATGAACTTCTCTAATCATCATTTTAACGATTTCATGTTTACCGTCTAATACGACAGGTTTTCTACTTTCCTCAGTCAAATTAGACTTAAAAGGTAAACGTCCATTTAAACGGAGTAAGTTATCTTCTCCTATTTCCATAGATAATTTACTTAAGCGTAAACTTCTTTCAGCGCTTTTGCCTGCTTTCAAGCGTTTTATTTCCGAATAAAAACACTCGTCTTGAACGAACTTCCAAATTAACAATTCCGCTTTTTTCAAGAGCGCTATGTCCAACGCGCCATCGGGTCCTTTAACCGACTTTGCTAAAACTTTGTTGGAACACATAACCGACTTTTCGGCTGCGCTGTCGGGTCCTTTAACCGACTTTCTTAAACTCTTGAACTTTTCTACCGCTTGTAAGGTGCGTGTAGTTGCCCCAAGGAATTTCTTAAAGCTGCTAAATCGTCCGTAGTCGGGTAGACTTAACGGTTCTTGCTTTCTCAGCGCATTTACGCCCTTTGGCGATTTTTCTTCACCTGTTTCTAAGCTATTTATGGTGTCCACTTGTTTGGGCCATAAATCAGGACTTTTCCTGAGGAATTCAGGTCCTTGAAACCAGCGATGACTTACATCGAAGGTGGAAGGAAAATTTCTAGTGGCGTCGTCTGCCACGTTCTGTGACGTTGGAACCCATCGCCATTCACATGGCTTGCTGTGATCTTCGATCTCAGCCAATCGATGAGCAACGAATGGTTTAAAAGCGCGAGGATCTGACTTAATCCACGCTAACACTGTACGTGAGTCTGTCCAAAATACTTTCTCGGATATCTCGTACTTGCTCTCTTCACTAACTGATGCAGCCAGTCTGCTGCCCATAAGAGCTGCTTGCAATTCAAGCCTTGGAATCGAAATTGGTTTCAGCGGCGCTACTCTTGCCTTTGCGGCGATCAGCGTAATCCGCCTTTTTCCTAGCTCGTCCGTGGTGACGTAATACACCGCGGCAGCGTATGCTTTTTCACTAGCATCCGTGAAAGTGTGTAACTCTCCCTTGCCGACGCCTTCAGCAACGGGTCTAGGTACTTCTAAATGACCTAATTTCTTCACTTCCGATATCCATTTACAAAATAACACGTGTAATTCGTGTGAAACTTCTACATCCCAAGAGATGCCTGTCCTCCATACTTGCTGGATCAGCGACTTCCCTTGAATCGTTATGGGTGATGCGAGTCCTAAAGGATCGAAGACTGACATCACAGCGCTAGTTATCTCCCTCTTCGTAGGCGGTCGTAAACCTTCCATCACCTCTTCCGGTGTGTTACGAAGACTTATGGAGAAACTTATTATATCCCGTTTGATATTCCAAATCAAACCTAATGTGCGCTCTGTGTGCTCTTTATCTCCCAGCGAAGCACTGTCGCTCTTATATTTATTTTCCATTTTACTTAAAACTTCGGGTCGGTTGCTAGCCCATCCCCTCAGTTGGAAAGAAGCATGTTTATGTAATTCATACATATCGTTTACTATCCTTTCGGCCGTCGTCACGTCGGGAAATGCCTGTAGATAGTCATCCATATAAAAATTGCTTTCCGTAGCGGAAGCTGCTTCTGGATAGATATGTGCGTTGTCCTGCGCATTCCTATTCTTTACATATATAGCGATGCATGGTGATGATGCCGCTCCAAATATGAGTGACGTCATTCTATACTCTTCCGGTGGCGCGTCACGATTGTGCCGCCATAAGAATCGAAGGCTATCCCTGTCTTCTTCCCGGATTTTCACTTGCAGGAACATTTCTTTAATGTCTGCCATCACTGCCACGCTCCCTTCTCTGAATCGTAGCAGAACTCCGAACAACGACTTCAATAAGTCCGGTCCGGTTAACAATGCATCATTAAGACAACGTCCGCCCGTCCTTGCGGCGGCGTCGAAAACTATCCTTATTTTCTTTTTTTGTGGGTGAGTCACTGCGAAGTGAGGGAAGGTACCACGTACGTGGGGAAATGGAAATATGGTTCGCTTTCTCTGCGTAACCGTTAACGATGAGATTTTCAATTTGCTTCTCATATTCTTTTTTCAACTCGCTATTCTTATCGAGCTTCTTTTCGATATTAAACAGGCGACTTTCAACCTGCGCTCTATTCGACGGCATGCACTCAAGATCTGTGCGCCATAACAAAACAGTCTCGTACCTATTATTAGGTATACGACGTACCGTTTTGCTCAAAATATTTAAAGCTCGTTCTTCTGGGTCGTTCGCGGGCTTTCGCGCAGACACTCCCAGAGATTCCAAACTAAAATAATCCTTGATCAACTTATCCATATCTTCCTCCTTCTTGGTGGAAATGTGGTTAACAATCTTGATTGGTTTAATACCACCCGATATGTGACCATGTAAAACCCATCCAAGTTTGGTGAGCGATGCTACAGGTAGGTTCTTACCTCCTGAAATTAATTCACGAGTAACTATAAGATGCCAATTGTCCTGGCCAATTAATATGGTAGGTCTGGACTTCTCATACATCAACTCATCCTTAATCGGTGTCAAATGAGAACACCGTTGCAATAATTCTCGGCTTACTGACTGAGGAGCAAGGTTAAGTGACTTAATTGTTTGTACACTTATCTCTTCTAAGTCGCTCGAGTAAATGCCTTTTATCTTAACGTTTAAGCGATACGAACTGTCGTCGTTAATTCGCTTACCTCCCACGGCTTCGATACGTAATTCTTCTTTACGTCCGCGAGGCGCTAACTTCTGAGCCATCCACTCCTCTATGAGTGTCATGGTCGATCCCTCATCCAGAAGAGCTGTTGTCTTGACCTTTCCTCTAGGTCCATACAACTCGACCGGTATAATCTTTAAGTATGCACATGCTAGTGCATTCACTGTACTAACGGTTGTAATCTGAGCCTCTTTACCCCCCCTCGTCTCCTTGTGGCGAGGTATTTTCATTGGGGTATCGGTGTAGCATTCGATGATGTGACATTCTACATCCCTCTACACCACATTTTTTTCGCTTTGCACTCTAACCCCCTATGGTTAGGTGACAAACATTGGAAACATACTTTCGCTTTTTTGACCGCGTCCCATTTCTCGCGAATATTCATGTCCTTAAACTTGTAACAACTCACTATAGAGTGCTCCTTGTTGCATATAACACACTTATGTGTTACCCGACTTACAGGCTTGTCCTGGGTTGTCATAACCACTTGTCGGTTGTGCCCTTTATTATTTCGGCGTTCTAGACGCTCGCTCGTATTACTTCGGCGCATATAGCGCTCGCTCTTGGCACGATTGCGGACCCCTTTGCGGTGTGTACAGTTTGCTTCCTGAATTCAGGACGCTTCCGTTTTTCAGGCGCATTTTCATTGCTTAAGGACGTTCCAAATTGTTCACTCAATAAATTTAAAAACTTGGCCATCTTCTGTAACTCTGGCTCCAAAGGATACTGAGTTCGATATTCAAACCATTTAAATTTAATCATAGTTCCAAGTTTCTCCACTATGCGGCTCACTAACTCCGGTGAGTATAAATACTGTGGTTGATTCAACGCTTGTATCGTGGCAACCACGTTCGTAATACGACTTGCAAAAGATCCTATATTCCGGCAATCTTCTGCCAATCTTGACATACGCTTTACATTCTCGATTTCGGCTAGAATGAGCATCTCAACCCTACCGAATCTTCTCTCGAGAGCGTTCATTATTTCTTCAGGTTCACACAAAGTAAACAACAATGACTTTACCGCCTCTTTAGCGGTGCCCTTTAATGCCCTCCTAAGGCGTGCGACATTCTGCACCCCTGAAAATTGGCTTCTTGTGTCTTCAAACACCGTTTTGAAAATTATCCATTCACCCGGGTCTCCATCGAACACCGGTAATTCCTGGAGGAAATGAAGCTGGGAAGACTTATCTTTACCCGCTATTTTTATTGCACTCACAATCGCTTCGGTCAATTCTGACACCTCACTCGCGTGTGTTTTCTGTGCATTTCCTTGGTTGCGCTCGATCTCCACGCCTTTGCGGCGTGATCCTTTACACGCTTCCTTATCAGTAATATTGGGTTGCGTTACACTAACCGGCGCGCTCATTATGGTCTGCTGAACCCAACTCCTTACGAAAGGTTCCACCTGAGTATTCCGCTCTTCATCATCCTCACTCGAGTCGATCTCCTCTTCTCGGTTGAGTCGTGCCAACTCCAATTGAGACTTGGCTAAGGCAGCAGCTGCCTGTGCTCGTTCGAGCTCTGAGCGTTCGAATTTAATCCGCGCCTCTAATTCGGCTTTCAGCCTCGCCGATCGCGATGACCTACTACCTCTCTGTGACCCTTTATCACTAGTGTGCCCGATTACTGTTCTTGACGATGCCGCTTCTTCGGTCCTTTGACCTACTTTTTCGACCACCGTTTCACTCCTGGATATAACGGATTGTTGTGCGGTGCTGGCCTGCGTACCACTGGTGTCCGTCCTGTTGCTTGTCGTTGCCATGGACGTCCCTGAGTCCCCATGACGTGTCGGTGGTGGCTCCACTTGAAGGAGTCGCTCCATTTGACGCAGTAGCTGTGGTCGCTCCAGATGATTCCGCCTCTTTAGCTTTTCTTGAGAGCCCTGTTATTGTCCTGCTCCCTTCGCTCCTCTCTGTCTGGTCTTGTGCCTTCTTCATCTTGCAGGAAGGTGATTGTTGGCCTACAGTCCCTACAACCCCTTACCTACAACCCTTCTACACCCCAACCTAACACCACTACCCCCTCCCCCCCCTTATCTCCCAACCCTACAATCCTACTACCACCCTAACAGCCCTATCAGCCCTATCAATCCTGAACGGGGCCTACCGAGGTGAGCCGTCCAGGGATGGAGTCGTGCAGGAATGGAATGGAGGAAAGGTTTAGGAACTGTCCCGCCAAGGAATATGACGAAACAGTCGAGCGGTAGTGCAAGCGCAGTCTCGCTCGAGAGAACTGCTCAACCCGAAGGTGTTGTGCCAGAGCCCGACCGTTTGGCACCGTTAGGTAGTCGGGATGTATGCCGTGCTCGCCGCCCAGTTGCCGGTGACGTCTCGTCCAAGCGCCCTACTCCGGCCGCGATGCAGTCAGGTGCCCACGCGCACCCTCGCCTGGCAGCAGCAGCGGTGGATGCTTCTTCTTGCACCCTGATGACTCGACAGGAAATGCCGGACACGGTCGTCCGACAGGAAATGCCAGACACGGTCGTCCGACAGGAAATGCCAGACACGGTCGTCCGACAGGAAATGCCGAGCACGCTTGCCCGACAGGAAAAATGCCAAGCCCTGCTTGGCCACGATGAGCGCCTTCACAAGGCACCTGCGCCTGGCTGCGATACGTGCCCCATGCGAGCACACGCCCCAAGCCGCAATCCCGGTTTTCTTTCTTCCGGTAGTTCCAGGTCCAGTCCTTCTGCGCTGACGACCTGGTCTTCTGGCCTTTGGTCCTATTGCTTCAGCTCAAACCTCCGGCTTCCTTCGGTTGCTGATCTTCACTCGGCTCCGAAGGTCTTCTTTCTTCACAACCAGCAGTCCACAGCTGGTTCCTTGATCCTGGCTGCGAAGGACCAATTGAAAATGAACTCAGGTTCGGGGTCCTCTCAATCCGGCCGCGAAGGACCAATTGTAAAGGAACCCAGCTTATTCAAACGTTCAACTAAGAAACAGAAGGGAGGAATCGAGGCTTCTCTCGATCCGGCCTCCTATAACGCCTACGTTGGGTTCGGGAACAACGTCTGTGATCTCCGCAACGGAGTAACACACAAGGGCGATAACCTCTTCCTTTTCAGCGAGTAGGTTCAGATGGGGATTACGGGTCTTCCGAAGTCGTCCCGGTCCCAACGTTTTAATTCTTCGATGTGGACTCTATAATTTTGAGGGATGAAGTTCTTGGGAATAAAACAGCAATTATCTTCAAACCGTTCCGTGAGAGAGTAATTACTTTTCCCTATACTTTTTCTTTCTTCTTCTTATTGACTGCTGGTCTTTCACTTTTCTCGAACTTTTTTTCCCGAACTATCTTCCCGAACGATTCCCGAACGAATTGCAATAAAACCCGTTCACTAAGCTACCCCAGAGCTATACGCGAAAGTGAGCCGCGCCATTCGCGCGCTTGCGCATTTCAATTACATGAATTTGTTCTATTACTCTCTCACGTTTTACTTAATTACTTTATTTGCATAAGTCATACATCAACATAATTTACGTGTATAGATAGCACAAAACAATATCTACACTACGATATACATTACATTTTCATATCACAAAAAACCTTTTATTTATTAAATGAAATATGCCTACTTTACTCACAAGTTCGAAGTCGAAATTTCTTAAATATTTAACACAGAAAGTTAAAACAATGTTTTCCACTTGAAATTATACATAAGTTAACTAATACAATAGTTTAATGATTTCTTAAATTTACGCGAACACTACACATTCCTTCAGTTTTTTAATATTAATTTTTGGTCCGATTTACGCAAAATTTACGATTTGCGTAAATCGGACCAAAAATTAATAAAAAAAATTAAAAAAAAAAATTAATAATAAAAAACTGAAGGTAGCCGGACTAACTATGACATTGGGACGTCAAACATCTCAGTCCCCCCGTGACCATGGGCGCTGTAAAGCACCCGAAACGTCGGGATAATAATAAAAATAAATTAAAGTAATTAAACGCGATAAAATCCGTAAATAATAGTTTTATTCAACAATAGTTTAATTTACATTTTCTCTATTTATTTCACTATTTAAAACACTTTTAAATTTCTTATACAAAACTATCATTATTTCACTTATACACAGGAATTTTCACATAAATTTAACACAGAATTCACCTTTTTAGCACGTACAATCAACCTGAAATGTTTTATAAGTCATTTTTACGTAAATTGCTGAAATTACAAACATTTTAAATTTTTACATATTCGGCCTCCTAAGGGCGTGGCCAGCGTGCGTCTATGAACTCACACTATTTGAACAACTAACTTTTGCACGGCTCTCGGCTATCAGAAAAAATGAAAGTCTGATATACACCAATTTTAACAATATTGGGTGAATAAATGCATCTACACAATTTTCAAACTGTAGGAAACTATTTCTAATCAGATTCTTATCAGTTATCATGTTTCTTATCAGATAACAATATAAGTGAATGTTCTCATAAATCAATCATGGCAAATAGGCACTACTCAGTGCCACATAAGCCTGCCCTTTGGCAAACACTTTCTTTCCAGGTCGATTACAGATTTTAGATGGATAGATAGATAGATAATTCTTTATTATACATCACATCAATACATAAACGAAAGAAGCAGAAAAAAATAGTGTCATAATTGGCAGTCTTATCGCTAAAAGCAATTTCTTCCAGACAACGTTTGGATGGACAGGATCGAAAAAAGCAGTAAATTGTGTGGTTTGGTGATGCAGAAACAATATTTATAAATATATCCATATTTTATTCATAGATGGCATGAACTCAACGATTAAGATAGTGACTGTGTACAAGTTTCTGAAAAACAGGGTGCGTCTCACTGACAGAGGTAGGGTATTTCATAGACGGACTGCTTGGATACTAAACGACCTGTCCATAAATTTGCTATTATGGGCAGGTATTTTTAATGTAAAATTCTCTGATGCTCTCAAAACTTTCGAATGGGAATAGTGAAGGAATTCAAAACAATCCTTAAGATAAGAAGGATAGGAAGGATTCAAGAGAACATTATAAGAAGTGACAGAATATGAGCATTCCGGCGAAGACCGATAGGAAGCCACTTGAGGTTCTTACGAAAACGAGATACGTGATCATATTTGCGCAAACCAAATATGAATCTTATAAGTACAAAAGTTTTGAAGACGCTCAAGCTTATCAAGTTGCTTCTCAGTGAGATCAAGACAGCTGACATCTGCATAGTCCACAATTGGGAGAAGAAGAGATTGAGCAAGCGCAATATTAGTGGCAGTAGGTAGAAAGTTCCTTAATCTGTTCAACGATCGAGCAACTGCAAAAAGTTTACGACTAACCTCAAGTATTTGAGGACCCCATGATAGGTTCCTGTCAATATAAGTTCCCAAGTCCTTGACTTTTTTACTAACAGGGATAAAATTTCCATTAAAAACAACTTGAGGTGCTTGAGATATGTTAGATTTTCCAATCATATACGAACTTCCGATGATACTTACCTGAGTCTTTAGGGGATTAATATTCAAGCCATATGTTATTGCCCAATCTGATATTTGCTCAAGGTATTTATTAGATTATGTTGCTAATAGCTACATCTAATTCACTAGGAGAAACATGAGCATATATTTAAAGATCATAGCTTTTAACAAATAATAGTTAAGGTAGGATTATATAACAGCTAATAGCTAAATCAAGGTAAGTAGCTTTTTTAAAAGTAATCAAAAATGAACCATGTAAGTAGTAAGTAGATTGTAGCCACAAAAATGATAAAATAAAAAAAATTATCAAAAAAATTAAACCGCCGAAAAGACTTTCTTTAAATTCAAGGTAATTTAGTAATCTTTGTTCATTGATTGCTTTTTAAAATTATTTTTTTAATAATTACTTCGGTAATTAAAATTATAATTATTAATTATTAAGTACTTAGTTATTAAGGTTAATTAAAACTCAAAATAATTACAAAAATAAATACTTAGGTATAACTACATTAGTTCAAGAACTTTGTTATTAAGGTAAAAGAATAAGGTTTATTATTGAATAAAACTAAATTTACGGATTATATCGCGTTTATTTAACTGATTTTACTTATTTTTAATTCCCGACGTTTCGGGTGCTTTACGGCCACCATGGTCACGGGGGGGACTGAGATGTTTGACGTCCCAATGTCATTGTTAGCCCGACTACCTTCAGTTTTTGAATATTAATTACAAAACGAACTTACAGTATCTTGAAGTCTTGCAGTATGCTTCGTGTTTGGGTTTAATTTTGTTAATTATAGGATCCCAAGCAGATGGCAGCACCCAACCATCTTCTCTATTGAAATTAGGATGTTTTTTAATTTCAATAGCCTCGCGTATCATGCTTGGTAGGAATCGATGTTCTTTTGCGAGGATTTGTGGTTTATCAAATCTAATGTAATGGTGGGGACGATCTTGAACATGTTCACAGACTGTAGACTTCCCGGAGCGTCGGTGCTTCACGTCAGCTATATGTTCTTTCACACGGGTTTTTATGGATCTTTTTGTTTGACCTATGTAAGAGAGACCACATTCACAATCTGTAGGGATATTACACTTGACGGATGGTAAAAATTGAATAATCTTCTTAGGTGGCTTGTAGTATGTTTTAATGGAAGCTCGCTTCAAGATGTAGCCAACCTTGTCTGTGACTCCTCTGACATATGGTAGTACAGCAGGCACACGCTCGACTGTGGCCGGCTTCACGCGGTCACTGTAACGTAGGCGCGGGATCCGAAGCTTGTTGTCTTGCAACACTTCTTGACATGCTGCAGCTCGGCGGCCAGATGTTTTTTGTCACAGATCCCTCGTGCTCTCTGAAACAAAGATTTACCCACGGTAGCTAACTGTGAAGGATGATGGTGAGATTCGCCATTTAGATATCGGTTGGTATGGGTCTTTTTTCTATACACAGTGTGACCAATAGTGTTATCAGGATTTCGAATGACTAAAACATCTAGGAAAGCTAAAGAATTATTTGCCTCTAACTCCATTGTGAATTGTATTTTAGAGTTTATAGAGTTAAGGTGGTTTAAAAATGCAGTTACTTTGTCAGATGGTAAAATTGTGAAGGAGTCGTCTACGTACCGCTTGTAGAATCTTGGATTTACAGGAGCAGTAAGAAGGGTTTTCTCCTCGAAGTCCTCCATAAATATGTCGGCGAATATGGGAGATACAGGTGAGCCCATCGCCCATTTAGTTTTATTCAATGTGTAGTGTTCGCGTAAATTTAAGAATTCATTAAGGTTTATTATTTTTTGCGTTTATGTTTTTTCGGGTGTTTAATTTTTTTGTTAAAAAGTTTTTAACTTTTGTCAACATTGCGAAAGCGTAGAATGTTCCGTTTCTTCATTGTAGTGAAGGTCTCAAACACAGTACACCTGTAGCCCTTAGAGATCTGCGTTAGCCTCGACTTAAAATCATAATGCGTCACCTCTGAGGACTGAGATGGAATTTCTCGTTACAAATAAACCTAAAGAACCGGAGATTCTCCGGTTCTCGAGACTCACTATACAAAACTATTATTTCAATGCAGATGATAGTACTGCTAATGCTTTTTACACCATCCTCCGCTATTTTTTTATTTTTCTAGAACAATTCGTTGAGAAATATTTGTCTGAAGTTGAGTCTCTGTTGAACAAGACTTTGATTGAGGTCGACTAAATTTAGTAAGATTATTTAGGATTGTAGTTTTCCGCATAAAAGAACCTCTTCCTCATATCTTCTAATTTTGAAGGCACTTCTCTCGTTGTCTCGGCCAGTAACAGCGTGGACATATCGAGTAACATCCAATTCCGCAGTCACGTGTAAGAAAAAATCAGCAAGAATTAATTTATCAAAAATATAACAGTTCGTTTTTTTTCTCGCAGGAGTAATTAGGACAATGCATTGTAACGACAAATATCTAGCAGACGTGATTCCCGTTGATAAGGCTGTTAATGGATGTATTTTACTAGCGTATATTACTGCCGTTGAAAAGTAAGTAAAGAAATATTTTATTTAAAAAAACTAGTCGCGGTATTCGGTTTCGAAATTACCGCTTAGATATTATTATCTACTTATCATGCGTTTGAACCAAACGGTTTGCTTCATCGTTCATCGTACGTACAGCAAAAAAGGTTGTCAGCATCTGCCTTTCCATCTGATTACAATGTAGGTGTCAAGCCAAGGCTTTTGTTAAGTAAAGTCAGTGCGCTTTAACATCTTCGACTGTATCAGCACTTACTATCAGGCGAGATAGTATTTAAGCACTGGCTGATCTATATCACTACCTAATACTGCTTAACAAAAGCTTCATAGATTGCTTCAGTGGCAGGCGGGTTGGCAACCAGAGCTTTTTATTACTTTAGAATTTCCCTCTGTCGCCTTTTAAAGCACTTACGGGATAATATGGGGCAGTGGATTCCCTTACGCTGCCACTACATAGCGAAAACAACTGAATATCTTGATAAAAGAACAACCATGTACTCTTGACATGTTTCATACAATACCCGGTATGTTTCACACAATACCTAGTATGTTTCACACAATACCTAGTACGGCCATATGTTATGTTACAAATTAAAATACAAAGTCTTTTAAAGCAAAAACTTCTTTAGAATCGTCGTGATTTGAAACTCGATGAAAAGAAAAAGCGACACTAAAATGAGACAAATATATCCATCTATAAAATTTATCCTGCGAGACAATGACATAGAATACAGTGTAGACCGCGAGCTCAAAGGGTTGTGGGTTCGAATCCACCAGATTTTTGATATTTTTTAAATATGATTTTTTTTAAATTTATTTAAACAAATTAACAAATTAATTATATAAATACAATTTAGCATATTGAACAAAATTATTTTAATATGCCAATCCATTTATATCAATCCACGATTTCATAACTTCAGACCATCTAGTGTCTATCTTACGTACCACCTTGAAAGTCAATGAACTCATGTGTACATACTCATCGAAGTAATAGGTAAGATTAATTAAAAACAACTTTGTACAAAGTGAGAGCCTTAAGCTTTGACACAGGCCTTTAATCTCTCTGTGCACGTATCTACAGAGTTAAGAGACTTAATATTGAAGTACGATTTCTCTGATCATAATTTGAAGTCCAACGATTCAGATCTGGAATGGACGAAGGGGGAGGAGGGGGGGGGTCCATAAAATTTTTCTCGAACCAGGTTCCAGTTGTTCTTGCCATATGTGGCCAAAACCAGAGTCTTACTGGAAATCCCACGGTAGATTTTGAAAAGTGTATCACTGAGAGATTTACTGCACCAAACTATGTTAATACTGTATGATTACCAAGTTGAACTTTTCCAGCAAGTTGCGTGGCTTTTTAGAACTATGAGCACATACTTTTTGCTTAATGTAGTACTCTTTCAATGTAAAAAATATTTCTCTGTAAATATTACATGTTTGCACAAACAAGCATGTCAATACTTTAATTTTCTTTAGCTGTAGGGACAGGTTTTGGAAGCGTGCTCTGTATCGACTTTAAGCACATAGCTTCAGGTCTTGTTGAATAACTCGCGACATAACATCGCACTATGGAATTTTTTGTATAATGGCAGCAAATAAATTGCAGTTATGTACATAATAAACGCATTCCAAATATTAATTCAAAAAAAAAAAAGAAAATTCTGAAATTGTAACATTATTTATGGGCGGACTAGTTAAACAAATGTTTTTTTTTTCTTCAACGCTCTTATAACAATATCTTCATTTGCAATTTTTATCTGTTTACAGACCAAAGGAGATCAGAGTGTGCAATATTACCCAGTCGGGAATAAATCCTATCACTTGGGGACAAGCGATAGATATGGGTAATTATTTATTAGTAAATGTATGGCAGCTGATTACCCTTTGACAATCCAAAATATCTACTGAAATATAATATATCTATATAACATGATATAATATGAAAGTAAAAGTAAAGAGGCAGCTTATATGCGTCCCACTCCTGGGCATAAGGCGCCTCTCACTTCTGAGAGGGTTGTACCGCGCTGCCCCTATGTGGGATGGCGGATTTCACATGTTGTGTTTGAAATTTTTTTTCATTTTACTTTTGCAGACTAGCAGGTTTCTGGACGTTATCCTATGCTCGTGTTCGTGGTAAATCAACACTTAAAATTGTAATTAACACTTTTATCGGTGCTGGTGGTTATCGAGCTCGAGATGCTATTCTTGCTCATGAAATCAATAGCGAGTGCTTAGCCCCTGAGCTACTGTATAATAATACTAATAATAATACGTTTTTTGCGTGGTAGAGCCACGCTGCAGTTATATTAGTAGTATAGTTGTAGCACAAATGGGTCGGCTCGACCGGAGAAGGACCACGCTCTCACATAATACCAGCGTGAAATAGTAGTGCTGTATTTCGTATGGTGAGTGTAGAGAACCGGAGACCCTTTTTACTGGAAACAAGGCATTCCATCTTAGTCCTCACGGATGAAAACGCCGACAGAATGTAGAGTCTATGGGCCACAGCGACCACTTACCATCAGGGGGACTGTGTGCTCGTTCGTCACCTTATCGTATAAAAAAAATCAAAACATGAAAAAAACAATCATCGTTGTTTGCAGGTCGTGTGCACGTACAGGAGTTCCCATTCTCCGTATGCCTGTGGTACCCTGGTGGTTCACCCAAGAGTTCACGAATACAGCACCTGATTGCTGCCTTCTTCATGCATGTCCTACCCGCCTACTTCGTTGATCTGCTTATGTTCCTCATGGGGAAAAAGATGTTGTAAGTTGTGTAACGAAAATGATGTTATTTTATTCAGAATTATCTGTAACGTAAACTGAGTGCTATGTATGTATCAGAACCACACTAAAACCATGTTTAACTTATTGTAAGAAAATGCACTCACACACTCACGCAACACACAATGTACACACACGTTCATATAGTATGTGCTTTCAGTAATGTACCTACTTTAACGGGCTGATAAAGAAAGAAAGAAGATATGTTTCTTTCTGCTATATGTTCAAATGAAAAAGATCTCCTTCACCAAGGTTTTGAGGAGATCGCTGTTTAGCGATAAGGCCACCTAATTGTACGAATTTATCAATTTAAGTTTGTTGTACTTTGTAATATTTTGTGTGCAATAAAGAGTATTACTATTATTAAAGAAGTAAGCATGTGGGCGCAAGTAAAAGTTAAAATAGCACTCTCACATCGCATCTCTCACTCTTGTCATATTCCGTAACAAGGCACCAGGCTTCAGAGGTGACACAGTATCGTGTCTACCCACAACATAAAGGATTCCACTCACCTTGGCTTCTACATCCCGGGATGTATCTGTGTATTGGAGTACTTTCACCGCCTAAAGTTCTTAGGGATTGAGACCTTTTCGTACTCTATTGACCCATCTCATTACAATGTTAAGCCAAATTAATGCGCCTTACTATATTCGGCTACATCACCACCGGTTTCAAACACAGCATTGACTTATGATAGCTAAACAAATGTTATTATTAATAAGAAATACACTACACGGCACGAACCAAAGTGCCCTGCCGTCAGGCCCTAATTTTCCCACATTAAGGCTAGACCGCGGGGCTCAAGGCCCGAGGAGGCACTAAGCTTGCCTTTATACTTTCTACCACTTATTTACAGAATCTGTTATATTATTCTCAATAAATAATGGAGTAAGTAACGCAAGCATGTTACTTCTTCTTTATTTTTGCCACAAAAGAAATAGATAAATAGATTATAAAAACATAAATTTGAATGACCTATTTGGTGCTTTTTGTCTTTAGTCTTTGATTTAAAGATTTTAAATTGCTCAAACTCTTTTTCCCACGCCTAGTTTAATTAGTTACTACAGACCATAATTGAAATACTTGAAAATAATAAACTAACACATAATAATTTAATATAAAAAAACTGTATTTATACACACAAATATTATAAATGCGAAAAGTCTGTCTGACTGTCTGTCACCTTTTTACACCTGCTAAACAGCTTTCAATAAGGCGATTGGATAGACTGAGCGCATCCTGAGAATTATATTTAACCGCGGGAATATACCCTAATTCCACGAGAAAATTTGATTTGGACACAACCGGCCGAGGTTTTTCACCAAGTAAAATACAAAAATCTAGTAAGTATATTCATGGACTGGGAAGAACAGGCAGGACAAGACAGGATGAGTTGCAATTCATAGTTAGCCTTGGGCTGTCTGATTATCTAAATCAGGTGCTGCCTGCCGTGTAGTGGAGGCATAAGAACACTATCCCATATATTCTCTTGGGTATCGTAAAAGGCAGCATAGGTAAATGAAACGGGAGATATGCAACAGCATCTCCCCGATAACAACTTAAATTAATAAAAAAGCTACGATTACGGTTACTACGGAAATAAGGCCATTATCTCTCCAAAGTAAAATGTCTATGTTTTTGTTTTTCAGTATGGTGAAAATACAGAAACGTGTCAACTATGGTCTCGAGGTGTTACAGTATTACACGACAAAGGAATGGTTTTTCAAAAACGATTACTTCTTATCCCTACGGAATAAGATTTCAAAGCAGGACAACGAAGCATTCTATACAGATATTGGGGTAAGAAGCATTTTTACCTAAGATTTATCGTTTAATACAACGTTAAAAATGAACTGGTGATATATTTCTTACGACACTACTATAAAGTATAAAAATAGATTATTAGCGAGATAATCTAATCCTGCATTTCAATCCGTGGGTGTCGTAAAGGCGACAGAACCGGGAAATTTTCAGGAATATCAAATATATGTTTATGACCTGCTATGGTTAATTTCTTTGGGTAAAGTCAAGTAGACTATTTTGCTTGCCTGTCAGGGTAGGTTCACACGGCACGTTGCGTCAGCGTTGCGTTGATGTAGCGCTGTCATTGCGTCGTTTTACATATTAATAACCATAGTGTTCACACGGTGCACTGTGTTGACGCGACGAGACGAAGGGGAAGGGGTGTACTGCTTGCGACGCTGGACGGCAGCGCTCAGTTGTTTATGCGTTGATAGTGCGCAAGCTAATTTCGTTTTTTCTTTGAGTTTAATTTGCAGAGTAAAATGAGTACCATTAAACAAATGGATATGGATATTACTTCATTTCATTAATTCAGGAAAGAGAAGTTATAGTCTAATACCGTCTTGTGATTTTGTGTCGATTTCGGCAGTGACGTAGTAATATGAGCAATGCCAGACGTCTTTTTCGATTCATGTTTCCAAGTAGACTCTCTAGTGTATACACAGTAATCTATGGAATAGACTGCGATGTTTTAAAAAAATGTTCACCACAACTATGCGTCGCCGCTGCGATGATGGAACGTTGCGACTGCGTTGTAGCAACGCTGCAATAATGCAGCACTTGTGTGGCCGGCAATACGTCAAAATATTTGCGTTACGACGACGCAACGCATCGCAACGCACCGTGTGAACTTACTCTTACTCTAATATTTAAAAAAAATCCTAGCGGTTCAGTAAGGGTTTGCAAAATAGTAACTTAAAAAAGCATTGCCTTGCAATCGGTGAGTAGCCACACAACATGTTGTCATAATTGCAAGGCATAACGAGCGTAGTATCATGTACCTGGCACCTTAGATGCTTCTTGCTGTCGCGAATCCGTACATTTTATAATAAAAATATTTTAGATGGTTACACCGCCATTTCTATCGGCTACCTCAAGACAAAGCCTATTCCTCGTCATATCCAACGCGTCGATATCTCCATAGAAGTTTTAACAGTAACTTCAACATTTTACAATTCTCAGGTAATAAATTGGAATGTATATATAAGAAATTATATAAAAGGAGCTCGTGAATATTGCTGCAAAGAAGATCCATCTACTTTACCACAGGCGAGAAGGTTGCAAAAACAGTAAGTACTATAGGCCACTTAACTCTATATATATAATCAACTAAACAAAATAAGGAGAAAGAAGTGGGCATGATAATTATATTGCCTTCTTCAAATAGTAAGCTTCAAATCTGTAAATAAACTATAAACTAAGATTCATACAAAAAATCAATTATAAATTAGAACAACTTTTGGAAGATCAAATTATATTACACTACATATTTATTTAAATGATTTATTATGTATATTTTTTATAGTAATTTCTCCTATAAAAACGCCTAGCTTATTGACGTCATTCTAAATTTGTTATGTCTTTCACTTTAGTCGTTTTGTAAATCGACACCAAAAAAAAAACCTAAATTGAACGTCCCTGTAGAAGACAATTTTCATATTTATTTTAATTTTTTCAGGTTGTTCTATTTGGACAAGATCGTACAGATAATTATCTACTCCTTGTTTGTTTACTTAATCTACTATTACGTGACACGGATCTTTAGTTAGGATTGTTTTAAGCAATATTATTTTGTTTGCAAATAATGATACAATTAAGTTTATAGAATATAATAATTTGTTACAGGTAACTAGGTTACAATTGTTATTTCATTTACTCAGAATAGACAATGAATTTATGACTTAAAACAATGACTTATATTATGTACTTCAATATCTTGTAACTTAAATATTAAATTGTATTTATTCTGAAATGTAATTATGTGCAATAGATAACAACACATATCCTTTTCGATGTCATATTTTCATTATATCGTTATTCTAATCAGACAGGACTAAGATGAAGATCACGCAGCCTTTATGAAAAAACATACGGCTTAAAACAGATATTTGAAATTAAGTACATGAATTTCGTAGAAATCGTCGGCGTAAAGGTTTGAGAAAGTCAGCAAAAGTCTGTTTTCCTCTTAAGCCGGCACTACACAATCGTCCAACCATCTAACTTCAAACGTTTACCCTCCGAAAATTTATAAAACAGTGAAAACCAACAATAGTGGTTTTCACTGTTTTACTAATCAAACATTGAAATAAAACAGTGTGAGAGGTGGTTCCAGTGGTTAGGCGAAATCGATCACACTCCATTGATGTGGTATTAATTTGCCACTGCAACTACAGATTATCGGACAAACTCTACTAACCAATCCAACTTGAGTAACCTACACCGCTGCTCATACTTTAGTGAGATCGTTGGTGAATGTAGTGCCGGCAGCACATATATTTTACATAATACTTACATAATTGTCTCATCAATATTATTTAATGTCTGTGAGTTTTTAACTGTTTCTCCTTTAATTCATTTTGTGTCTTCTGCAGAAAAATTAAATAAACTGATGAATTTTATTAATATTTTAATTCTTCTTCTGGCTTCTACATAGTAGTAGTAGTTTTGTACTCTTAATGTTTGAACTAATTATTGCTAATTTTATAACAATTACTGAATGAAAAAAAATATTAATCAAGTTTTCTTTATTATTAGTGTAATTAAGGTCTGTGTAGGTAGGTATGTTTATCTTATTGTTGTGACTCTATGTATGTATCGATTTCTTTTGTAAACCATGGATCAAATTATAAATAAATTTACTAAAAGTACCTACATTTTATGTTTTAGTTTCCTTATCAAGATTCTTAACTTAATTTTTTTAATGAAACTTTCTTTACATATAACCAAAAAAGTACTCCGGTTCGATTTCTACTATATCATCAGTCGTTAGAGTACATCGCTCTAGAGTCTTTATTGTACTGAGGATTTGTCTCGCCATGCTTAGCAGGTGATAGAGAATAAGAGTGGCAAGCGAGTACACAAAATTCGTAGCGTTTGCGTAAACATAAGAAATCGTCACCTGATTGTAACTGTGTATTACGCCTCAAAGACATCTATCCTATATTAAGAATAAAAACACAAATGCAATGTCATCCTTGAGGACTAAGATGGAATGCAGTCTCGTTACTTGCTCGTTACTAGTGAAGTAGAATTAATTTAAAACTATATATTTTCGGCGTACGAATTCAAAATTTTGTTTGTCAGACGTCAACATGATTTTCAATCTAGGTACCGTTTCAAAATTAAGTTTCTCTGTCTCAGTGTAGTAACAGCGAAAGAATTTTCGCTTGTATCCTCTTTTTTACTAGTTTTTGAAAAGCCAATAACTTTATTACCTTAACAAAAATTGAAATGAAAGGAACCATGGGTAATCAAAGCATATAAATTGTGTGATGTAATAAATTGATGGGTTTGATTTAATTTAAAGTTTGTTTTCTTCTTTTTAAAACATAAAAATAAAATCTTTTTTTTAAATGTGTTATTACAATTATTTATTTTTTAGTTGACGACGTTACGGACGTGGTCCTTCACTGCTGGCCGTATGAGGACGCTCAAGGTCGCTCAGCGAGCTATGGAGAGGGCTATGCTCGGAGTTCCTCTACGTGATAGACTCAGAAATGAGGATATCCGCAGTAAAACCAGAGTGACCGACATAGCCCAACGGATTAGTAAGCTGAAGTGGCAATGGGCCGGCCATATAGCTCGAAGAACCGATAACCGATGGGGAAGAAAGGTTCTCGAGTGGCAGCCACGTACCGGCAGGCAAAGTGTAGGACGACCCCTTCCTAGATGTACCTGGTAAGATATGCGGAAAGTCAATGGATGCAGGTGGCTCGAGCCGTGCTTTGTGGCATTACTTGGGGGAGGCCTCATGTTCAGCAGTGGACTTGTGAAGGGCTGTGATGATGATGATGATGATGGTTTTTTAGTTATAGTCCAGCATTGAAGTAATACGTACTTACGTACTAGAGCAGCTATTTCAAACAAAAATTGTGCAATACTCTGTGTTCGCGCGATTGTTTTTTTTATCATAGAACAAACATAGGAATGATCAGTAGGTAATAGTAGATTGTATTGTTAAATAGGTAAATTATATCAGGAACAATTTTTAAAATTTTCGTTTATTTTGTATAATATATTATTTGCTTATTTCAGATAAAATTACATAATATTTTATCACAATTACATTTTAACACATTCAATGCCAACTACACGCCGCCTATTTTTATCTGAATATTTTAAAAGGTATCTATGTTAAATATAAAAACATACTAAATGTATGTTTAGCAAAACATATTAATATAACATTAAAATTACAAATACATTTATTTAAATTAGAATAAGAGTCATTCATAGATGCTGGGCACGTGAGAGTTAAAAATGTACGAATTTATTCCACTTTGACGTGGAAACCTAAAAATAGAATAAAAGAATAATCAGCAGATTTAAATATAAAAATCGCCTAATTATGATAAGTTATATATGATTTTACAAAAAAAAATATTATAATATATTCGTGCTATATTGATTAAAACTACTTATACGGATTTTATAGCGTTTTATTTATTTTATTTTTAATACCCGACGTTTCGGGTGCTTTCCAGCACCCATGGTCACTCAATCAATTAGAACCCGCGTAAAAGAACACATAGCTGCCATGAAGCATCAACGTTCCAGTAAGTTTGCGGTTTGCGATCATATCCTAGATGGCCCCAACCATTACATCAGATTTGATAGACCACAAATCCTAGCGAAAGAACATCGATTCCTACCAAGGATGATACGTGAGGCTATTGCAATTAAAAAACATCCTAATTTCAATAGAAAAGGAGGCTGGGTACTACCACCTGCTTGGGATCCTATAATTAATAAAATTAAAACTAAACCCAAGCATACCACTGCAAGACTTCAAAACACTGCTCATTTTGCGTAGATCGGACCAAAGACAATAATTAAAAAAGCCGAAGGTACTCCGAGTTAACTTTGACATCGGGACGTCAGTCACCTCAGTCACCGGTGACCATGGGTGCTGGAAAGCACCCGAAACGTCGGGTACGAAAAATAAAATAAATAAAACGCGATAAAATCCTCAATGTCGCTGGACATGTTTCTAATTCTGTTCATTTCATTTAATGCGTCATTGTTGGTTTTTGATCGCCATCTTAGATAGACCATCTTGAATGTTTTATCACCAGCCGTTGACTCTCATTGGTCATTATAACATTTGTTCGAGCACCACCAAACTATCTCTAATCTTTGCCGAGTTACAACTCATTAAAATTGGCATGGCGGTCATTTTATTTACAGCCATTTTTTAGCCATGGCCAGCTCCATCATCAGATTAGCTATATGTCATTAAAAATTTATTTTATTTTCAATTCATAATCTTGCTGCGTTATAACCGTTTAAAATTGGTATGGCCGCCATTTTGTTTGCCACCGTTGTGTTTTTTACACCACCACATGAACTCGTCCAGGGTGTAGGTCAATATTAAGATACTAGTCTTAAAGTTTTTCCAGCCAGTAGTACACCGTCAATTCAAAGAGCTGAAGACGGGCGTCATTTTATTAGTATTCTTTTCACCGAACAAAGCGGTTATATTATCATCATTTGAATCATTATGACGGTTACGTGGCGCAGTGGCTTAGCAATGAGTGGCTGTGCTGGGGGTCACGGGTTCGAATCCCGCACGGAACAAGTATTTGTATGGCCTACAAATAATTGTTCCGGGTCTGGATGTTTGTCCATGTGCAATTTACGTTTGTAAACTGCCCCCACGATACAGGAGAAAATCCTAGCGTAGGGGTAACGTTTTTAAAAATAAATAAATAAATATGTTCATTTGAATCCATATCATGATAGTAAATAAAATAAACAAGTCTATCATTCAGATATCCAACATTCAGATGTCGTTTTATTTTTAGTATACATCTCAGCGAACCCTTTCATATAATAACCATATTATGGCAGTGTATAAAATATAAACATATAACACACATCACTTTACTTGTTGTGTTTCACTTAGAAACAAATGTCGCCTGCCCGTCACACATAGACACTACACATTCACCTAGTACCACAAACATTTTTAGGACAATGGATGGGATACAGCAAGTCCGCAGACGAGCGCGCCGCACACCTCTCCATACCGCGTACACACTGTGCACCCGCGTCCTTGGGCGGTTCGACCGCCCAGAACATCGAACGACACGGGCTAGCCGTCAGAGCCGGTGCCGGCCACCCCCTGTTTGGATGGCCTTTATAAAACTCAATCACGTGAACTGTATACTGTCATAGGAGTTATTGTTATGCAAGTAACGTTGCGGAAAGGTTGAAACTCAGTTTTATAAGAGACCTAAAAAGCTGTAAAAGTCAAAAAAAGTCTAATAGCATTAACATCATACCAGTCAGTTATTTCTCGCGTGTTTTTTGTGGTTCCGGTGCTGCATCTATAATATAGCTCCAGCATGTCTTTACCACGTAAAAACATGAGGCTCCCTATTAAAAAATTTAGGGATCTGCGTCCTATCAGCACACTACCCCGTCTGTCGTAAATTCTGGATGGAATAGTATATAATCAACTTGAAGCGTACTTGGAAAGTAATGATAGACCACCGAAACTGCTGTCTGGTTTTAAAACACATCATAGCACTACGCAGCACTTTAAGACGTAGTTGATCATATTTTGGCATTTCAAAACCAATGAGAAAGGACAATTGTGGCACTATTTGATTCCTCGCCGATTTTAGATTATCATAACATCTAATTATTATTGTTAAAGTTTTCTTATTATGGATTCGATCCGAACGCAATTTAAGTGAGTCTCCTTTTTCTTAAAGACCGCATGTAGTTAGTTAAAACAATTAAAACATTCTCTGTCAAATCCTTGTCCTGTAACAAAAGAAATTTCCTGCGTTTCCCGTGTATACAGTATAAATAAAAGAGGGCCAAATATAGATTACTTGTCCCTCTTTTATTTATACTGTATATTGCAGATATTAATACAACCAAACGGAACTGTAAATATCATATGTATGAAGATCATATGCAGGTATATATGGCCTTTGTTCCAAATCAATCTCATTGGGCAGTTAATAAGTTAAATAGATATTTAACAGAAATCACCCAATGGTCGGAAGCCAACACTTTTGTGTTAATCCAGCAAAATCAAAATCAAACAAATAAATTGTAGAGGTGCAAAAAATTCCGATTTGTCCTCGAGGAGAAATTAAATCGTGTTATAGAAGCCAAGAATCTGTGGTTGCTGATGGATAACGTGCTTTGCTTTTAGAGACACATGCTTTAGATCGCACGTAACTACTTTTACAGACTATAAGTATTATACCAAATATGTAACTTTTAGAGTGAAGAGCTGCGCGTTAAGTTCTGCAACTTCCTTGTTCTCTCCAGGCTAAACTATGCTGATACGGAATACAAATAAGTGCGTGCGTAGTAAAATAGTAGGCGTTCGATATTACGCATTCTGAATTTAAAAGCTGAAAAGGAGCAAAACATGTTTGAGATTTTTTCATTCGCTTATATTACTTATTCTGAACCTTTTCTGCAAATTTCGGCTCATATAACAAAATAACCTATACGATTTTACGTTTTCTCCCATGAGTTGTATTATTTTGTCCTGAACGTCTTTCGCGCAATAGTGGTCTGATTTCCCTTTACATCTAATTGCTAGTGCTCCTGAATAATTGGATCAAATTTGCCTAATAGTTGTGCTTAACCCAAGAACTTTCAGTTACGCGGCGTATATAATTTGTCTGAAGTGCCTCTACATGCCACGTTATTTTCAGCTTCATCTTTATGTAATTTGCATCAATCTAGTCAAAACGTTATTCCATCTCGCAATTTCTTTTCTAATTAAATTTTGTTATTGGAAATCTATAGTTCTACTTGTTTTTAATCATATTTCAGTATCAATTCATGCAAGGTAGAAATTCTTACGAGCACAGATATTCTCATGAATTTTCAATATTTCAGAGAAGTGTTACCAGTCGTTATATCTTTCAGATACTAAATTGGCTACTGAGTCACTATCAAAAAGTCGGCAACAAAAACAATAAACCCGATGTTTGGAAACTAATATAATATACTCTTTATTTTCCAATGACGCTGAATTATTTTATTATTTGCAAGCTTTTCGAGTAGTGAATATTAGATAAACGTTTTCCATTGTCATACTTCGGATAATTGGCGATATGCGTTTTACATTGGGACATTACTTCGTTAACACTATGTGTAAGTCTTCATATTTTGCTGTTACATACTTACCTATGTTCATAATATTTTTTTAATATTTTTTTCTTTTTCGTCTTTCCGTTTTCTCTTTTTGGCCCTATATGCTTTTTTCCCAAAATACCGCGTTCATACATTTAAGATTCAATCAATTAATTAGTTTATAATGATTTCTTAAATTTCTGCGAACACTGCACATTGAATAAAACTATTTATATACGGATTTTATCGTGTCTAATTAACTTATTTTTAATTCCGGACGTTTCAGGTGCTTATCTGCACCCATGGTCACGGGGGGGGGGGACTGGCGTGTCATATGTCCCAATGTCACAGTCTGTCCGGCTACCTTCAGTTTTTTGAATATTAATTTTTGGTTCGATCTACGCACAACGAGCTCACAGTTCTTGGAAGTCTTGCATTGGTATGCTTGGGCAGTATTCCATGTGCAGCCAAACCTGCGCCTTTTAAAGTTACAGGCGGTACACTGACAAAAATACTGTCCCGCTCTGATGAGCACGCCAAGCATTTTAGAGGCCAATTTGGCCTTCTCTTTCAAGTAACCACGAAACTGCACGTCACTCGATATGTCAAAACCGAGGATGCCGATACTGACTGAGGCAACCAGGGGAGTGCCTTGAAACTGAGAAGATACGACAAAGGGGTTCATTTTAGCATTTAACGCGCAAACTTGTGTCTTCTGAGGGTTAAACCGGACCAGATTTATTCGCCCGTAGATTCAAGACTTTATTCAGCAATGACTTGACTTCAGACACAAGTATATCCCGGTACTCGGAGACCTTTTCCTGAGAAATAATGGCACGGCCGGTATACAGAGCAACACCAGTGCTGTCATCCGCATAGCAATAAATGTTACCGGTTTGTAACATATCATTTATATGCAGAAGAACCAGCGTTGGGGATAGCACGCAGCCTTGTGGAATTCCAACATTAATAGACTTGTAATCGGAGCATGCACCGTCTACAATGACTGTAATGCTGCGATCTACAAAAAAGCTGGTGATCCAACTGCACAATTTCTCGGGAAACCCATAGGAAGGGAGCTTCGAAAGAAGCGCTTTGTGCCAAACCGGATCGAAGGTCTTCGCAATGTCGAAACTATCGGCCAATGCGTCCAACTTGGACTCAATTGCCTCCCCCCATCGATGAGTAAAGTAGACCAGAAGATCACAGACAGCTGGTGATCCTCAAGATATCGCATGAGCTGGCAGTTTATAATGGATTCCATTATTTTAGAGAACAACGAGGTGATGGCGCTAGACTGTAGTTTGACGGATCTGAGCCGTCGTGTAGCAGTACGAGGAAACATGCGTAAGAACCGTTGCCAACGCTGAAGCACACGTCCTCAGCACAATTGGGGGGATTCCATCAGGCCCACTCGACTTGTGGATGTCCAGGGAGAGGAGTGCTTTGCGAATCGAGCGCTATGTGAACCGCACACTAGGTATGGAGCACTCACACCGCGAGATGTTCGGCAATGTGCTCCCCCATCATCGTGAGTCGAGTTGGACGCAAAGAAAGACCCTAGCAGATTGGCTTTCTCCTCTGCGCCATGGGCCGGTGAGTCGCTCTCCCCGTGCGGAGATGGAAGTGAAGACTGACAGAAATTATCTTGGACAGCTCAGTTTCACGCCAATTCTGCCTATAGACTCTGACTTTTTCTTGGCAATGACTCTTTTGAAGGAACTGGAGGCGGAATTATAGCATGATGCTATTTTACTAAACCATGACTGAGATCTGCCTCCGATGGGCACCACAGAGGAAAGAATAAAAAGTTCCATACCCTGAAGTACCACATCATTAACAAAATTAGCAACAACTTTGAGATCGTTCGGCGAGAAGCAAACTCGCCTCCAAGGGTGGGATGCAAAGAAAGACCGCATCCTATTCCAATCGGCTGATCTATAGTGCCAAACACCGCGGCAGCCTGCAGAACGTAAGCCAAGAGGGGCACCAACGGAGACCTGTCATCTGTCCGGATGAGAGATCAGCAGAAGGTCTAACAGAGAAGGTGCATGATCCTTCACATCTGGAATCCACGTAGGCGAAGTAACCAGCTGTGACAATTTATATGCCACGGCAAAATCATGAACAGACATCTCCGCGCATGATTAGTTAAACGTAAACCAAGCCATTCGACGTGGTGGGCTTTAAAATCGCCGAGGATCACGATCTCTGCTGAGGGGATATGCATGCTAGCAACGAATCTGTAGCCATTTGGACATATTCGAAGAGTCGGTCTGTTTTGTCATCACCGCTATGGGGTCTGTAGCGGCATCCGAAGACGCGCAGATGGTCGTCCAACGTTTAGACAGGTCCAAACTTTTAGAACTACCAAGGCGTCGAGAACAGATGTTGTCCTCCTCTGACGTATACGCTTTTTGCCAATGCCATTACTCCAGCCCGACACAAAGGAGTGTCCCAGTTTGTCCCCGGGTAGGATAAATACAAAGCATCAGCCGGAGAGAACACCTGCGTCTCGGTCAGAAAGAGCAGAGCCGGCTTCGCCGTCTCGAGATGGTAGTGGACGGCGTTTAGGTTCAAGTGAAGTCCCCTGATATTGCCGAAATTCACGGATAGCGTGGCAGGGGTCGCCTAGTTCTTGTTGCTGAGATCGCCCGCTGCCGAAGCTGCCGCGTGGCTCTACCACTTTTAAAATATACCTATTGTAACGGTCTCCCCCCCTCTATATAAGAATTTTATAATATTAAATATTAAATATATCCCCTTTTCAATAACATTATATATATGTGACCAAGATAATTAAGATATGTTTTGATCTTTCTAAATGATCTTTCTAAAGGTTTAATAATAGGCCGTTTGTAATATTTTTGCGAGATCGTCTTAGTTAGGACCCTTATTTACGTTGTGTTTGTTTAGTAACTTAGTTCTTTTAGGTGTCTTTTGGAAGAATGAATATTCACTAGAGCAATTGAAAGCTGTTGGTAGTGCCTTATAAGCTAAGTGAACCCCGTTCACGAAGACGGGGTTCGAAAAAAGGTTAAGAACCTAAAACGTCCCTATTCCACTTGCATCAGGTTTACATTATTAATTATCCCTTCCCGCTCGGAAAAGGCTCAAAATATATTTATACAAAATACCCGATACAAGGGCTTCGCTCTCCTACATTTATTTAAAAAAATGTAGGGGAGGTACACGGCCCCACACACGCCGTGCACGGTGAGTGCCAACCATTTTGATGCACTCCCCCCGAAGGGAACGCTAATTCGGGAACTGCACCGTAGTCCACAGCAAAATAACTGGCGAACCAGTAAAAGAGGCTTGGCCCCTTGTTAGTGCGTAAGCACAAACATCGACCGAAGTCGCGCATGTCAATGCGTGTAAACACCATACAGAATACGAACGAATCCAGCCACAGTGAATGTACGTCACACGGTTTAGGCAACTAGGCACACTGGCCGTAAACCCTCCGTGAGCGCCACCACCTGCCAGACCGCCGCTCCTGCAGACGTGATGTAAGTGTATGGCATCACCACCAATTGCATGATCAGCACGGCTACTAGCCGCAGAGCGTGTCATGAGTCTACCGCTCACCTCAAGGGAATGGGGTCCCACGTTGTGCGGCTTTCGGCCGCAGCCTTGAGAGTCTCCTCAGATCCTCCCGCCAGCTACCACCCGCATGAGGTCGACACATATGCTCCACCAACCAATACAATGGCAGATATAGCCAAAAGGCAGTTATAAGATAAGAGTAATAATTCGCCATCAGAAAGGGTTTGTGTCACTGACGTTGAGTAAATGGATTTTCGATCATGTTTGTCTCACCCACCAACAAGTTGCCTTCAATCATCCAAAGGTGGGAAAGTTACAGAGATATAATATTATGTTATTATATAAAACATCGTGGAGGGCAGATAGTCTGCAGCCCCGCAATGAAGGGACCCGACTTGGGCAAAGCTACTTAGGTGTGAGTCAAACCAAGACGCAGAGAGCTCCATTGAGAATAGCGTCCCACCAAACAACCATCGCAGAGACGCAATGCTGCAGAACGCAGCAAGCATCAATACGACTATCGTCGGGCTTACACCATCCCAAGGCCCCCATACATCCCAGCAGACATCACCACCCGCATACCTCCATCGACCAGAACCACAAGAGAGCGTCGAATCAGGCGCAGCACACCCGCAGATCCATCACAAGACGCAATACCGCAAGTAGCAGTAAGCATCAATGCAACTATCATACGGATGGCGCCCCCTCACAACACACCCACATGATCCCTATCGACTTTGGTAACAAAGTTGGCATTGTTGTTATATAAAAAATATCACCAACGTATCATAGTAGCACGCTACTAAGACGCCAATGAACAAAACTCCACGTATTATAGTGCTAATGCACTAAGACATGAAGTTGAGTATGCCTGCTACACTTAAAAGTGCTACCAAACACACTCATCATCCCAATCCGAAAGATAGACGAGACATCGCTATGCGCAACGACGTCGCCCACAAACGGTATGGGTGTGCGATGTCCACGGGAAAGCCGTATTGCTACAACAAACCCGCTTACCATCGGCACTTAGATGTTAATTGTATACCTCCATCGACCAGAACCACAGGAATGCGTCGAATCAGGCGCAGCACACCCGCAGATCCATCACAAGACGCAATACCGCAAGTAGCAGTAAGCATCAATGCAACTATCATACGGGTGGCGCCCCCTCACAACACACCCACATGATCCTTATCGACTTTGGTAACAAAGTTTGTATTGTTGTTATATAAAAAATATCACCAACGTATCATAGTAGCACGCTACTAAGACGCCAATGAACAAAACTCCACGTATCATAGCGCTAATGCACTAAGACATGAAGTTGAGTATGCCTGTTACACTTAAAAGTGCTACCAAACACACTCATCATCCCAATCCGAAATATAGACGACGCATCGCTATGCGCTACTACGCCGCCCACAAACGGTATGGGTGTGCGATGTCCACGGGAAAGCCGTATTGCTACAACAAACCCGCTTACCACCGGCACTAGGATGATATGTCTAGGACACATCGGTTAGCGAGTCCAAGTTTACCTCGGACCAATTGCTCGTGAAGCAGTACACACGCCACCATAATTCCTTTCCAAGTCCCTAATAAGGACTAGTCATTTTGCTACAGTACTAGGAGCAGTCAGTCACCCGACCACCCCATACAATGCTTATGCATCAAGGAGACCTCCTATAATATTGCTTTTGTATCATAGACCTTACTTTCATAAGTCATGTATATATAGGATTCGAACCCACGACCCTACTATTGTAATGCATATTAATCATAGAGACCTTCTATAGTATTGCTTTTGTATCATAGACCTTACTTTCATAAGTCATTCATATATAGGATTCGAACCCACGACCCTACTATTGTAATGCATATTATTCATAGAGACCTTCTATAGTATTGCTTTTGAATCATAGCCCTTACTTTCATAAGTCATTCATATATAGGATTCGAACCCACGACCCAACTATTGTAATGCATATTAATCATAGAGACCTTCTATAGTATTGCTTTTGAATCATAGCCCTTACTTTCATAAGTCATTCATATATAGGATTCGCACCCACGACCCTACTATTGTAATGCATATTAATCATAGAGACCTTCTATAGTATTGCTTTTGTATCATAGACCTTACTTTCATAAGTCATTCATATATAGGATTCGAACCCACGACCCTACATGTAATGCATATTATTCATAGAGACCTTCTATAGTATTGCTTTTGGATCATAGACCTTACTTTCATAAGTCATTAATATATAGGGTTCGAACCCACGACCCTACTATTGTAATGCAAATTCATCATGGAGACCTTCTTTAGTATTGCTTTTGTATCATTGAGTTTAATATCATAAGTCCCTAATATAGGACTAGTCATTGTGCTACAGTACTTCAGGCAGTCGGGCTCCCGACCACCCCATATATATGTACAACTGCAGGTATGTACCTCCGACAGCTTCCTCCATACAAGACATCTATACGTGAACACCTTCCATAACTTTTTTTAAAATTTTCTTTAATACATGAACTCCTCCCATGACTTAAACAATTTTTAACAAATTTTCTAATTATCTTATAAACGTTATTTAACTTAATTTTATAATATTTTTTGACTTGTATTTCTATTATTTATCTTATTTTAAATATTTTTTCACGTTTTCAAATAAATTTATTTATTACGAAAAACAATAATTTTGCCTTTAATTTACTATGTTATTGGGATAATGTCTGAAATATATTAACTTTATGTTTATTAATTTAACTTAATTGCTTAATATATATCTTTTAAGACTATTTTTGATGCCCCTTTATATTGAATTTAATTATTAATAATAATATTGGGCCGTCACACTATGTTAAGGCAACATCTCGAAATACTTCCGAACTCTCGGAATGTTCAACAAATTTTCGAACGGCATTGCGACTACGTTACGGCCCGTCAAGGTCTGTGTAAGGATATTTGTTCAGTTTATGGTAAGAATTTCAAGGCTGTGAGCTGTACACTGTAGTGTTATATGGCATACTATATAGTCATAACAGTAGATACCTTTCTTTCGAACTAAATTAAATAAATGTTTATCTTCAAAAAACTTACGTAAATTTTTAAAATACTTCGCTTCCATCGTTTTCACTAAATTATCTAAGCTCGAGCTCAAAAAGTTGAAAGAGTCAATGAATTTCAACTGAACCGAGTTCTTATTATTATGGGGTATATATATATATATATATATATATATATATATATATATATATATACATATATATAAACATAAATAACACTAAGATAAAATAAATACAAAAATACATAAATAAATAAAGATCCAACCAGATGGAAGCCCTCGGCAGGGGAGACCAGACGGCCGAGGGTTAGGAGGAAAGGGAAAGAAACAGGCGGACGATGCTGGCAGTATCGAGGAGCACTGCCTTTTACATTTGAGCCCGGAGCGGTCCGTCACGGAGTCCCAATCGCCTCAGATGACCCGAGAGGCTGACTGGGATTAGCCCATTCGCAGAGCCGACTACAGGAATAATTTCGGTCGGTATACCACCCCACATGTCGGTCACCTCGTGAGCCAGGTCCAGATATTTTGTTCGTTTATCTGTTTCGGCTTTCACGAGGTTCTCGTCATACGGAATGGTAAGGTAGATCAAAAATATCCTTGACTGTGCCCGGTCCATCAGCACAATATCAGGCTTATTCGCAAGAATAGTCCTGTCTGTGATGATGGCCGGGTCCCAGTAGAGCCTGGCGCGGTCATTTTCAAGCACGGCTTCCGGCAAGTACTTGTAATACGGCAATTTTCGGTCCACTAGACCGTATTTCAGAGCGAGGTCCTGGTGTAGAATTCTGGCTACTAGGTTGTGCCTGTGCAAGTACTCAGAGTTAGAAAGCGCCGAACAACCGGAGATGATAAGCCTAAGTGACTCCCCGGGATGGCGACAAGCTCGACAGATGTCGACAGTACCATCCTTTAGGATGTATCGCCGATAGTTGTTGGTCTTAATAACCTGATCCTGTATTGCACAGACAAAACCCTCGGTTTCCCCGAAGAGATCACCAAAGCGTAGCCAGTGGAGGGAGGCTACTGTGTCTACGAAAGGCTCATGTAGAGCCTTATAGAACCTCCCGTGGAGCTCCTTCTCCTTCCATACGGTCTCCCGGTCGGAAATGCTAAGCACTGCTGGGTCCTGCCATTGCTCGTTGGCTAAGGATAGAGGGGTAAGCCCTTTATCACTAGAAATGACGTCATTATAGAATGGATCATCCGATCTCGCCAGGAAGTAATCACGGAGGCTGCACACTTCGCGATTATGCATGGTGAGCGCGCTCAGAAAACCACGTCCACCATGCTTTCGCGGCAAGTACAGCCTCGTTACCGACGATCTCGGATGATACATCCTATGGGACGTCATGGTAGTGCGGACTTTTCTATCCAGGGCGTTAAGTTCAGTCTGGGTCCACCTGAGTATGCCAAAGGTATACATGAGGACAGGCATGACCCAACCGTTATATGCGTGTGTCTTATTCACACCGGACAAAAGGCTGTTAAGCACTTTGGTCAAGCGTGCATAAAACACGTCGCAAACTGACTGTTTCATACCAGCCTCATCGATACCGATGTTCTGTGACATACCCAGGTATCGGTATGTTTCAGCCTCGGAAAGGGTCCTTAAGTTGACGGGCATAGATAAGTCTATGCCCTCAGAGTTAGCAACCTTTCCCCTTTCAACATGGAGGACCGCACACTTATCGTCCCCAGCTCCATTCCAATAGAATTGCTAAATTCACAAGTGATGTTTAGCAATTCCATAAGATGGGAGCGACTGGAAGCGAATAATTTGAGGTCATCCATATAGAAAAAGGTGGATCACTTTTGTACCTCATTTCCGAAGCTGAAATGAAAAGCGGAGCCCTCCAGTAAAGTACAGAGAGGGTTCAAAGGGAGGCAGGACCAGATTGGACTCAGACAGTCGCCCTGGAATATACTCCTTCTTATCCTTATGCGGCTTTCCGCAGCCGTCATTCGCTCGCCTAGATGACAGAGGATCGTACTCCACTGCCCCATACACTGCTCGTGGAATATCGAACTGTACAGTCAATCGTGTACACGTGTCAAGCTCGAGGACCCTTTTTAGCCATGTATGAGGCACCGAGTCAAATGCCTTTCTGTAATCTATCCGGGCGGCGGAGAAGTTCCGACGGTTGCGTTTCACCACTTTGCCAATGACCGCGTCAATGAGGAGTGGTTCCTTGGTTCCGCGACCGCCACCCCGACATCCATTTTGAGTGGGCGACATCACTTATTTGAGTCCAGGTGATGAGTGATTGTCGCGCTCAAAATGGATCTTAGTGTCTTGTATATTGTTGGTAAACACGTGATGGGGCGGTATTTGCTCGTGTCTGTGGCACCCTGATCTTTAGGAACCAAATGAGTGATCCCAGTAGTGAAGAGGCTTGGGAGCGACTTCTGGTTGAGAGCCCCTTGAAACTGTTGGGCGAGCACAGCGTGACTCACCACGAACCCCTTCAGCCAGTAGTGATGCAGCCCGTCGAGTCCCGGACTTTTCCAGTTCGGGGCCCTACGGACCGCCTCAGCTACGTCATCCGGCGTTATGGTGACGGGTTCCATGGGCGTAATACCCGCACACTGACTCGCCACAACTTCCGTCTAAGGGCCCTCGTTGTGGTTTACGGGCTCTGACCACAGGCTGCGCCAGAATGCGACCGTATCGGCCTGATTTGGTGCTGGGCCCATTCGACTTACTAGTGGTCCAATGATTTATAGAGCCTCTTCTAATCACTCTGGAAGAGACGGTTCTGTTTGAACCGTGTCGACCTCTTGGTATATGGCCGAATCCGCTTTCCCCAAGCAGCGATTCTTTGCTTCAGGTCGTCTTTGCGCTCCGTCAGTTTTTGCATTATATCCGGCTGAGACAAACTAACATTTGTCCCAGCAAACGCCATCCTGACGGTGCGCACAATCTTTGGCCTGGTATTGCCTGACCTGAAGCATATCAGTCTGACGATGAGGGCCCTAGCCTTTGCGATACGTTCTTCAATTCTTATTCTCCAGGCTGGGATAGCACTACTTTGTCCAGTAGCGCGTCCAGCTGTGGAAAGTTTGGCGCCTATAATACGGCAGACTGCCAGTGCGGCGCCAAAGAGAATTGATTCCGTCTCGCAAAGGTCCCGGCTGGCTTCCAAATGGGTCACCAGCATTGGGTTCAGAGCCCTCACGATAGTCCGATTCCGCTTGTTGAGGGCTATGCGGGAAAGTCGCGGTCGATTTTCGAGAGGCGTACTGCGCGTTTCCAAAATCGCCTCATCCAATGTACTCCTCTTTTGCTCCAGTTCCAGTTCCTGGGCGACTGTTCCATCATCGTTTGAATCAACCAAAACTGGGGTATTCACGGCGGCATCCATGTTTGCCGGTTGCTCTGCAAGTTGTGGCGCCGCATCCTCAGCCGTAGCATTTTCATCCGATGAAGGAACAACCTCACATCGTAGCCGTTCGAGTTCGGTGACATCAAATGTATTTGAGCGCAAGATATACCGAACTCGGTCTGCCAGGTTTTGCTCGGTGACGGTTACAGATGGCTCCAACTCAGCAAAAAGTCGATGCATCCCTGCCCGATACGCAAAACCTCCAGTTTCTCCCCCTTTCGCCCTAAAATACGCCCGCAATGCGTTGCTGTTCATCTGGGTTGTCCAACGCATGCGGTGTACTCCATCAGTGGCGGGTGCCGATTGCTGGGCCCGCGGAGACCTTGCCGACACCAAGCCAGCTGGTGGGGATGATGGATGCGAGGGGCTGCTGGGTGGTCGTGCAGCACCTCGCGCTCGGCTGGCGGTTCGCCTGCTATCGCGTCCAGCGCCAGCTCCAGACGCGCCCTGGCGACCTCCGGGCAGCGGCCCTTTGCGCGTTCTATTTAATTCCATCATCCATTTTTAGGGCGTCATTTAGCGGGAGACGCCCAGACCCGGCGCCGTTTCATGGTGAGGCCATGTGCACAAGCGGGCCTTTGCACCTTCAATTTTTGCCGAGGCACGGCATTAACACCTCTTAGCAAGGTGCTGACTGACTGCGCTGACGTAGCGGTTTTTTCACATAACCGTTACGTCAGCGGGCGATGGGATCGTCACTTCCCTACGCCTATTATTATTATTATTATTATAGGAGTATCTGTATAGTTTTCTCACCTGGTTGGTTTCTATAAATATATAATTATAAATTAAAATGAAAAGATAAATATACATAAATATCAATAAATATCAATAAAATAAAATAAATACAAAAAATACACAAATAAATAAAGATCCAACCAGATGGAAGCCCTCGGCAGAGGAGACCAAACGGCCGGGGGTTAGGAGGAAATTAATTATTATTATTATTATTAGCTTATTCTTATTATTATTATTTTCTATTGGAATACAATTAGTAAATGAAATAAAGTTTTCTTTATTTCTGGGTATTAGATTTATACGACCACTAATGGCTGAAAGTTCCTTTATAAATAAATAGCAATCATAACCAGAAAGGCTGTGAAATATTATAGGTATGAATGAGCATGTCTTAGCTTTTAAATTACATTCGTTATGAGCAGGTCCTCTGTATTTTCCAGTAAATTGATCATGATCTGCTACTATCATATCTGTATTACTAAATATTTTTTTTAAACAAATCACATTTCTTTACATTATTCAAACAGTCTCGCCCCGTTTCACCGATTGCCAGAGGTGTATTATATGAAAGTAATTTATATAACCGTTTAACATCTTTACTAATTGAGTCAATAAATTTTTTGCACACTCTGACCCTCGATAGGAAACTAATTTATTGAGTTCGGGCTTAGAATCACAAAACATATAATATGCAAAACAACTAACCTCATGGATTTGAATATTTTCCACATACGTTGTTTTGTTTTCGTCTGAATACTCATGTAATAAACTCTCAAAGTCGCCATATATTACAATAGGAACTCTTTGAGTCTTTTCATAGTTTTAAAAATAAAGTTTAGTATTTTCTTCCCGTAAAATGATTTGGATCCTCGCACAATCATGAATTAAAAGTTTTTCTGCAGTGTTAAAATATAAAAAACATTCTTGTATCATATTGTATTTTAGATTTATGCTTAGTTAATTGCATGTGTACGAGTTTGTCAAACCTTTTTATCAAACAAAAATGATATTTATTATTTTTATTTAAGTAAAGTAAGTTAACATGCTTTGCCTTTCTTTTTAAAGTTTTATACAGCGGCCCGGTCACTATAGTAAATATTAACGCTCACATTAGGATTCATTTCCTCGAATAATTTAATATCATTAAAAATTGGAGGAAATAACAGTTTATCTGTTATTAAAACTTCTGACTAATGAGGGTATGAATTCACTCTATTAGGATTACTTGTAGTTGGATACAAATGAGCTAAAATACTCCAAAGAAAGCAGTGTTTATCATTGTTTTTTTAAATTTAAGCATGATTTTGTCTTCCGTATTTTTTCATGTAATGATATATACGAACCAAATCTTAACGGATTATATTTTACAATATTTAATTCTAAGTTTCTTATTGCCTCAATAGTCCAACCTGATTCGCAAAGCTCAAATTCTGAACACTTGTTCGTTATTTTTTCTGCAAAACTGTTGTAAACAGATGATAGATCAGTGTTTTGGTATATAATTTCATATTTAGTATTAAAAGATTTAATAGATGATTCATTATTCTTGGGTAAAATATATGTAACAAACAGTTCAAAATTAATTTTTAATGCTGTATGTTTCCTCAACATTTGTTTAAATAGTTGAAGAGATGTGTGTGAAATATCAGATAAGAAAATTTCAGATGAAATAGTTATTTTTTCAGGACTAATTCTGTAAGTGACAATTTTGTTCTTGAAAGCACATGCAATTATATTTACGTTATCAAACTCGGTTTGCAGTAAGCAGTTGGACTTGTGAATATAGGACTTTTGGTGAGCGAAATAACGTTTAACATGCACACCGCAGGGCTGACAGAAAAATATTTTTTTAAATTATTATGAATACAGATTAGTTTATTATAATAAAATATAGTTTTTTGGTTGTTAGACTTTGAATTTTAGTTTTATAGCTTTATTTTGATTTTATGTTAATGTTATTAAAAGTATTAAGCCGGGTACCAAATATTTCTAAAAATAAATGATAAAACACTTATTATATTAATACACTGAAAATATAGATCAGTTTGTTATAATAAAATAGAGTTCAGATTTAGAATTTTAGTTTTATGGCTTTTTATTTCAATTTTTCGATTTTATCTGAATTTGAATTTATTTTTTTTGTTTTTATTACGATTTTATCTGATAGCAACAGTACCAAATATTTCTAAAAATAAATGATAAAACACTTATTACTGCACTAAAATATAGATCATTTTATTATAATAAAATGCAGTTTAGATTTAGACTTTTAGGTTTATGGTTTTTTATTTCGATTTTATCCGAATTTGAATTTATTTTTTGTTTTTATTTCGATTTTTCGATTTTATCTGAATTTGAATTTAATTTTTTTTGATTTTATTACGATTTTATCTGAAAGCAACAACACATAGATAAGTAACACTGATTTAATAAAACAATTATTATATTACTACACTAAAATATAGATCAGTTTATTATAATAAAATACAGTTCAGATGTAGACTTTTAGTTTTATGGTTTTTTTATTTCGATTTTTCGATTTTATCTGAATTTGAATTTAAATTTTTGTTTTTACTACGATTTTATCTGAAAGTAACAACACATATGTAAGTAACACTGATTCAACTATTAAACTAACCCTTAGTTGGATACAAAACTGGACGAGCGTTGTGATAATCTTCTTTGAAGTATGATACCAACTGGGTAACAGCCTTCCACGTTGGGGTTTTTTCAACGACAGCTGATTTAAAGCTGATCAGAGAGTGCTGCCATCGGTCAACTGATGGAATAGCCTCCAGCTCGCGGAAGTTAGAGATACGCACTTCGATGTAATATTCTCCTCGCTTAGAAGGCTCGCTCCGGTGCATATATCCCGAATCTGTTCGGTATGATAAGTAGCTTTTTAAAATCCCCGCTCGAATAGGTTCAGAATATTCTATTACTATTTAAATAAAAGCATACTGATGAGCAATGAACAATACTTAAATTCCCTCTTACCCCGAATAAATATATTTTTATACGATGTTCATAACATGACTTAGTAGTACAATTCACTAACAATTGTATCAATCACATCGATCGTCTAAGAATATAATTAAATACGTTTTCATAAAAAAAATTAACCTATGACTGATATTTTATTCACAATATCCAATCAAATAGAAACCAACTTTTCATCATGTGAATGGTAACTCAAACTATTAAAATGAAATAAGATTTGCTTACCTCAGAATCTGGAAAAAAGGTTTAATTTACGTTTCCTGCTGGTCGAAGCCGGGGTGAGTGATGTATCAGCCTCAGATTCCGACTCGCTTCCGAATAATTCAACTCGTTTCTTGGACTTAGGAACTGTTGTATTAGTCCTTAATACATTAGCTGGTTTCTTAACCGCTTTTTTCTTTTGCGAAGTCGACTGTACTTCAGCGCCTGACTCGAAGGGGTTGGAATACCTAAAAACGTAATACAAATAAATCACTATACAGGAACACTCATATGAAAACTTTACTCTAACATAATATAACGAATTAATTATTATTCTATTGTATTTAATGAATGAAGAGACTAAGTGTTACGTACATACTTGCTGTCTTGATGATGATGTCGAACACTTCCAAGTCTAGTAGACTGTGGAAAACACGATACAACTAATGGTTAAACACGTCCCGTTATCATATTTTATACCCTAAGTTATAACGCTATCCCCACTTGGAAGTATTTTAATCTGACATATTTTAAAATAAAGAAATATTTCATTTGGTAACTTTAGCATTGATCTGTATTAATGTTATTCGTAAGGAATATTTTTGCTTATTAATATTAGAACTTTAAATGCTCGTATGTGAAAATCACTTTGTATAAATGTTGCAAACGATGTCGAATTAACATTTGCTGATATAGCAGCGGTACGTCACCTGGCGCCGGTATGTCGAAGTAACATGAGACGACAGTGTTTTACCGGTAAACGAGTATATTTCACAATATTATGGAATGGGTATAAGCATATAGCGGTCAATACACTTATTAAATTTAGATCCATTATAAATATATCTTTGTTCAAAATAATGCTTTTTGAAGAATAAAACTAACAATTTTCAAATCTTAAACTGAATTTTATACTAATCGTAATATTTCTAGATAGGATATTGTCTGGAATAACACACAGGCGTTTGTTGTAAAAGCGTATATATTGCCTACCCATAAATTAATTACTAATTCTATAAAGTCTAATAACTGGTATTACAAGCTTATGTTTTTTCCTAGTGTTTAAAATTAACATATTTTTTCTTATGAAAGCTATTTATGTTTTATTATGTTGTATTATGTATGTAACATTACGTTTTCATAAATTATATATATATATAAGTATAGTTGTAGTACGAATTGGTTGGCTCGACCGGGGAAGGACCACGCTCTCACAGAATACCAGTGTGAAATAGTAGCTTAATGCTGTTGTTTCGTATGGTGATGGAGAACCGGAGAACCCTTTTACTGGAAACGGGGCATTCCATCTTAGTCCTCACAGGTGACAAAACATGTAGATGTCTGTGGGGGCCGCAGCAACCACTTACCATCAGGCGGGCTGTGTGCTCGTTTGTCACCCCGTCGTATAAAAAAATTATGCTATGAAAGTAACTACATGCTTATCTTTTTAAATATAAAATATAAAAGTATAAAATATAAACATAAAAGTCTGTATGTTAGATGTTTTTTATGTCAAAAATGCGATTAAATCGAAAATCCGGGCGGGGAGCGGTATAAAAGCATTTAAGAAGAGGATGAAAAATACAGTCTCAGTTTAAAAACTAAAATCCAAAGACATTCACTCGGCTATAAAATATGCCTATGCAGCCGCTAAGAAAATATTTAGTAATAAAAAAGGAATAAGTTTACCCCGTTGTATTCCTCTTCCAAAGTGTGGAGGACTTTTACCCCTTATTCCCATATTTGCGGGATTGTCAGCTATAGGATCATTAGCTGGTGGAGCAGCGGGTATAGCAAAAGCTGTTAATGATTCAGAAGCAGCACAAAAGAATCTTCAGGAATCTGAAAGACACAACAGAATGATGGAAGCCGTTGCTCTAGGAAAGGGATTATAATTTAAACCTCATAAACAGGGAGCAGGTTTATATCTTAACCCCTCAAAAAACTAATTAGATGGCTACACAGACGGGCGCTCACTAACCTCGACATATTAGAGCATGCAAGTGACATTCCATACTTTCGCGGCGTTTTTATGAGAAATAAATTACCTTTGAAACCGAGAAAGATAGAATGTGGAATACTGAATTTGGATAGCTACAGAAATCCTGGAACGCATTGGGTAGCCTTTGTATTGTATTCCCGCTAGGGTGGCACATCACCAGCGAGCTTTCACACACTGCGGTGTGGATCTATTTGGACCGATAGAGGTGGTGGTAGGGAGGAGAAGAGAAAAACGGTACGGAGTCATATTTACATGCCATACAGTTCGGGCTATACACCTGGAGATCGTGCATTCCCTTACTACTGACTCACTAATTATGGCCCTCCGGCGTATGGCTGCCCGCCGAGGGTGGCCACGCTACCTTTACTCCGATAACGGAACTAACCTACGTGGCGCTGATGCGGAGCTACTGAAGTCGATTGACGACGAGACCCTGAAGAACGAGGCTGCTAACAATGGGACGCAATGGTCTTTTATCCCACCGGCAAGCCCCCATTGGGGTGGGGCGTGGGAGCGTTTAATACGTAGCGTTAAGGTATCTCTAGGGGCTATACTCAAAGAGCGTGTCCCCAAAGATGAAGTTCTCGCCACCTTTATGACTGAGGTCGAGAATATAGTCAACAGCCGCCCCCTTACTCACGTGTCTGTAGAACTTGGTAGCAACGAGTCGTTGACGCCAAATCATTTTCTGCTGGGTGAGAGTTCCAACTTACCTGCTGCAGGTGTCTTCAATGACTCTGACCTGTACCTACGAAAACAGTGGCGAAAGAGTCAACGCTTAGCCGATATGTATTGGCGCAGATGGGTAACAGAGTACCTACCGGAGCTGATACCTAGAAGGAAGTGGAATGAGGAGCGCGAACCGCTAAAGGTAGGTGATCTCGTGCTGGTCGTGGACCCTGGAGCGCCACGCAACGTGTGGCAGAAGGCGATCGTGGAACAGGTGTTTCCAGGCAAGGACGGCCGGGTCAGGTTGGTTGAAATCAGAACCAAATCAGGGACGCTGAGACGTTCAGCGGCGCGCGTCGCTAGAATTCCTTTGTCTGAGTAGTGCTGAGCCAGCACTGGGGTGGGGTGTGTTAGCGACGTGCTCAAAAATCGTTATACAAATTTGTATTAGCTTAAGGTGGCGGGTATGACGGCCCAATCATCTCATATGTTTAAATATTATACTAAATTTTAAGGTAGAAAATCGAGGATACGTGTGACGTTACAGTGTTGTACTCGTATTAGAACTAGAAATCGAACGGCGACGCAGTCAGTCAGCCTTTACTATCGCGCGCGACACACGTACCCCTCCTCTCGCTCTCATATGCTTTGTTCGTGTATCTACGTTGTCATTTTTCAAAATAAACGGTTTTAACGAATTTTGGTTTTCGAGTTTCCTACCATTTCATCGCGCCAGTTCACCCTTTACAGTCACGTACGAGATGTAAGAGTCTTTTTAAATTCATTATATTATCCTTATAAGGGGCTGAATGTCAGTTTTTCAGAAGATAAGTTTACTTTATTATACGATCAGTACGCGAGATTTCAACAGTCGTATCATGGACGCCGGTCAAAGCCGTTGATGGGTTTAGAGGAGTTCAGAGACGTGGCTCCATTATTTGTAATTGATTGTTCAAGACAACACGAAACTTTAAAAGGTTCGATCGATGTGAGAGTTGAAATTGAAACAGACCAGATATTAAACGACTGTATCTTCGAATACAAACCACTGAGTAATATCGTTAAGAAAATATCATGAATAGCAATACAATATTCGTCGATCTTCAAGGCTTCAAAAATATCAAAAATGAATTTATAGTAAAGGAGTTTACTATAGCCACTTTAGAGTACACCAATATATTCCTAATTAAACCTCCTTACCCATTCACTTCACTATCTCTTGAAGAGAAAAAACAAATTGTCTGGATTGAAAAGCACAGAGGGTATCGAAGGAGAGTGATGGAGTGAGTGACTTTGTTGATTATAGAGAGTTTCACAGAATTATAAAGACGTATTTGAATGATAAAAAGATTTTTTTTAAAAGGATGTGAAAAAAATTAAATGGGTACAAGATTTTTGTGATGAAAATAATACTATCGTAGATACAAGTTGCTTAGGAACTCCCAATTTAAATACTCTTTGTGAACTTTATTGTAAAAATACTTTACTGTATAACTGTTTTACTCATAAGAAAATATGTGCGTTAAAAATGTTTTATGTATTAAGAAATGGTGTTTTGAAAACGAAATGATTGTTTGATTTCCAATAAAATATATGTAAATAAACACTTCATCTTTTAATTTAAACTACCTTTGTGTTCGAGAAGAAGAAAAAATATAGTTTCAGACCGCTAACGATTAGTACTTATTATTAAAGTAACTGTTTTTTGTACCACCTTGCATTTTTAACGATGAAATAATGCCTTCATATTTTGTTGTTATATTATTGAACCATTTGTATTTGAGATTCCGAATGAAACGGTATTAGAAATGGAGCAAAACATTAAAAAAAAGCGGTTCGAGAATTAGATTTAAAAATTTAGACCTCTAATGGAGAGAATTGGGGCCTTCAGCGGCATGTAGCTCGAACAAAACGAGAGCAAGTGACGCAGAAGCCCCAATTCTCACCTACTTATAGAGTGTAAATAAATAAATGCTGTCTATAATACAACTCCACGACAGATAAAACTGTAGATGCTAATAATAGCATTAACATATCATATATACAATGTCGGGGAAAAAGTTTCTTAGCGTTTTATATTCCAATTCAAGACATTTTTTTTGTTTAAGTTTAATTACATACATTTGCTTACGCCCGGTATCTATAGGTATATAGACAATATCACAGTTGTGGAGAGATACCAACCAAGTACTCGGGCCAGTCGGGATCAAATCCAGTCCGAAAGAGAGGCTATTATTGAGCGTGTGAATCTCACACTACGGGCAGTCTCCGAATAGGGCGATGCCAATCTCATGAGATTCAACGCCTCCAAAACACAAGCGTGTCTTTTCACCATAAAAAAGAGCCCGCGCACCCTGGCTCCTTTCCGGAATGTATCCTTGGAGTACACTGACCTCCTTCAGTTGTTAAGGGTTGAATTTTCTCCGAACCTCAACTATGAGTGGTTCATTGAGTTCAGTGCCAAAGCAGCCGCAAGGAAACTTGGTGTTCTTGCGAGAGTGCGGTGATACTTAACGCCAGGACAGCTTCTTACCTTACTTAAAGTGTAAGTCCGGTCGTGCATGGAGTGCTGCTGTCATATAGGGGCTGGTGCTGCAAAATGTTACCTGGCAGCGTTAGACTCAGTCCAAAGACGTGCAACCTTATCAGCGTCGAGCACAGGCGCAGAATAGCCAGACTTTCGGTCTTCTTTCAGTTTTTCGGCTTTCGGAGAGTGTGCGCAGGAATTGCACGCTTTAATTCCTCCCTCTCCCTTCCACCATCGGAAGACCTGGTGTGCAGGTCTTCATCCACTTTGTTGTCGATATTCCACGCAATAGGACCAAACGGTTTACTTCGACCTTTTTAATGCGTACAGCAAAGGAGTGGAATAATTTGCCGGCGTCTATCTTTCCGTATGAATACAATCTGGCGTCTTCAAGGCAAGAGTGAATGGGCATTTGTTACGCTAACACAGTGTGATTTACATCATCACTTACCACCAGGTAGGATTGTGGTCAAGCACTGGCTTATAAAAATTTAAAAATATATATATATATATATATATATATATATATATATATATATATATATATATATATATATATGTGCCATTTTCATCGATAACTTGCTTCCATAGTCAATTTATAGTCATTTATTCCATAAAACAATATTACATTGTATTTGGAAATTAATTACGCAAAATGAAGAATTACCTATGCATTCGATTCACATAAATAAAACTAAAATCGAATAAAATTTTAATATCATTTGATAATCATTCTACATTTAATGCTTTTCATGTCATAATTTAAATATATTTCAAGTCATAATAATAGATTATAATATAATACCTGAATGACCGAGCTTTGCTCGGTATATTTTTTTTAAATCGTGTTTTGGAAATTATATTTAGATACAAATTAGATACTGATCAAATATAAATAATATTTTTTGATCTTGAAAAAAACTGAACTGGTTATTTGAATAAAAATTTTTAGTGCAATTAGTTTAATTTAAATTTTCGTGTTTTTAAAAAAAATCTACAAAAGGGCTCGAAATAATAGATTTTCTCAAAAAAGAAGGAACTTGAAAAAAAATGGAAAAAAGTCGGACCGAAGACAGGACTCGAACCAGAGTACTACGACTTCAGGATCACTCGATATTCCGTTTGAGCTATTATAATCGACGCATTACCAAAATTTTCCTTCTTATTCTAACGATATTGTAGCAGTTTTTCATTGCCTGAAAACACGGATAAAACGAAATTTTCTAAAAAATAAGTCCTAGCTAGATCGATTTATTGCCCCCGAAACCCCCTTAACACTTAATTTTACGAAAATTGTTGGAGCCGTCATATATATATGCTAGTTTAAAGGTATAAGATAGATTAAGTAGTACATAACCAAAAAAAATTGCATTCATTAAAGTTATTTTTGTCATTTAGGTAATCGTCAACTAAGTAGTAGCTTTTATTAATTAATAATGATTTAAGCTTATTTTTAAAGTGGTGGCAATAAATAGTTTTAAATGAGGTAAGCATAGAATTAAATAGTGCAATGGCTTGATATCTTGTGCTGTGGCGTACAACATTCAATGTTGGTGTAATTGAAATTTTTAAATCTTTTCGACTTGCCATTTCTCTCTTTTTTTTTCAAGTTTTCGAAAATGTTCTGTACACGACTCAATTTGTGGAATACATAACATGGTGCGGATCGCTCTTTTTTTGTAATAAAAACTCTGTCTTAATATTATATTTATAACTGTTGCCCCAGAGTTGTATGCTATTACGAAGTTTTGATTCTACTAGAACAAAATAAACCAACTTAAGGTGCTTTAACGTAACTTCGTCTCGTAAACTTTTTAAGTCATAGCATGCAGAACTGATAGTGGATCCTAGTGCTTTCATTTCCTTTTTGCAATTCAAATACATGTCGGTGTGGATTCCTATAAATTTAACAGGTTGAACATAGTCAATATTTTTACCGTCAATGTTAATGTTTATTGAGTGCTTTCGTCTTCCTGTAGATTTAAAAGCATTGCGATGTTTTATTCTTTTTTTAATAGAAGATCGTTAGTAGCAAACCAATTTTTAAAGTCATACAATGTGCTTTTCATTTTGGTATTTAATTCGTTTGTCGCGTTGGCAGATACAATCGCGTTTGTGCCATCCACATAAATAGTTAACTTTACATCTGGCTGTTTGGTATGTATGTAGGCAGTTAAATCATTAATGAATTAACTACTTACATACATACCAAACAGCCAGACGTAAAATTTCTTCGACGTATAATCTTGGGATTTTTGATCAAAAAAATGCGACAAATAGTTTTGACATTCCTCTCTTGATGTTAACCTAATACTGATTTCTGAAGAGACCAAATAAGGTAAAATTCTGCGGGTGCAAGGCCAGTACTATATGTGGATGCATTAACAATTCCTAATCAAGCTCTTTCATTTTGTCATAAACATAAACCTCACGCCTGTCACCCAGAGGGGTAGGCAGAGACTACGGACTTCCATTTAACACGACGAGGTATGTCAGACCTCTTTCGCCTCCTTTACATACATATATCTACGCATACATGCTCGTCGGTTAAGGGTACTTTTAACGTGGCCCATTTTCAAAATATCGCCAATTTGGTCGATAAACTTTTTTCTAGGGCGTCGCTTCCCGACTCTGCCGTTCACATCTGCCATATAAATTTGCTTTGTCACTCTTTCCTCATTCATTCTTTCTACATGACCAAACCACCGAAGCATTCCTTTCTTAATCCTGGTCACAACATCATCTTGCATACCACATTTATCTCTTATCACGCAATTTCTCACCCTGTCATTCAGATTCAACCCTAACCTACTCCTTAAAGACCGCATTTCTACAGCATTTATTCTACTTTCGTGCTTCTTCTGCCACAACAGCTTTCACTACCATACATTAAAGTAGGGACTAACACAGCATTATGAATTACCATACGTGCCTTTTTTGATACATTCTGGTTCTTCACAATAGAGTGTAGTGCCCCATTCACTCTATTCCCTGCATTTACTCGTCGTTCTATATCCTTATCATATCTACCATCCCTGCTAAATACACATCCCAAATACACAAACTCATCCACTTGCTCAATTAACTCTCCTTCTATTCTTATTTCACATACCGTTTTGCTTTCCTCTCTTTCAAATACCATCACTTTCGTCTTACTTGCGTTCACTTTCATTCCCCTTTCTTTTAATGCCCAGTTCATTAATGTAACCATCATTTGCAACTCAGCCGCCGATGATACAAATATGACTTGATCATCGGCATATAAAAGGCATTTGATGGTTAACTCGCCCATTCTTAACCCACATTCTTCATCTTTCAAAGTTTGCAAACACCTCTCCACAAATAGGTTAAACAGCCAAGGGGAAGCCACACAGCCCTGTCTGACACCTTTTCGGATGCCAAACCAGTCCGAGTAGACCCCATTGATCCTGACACAAGCACTAGAATTCCTATAAAGAGACCTCAATGCCTGTATCAAACCAGCGCTCAACCCATATGAGTTCAGTGTTTGCCATAACACATTCCTGTCCACTCTGTCATAAGCCTTTTCCAAGTCCATGAACGCACAAAAAACTTTCTGGTTTTTGGCCAAAGACTTCGCGCATGGAAAAGATTTGATCTATACACCCCATACCCTTTCGAAAACCCGCTTGCACATCCCAAATTTTTCCATCAGTTTCTTTCATAACTCTTTCAATTAACACCTTAACATACAGTTTGCCCACAATACTAAGCAAGCTGATACCACGGTAGTTTTTGCAGTCCTGCTGTGACCCTTTTCCTTTATATATTGGTACTATAACTGCTTTACACCAGTCATCCGGTACCCGTTTTGATTCCCAACACAAATTAAACAAGGTGTACAGCAGGCCTGCCACCACTCCCTCTCCAGCCCTTAGCATCTCGGGTGATACTCTATCATATCCAGCTGTCTTACCTGCTCTCATGCTTTTCATTACTTTCATTATTTCATCTACACTTATCTCCATACCCCTTTCCACTTCTTTCGGAATTTCTTGTTCATTTAATTCAGACGACTCTTCACTCATAAACACGCTTTCAAAGTATTCCTTCCATCTGTTTAAATTCGAAACTTCATCATTCAGAATACATCCATTCTCGTCTCTTATAGCATTAATTATAGGCTGTTTTGTATTTCCCCTGGCAGTTCTTACGAGTTTCCAGAACATTTTTATATTAGCCTGGAAATTATCAGATATCCTTCTATCATTCTTATCCGTTCTTTCTCTCTTTTTCCTTTCAACTGCTTCTTTTACTCTCTTATTTAGACGTCTAAATTCTGCCTTTTTTATTTCAATCTCATCACTCATACCACCAGAATTACCAGATTTAGTTGCTAGTAAATCTAACCATGCTTTCTTCTTTGATTCAACTTCCACCCGTACCTCATCATCCCACCACAATGTATTCCTTTTCCTTTCATTTATTCTCTTACTTACACCACATACTTCGGTGGCTGCATCCACCAAACCTTTCTTAATATTATTCTACACAGTATTCATGTCTAAATCAGTCATACACAACTCATTCAAACACCTAATATTTTCTCTCAGTCTGCATTTATACTTCTCTTTCACATCTTCATCTTGTAACTTCTCTATTCTTATACGCTGTAACGCAGTGGTAGACACAGATGTCCGATGCCGCAAACGCTGGAAAAGACCATTAATTCGACATAAGACCAAGTAATGATCCGTCCCTACGTTGGACCCCCGGTAAACGCTTGTATCTACGACGGCGCTCCTCATTCTTTCATCCACAATTACGAAATCTATCATGCTTCTATCATCACCTCTTTCCCATGTATACATATGAATCTTCTTATGACGAAAAAAGTATTCGTCACAAAGAGATTCTTTTCCACACATACGGTGAGGAGGTATTCACCATTCTCATTTATACTTTCATCACCAAATCTTCACAATATCCTTTCATAACCAGACCTCTTCACCCCAAGCCTTCCATTATAGTCTCCTAACATAATAATATTTTCATTTTCCTTACATTTTGTCAACACCATCCTTACCATGTTCCGAAACTGCTCCCGGATGTAAGTGGGCTTAGACATGTCTGGGGCGTACACCCCTAGCAAGAACAGCTTCTTTAAGCCCACTCATTTTCACATTTTGCTGAGTGCATTATCATGATAAATAACCACTTCTTTTCTGTTGGTTAATTCCGCCCGTTTTTTCTCGATTTCTTGCTTGAGTCATTAGCTGTTTGCAGTATAGATCCGAATCAATTGTTTTTCCGGACGGTAAAAGCTCATAATAAGCTATGCCGATGCGATGAAATTCCCGGACTGAAAACGCTTGAACCAACTTTGTGCTACTCTTACTGACATTGCATTAGGTCCATAAATGATAAAATTTTTTCGCGGCTTGAGTCGCATTTTTACCTGTTTTGTAATAAAATTTCATAATATATCGAATTTCATCATTAGATTAACTCATTTCGACGGACAAAAAAAAACAATTGAAAAATGGCGGGAAAGTGTCTTACAGTTTTTATTTTTCTGTTTATTGATATCAAAACCAACCAGATACAAACAGTACACAACCAATAAGATTTTTCTTCAATTTTATACAAACAAAATACGAAGAAATTTTTCCACGACCTATAAGTACTATACAAGTAGAGTCTACTCTTACATTTTTACAAATTCGTCACTTATATGGTATCTTACTGGTTCAATAAAAAAATATCAAAAAAATTTACTTACCGTTACGAACTATCAATATTCTTATTTAGTAAGGTCTTAAATGGCATAAAACATAAAGTTAACTGAATTCCGATATGTTCAGACAAAAATAAATTGAATCCCCTAAAACAAATTCATATAACAAATTAAAAATTGACCTGTACGCCTTGCCCGGCAAAACAAGCAATTAGGCTTTGTCAGTAGATACTACGTGTCAACGCGTTCCGCATTATTCGATAGAAAGCTATTTTCCCTGCTCCGCGAATACTTTTTACTAATTTTGACGTGAAAACTTCTTTAGCGGCGTTGTACACTTTTTGTAATGGGTAAAAAATGTTAAACTCACGTCAGGACACGTGACTTGATCGAAAATGCGTAAGACGGACGGAGTAGGAGAGGAAGTAACCCCTTTTTCTACGGCGCGGCGAAAATGTATACCTGCGCCTGCTGTTTCGTTTAGGCGGCGCAGGGCGCTTGTGCGAATGTAATATAAATTGTCATGTTTGTGTACGATAGCGCAATAAATAAATATTGTATTCTACCACATGAATGATAGTACTTTTATACTGATAATTAAAGCAATTCGTGCAAAATTATTCCACTTTTATCCACTTACCTTTAGGTTGATTGTGTGCTCGTTTGTCACCTTTACTGTCTAAAAAAAACTTACTTGCTAAAGAAATTAGAGGACAATATTAAGCTAGAAGATACTAAACATCACACTGGGCCTGGTTGACGTCGGGCAGCATAGAAGCTATTCAGGCGAGTGTTTTCCAGACATTTTATGTAATACATAACACACTCTTACTTATTTACCTACCACCTTTAACTTCCATCATTCAACAGCGTTTTCACAGTTGTGATCCAGCTAGATAATTTAAGGTAATTTTACTCTTAAAATTTACAAGAGCCCAAGTATTGTTTGGATATTTACCTGTGGCAAATCAACACTTGGACTCTATAGACTGTTAGTTGCCATATTTAGGTAAAAATCTAATTTTAAGCTTTATTACTACAGCTATACATTGACGCTTGCATTTTACTTTCTATTGCTTGGGAGTGGTGGTAACTCAGGGTAGAGTTTAGGTGGTAGAGCAACGTTTCGGCTATATTATAGCAACAGTACGAATGGATCGGCTCGATCAAGCTAGGATCAAGTACTTACGGAATACTAGCATTAAACAGCAGAAAAATCCTGTGTTTCGTATGGGGAGTTAAGAGATCCCTTTTTACTGTTAAAGAGGCATTACATCTTAGTCCTCAGGGGAGGCAAAGCATCTGCATTTTGTTTCTTAATCGAGGATAGATGTAGATGTTTCTGAGTTTAAATATCCACTTACTATTAGATGGACTGTGTGTTCACCTGTCACCCTTAATCAATAAAAAAGTGGCTTAAGAGACGTGGTAGTTCTCAGAATATCGCAATACGTGGGCACCCCGGGTTCGATCCCCAATGAAATTGTTAATTGTAAATTTAAGTGCTAATTTACCACGTGATCGGCGTTGAAGGAAAATATTGTGAGGAAACCTGCGTGCCTGATAAATAAAAAAAAACGGAAATATGTGTCCGTCCATACGCATTAAGACAGCGCGGCGTATACTCCTATTTTCCTTGTACTACAACCCTTTCATAAATGAGAGGAGGCCCGTGCCTAGCAGTGGGACACATAGGATCGATCCTCACTTTAATGCCATTCACAGTTCGTTCTTGGTTTGATCCAGGTCTGATGAAATATTATCAAGTAAAAAAATATGTGTGTGCATTCATACTATCCGTAACATCCAGTTTCACTCGAATGCCATTCCAGTCACGATCAGTCTCGAAGAAATTTTGTATGTGCGATATCAAACTTGTCACGATATGTATCGATAGTGTGAATGCTCTTAATTGTATTTAAATTATGTTAAATGAAAATAGTCCTAATAGATAAAAATGACTATACAAATATTGACTTTCGAAAAGGGTAACTATATATAAACAATTGATTTTTTTGAAAATGATATTTATTTATCCAATTACTTACAAATATATAGAAGAAATAACATAATATTACTTAACAGAATCTATAATACAATTGTGAACATAGAATACTATAATACACAATAGAATGGCTATCAACTTTATTTTGTACGAGGATTAGTGTCGCCGGGAGCACATATACTCGTACAAGCAACTAGTCGTATTATCACTACTACAAAACCAATTCGCTGTGTTATCAGACTGAGGGAATTTACAAATTTTAGACTTTTGATTTAATGTTTTTGACACATCAATATTTCTTTATTATTGTTTCTAATATTCACAAAATATAAATAGTTTTGACTTACTGGTTGTAGGATATGTCTCCATTATTTAAATTCTATTTAACTCTGTTCTTTCGACACGTAATTATTACACAATTTGCAATTTTTAAATAGTTTGGATGCAGCGACGCTTGACACGAAAATTGGAAACAATTGATTGTGTTGACATCTATAGGTGTGAATTGACATGTTAGTGGCTACACGGGCTCCACCCACTCCCCCGTTCTATTATGTATGTATTATAGTATTCTATGATTGGGAATGACGTAAATTTATTAAAGTAGTTGGATAGTTTCCCACGTTTCAAATGCCTCTCTGCGCATTTCTTGTTTTTTTTTTCAAATTTGCAAGTCTTATAAATTCTGCATATTAATAGGTCCTTACATATAAAATTGGCGTTTTGTACGGGAGGAATATAAAGTCAATTTTTTTGTAAAATATATTTAATTAATCAAAAAATGCACCGTTGTTGTCTATGCACTTTTGGCATCTCATAGGTAGTTCATTGATCCCTTTACTAAAAAAACCATGGGGGCGAGAATCAATAAAGTCTTTGAAGGCGGTTTGGAATACCGCACCTGAGTTGAATTTTTTTCCTTTTAAGAAGTTGTCCAGATTCCGGTAATCTGTTCGTGCAAGGTCCGGAGAGTACGGTGGATGTTGCAGACATTCCAACTGTAGCTCATCTAACTTGGTTGGTGGTTGTTTGTTTTGCAGTGTGTGATCTTGCGTTGTCGTGAAGCAGCAGTGGCCTAGAGTGATTGACCAATCTCGGTTGTTTAGCAGCTAGTTCTTCCTTCATTTCTTCAGTTTGGCCAGATTTTAGAAAGTTGTATTGGACGACACCGGCGATACTCCACCAAACACTCACAAGTAACTTTTTCTGAGTCAATTTTCGTTTATGGCAGGATTTGGCTGGGTCTCCGGGTTCAGCCATTGTGACGAGCGCTTCCGGTCATTGTACAGTATCTACTTTTCATCACAAGTAATAATTCGATTTAAAATCCCTTAATTTTTTGTGTCGGTTGAGCAAAGTAACACAGCAGTCGACGCGTGTTTGCAAGTTTGATTCACTCAATTCATGAGGTACCCATCGTTCAAGTTTTTTTTACTTTCCTGATTTGCTACAAGTGGATTAATACACTTTTGTGACTTACCCCGAAGCCTGCAACTATTTTTTGAAGTGCTTTGTGATGGATCCGCTTCCACAATAGCCTTTACTTCTTCATTTACCACTTTGGTCTCCGGCCGTCCACGGGATTTGTTCTGAAGGTCGAAATTTCCAGAACGAAAACGTTGAAACCAAAAACGTACCGTGCTTTATTTTGCAACACCAGCGCCGTACACAATCATTAATCATCGATCTGCTTCGACAGCACTGGTGTCACGGTAGAACTTGTAATGGTAAATATACCAATATTTTATGTGTTCCATTGTGCGGTATTAAGCGACGCTAAAGAAAAAAAAATTATGAGGAAATAACAAATGGATGAATGTTTTCAAAACTCAAATATACCAGCTAAATTAATTTATAAATTAGAATTTGGAATTTTCAACCCAAGAGGAGAACAGATCAAGATCAAAGTGGTCAGTACGACAGATATTGGCACAGTCTGGATTACTTTCTACGTTGATAGTCCTGGTATTTCTGATAATATTGTTGCGCGCAATAATTAATGCCTGATACATGACGACATTAGTTACTACTAGCGCCATCTAGTATCGAGTAGCAGAACTAGGAGAGTCAAGATCCTTCTAGAGATTTCCATACTAGAACTTAACGATTTCTTATATTTACGTGAATACTACACATTGATTAAAACTACTTTAACGGATTTTATCGCGTTTTTTATTTTATTTTTAATACCCGACGTTTCGAGTGCTTTCCAGCATCCATGGTCACAGGGGACTGAGGTGACTGACGTCCCGATGTCAGAGTTAACACGGAGTACCTTCAGCTTTCTTAATTATTGTCTTTGGTCCGATCTACGCAGAATGAACTAACTGTGTTTTGAAGTCTTGCAGTGGTATGCTTGGGTTTAGTTTTAATTTTATTAATTATAGGGTCCCAAGCGGGTGGTAGTACCCAGCCTCCTTCTCTATTGAAATTAGGATGTTTTTTTATTTCAATAGCCTCACGTTTCATCCTTGGTAGGAATCGATGTTCTTTCGCAAGGATTTGTGGTCTATCAAATCTGATGTAATGGTTGGGGCCCTCAAGGATATGATCGCGAACTACAGACTTCCCGGAACGTTGATGCTTCACGTCAGCTATGTGTTCTTTTACGCGGGTTCTAATTGATCTCTTTGCTTGCCCTATATATGAGAGACCACAATCACAATCAAGCTTGTACACTCCTGCATCTTGTAAAGGAATATGACACTTGACGGATGGTGAGAACTGACTAATCTTCTTTGGCGGCTTGTAGAATGTTCTAATAGAAGCTCGCTTCAAGATGTAGCCAATCTTGTCTGTGACACCTCTGACATATGGTAGTACAGCAGGCACACGCTCGACCGTTGCCGGCTTCACTCGGTCACTGTGACGTAGACGCGGGACCCGAAGCTTGTTGTCGTGCAGAACCTGCTTGACGTGCTGAAGCTCGGCGGCCAGGTGTTTGCTGTCACAGATCCCTCGTGCTCTCTGTAACAAAGATTTGCCTACGGTAGCTAACCGTGAAGGATGACGGTGAGATTCACCATTTAAATATCGGTTTGTATGGGTCTTTTTTTATACACAGTATGACCTATGGTGTTCTTAGGATTTCGGATGACTAACACATCTAGGAAAGCTAAGGAATTATTTGCCTCTAATTCCATGGTAAATTGAATTTTAGAGTTTATGCAATTAAGATGTTCTAAAAATGCAGTTACTTTGTCTGATGGTAAAATTGTGGAAATATCGTCTACGTACCGCTTGTAGAACCTTGGGGTAACAGGTGCAGTAAGGAGGGCTTTCTCCTCAAAGTCTTCCATTAATATATCGGCGACAATGGGAGATACAGGTGAGCCCCTCGCAACACCATCATAAAAGACCTACGTCTTACTGACAATGAAACCACTTGGAACCAAATTTGTCTGTTACAGTTCCCATCCCTATTTATCTATTAGCATCCTGTCGCAACCTTTATTTTAACCAATAATTAGCGTGCATTTCAACCCGCCTGCCCCGTACCGCTTACCTCAGACTTTTGACAGACAGGTTTGGATGCAGAAGTACATACATTATGCGTCTATTCGGGCTGTGTAGTCATTCGCACGCACACGCACACACGCACACGCACACACACGCACACAAACTCACTCACACTCACAAACACACACACACACACAAACGCACGCATGTACACACACGCACACGACACACACACACACACACACACACACACACACACACACACACAAACACACACACACACAAACGCACGCATGTACACATACGCGCACGCACACGCACGCACACACACACACACACACACACACACACACACACACACACACACACACACACACACACGCACGCACGCACGCACGCACGCACGCACGCACACACATGCACACACACACACACACACACACACACACACACACACACACACACACACACACACACACACACACACACACACACACACACGGCCAGACGTCCGGCTGGGAATAGTTGGAACGACTTCCTAGGACCTCAAAACGTGGAGATCTGATGAAAACTAGCATTCTTAATACCGGACCAAAATCTACAACTTCCTAATTTCGAAAATCATTCATTTTCAAAGCGGTAAGTTAAAAAATCGAGAGAGTGAAACAAAGTACTTTAAAGAGAAAGTTAAATATAAATCCGCTGTAGGGTGGAACACCTTATCTGATCGGTCTAACTCACTTAATCCAGTAACTGTTGACTCCATAAGAGATAATAAGCAAAAAAATAAAAGAATTTTATCATAAACTTAAAGTATATACTAATTATCATTGTATCGGTTTGCATTTTGGATATCAAAGTTAAATAGTTTGTTTCTATTATATTTGTTTTATACAAAATGTACATCGATATGATTTTAGTTATATCCAAATATGTATTTCTACTGGTATTTCATTTTCTTATCGTTTAAAAATAACGTTTCCTTTTTAGATTTGATCAAAAATTAAAAGACGCGGTTAACTTAAATACTACGGGAACATTGCGGGTGCTAAAATTAGCTGAAACTATGAAGAATTTAGAGGTAAGGTATCCTTTTTGCTTGTATTTGCACCAAAAATAAAGTTAAGTTAATTAAGATATTTGTTATCAGGCTTCTGCGTCATTTGGCGTCAAACAACGGGATTTTCAAGTGCTACTGGGTAAGAAATTTATCAAAATTAACTGAAGTTAATGAACCAAGGTGGCCTGGCCCTGAGCGGCAAATTTAAAGGAGCGGCATTTTGCAATTGAAAATAACAAGAAGAACATCGTACCATTAAATGAATTGATCTGCTACACACAAAAGCACATACGATATAATTATAAAAATATTTTTTTTTTCAAAACACTTGTAAAAACTAGGGTGTGAGATGAGGTGTCTCACAGCCTGTCATTGTACAGAGTGGTACTTACCCAGACGGACTCCAAAGAAGAAAGGAAGTCTTACCACATAGTAAACTACGCCACTGGACTTTCACTCTTAACCTACTAATGCCCGGTAAATGTTTATGCTATAAGGTTGAAGTTAGCCCAGAGCCAAATGAGCTATCAAGCTACCTGCTAAAAATTAGCTTTCAGAGCATGTATTCGTCAGCGTCACAGCACATTATATGACGACACATACCAGTTATTTATTATGATGTTAATAATTGACAATTTCAGGTCTTTGTACACCTCTCGACCGCATACTGCTGTTGTGAACTGGATGTAAAGTAAAAAATTAAAGTAAAGTTACAGCCTATATACGTACCAATGCTGGGCACAGGCCTCACCTCATTTCTGAGGGGGTTTTAGGGCAAGGAAGTGTCCGCCGCGCTGCCCCAATGCGTGTTGGCGAACTTCACATGTCTTCGAAATATTTTTTTTTATTCCTCAGAAATGCACGTTTCCTCACGATGTTTTCCTTCAACGCTGAGCACGTGGTAAATCAGCACTTAAAATTGCATTTAACAATTTCATTGGTGCCGGCGGGGCTCGAACCCGGGTTATTCGCGTTCTGTTATATTTACAGCGAGCGTTAACCATCTGAGCTACCACGGCTCTTGATTATCAATCTTGTCTATCAATCGTCGTTCGTCGTTGTTGTCCTCTGCAGGGCATAGTGCCGTGCAGGTCTCGGGCCTCGGGGTATACCCCTTTACCCGGATGTTCCTCACGGCACACTACAATGTGCCGGTCCTGGGCGCCTTGATGTTAAAGGCGTTGTATTTAGCGACTTTTGTCGCAATCGGGTAATTTATCGTTAAAGTAGGTTATCTATAATTTGTGTTTAACACAAATTATTATGTCAAAGTTGGCCTTTCTGCGGCATTGTGGGGTTTACTCTACTCCCTAATCTATATAGGGAGGAGTTCTCTTGGATAGGGTCGCCCGTCCGGCGGCCGTGAGTGCAACGGCGCGAAGCCGTTGAGGTGTTCGTGTGGCCCGTTGTCGGCGCGGTCGAACATACCGCGCGCCAGCCGGACCACGAATTGTTGCAGGCTCTCTATCTTTAGGTTGGCCGCTATGACGTCATTTCGGACGTAGCGACCCGCACCGACTATAGTTCGTAATGACAAACTCTGCTGGGCCTGAAGTCGCCGCTTCTGATGATCGCTCAGGAGTGCATACCAGGCCGGAGCAGCGTATGTTAGCAGGGGTCTTATATAGGTTTTATAAATGGTTAACTTCGACTTTGTCGGTAACTTGGATATCAGGACAGGGCGGAGCATTGCCCGCGCACATCGAGCTTTGCGTATAGCAGAGTCGACATGCGCAGTCATACGCAACATCCTGTCAATCCGACATCCAAGGTAGGTGTCTATCAATTATTAAATGATTATAAATTAAAGAGTGGAACTAAACCGTATAGTGGCGGTGTAAGAATATCCACTATCACATATCGTCTCGTCGGTGTCGTAAGAGAGGACGGTGCGAAACTAAAACTGGTTGCCAACCCGTCAGCGAAGCGTTGAAGTTAAAAATTCAGAAATAAACCCGAAAAAATCCATTAAATTAGTTTCATTTAATTGTTTATGTTATATTTCATTCTATACATAAATTTTATCTAAGGATTGATAAATTGGCCCACGTATCTATCGCTAAAGACAGAGTCATCCAAGCGATATAGTAAATAAACAAAATCCGCATACACAAAGCAGTAATGAGTTCTTAAAGACCTACGTTCAGATGTAGACTTCTGATGCGTGATGATAATGGTAGATAACACAAAGTTTCCCCCATCACCTGAACGCAATTCAGCCAGATATATCTCTTAAGGTATATCTTTCTTTTTACCTCAAACTTTTATACGTGTTAGAGACACGCTGCACCTATATTATAGATGTATCGGGTCGGCTCAACGGGGGCAGGATCACGCTCTCACAGAATACCAGCGTAAAATAGCAGCGTAATGCTGCTTTGTTTCGTATGGTGAGTGTAGAGATTTCATACATGGTAGAGCCATGCTGCAGTTATATTTGTAGTATAATTGTAGCACGAATGGGTCAGCTCGACCGGGGAAGGACCACGTCCTCACAGTACACCAGCGTACAATAGTAACTTAATGCTGCTGTGTTTCGTATGTTGAGTGTAGAGAACTGGAGACCATTTTTAATGGAAACGAGGCATTCCATCTTAGTCCTCACAGGTGACAACGCATCTGGATTTTGATTAATGTAGAGAGATTGGATAAAAGTAGAGATCTATGGGCCACAGCAACCACTTACCATCAGGTGCACTGTGTGCTCGTTTGCAACCTATCCTATAAAAAAAAAGATACCGGAGACCCTTTTTACTGGAATCGAGGCATTCCATCTTAGTCTTCAGGGGTGAAGAAGCATTTGCATTTTGATTCTTAATTGAGGATAAATGTGGATGTCTATGGGCCATGGCATCCACTTTCCATCAGGGGAACTGTGTGCTCGTTTGTCACCTAATGCTATAAAAAAAGAAAAAAAAATACAAGGAAAAAAGTCCGAACCCTGCACACATTTCAAGTTGTAAAAATACACTCACGTACACATATGCATCTAAAGTCGTTTGCAATCAACAACATAGCTTGGCAGTGAATTTTTATGAAAAAAGAAAGTAAGATGTGTGCATGTATGCGTTTGGTTTCGGCATCACTTGAAATGAATACAGCGCTCCGTCTTTCTTTCTTTGTTCTTTACTCACATGATCTTTTAAGACTTCTACGAGTCTTTAATTCGGCCGTTTATCCTTTTTGCTTCTTATTAACACATACATTTTACTTAGTGTACAAGCTCTGAAAAAATCAATTGCAGGACTGAATTAAATGATATTTTTATTAAAAAGGCTATAACTCTAGAGCCGCATTTAAATTTGAATATATGAAAAAAGAGGATAGAGTTGTTATTGTAATTATTTCTATTACACTTTTTGCACTTGATATTGCTTTATGTATCATCATCGTTACAGCCCTTTACAAGTCCACTGCTGAGAATAGGCCTCCCTCAAATAATGCCACAAAGCACGATCCAGAGTCACCTGCATCTATCGACTTCCTGCACGTCTTACCAGGTCGTCACTCCATTTGGTGGGGGGGCCGCACCACACTTCGCCTACGAGGGTTCTTCGGGTTATATTATTATACTAGCTGTTACCCGCGGCTTCGCCCGCATGGTCACTGGGAAATAAACTATCCATTGCTTTTTGAATTGAAAGAAAACGGAGTTTTATAGATTTGTCAGAGATGCAGCCATTAATCCAATATAATAATGCCTTCAGGATGCTGATGGGATTTCATGTGTTCTGCAGTGCATCTGGCATGTTTGCTGAAGCGGGGGTTGATGATTTTCATGGCATCTTACGGAAGCGAATATCGTCCAGCTGGCGCAGATTGGGGGGGAGCTCAAACGGCGTCCTGAAGGTAGTTAAAGATAGGCTTGATTGTCCCATTCAAGGGCATTGGACTCAAATGCATACGGGTGGAACACTTATGTATCTTAATTAATATTTTTTAAATTGTGAGTTATTTAATTTAATTTGATTTAATTTAATAACATAGCTTTTAAGAAATTTACTAACAAATTTGTATGGATTTTTTAATCTGAAATAAACGTTTTATTATTACTATTGGGGGCTATAAATATAGTTTTCTCATCTGGTTGGGTTCTATAAATATATAATTATAAATCAAAATGAAAAGATAAATATACATAAATATCAATAACACAAAATAAATATAAAAATGCATATATAAATAAAAGCCCAACCAGATGGAGGCCATCGGCAGGGGAGACCAAACGGCCGAGAGTTAGGGGGGAAAGAGAAAGAAACCGGCGGACGATGCGGGTGGTATCGAGGAGCACCGCCTTCTGCATTTGAGCCTGGAGCGGTCTGCCACTTAGTCCCAGCCGCCTCAGATGACCCGAGAGGCTGACTGTGTAATGTCTACCAAAAATATCCTTGACTATGCCCGGTCCATCAGTACAATATCAGGCTTATTTGCAAGAATAGTCCTGTCTGTGATGATGGCCCGGTCCCAATAGAGCCTGGCGCGATCATTTCCGAGCACGGCTTCCGGCAAGTACTTGTAATACGGCAATTTCCGATCCACGAGACCGTATTTTAGAGCGAGCTCCTGGTGAAGAATTCTGGCTACTAGGTTGTGCCTGTGCAAGTACTCAGAGTTAGAAAGCACCGAACAACCGGAGATGACATGCCTAAGTGACTCACCGGGATGGCGACAAGCTTGACAGATGTCGAAGGTGCCATCCTTTAGGATGTATCTCCGATAGTTGTTGGTCTTAATAACCTGATTCTGTATTGCACAGACAAAATTTTTTTTGGTTGTCTCTTTGGTGATCTCTTCGGGGGAAACCGAGCGGGTTTCCCCGAAGAGATCACCAAAGCGTAGCCAGTGGAGGGAGGCTACTGTGTCTACGAAAGGCTCATGTAGAGTTTTGTAGAACCTCCCGTGGAGCTCCTTCTCCTTCCATACGTATTGGGGTATTGCCATTGCTCGTTGGCTAAGGATAGAGGGGTAAGTCCTTTATCACAAGAAATGACGTCCTTATAGAATGGATTATCCGATTTCGCCAGAAAGTAATCACGGAGGCTGCACACTTCGCGATTATGCATGGTGAGCGCGCTCAAGAAGCCACGCCCACCATTATTTCGCGGCAAGTACAGCCTCATTACCGACGATCTCGAATGATGCATTCTATGGGACGTCATGGTAGTGCGGACTTTTCTACCCCCCTGGTAGAAAAGTTAAGTTCAGTCTGAGTCCACCTGAGTATGTCAAAGGTATACATGAGGACAGGCATGACCCAGCCGTTATACGCGTGTGCCTTATTCACACCGGACAAAAAGCTGTTAAGCATTTTGGTCAAGCGTGCGTAAAACACGTCGCAAACTGACTGTTTCATATCAGCCTCATCGATACCGATGTTCTGTGACACACACAGGTATCGGTATGTTTAAGCCTCGGAAAGGGTTCTTTAGTTGACGGGCATAGATATGTCTATGCCCCTCAGAGTTAGCAACCCTTCCCCTTTCAACAAGGAGGACCGCACACTTATCCGCCCCAGCTCCATTCCAATGGCGTTGCTAAATTCACAAGTGATGTTTAGCAATTCCATAAGACTGGAGGCGAATAACTTGAGGTCGTCCATATAGAAAAGGTGGGTCACTTTTGTCCCTCCTTTCCGTAGCTGAAATCCCCTCCCGGAGCCCTCCAGTAAGGTACTGAGAGGGTTCAGAGAGAGAGGCTGAACCAGATTGGACTCTGACAATCGCCCTGGAAGATACTCCTTCTTATCCTTATGTGGTTCTCCGCAGCCATCTTCTGCTCGCCCAGATGACAAAGCACTGCCCCATACACTGCTCGAGGAAGTCTCTAACTGTACAGTCTATCTTGTACAGTGCGAGGACTCTCTTTAGCCATGTATGGGGCACCGAGTCAAATGCCTTTCTGTAGTCTATCCAGGCGGTGGAGAAGTTCCGACGGTTGCGTTTTACCACTTTGCCAATTACCGCGTCAATGAAAAGTAGTTCCTTGGTTCCACGACCACCGCCCCGACATCCATTTTGAGCGCGTGACATCACCTGATTTGAGTCCAGGTGACGAGTGATTCTCGCGCTCAAAATGGATGTTAGTGTCTTGTATATGGTCGGTAGACACATGATGGGGTGGTATTTGCTCAGGTCTGTGGTACCCTTGTCTTTAGGAATCAAATAGGTGATCCCAGTAGTGAAGAGGCTCGGGAGCGACTTCCGATTGAGAGCCTCTTGAAACTTTTGGGCGAGCACAGTGTGACACACCACGAACCCCTTCAGCCAGTAGTGATGCAGCCCGTCGAGTCCCGGACTTTTCCAGTTCGGGGCCCTACGGACCGCCTGAGCTACGTCATCCGGTGTTATAATGACGGGGTCCATTGGTGTTATACTCGCACACTGACTCGCCACAACTTCGGTCCAAGGGCCCTCGCTGTGGTTTACGGGCTCTGACCACAGGCCGCGCCAGAATGCTACATTGTCGGCCTGATTCGGTGCTGGGCCCGTTCCACCTACCATTGGTCGCTCTAATGATTCATAGAGCCTCTTCTGATCACTCTGGAAGAGACTATTCTGGTTGAACTGTGTCGACCTCTCGGTATATCGCCGAATCCGCTTTCCCCAAGCAGCGATTCTCTGCTTCAGATCATCTATGCGCTCCGTCAGTTTTTGCGTTATATCCGGCTGGGACAAACTGACATTTGTCCAAGCAAACCCCATCCTGACGGTGCACACAATTCTTGGCCTGTTATTTCCTGATCTGAAGCATATCAGTCTGCCGATGAGAGCTCTAGCCTTTGCGATACTTTCCTCAATTCTTCTTCTTCATGCTGGGATAGCGCTACTTTGGCCAGTAGCGTGTCCAGCCGTGGAAACCTTGGCGCCTATGATACGGCAGACTGCGAGCGGCGCCAAAAAGAATTGAGTCCGTCTCACAAAGGTCCCGGCTGGCTTCCAAATACGTCACCAGCATTGGGTTCAGAGCCCTCACGACAGCCCGATTCCGCTTGTTTAGGGCTATGCGAGGAAGTCGCGGTCGAATTTCGAGAGGCGTACTGCGCGTTTCCACAATCGCCTCTTCCAATGTACTCCTCATGTGCTCTAATTCCAGTTCCTGGGCGACTGTTCCATCATCGTTTGAATCAACCACAACTGGGGTATTCACAGCGGCATCCATTTGCGGGTTGCTCTACAATTTGTGGCGCCGAATCCTCAGCCGTAGCATTTTCATCCGATGAGGGAACAGCCTCACGTCGTAGCCGTTCGAGTTCGGCGACATCAAATATATTTGAGCGCAATATATACCGAACTCGGTCTGCCAGGTTTTGCTCTGTGACGGTTAAAGATGGCTCCAGCTTAGCAAAAAGACGATGCATCCTAGCCCGATACGCCAAACATCCAGTTTCTTCCCCTTTTACCCCAAAGTACGCCCGCAGTGCGTTTGCGTTCATTGCTTGTGACCAACGCATGCGACGTGCACCACCAGCGGGTGCGGGGTGCCGTTTGCTGAGTCCGAGATGACCCAGCCGACACCAAGCCTTCTGGCGGGGATGATGGATGCGGAGGGCTGCTAGGTGACCGTGCAGCTCATCGCGCTCGGCTGGCGGCCGGCATGTTGCCGCTTCCAGCGCCAGCTCCAGACGCGCCCCGGCGACCCCCAGGCAGCGGCCCTTTGCGCACTATCTTTTTATCCATAATCCATCATCATATTATTATTATTATTATTAAAAGGAAACTGAGCAAAATTGATTCGTCAGCCTATTTAAATGTTTTGAATCGCAGCGTATAGGAAAGCATGAAAATAGCTTATTATTCCAAATGGAAATGGGATAATTCTTTAATTAAAGGAAACTGAGCATAATTATCCGTCAGGGATGCAGACATTTGAAAAGAAACTGAGCTAAATGGATTCGTCAGAGATGTAGTTTTCTGAATTGAAAGGAAACTGAACCAAATAAAAGATCCGTCAGAGGTGCAGCATTTGGAATTGAAAAGAAACTGAGCTAAATAGGAAATTTTGAATTGAAAGGGAAGATCTGCAGGAATTCTGATTAATATTAATATACCTTACTATTTTAATTTAATGAATAAAAAGAATGTTAGACATAATAATGAAAATTGCAATATCATCAATGAGAGCTCTAAAAATTCTTAACCAAATAGAGGGTTAATAACTTATTATTTTCATTCTGTAAAATCTTATAAGCAAGTACCACATGATTCCTTTCGTCCATAAAGAAAAATCTTTAAATATGAAATTCACAATCTTACACTAAAATATAGCTGGCATTTGCTCCAAAAAGGATATTTTAAAATTAACATTAAAACATTTACATGAGGAGGAGCATACACGAATAGATGTATTATGCTTAACGGAAACATTTGTTAAAGCAAGTGATTATAATAATTATAATGTTTATGGTTACAAATTAGCTGGTTTCTATGGTCGTAAAAAAATAGAGGTGGTGTATGTATTTTGATAAAGGAAGATATAGAGTGGAATGAAATAAACTTTTTTTTCAGATTTAACAGAATCCGAGCATTTTTAATGTTGTGGAATAGAAATTCCTTTACATAATATTTACATAATATGCATCTATAGGACACCTGGTTCAAATGTTAATGTATTCTTTTTTAAACTACAAAACTTATTGTCAAAATTAATAAATAATCACAATAAAAGAATTATTATTGCTGGAGACATTAACATTAATACCTTGGAAAATAGTAAAAATACCATTGAATTAAATGATATCATTTCGAATTATAATTTATATATACATATTAATGAACCAACGCGTGGAAACAACTGTATAGATCATATATTTAGTAATATAATGAATGCAACAACATGTATTAAAAAGTTATATTTATCAGATCATGAATCGGCGCAAATATTATCTATTGATGTACATAAACAGAGAAAAAAGTTAAATGATATTTGGGAGTATAAAAGGAATTATAATTTATATTACATTAATATGTTTCGTGAATGTATAAAAAAGCTTACTTTTAAGGAAGTTTTTGAGGACAAGGATATCAATTCTGCATACAATAAATTTATGGATCTTTTTATCTCATTTTATAATCTATGATTTCCGATGATTAAGACAAAAAAAAAACTAGATATGAAATATAAAAATAACTGGATTACAAAAGGTTTGAGACTTAGTTGCTTAATAAAAAGGAAACTCACAATTGGTTATTATAAGAAAAAGAGTGACGAGAATAAACAAAAATACAAAATATACAGCAAATTACTAAAAAAATGTATTGACGTGTCTAAAAGAATAAATTATTTTAAACGAACTAATACCAGTAAGAATAAAGGAAAATGTTCATGGAATATGATAAAATCAGAGGCAGTGTTAAAAGAGAATGACAATTATTTAAACATGATAAGCAAGAATAATGAATGTCTAAGATCTCCACAGAAGATTGCTAATGCTTTTAGTGAGAATCATGAAAGCCAGACAAGGATAGTTAACCTTAAGCAAGCGAAAGAAACATACCTGTATAACATTAAAAGCCCATGCAAAAGCATGTTTTTACGTCCAATTACTCTGGAGGAGACAAAGTCATTTATAGTTAATTTAAAAAAATTCTAGCAGTGAAGGTTATAGTGGCATAAATACAAAAGTAATTAAATATTGCAAGGATGAACTATCGCTTATACTTACATATTTGATAAATTTATCATTCGAAGTAGGTGCTTTTCTAGAGTCATTAAAACTATCTTTGATCAAGCCCTTATTTAAGCAAGGTGAGAAAAAAGATATTAATAACTATCGTCCAATAACAATTTTGTCAGTTTTCTCAAAATTTTTTGAAAAAGCTATGCACAGTAGGCTTAGTCATTATTTTAATGAAAACAAGTTTATGAAAAAAGAACAGTATGGCTTTCAGCAAAACAAATCAAGCACGATGGCGTGTTTTGATGTATTAAAAAGAATCACCGATGCAATAGATGATAAGGTAAATGTAACAAGTGTATTTTTCGATATGTCAAAAGCATTTGACTTTGTTTGCCATGACACCTTATTGCGTAAGCTAGAAAAGTATGTAATAAGAGGACTGACATTGCAGTGGATAAAGACATACTTATCATCAAGAAAACAGTGTGTGGAAGTTATAAGCCCTAATAAAAATAATATTTTGACAAAATTCAGATCGCGACTAGTTCTTAAGTACGCTGGAGTTCCTCAGGGAAGTGTTCTTGCGTCTTTTTTTGTTCGTAATTTATGTAAATGATTTACCGGATTCAACTCCATTCCCGTGCATTTTATTTGCGGACGACATATCTTTAATCATAAAAAATAATCATGGAAATAAAGGTTATTACGAAAATGACATAAAATGCGCAATAAATGATGTCATTTCAAGGTTACATAATAATAATTTGAAGGCCAATATCGCCAAAACCTGTTATTCACAATTTTATAGTAATAGTAGAAAGAAACTAGATCTTGACATAAGATATAATAATGATAAAGTGCAAGAAAATGAACAGAAGAAATTTCTGGGAATAAAATTAGATAGTAATTGTAATTCGATGGCTCATATTGACGAAATTTGTAATAAAATTAATAGATTTGTATATGTTTTAAATAGGTTAAGAAGAACATCGTCAAGTCAAACCGCACTCATTGCATATCTTGGATATGTTGCAATAATATTAAGATACGGATTGTTAATTTGGGGTAATAGCTCTTATTCAAAAAGAGCTTTTATAGCTCAAAAAAAAGTGTGTGAGAGCCTTAACTGGGGCCAAATGGTATGATTCCTGTAAGTCCTTATTTAAGGATCTTAACATACTGACTTTACCAGGTATGTAAATATTTGAAGCAAGTGTTCATGTAAAAAAACATTTACATATGTACAAAAAAGCATCTGAGGTATACTTGCGTAGCAATCGAAATTCTGATAGACTAGTTATAGAACGTATACCTAAAACTGCATTTTATCGTAATGGCTGCTACGCGATGAGTGTAAAAATTTATAATAAACTTCCGGCAAGCATTAAAGAAGAGACAGAAACTGGTAAATTTAAAACCAAACTAAAAAGCTGGCTACTATTAAAGTGCGTTTATGACGTAAAACAATAAATAATAAAAATAAGTGAATAGAATCTTGTTGCCTGAATTTGATATTATTGTATTATTTTTGACTATTTTTTGTTTAATCTTTAGATTTTATATATATACTCTTTTAACATTCTAACTTTTAATTTTAACATGTGGACTATATACAATATCCAATATTTGTCACCTCTGATGTACCATGTTTAAGCGAATAAATGCAATTATTATTATTATTATATAATGAAAAAGCTGTGCTTAAAATCACAGTAAATTTACTGTTACTTCAGTCTATATATATATATATATATATATATATATATATATATATATACTATACTATACTACGTGTCACGTTGTTTGTCGGCGATGGACTCCTAAACCACTTAACCGATTTAAATCAAATTTGCACACCGTGAGTTAGGTCCAACTTGAGAGATAGGATAGTTGTTTTGCGAATTTAAGAATTTTTAATAGGACATGACAAAGGATCGTCGAAAAGGGCAGAACAACGCCTGCCTGGCAAGCTAGTTTATCCATATATTAGTAGGCAACATTAAAAAAATTGTCGGCAATCTATACTCTGTGCGACTGTTTGACCAGACTGTTACGTACTTGACATTGATAGTATGAACGTAAGCAATGCACTAAACGGCGATCATTAAAAATTATATAATATACGAGAAGTTTGAATATTTTTAAAGAATTAAAAAGCATGACTTAATTTTTTTAAACTCATGAATGCTTTTTTACCACGTTCTTATTAACTCGCTTTCGTGTACTCGTTCAGGTCGAATTTAGTAATTGATTTTAAACTAACTTATTGATAAGCAAGAGACTTGTTGAACATAGTTCAGAATCGCTTTCATGTCTGCCTGTTTGTTTGTTTATATGTTCAGTACAAATTAGGCAATCCGTTTTATACGTGGTAGAGCCATGTTGCAGTTATATTAGTAGTATAGTTGTAGCGCGAATGGGTCGGCTCGATCGAGGAAGGACCACGCTCTCACAGAATACCAGCGTAAAATCCTAGTAGCTTAAAGCTGCTGTGTTTCATATGGTGAGTGTGGATAACCGGAGACCCTTTTTACTGGAAACAAGGCATTCCATCTTAGTCCTCACATCTGCATTTTGATTTGTAATTGAGGATAGATGTATATGTCTATAGACCGCATTTGAAACTTTAATATGTAAACTATAAAATAGCTGCAATTTTTAATTATAAATATTTTATTTTATTTAACGTACTTGTAACATACAGTTTATAATATAAATATTAGCTTTTAGCTTTTTTACATATAAATTTCATTTGTATGCCAAAACTCATCCCCCCCCCCCCCGCCGCCAGTGCGCGTAATATGCTTAAAGAGGGTTACAACGTTTTCATCTCATGTATAAATATATTTTATATAATTATACAACATTTTTCTTACCTTTTAGACGTCATTTCTTAATGTTTAATGTATGCCGAAAATTATTTTTCTACTGACAACAATTTTTAAAGTTTATTTTCACAAAAATAAAATTTAAAAATTGTTATCCTCTACCATGATTATTATTTACGATATATATTTATTATGTGTTAAAAATACTATAAAAAAGGAAAAGTTTAATTACACGACTGAAGTTTATGAAAGAAATTTGATAACAATCAGATAAACTTAAACACTTACCACTAAAAACAAGTAAAAATTGTATCCATTTCGTTATTTTGACAATTGGTACCTACGTATACGTTTATAATTTAAGGTGGCGCGCGTGCACGTCCGTTGATTGCAAAATATGCGTCTTTACTGTTCATGGAGGCAGGTTCCGAGAATAATATATCACAACGGATATCGCTTGAAATAGGAAGGAGTATCCCCTTGAAATAACAAATTAAAATTAAAACGGACGATAAACAGATATAGCGAAGGACGCACCAAATGTTTTTTGAGAATTTCGCAATATTACTCGAACAAGTTGGTTAATATCTCGGAGGAAATAGAGTAAAAAGTCAATTCTGATAAGGCTTGGTGGTTGATATTTACGGTTTCTTCTAGTGACTAGTTACTATAGATTTTTTTATAGAATAAGAACGACAGACAGGCACACAGGCCCCCTAGAGGTAAGAAAATATTGTAACCAAACAACTACATTTATCCTCTATTAAGAGTGAAAATCTAGCTGCGTTGTTGCACGTGAGGACTAAGATGGAATGCCTCGTGTGCGGTATATAGGGTCTTCGATTCTCTACATTCACCATACGAAATGCAGCAACATTTAGCTGCTATTTTACACTGGTAGTCTGTAAGAGCGTGGTCTGTACGCTATATATATATATATATATATATATATATATATATATATATATATATATATATATATATATATATATATATATATAGCGTTGCTCTATCACATACAATCGATTTCAGTGAAGTTCGTACATCAATTTGTAATGACATACTTTACGAATTTAGATTATAAAATCACTTCACCTCTCAACGGTCTTTTGAGCTTCGAAGTAGACTGTGGCCCAACCCAGAAATATCTGCTTTCTAAAGCAAACTCTGTTTAACCATAGGCCAGATTACCCATAACATCAGATATTTCCTAGTATCTCACAATTTAGCTAGAATAATTAAAAGCAATTGTTTGTGTTATAATTCCAGATACACTCAATTACCAAGCGAGTGACTCAATTTTCGTGATAAAAGCATTTGTCAGAGTAAATCAAGCAATATAGCTCCTTGCAATACTATACTAATAAATATAAAATATGTAGAAAGTACAAAGACGGCAATAAAATAAGAATTTCGCGTTTAGTGCGCGTCATTTTGCGTTTATTTAATGTCTTGTATTCGGTACAAATTATAAGAAATCACTATTAAAAAGAAGTGTGTAATTGATAAATTATATAATATATTTAATTAAAGATATTATAAAACTTATTAATTGCACATTTTAACCACCACCAATTACACCAATTACAAATATATGATAAAACCTGTGACGAAATATCTCTAGTTAAGTAATTCCCATTTAGACCAAGAGAACAAACAATGAATCCAACGTGGGTCGGTAGTGGTAGGGAAATTGCAATATATCTTGTCAAAATATATTTATTTAAAATTGGCTTTTACAAATTCCTTTTTTCAAGTCAAAAAGATACGCTATCGCTTCAACAAGTCAAGTATTTTCTTCCAACAGCTACAATTTAACCATATAAAATGTGTACACCTAAAAATGTCTAAGGATTCCTATCTCATTATGACCACACATTCTAATCTTTTAATTAATTAATTTAATTTATAATTTCCTATAAATTAATGTAAAGTCAGGTCAATATTATTACAAATAATGTTGTATCACGTAGTTATACATCTACCCAAAACTAAGCCAATAGTATGAAGTCTGTTTACTACCAACAACAGCAAGTTTAGTAAAGTAAAAAGTAAAGTTACAGCCTATATACGTCCTACTGCTGGGCACAGGCCCCCTCTCATTTCTGAGAGGGTTTTAGGGCAAGGACTAGTCCGCCGCACTGCCCCAATGCGTGTTGGCGAACTTTCACATGTCTTTGAAATATTTTTTTTCTTATTTCTCAGACATGCAGGTTTCCTCACGATGTTTTCCTTCACCGCCGAGCACGTGGTAAATCAGCACTTAAAATTGCAATTAACAATTTCATTGGTGCCGGCGGGGATCGAACCCGGTTTGCTCCCGTATTGTGAAATTTACAGCGAGCGCCATCTGAGCTACCACGGCTCTTTCAGAACAGCAAGTTTACTACTAACTATTTTGTCAAATAATGTATTAAAAAGTTTCTTGCATAAATAATTAAATCGAAAAGAAATTGTGTGTGGGAGAAAGTGGGATACCAACATTTTTTGGAATCACACTCAACGCGATGATAACAACTGGGCCTCCTTAAATCAAAACTAGCAAACCAAATTCTGCAGCATATGCTGTAAAAAAAACCTAAAAATTTTAGCAGTATTGAAACAGCTAAACTAGTTTATTTTAGCAATTACCATAGCGTGATGTCGTATGGTACTATGGGGACACACGACTGACACTGAAATTATATTTGTTTTACAGAAGAGGGCCATATGAGAAATCTACGATTTAAACCGGAAGAGTCGCTCAAACAAACATTTAAGGAAATTAATATATTTACTAATATAATAACAATATAATAACTAAGGCACTCCGCCAAAAAGCCGTCAACTATATCTTTTACAGTATAATATATACTATATATATAATAAATATTATACCTGAATATTATTAAATGAATGTATAAAATTATTAGTAATTAAAAAATAATTATTATAATTTAACAAAGTATCATTCATTATGTTGTGTTTCGCCTTTATTGTGGCCGTTTACGCTAGTGTGGCCAGGTCAAGTGGGTCAAATTTTGCGATACAAGGTATGAATCGGGAATTTGGTTTTAAAATCGGGAGAGTTACAATAGCTACAAAAGCAGATTTGTGGTAGCCATTGTGGTCGCTTTTAGTTATACTGGTCTTTGTGACATATTTCGCAATGTGTTTTATAATTACTATTTAGGAATGATCAAATGAAGGAGTAATTTTTAATCTAACCATCCTTGCAGACTCTCAACGTTTCGTATCTGTATGTTGCCATGCCAACACATTACGCGCAAAGTTTAAAAATTGATGTTGCATATCTAGTCCGAGTTTGGTGCGAAAATATGAAATTGTCAACACAAAATTAATTTTGGTGTCAAATAATCGAACGAAATACAAACCATTGATGACATAATGACATAAAATGGTTGAAGAATTAAATGACATATGACTAAGAAAAACAGGCTTAGTGAAAATTCAGGACATTTGGCGTCTAGATTAAGGGGAAATCGGGACGCGTCGCCAGACTCACCCAGACCTGAATATCGGGATGTCTCGCGCAAATCGGGACACTTGACAATACTAGTTGACTATCCGTGAATTAACACGAACTCGAGCGGTGGCGGGAAAAAGTGATTCTCGTATCGTTGGGAAGACCCGAAGCGTACTGAATCGTCGGCGTCTGCGCGTGATAATTTATAGTATTTTTAAAATAATCAATCATATAAAATAAATATCTAAATAAAACGAGCTAAATTTATTTATTGCACATTAAGCATTACTTTTATTTTGATAAAATAATTAAAATGATAGGTTTATATCCGAATGCACGGAAAAAAATAAAATTGAAGTGAACAGTTTAGGTGATTTTATAGTATTGTTTTTTTTTAATATAATAGGCTTTGTGTTGCACTTCAATATTATTACAGTATTACCCCAGACTTATGCGATATATGGGATCAAGCGATAGCTGTGTAAGTCGAAGTCGGCGTTCAATTTTGCATATAAATACATTATATAAAAATAAAACAACATAAACAGAAGTTATTTTGATGTCAAAGGCTTCATATATTCTAATAATGTCGCCTGACAAGTAAGTTTTTCTTTTCTCACGCAAATGCATGTGTTGTGTTTTGGTCAACAGGTAAATTTTTAAGTGTTACTTGATTATCACACCATAATTATAACATTGTTTCTACCTGAGCTACAATACCATAACGTTTACGAATGATATTTGAATTTAAAGATTGAGATTCTTTCACAGCTTCAGTAATTTTTTCTTTAGTTTTTATAACCGTTCGAACTGTAGATTCCGGTAATTCAAATGTCTTTGCCAATTCACAAATTTTTATTTTCGATTTAAAGTCTTTATTATTTTTTTTTAATTTAGTTTACACTCAAAAGAAACTGTTTTTCGTGTTTTCTTGTCAGGTTCGAATTACTCATTTTTTGATCTTTTAGATGAAATAATTATACAGAATGGGTCCCACATATATGCAATAAATGAAACCATATACTTGTTATCGCCTTTGCTGACGATATACAAAAAATGAACGTAATCGGTCCAGTAATTAGGTCAAAAAGTAGAGTTTTAATTTTAAGCAAATTTGAACACTCTATAGAATTGGGTCACTAGGTCAATGATTGAATGAACTTGAATCCTTGAACATTAAAAAGCGACGTTGCCACGCAGTGCAAACTATTGGTATTGCGACATATCGACAGCGGTATCTTTTGTCGGCGTGCCACCCGCGTGCAACGTTGTCACTCTTCTAAGGGGTCAAGGTACGTTGTCTAAACAGAGTGTTCACTTTTACTGAATTTATTTTAATATTTATTTTGTTTGAAAATTTCACTTTTTTATTTTACGGGTTTTAATTTAATATTTAATTTTTCTACACTTCTACGGACTAGTATTACTTGTGGTTTAATTTATTGCATATATATGGGACCCATTCTGTATATATATATATATATATATATATATATATATATATATATATATATATATATATATACATATATATATATATATATATATATATATATAGTAGATAGGTAGTACCACTTCTGGCTCACTGAGTCAGAAGTGGTACAACGTTCGTCGACTCATGATCCAAAAAAAAGTTATGGCATGCTCTGATCACGAATCTGCGGTCCGTTTTAGCGTAGGATGCACGGTTCTGGAGATGTAGATCTGATGCAGATCAATTAACTCTTATATAATTGATATCCGGTGAGGACCTCCACCGTCAATCATCAACCTAATTTTGTTACAAGTTTTATTTACAAAATACAAAATCTTATTACTTATTGTCTATAAAATAGGAGCGAAACATCTCATCGACTAAAATATCATTGTACAATGTATTTTCTGTAAATATAATCGTAAAACTATGCGTTGAACATCCCTGAAACGTATATAGTAAATACATTAAGCAATATTCGCCACAAACTGAAGTCCACTCATTCTGAATCCTATCAACATTCCAGTTCCATCTTTTACAATTCCTTTTTAAAAACTCTAGATGATATCGTACAGGTGATCGTCCATATGAATCAAAATATTGACCGACGTCATTCGTATCGATATATAAAGCTACCCAATGTGACCCAGGTTTATCATCCGTATCCAAATTGCATATTATATACGTTGGTACTGGGGTATACATGGGCAGTCTATTAGCAGCATAAACATTATTTTCTAGATTGGGGTGAATCTTTTTCAGATGTTGTTGTACATCTAGTGTATCCATGATATTACTGCTATTAGTAGATTATTACAGTACCAATCTACTCAATGACTAACATAGGAATGATCAATTATAGTGATTTCTAAATATAAAATTGAATTCTTTTGTGTTATACAAATCGTATTTGAGTCATCAATACACTGAACAAGACGCAACACGAAGAAATGTTGAGATAAGCAGCAGAATGTGAGATAAGCTTGTTGACGCATAAAGTAGTACTATCAGTTCCACTGCAGAAATTCTTTAAGATTAGAATTGTTACTTACTGGTACTATATAAGACCGAGCAGCTGCAGTCATGGAGTTAGTGTATGGTCGTTTGACCGCAGTGGATCTATCAATACTACATTTGTGTTACTTCAACGCATCAAAGGCCATGGATGTAAGTGTTTATTCTATTGACAAACTTACTTTTATTTCTGTTATTTTCTTACGTGTGTATGATTTAGTGTTAACAAATTATATTTAAATATTATGTGTGTATATGATTAAGCCGTGGTAGCTCAGATGGTTAGCGCAAGTTGTAAATTTCACAGTACGCGACCCGGGTTCGATCCCCGCCGGCACCAATTAAATTGTTAATTGCAATTTTAAGTGCTGATTTACCACGTGCTCAGCGGTGAAGGAAAACATCCTGAGGAAACCTGCATGTCTGGAAAATTTCGAAGGCATGTGAAGTTTGCCAACACGCATTGAGGCAGCGCGGCGGACATTTCCTAGCCCTGAATACAAAGACAATAGTAGAAGGTGAAAAAGTTAAAAAATACTTTTTTTAACAATGACAGTCATTAGTTGATCATTAGTGAATCTGATTCTGTTTACTTAAATTACTGTAAGACAAGAGCAGAAGTAAGAGATGGGATGATGGGAAGTAATGAAGCATTGTTATGTGAAGTTTGTTGGAACAAACATATTTTTAGTCACGTGTAAATACTTTTAACTTAATGTTAACTATATTATGAAGGAAAGACATATTTATCTTTCCTCATATATATTTTTCCTTCATATATTCTATTCAATATTAAATAATTAAAATAAATAAAAAATAATTTGAAAATACATCTTTGATATTTTTTGGTTTCAGACCAAGTTTTTTCGCAGCTTTCACTTTAGCAGTTAATGGTGGAATGAATGAGGTCAATCGTTTTTTTTAGTTGTATACCCAGATTCTGTCATGTTAAATTGATCAATTTTCTCATCAGCCTTTCGTTTTAAATTCGTACTAACTTGCTTTAAATAATCTTTTATTGAGGCTTCCATAGGACGCGCTTGAACCATATCCAATAAAAGTCCTACTCCAGCGCTTAATGCCTCCTTACCAATCACTCCAACACCACTTGAATGTAAAGGTGAAACTGATCTAAATAACCCCCCTAAGAAGCTCCCAATACCACTACCGCGTTAGTACGGTGAACCCTTATAAATTACTCCAACTCCTGACCCAGCTTAATGTGTATAATAATTTTCATATGGATATTTATGATGATCACGAAGAGAACTCATTATTATAATTTTCGGAAATGTAGTTTAATACACACGGTTCCAAACTGGAATGGTATTTTTTGTCCTGTGCTCGATCTTATAACTATTTCCAGCGTATCAAACTCTCTTCGCATAACAGGTAAGTAGTGAGGTTGAGAGAAAACGTGCATTTTATTTGCACCATAAATGTATTTTGTAGAATCTAATGAAATGACTCTTAGTAAAGGAGTCATAACATCACCCACAATCTGAGGATCAATAATGTCGCAATATAGAAATAGTTGAGATGGTAACACTAAGTGTAAATTAGCAGGACACTTTCCAAAATTTCTCCCTAGGAGATTTTTATTTGGTTCTTAACCTAGTTGTAAACTTAATTTGGGTGATAATGTTACGGATGTTATATTTTTATCCAAAACAGAAATAGACACAAATTTTGTTATTTCATCATAGCGAAATTTCAAGTTCTCTCACAACTTTCAACTTCTTTAACACTCTTAAAATATGCTCAACGTTATCATAGTTGGTATCTGGACTATGTTTTTTGTAGTTCACTACGGATGGTTTATCTTCATTAGGCATTAACATAGATTTTGTAATGTATATAACATTTTCATGATCTTGAACAGTAAACATGTACCATACATGGATATTGAAACTCGACAACTCCAACCGACCATTCGCCTTCTAATTTAATAGCTTTTGGTAATTTCATTGAAAATTTTGTGGTCTTGTTATCAGGAAAGTATTCCATTGAACTATTGCTGAGCAAAGTTAAATAAAAAGTTTCTTTATTCATATTTCTTTTAACAAGCATATTTTTAGTCACGTGTAAATACTTTTAACTTTTTGGTTCAAAAGGACACAAAATCTAAAAAATATTAGATACATCATCGAAATTGACGGATTTTACATTACATATCCTCATAAACATTTTCAATGTAGAGAAATGGCTATTCTAGACGTAAAACTATCTAATAAAAATTATGCGTTTATCGATCACTATTTGTTTCGGCCAAGTTATCCTTTCAATTATTTGTTGCGAAAATACAAAAAAAACTGTTCCTTATTGCAAAAAACACGTGCACGGCATTTCATATTTTGACGTGACATCATCATTCCCATATTAAATTGGTACATTAGAAATTTGTGCAAAGACGAAGTGATCACATACAAAGGTGGTTCAGCAGAAAAACAATTTTTAAAAATGTTGACGACGAATGATAGAATTTTCAATATTGAAGAATACAAATGTCCAAAATACAATGATTTGGTAAATGTCAGAAATTTAAACAAACGTTATGTGTGTAATAATCATATATTTGCAAAAAATAATCACAAAATTTTACATTGTTCTTGTGATGAAGTGTGGGTTTTTTACAAGTGGTTATTGCTTGAAAATAAAATTTTGACGTGTGTAATGTTTCACTTTATACATCCGTTTACTGCTATTGTGGCAGGACCAAGTGGATGTGGGAAGTCAAATTTTGTAACAAATTTCATAAAATCAGTTACAGAAATATGTAATTGTGATTTTAATCAGATCACATGGTGCTTTGATGAAATGCAACCTTTATATAATTTACCAAATGTTAACTATCATCAAGGAATAAAAACATACGAATAAAAACACATAAAAAACATAAAACTATATTTATTTCCAAACATTTTCATATAGATTTCTCAAAAAACAAACTTGTGGAAATTATTTAATTAATATTTTCGTGGCTAAAAGTGGAGTATTTACTACTACTATGCTTTTTAAAGGGTAATTTATGAATTTTATTACTATATCCAACATCCAAAAACTATTTTATTCGATAGTTTATACATTCAAGAAGAATTCCTGTAAGTTTTATTCAAAAATATTGTCTTAAAGTGAAAATATAGCAGAATTTGCAAGTTAGGGAAAATTTTTCATTTGCCGCCATTTTAAGGTCCCGAGCGAACGGGAGTATAACATGTCGCGGGCTGTCAGAGCTTAACAGGTTAAATTAATTAAAACGTTACTTCCACAGTAGAATTTTCTCCTGTATCGTGGGCGCAGTTTATATACATAAATTTCACAACAAACAAATTGTTTCGTGCAGGATTTTAACAGTGGTAGAGCCACGCGGCAGCTTTGCTGTTGCACGCACGGGCCGGCTCAAACCGGGGTGGTACCACGACTGACCAGAATACCGGCGTGAAGTGGAAGCTTTGCTTCCGCGTTTCGTCTGGTGAGTGTAGGTGGCCGGAGGCCCAATTCTCCCTCCCCCCTCTTAACATGGTAGCGGAATTACGTAAAGATCCACCCTAGGAGGGTACCAGCACCCCTGGACAATCGCTGAGCATCCACGACCAAGTTACTCCACAGCCGCGTGGGTGGGTGCTCAGGCTGCCCTGCGTATTCTGGGGGGGGGGAGGCAAAATTCCGATCAAGGCAATAACTGCTCCGGGCAAACTGAGCAACAAGACCGACCGACCGACAACAAGACAAGACCGACAAGGCGACCCCTGCCCCGTATACGTATACGTCAAAGAGGACATCTGTTCTCGACGCCTTGGCAGTCTTGGAGGTTCGGACCTGTCCATCCTTTGACTACGCGTAGACAGCGATGACCACCCGCGCGTCTACGGGTGCCTCAATAGGTGTCATAGCGGACAGATATCAGATTTCCGTCTCACTCACGCTGAAATCGCGGTTGCATTCTGCATTTTCTGCAGGCTGCCGCCGAGTTTGACACTATAGATCAGCTGATTGGGATAGTATAGTCTTTCTTTGCATCCTACCCTTGGGGGTGGGTTTGCTTCACGCCGGACGATCCCAACGTTGTTGCTGATTCTGTCGCTGAAGTAGTACTCAGGGTATAGAACTTTTATTCCTTCCTCTGTGGTGCCCATCGGAGGCAAATCTCAGCCATGGTTTGATCGCTCCTGTAAAATGGCATCAAGCCATAAGCAGGAGTGCTACCAAGCCTGGGCTGATGCATCAACGTCCCGGGATGTAAACACCAGCGCTATAAAAAAGAAGTATAATTCCGCTTCCAGGTCCTTCAAAAGAGTCACTGCCAAGGCAAAGTCAGAGCACACAGGCAGAATTGGCAGGAAACTAGTTCGCCTTCCTTCTGGAACCCGTGCATTCTGGTCTCTCGCTAAGGCTGTCCAGGGGAATTTCTCTCAGCCATCTTTTCCATCTCTGCACAGGGAAGAAGATTCACTGGCTCATGCCGCAAATGATAAAGCCGATCTGCTAGGCTCTTTCTTTGCATCCAAGTCGACTCTTGATGACGGGGAGAGTACGCCGCCGACCATCCCGAGGTGTGAGTGCTCCATGCCGGAGGTGCGGTTCACACAGCGTTCGGTTCGCAAAGCACTCCTCTCCCTGGACATCCACAAGTCGATAGGGCCTGACGGTATCCCCCCAATTGTGCTGAGGACGTGTGCTCCAGAATTGGCACCGGTCTCAACGTGTCTTTTCCGGTACTCCTACTCACTAGGCGTAGTACCAAAATCATGGAAGACGGCTTTCGTCCACCTGATTCCTAAAAAAGACGATCGCTCAGACCCATCCAACTACAGGCCCGTCGCCATATCCTCCACCTCCAGGCCCATCGCAATCACCTCCTTGTAATATACATACATTGCAAAAAAAAACAACAATTTTTAAAATTTTTGTCTGTCTGTCTGTTTAGCTGTCCGTCTGTCTATCTTTCTGTCAGGGCTAATCTTTGGTATTTCTGTTCGTAAAGTTTTATCACAATCTGTTATGTGATAAAGCTTTACGAACAGACAAACTTTAAGAAAAATTCATATGTAGTTAATAGATCCTATCCAGGCAAAACCGGGACATTTGGCTAATTATACATATTTATTTAAATTGAATATGTAATACCAAACTCATTTTATCACTAGTAATAACAATTCAAATGCATTCTGTCATATTTGAGGTAAGTCAAAGTTATTACATTTAAATGTCCTTTAGTTAATCGTAGTTATAATATTTGCATTTTCTTTAATTCTCTGATTTTATTGCTCATAATTAGAACAATATAAATACCTTTCGTATTAACCATGAAATAAAATATAGAATTGGTCACCTGAAAGAAAAAGGCGCTCCTGTAGCAGATATATCTAATGAACTAGGCATATCCTAGTTACTCTTTTGTGCCCCGGGCTGGAGTTTGCGTGTACGTCAGAGAGAACATCTGTTTTCAACGCCTCGGCAGCCTTGAAGACACGGACCTGTCCATCTTATGGCTACGCGTAGTCAGCGACGACCATCCCCGCGTCTACGGGTGCCTATATAGATCCCATAGCGTTAATGCCGACATAGACCGACTGATCGACCACATCGAGATGGCTGCAGACTCCATGCTACAACAGATCCCATCCGCAGAAATCGTGATACTTGATGATTATAACGCCCACCATGCTGAATGGCTTGGTTCTCGTTTAACCGATCATGCGGGTAGATCTGTTTATGACTTTACTTTGGCATATGGTCTGACACAACTGGTTACCTCGCCTACGCGGATCCCAGATGTGGAAGATCATGTACCTTCTCTGTTGGACCTTCTGCTGACCTCTCATCCGGACGGATATCAGGTCTCCGTTGATGCCCCTCTTGGCTCCTCGGACCATTGTCTGATCCGGAGTACAGTGCCACTCACGCTCCCATCGCGGTTGCGTACTGCAGGTTGCCGCCATGTTTGGCATTATAGATCAGCCGATTGGGACGGGATACGACCTTTTTTGCATCCTACCCTTGGAGGCGGGTTCGTTTCTTGCCGGATGATCCCAGCGTTACTGCTGACTCTGCCTCTGATGTAGTGCTACAGGTAATGGAACCATTTATTCCATCATCTGTGGTACCTATCGGAAGCAGAACTCAGCCTTGGTCACTCCTGCAAAATTGGAACTTTTGCCAGCCATCTCTTCCATCTCTGCACAGGGAGGTAGACTCACTGGTCCATGCTGCAAGGGACAAAGTCAATCTACTGGGCTCTCTCTTTGCGTCCAACTCGACTGGACTCGGGAGGAACACACTGCCGACCATCCCACAGTGTGAGTACTCCATGCAAGATGTGCTGTTCACCCAACGCTTGGTGCGCAGAGCACTACTCTTCTTGGACATCAACAAGTCGAGTGGGCCTGATGGCGTCCCTCTTATTGTACTGAAGACGTGTGTTTCGGAGTTGGCACCGGTCCTAACTCATTTTTTCCGGTACTCATACTCCCTAGGCGTAATCTCGAAATCATGGAAGACAGCCTTCTTGCACCCGATCCCTAAAAAAGGTAACTATAGGCCTATCGCCATCACCTCCTTGTTCTCCAAAATAATGGAATCTGTTATTTACAGCCAGCTCATGCGATATCTTGAGGATCACCAGCTGATTAGTGACCGCCAGTACGGTTTCCGTAGCGGTCGCTCGGCTGGTGATATTCTGGGTTACCTAACTCATAAACGGGCGGAGGCAGTAGAGTCCAAGGGGGAGGCGTTGGCCGTTAGTTTGGACATAGCGAAGGCCTTCGATCGGGTTTGGCACAAAGCGCTTCTTACGAAGCTTCCTTCCTATGGGCTTCCCGAGTTCCAGTTTTCTTGCTGGTTGGGAGCATCAATGTCGTAGTAGACGGTGCATGCTCCGATTACCAACCCATTAACGCTGGTGTTCCACAAGACTGCATGCTATTATCACCAACGCTGTTTCTTCTGCATATCATGACATGTTGCAAATCTTTAGCACTCATTGCTATACAGAGTACAGCACTGGTGATGCTTTATACACCGGCCGTGCCAATACTTCTCGGGAAAACGTCACCGAGTACCAGGACAAACTTGTGTCTGAAGTCGAGACTTTGTTGAATAAAATCTCAGACTGGGGGCGACTAAATCTAGTCCAGTTTAATCCTCAGAAGACACAAGTTTGCGTGTTTACCGCCAAAAAGATCTCCTTCGTGGCATCTCCCTCAATTTCAAGGCACTACTCTTGTTGCATCAGTCAGTATCGGAATCCTTGGCATCGACATATCGAGTGACGTGCAGTTTCGTGGTCACTTGGAAAAGAAGGCCAAATTGGCCTCTAAAAAGCTTGGCGTGCTCAATAGAGCGGGACAGTATTTCATGCCGGCTCACCGTCTACAACTTTACAAGGCGCAGGTTCGGACGCACATGAAATACTGTTGCCATCTCTGGGCCGGGGCTACCTAGTGCCAGCTCCTTATTTTTGATCGCATCCAGCGCAGAGCAGTTCGAAACGTCGGTGACCGAGCTCTTTCCGATCGGCTTGACTCATTGGCACATCTCTTTACATATTTTATCTCATCTACCACAGGGAGTGCTCTGAGGAATTGTTCGGACTAATTCCGGCCGCACAGTTTCGCTATCGCACATCGCGACAAAACTCACGATATCATCCATACCATCTGGATGACTGGCGGTCTACCACTAAGAGATTTAAAAAAGGATTTCTTCCTCGCACAACTTCCTTGTGGAATTAACTACCACCAAAGATTTTTCCGGACCGATACGACATAGGGACCTTCAAGAAAAGAGCGTACTCCTTTTTAAAATGCTAGCAACGCATCTTCAATTCCCCTAGTGTTGCAATTACTATCAGGTGTGCAGTATGCTCGTTTGCCCCCTCTCCTATAAAAAAATCCGTAAGCTGACCTTTGTTCACCGTGCTTTTGAAATTCCTGTTACATATGTTTAATTCTAATGATATTTTGTTTTTAGAGAAATACTGTATATCGTTGGATTCAGCAAGGCATCTCCAAAATCGCATAACAACAGGACTCCCACGTCGAACCGGCGTTGAAGTAGACAGAAGAAAAAGTACAACGAGCTATAAAACAATCGCTTTGTTAATTCACGCCATTTACTAATTGAATTCGGTTTATCGCAGAGTACAATAAGGCAAAGTTTTCATGAGTAAGGTATTCAACAAAGAATACCTACAAAACAGCTTAAACTGACATCAAGGCACTGAGCACAACGCTTACTATTGCACAAAACTATATACTTACATTACAACTTCGAAAATATCATTTTTATTGATCAAAAAGTATTTTGCTCAGATGAGCAGATGCTTGTCATCTTTTATCGTTATGGAGAACTAATAACACCAGATACTATCAGAGAAATATAATAACTAATAACAGAAGTGGCTAAATCACATTGGGTTTTTGGGGGTGGGTGTGCCAAAATGGTCCGAGAGAACTGAACGAGGTTGGTGGAAGATTAAACGGGTAACTTTATAAGATCATTAAGGAAGTGCTATTGCTAATAGTCAGAGCATTTTATCCGAATGAGTGTGAAAAAATTGTATTCATTGAAGATAATAGCTCTGTTCACAACTGCAGGATAGTACAGAATTATTTAAGCGAAAATAGAAACTTCGATCCAATCACTGTTCCTGCTCACAGTCCGGACTTAAATCCAATAGAAAACTTGTGGGAAAAAAATGATACAACTTTGGGATAATTGAATCAAACTTTGGGATAATACATAAAAGGTCTATCGAAAATTTAAGGAAGGACAAATTTAAGAAGGAAGACATCTTCTAAAAACATGGGAATCCATGAGAGGAAGTAATTTTTGTTACAATACGGTGCGATCAATGCGTCAACGGCTTAGTGACGTATTTTATGCCGAATTTCTGATTTTACTTTCTTTATATATTGTGTTATTATTTACTTTCAATATATCTGAAATAAAATAAAATAAAGTTAAATTGTTTTAATTGTCAGTTTTCAATGCGAAAAAGAATTCGTTGGATTTTATCAAATTATTTCATTTTTTACTCGTGGGGGTGGCCTTTGCTCAGCAGTGAAATTTTGATTGGCAGTAATAATTCTATGTCCACGTAACATGCTATGCTATGCTATGCCAGTAGTTAATGGTGTTCCCATTAACTACGCTACGCATAAAGTTATTGACGAATATGTTTCTTTATTATTCTTTCAACTCAGGTAATTCGACAGATCTTTGTAGGGCAGCGTTCGAGACATGCGACACATTCCTCGTTTTTTATCTTTTTAATTTTGTTTTCTGTCACAGATTGTAGATAGTTATATTATGATTGTAGCAGGAATAGATCGATTCAACCGGGGTAGGGGATAGGACCACGTTTTCACAGAATACCAGCTTAAAATGACTCATTAATACTGCTGTGTTTCGTATGTGAGAACCGGATACCCTTTTTACTGGAAACGAAGTATTTCATCTCAGTCCTCATGGATGATAAAGCATCCGCATTGTAGTTCTTAATTGTGGATAAACGTAGATGTGTATGGGTCACAGCATCCACTTACCTTATTTACGTTTATTTGTCACCTTTTTCCTATAAAAAGCCTAACAAACTGTGACACAGTATTTTTTTTGGATTCCAACTGAGGATCCGCAACTTGGTAGTTAGGTATTTTAAGCACTTGGCCTTGTGGCTCGCACTATATCCGAAAACTTTTTCCACAATCCTATCGATTAACTTTTCCATACCCATGCCCGATACCCGTTAGGTTAGGAATAGTACAGTGTACTTTTTATATGGAGTGTAGATGGGTAAATTTTGATACTAAATTCTTTTGCTCATTTGATATTTTTCGAAAATATTTGGAAGTCTCTCTTGAAGCTTGATCAAATTAAATTGGAGGGATATTATTTTAGCTTAAAGGTGCAAAATTTTGATGATCACAAACTCCTATGAAAAAAATTATAGCGTAGATTAGTATTTAAATCGCAGCTTTAAATATTTAACAGTTTATAGAGAGGTCATTTTTCTAACATTTAGCTTCAAATTTGAATACCTACGATACTGTTTTTTTTAAATAAATGATATAGCAACGCAAAGACATATCGTCCTGTTTGTCCTTATAAACATCCTTATAACTACGCTCTTACTTCGGTTTCATCAGCATCAAAGTCAAAATTTTATATAAAACAATTTTATTGAAATAAAAATGAAGATATCATTTTTTATCTGATTTAATTTTATTTATCAATGTAATATTATTTTAATTAAAGAAAATTTCCTTTATTTTCTTGCTGTTGTGTTAAATGCATGAATTGAATTTTAAAAATATTCAAAATAAAATCTTGTATCATAAAGATAAAATTTTCAATTCCTAAAGTGTTCCAAATTTTTGAATATTTTCACTGCTTGGATACCATTGGCGTTCTGTTTGTTACTATCATAGACAGAGAAACCTATAGACAAATTGACGCCTTCTTTCGCATTCGCACACAAAAAAAGTAGATTTATGCATACGTTTTGCATGGAAATGAGACAGAGCAGTGTGATTGTTTGTCCCTTTCTCCATACCGGTATTTTTGTTTAGCAAATTACACTTTGCTAAACAACTTTGACAGTTCGTAGCGATCTATGGAGTTTACAAGTTGGTTTAAGTGAGAAAAAAAGTGTTGTGTGAGCTTAAGATTGGTGAATCTTGTTCAGTTCAGTTCTTAGAACAATTAAATTTTTTATCTAAATATGTTTAAAAGTCATAAAGATTATTGTATAACCTAAAAGACGTTATCGTCCTTTCTCACTCGAGGCCACGCTAATCATTAGTCTATAGGTTTCTCTGTCTACGGTTACTATAATATTGAACGGTTTAAATGATCGCATATATTTGACGTTGTACGTGTTCCGATATATTTAAGCAACATTAATGTTGATTAAAACTACTTTTACGGATTTTATCGCGTTTTATTTATATTAATTTTAATGTGTAATATGCTGTAAAGCACCCGAAACGTCGGGTATTAAAATTAATATAAATAAAACGCGATAAAATCCGTAAAAGTAGTTTTAATCAATGTATAGTGTTCGCGTAAATATAAGAAAACATTAATGTTCCCAATAATTTGACAACAATGGATGGTTGAATGTTTATGATCACTTTGGATGTTTCAAAATATTTAACCACCTTGACTGCTCCCTTATGTTTGACGCTAACGGTAATAGCAATGTTTATATACTCACACCACAGTTTGATTTATGTATGTTGAAGCTTATCTACTTGAAAATAAGGATACTATTTCAATGGAATTGGCTTTTTTACCTTTGATAAGGTTTGTTAAGTATAAATTGAAAAATATATTTTAGTTTCAAACAGCCTTATAAACAACTTATACTATTCCATCACCACCTTATACTTCTTTTAAAACTATTTTTATAAATTGTATTTACATGTCTAGTGAATTAATAGTTATATATAAAAATATAAAAAAATAATTAGGTTAAATTCGGTTATGATAGGCGAACTGAAAGTATTATACAACAAAAACTCAGAGAATTAATAAAATTACGTAATGCATTTGATAATTGCTTAGTAATTTTTTAAATAAAGAGATAAACAATAAACAACAAATAAAGAGCAAAACATTAATTCAAATACAAACGTAGTGCGATTTAATTAAAGATTTACATATACAAATAGAAAACTTTTATAGTAAGGATTATCCTGGCAGGGTCGCCATGTAAAGTTAGGGGGGCTTGGGGAACAAATAATACATCTAGTAGTCTTAACTGTAGGTTTAATACTCACTGAATGTCTCTTAATCTATCGTACATATATATACACTACGCATACATTACAATAATCAGATCGGGCTTCTTAGAAAGCCTGATGGTAGCTTCACTAATAGTGAAACAGAAACATTGGAGATACAAATGTCAACCTATTTTCTATTGTCACATAAGACTTTTAGCTTGAACTCTTTCGGGACCCTACGAATGCCTTGTAATGAGGACTGGTCTGGTAAAGATCTGCAAAGATAATAAAGTCAAACCTGGTACAGTGGGCTGTTGACTCCTTTAAATTATATAAGACGAGCGGGTAGGGTGAAATAATTTCCATCTAACTACAGAGGGGTATCGATATCCTTCTTCCTTATCTGGTGAAAATTCTCAGAGCAAGTTTTGCATGTATTAACTTTGACAATTGTTTAGTTCTTAATATATCACATATTGCAGAACTAAACAATTGTCAAACTTCTATTTATACCTAAGACTGCTAGAAAGTTCTATTTAGTCTATCTTACCAAAGTCCTTTAGATCTATAATCCTTTCTTACTTTCTTCTTAAAACACTGGAAAAGGCTATAGACAGATATATATACGGTTAAAGACATTTATTTCTCAAAAAGAATACAATTCACTTATCATGGAAAATAACAAGTATAATTAGATACTAAATACATAAACTTATGAAGAACGGCAGGTACTTGTAAATGATCTGTTAAGTAGTGGATACGCACAATCTTGTTAGTTTTTGTAGGTAATAAGAAAAGTACGTGTACAATTACAAATCGTTAATGAAAGAAAGTCTATATCACACATTGTTCATATTTACAAGCAATTTAGATGGTATTTTTATGTTAATGGTTATAGTTTAAATAATTGGTAAAATCAAATTAATTAAAGGAATAACATTAGCTTTTTGAATAAGTTATTGGTATTTAAAATCGAGAAAAATCTTTTAAGATGTGGTGCTTTAATGTTTTTTTTTTGTATAGAATAAAGGACTGGATTTCTTTTATGTTATTAGGCAATTTATTATATAACTCTGCTCCTTCGTATAATATATTTTTTCTTCCGTAATTAGTGCGAGGTTGTCTTAGGCAAATGTTATTTTGTCGTCTAGTAATACGTTCTTGTATGAGTCCTTTCTTTGTAAACGTTATTTTAGAGTGTATATCTTTATTTAATAATTTATGTACTAATATGCATGTATTATATTAATAAATCTGAGACAGTGTCATTAATTGAGTTTCTTTGTAATTTTTTTCGGTGGGATTTAGATAGTGATAATGGAATAGTAGTTTGATTATTTTGTTTTGACATGTTTCAATTTGCTTTAGATTTGTTTTAGCCGCAGTACCCCACACCTCTCATGTAGCATTAGGTAGTCTAGATGAGGTTTTATCATGGAGTTGTATATAATATATCTCACTGATTTTGGCAGACAGCGAATATTACCTCGAAGCGCACCCATGATAGAAGATAGCTTAGATCTTAATTTATCTAGGTGCGGCTGCCACGTTAAGTGTTTATCTAGGTAGAGTCCAAGATAATTTTCTGTACTAACTTTGGTTAAGGGTTCATTATTTATGCGGAGAGTTAAGCGATTTTCGGTTTTTTTTTTGTTTTTAGCACTGAAAATAATGTAACTAGTTTTAGATGATGTGTTAACAGAAAGCAAATTTTCTTGCAACCATCTAGAGAGTGGATCCAAATCCTGCTGTGCTTCTTTAATGATCTGCTCCATGTCCTTGCCAAATAAAAATAAACATGTGTCGTCAGCATATAGTATTATATCACTTGGCAGGTTAAGGTTATGCACATCGTTTACGTATATTATGAACAGCAAGGGACCGAGAATAGAGCCTTGTGGTACGCCGCAGGCTAAAGATTCGTGATTACTTTCCATATCACCGATCCTAACAATTTGCTGTCTGTTAGAGAGATATGATATGATATGAAACATGTCCCTGATGCCGATATTATATAGTTTTCGGAGAAGCAGGCTATGGCTAATTGTATCTAATGCCTGTTTCAGATCGATAAATATACCGAGTGCTGCGCGTTTTTCATCAATATTGTTTTTCAACTTTTTCACAAGATATAAGATATATATATATATAAGAGATGTAGCTCTAGCTATGAGACTTATACATCACAACAAACACTCTTACCGCAGAGGTGAATCTACGGAAACAGACCTGATCAGTGTTATTGACAGGGTCGAAAAGCACTGCAGGATAAATAAATAGCTCTTTGTGTCTTTCTAAATATTGAGGGCACCTTCGGCAGTAGCACTAAAGCACTTCTGATTGGGGGCCTGATATCTAAATATGTTGACCCGACAACCATCAGGTGGGTTAAGTCGATGCTCTCAATCAGAAAGGCAAAAATAGCGATGTTTCAAACTTTGATTGTGGTTGCAACTACGAGTAAAAGAGGATGTCTACAAGAAGGTGTTTTGTCACCCCTTCTTTGGACTACTGCGGTTGATCAACTATTGTACAAAACGGAACACCTCCGCATTGACACACTAGGTTATGCTGAATGACCTTGTGATCATTGCGAGGGGCTTTTGTCAAAGTACTTTATCATTAATCATACAAAGAGCCCTAAACACCATAAATAACTGGTGTAGGGTTATCAGTTCATCAAGTAATGCTTAAACCGTTATATATACCCCTTAACAAAAAGAGACGGTTGGACAAATTGGTCTTAAAAAATCGATGGTAAAGTAGTACCATTCTCCACTGAAGTTTGGGCGTAACAATCGACCAAAAACTAACGTAGAACTCTCACCTTAGCAACGTATGTCATGAGGCGAAAACTGCTTTAGGTATCGGGAACAACTGAGGCTTGCATCCCAGTGTGATTCTATAGCTGTATAGCTTCACAATGAGGCCAATTCTTACCTATGCCTCCCATGTCTAATGCAACAAAGCCCACCAAAAAACGACTTCGGACAGCCTAAGTCTACAGAGGACTGTCTGCTTAATGGCAACGGGAGCGATATGCCATCGTCTCCTGGAGCGGACCTTAATGCGCTTCTATGCTTAACCCTAGAGTGGGCGCGCTATGAGCATTTTGCCGCACTTTGTAAAATTTTTTTAATAATATTTAAACCGTTAGTCATTGAAGGTCAAGCGTCTCAGTAGCTGCGTGTACACTCCTCTCGCACTCCCCCTCGTTGTTACGAAACAATCAGTGCGCAGCCTACCACAGGAGGACGAAATTGTTGTGCACTGGTCCTGTGACGCGGCAAATTGCTAAGTGCGCGCCCACTGACGTAGTTAAAATTTCACGTCATAACATATTTATTTTTGGCCAAATGACATTTATTTATTGGTAAGTACTGCATTGTTTTGTTTATTTATGTACCTGTGTAGTATAATTTTATGTAATTAAGAGTTATGTTTTTATCTGAGGCATTGTTTGTATCTTTTCAGCTTTTCATTTCAGCAAAATTAATAAGCAAGACGAATCAACCGGTGATGATGCGAAGCCCGAAGTAATCACATTTTATAACGGACTCGGAGATGGCGGCCAATGAGATTATTCTTTTCAATTTTGAATATGGGCGGGATAAATAGTCACATTATTTACACAGCAAACACTAAAACTGTCTTACTGCGTAGAATGTACCTAAAAGAGCCTTGCCTCACCACATTTAATGAAAAGATCTAGCATAATGACATTCCCGAGCTCAATAAGAAGACAAATCGCTCACTTTATACCAATGGAGAGCCAAGAAACCCATGAAAAGCGAGAGGGAATATGCTCAATATGTCTTACGAGATAAAATCGACGAACAAAAAAGGGTGCAAAGTATGTGCTAAATTACTGTGCTACGAGCACTGTATTTATCCGTATGAGGGTTGTTTTGACGGGGCATACGGCCAAGATGCCTAGATTGTTTTTTTATTCTAATTTCTTACGGTTTTGTTTATTATATAGGAAATTATGTGAAGTCGTTTCATATTTTGTTACTTTTTTTTTGAGAATAATTTGAAGTTGATTTTTTGAGACCGATTTATCAGACTGAATTAAAAAGTTTGATTTTTCTAAAAGCATATGTTTTATTTAAGGCTAACCTTTTCTCATTTATAGTCAATTAAAACAATCAATATGTAATATCTTAGTTATTCTAAGAGCGGCAAAATGCTATACACGCGCCCACTTACGTTCCATGAAAAGGCGCGCCCACTGTAGGGTTAACGCTCTTTGACCTTTATCAAGATAGGGAGGCGAGGGCTAGTTTGTATAGGAGTAACGACAGATAGAGATCCATGCTCAACTCAATTAAGAAAATACCGGTTTTATGCATGATCTCGGATATCATGCATCCACTATACACTTTTTTTTATAGAATAAGGGTGACAAATGCAGAATCAAAATGCAGATGCGTTGTCACCTGAGGTCTCAAAAAAAGGTCTCCGGATCTCTACAATCACTACTACTACTACTACTATTAAGCAACTATTTTACGCTGGTATTCTGTGAGAGCGTGGTCCTTCCCAAGTCGAACCGATCCATTCGTGCTACAACCATGATATAGTTGCAGCGTGGCTCTACCACGTATAAAAATTAAAAGTATGTTTATAGTGGAACTATCCTCCAGAGAAGACTGGCTGAATGGCTAGGTTATCTGTGAGGTCGGTAGCCTCATATGGTATAGTGATGGGTCAAAAATGGGCCCTTTTTGACCCATCGACTTTGGAATTTATGAAGAACGCCAAATTCAAACATAGTATATATGTTTATAGTATATATGTAGTATGAATTTGGGTAGATTCACCTCTATCTTCCAGGCAAAAATTTTTGGCAAACTTCAGTGTATGGAAATCAATCTACAAAAACACTACGTCAACCATATAATTTATATAAACTCTGATACTCAAGTAGCACTGAGGACAAACTTAGTGAACTTGAAGCTAGTTGGAGACTACGTGAACCGTCTAAACGTCCTGGGATGTAACAACAGAGTCGTCTTAAGATGGGTTCCGGTTCCGGGTAAGCATGGCAATCTGAGATTAATCGAAAAATCGATTTCTTGTACCAAAAAGAACAATTTTTTCTATCGATATATAATACTGAATCAATCCGGTAAATCGATATTTCACCCTAGAAAATCGAGATCGAATCTTTTTCTGTTTTTATAAGAACTATAAAATTATTTACAATTTCTTGAATGTACCCAAACTCGTAAAGAATGATAGTTATTCTATTCAAAACTCGCAAAACTGCGGTGTGCTCATCTCAGTTTCTTTCACCTCTTCGTAATATGTAGATTAAAGAAATAAAAATAAATTAGGTTTTTAATCTGTACTTTGTTGTATCTTTTGATATTATAAATATAAACTCTAAAAGCAATTCCACAAAAATATCGATTTTACAGAAATCGATCTTTTAGATCTCGATTTTTTTGTGAATCGATTCATAAGATTTCAATTCGAATCGATTTAAAAATTGATCTTTTTCGGAAGTATCGCCATCCCTAGTTCCGGTTTACGTGGGTATTGTAGGCAATGAACTTGCCGACAAGCTCGCACGGGAGGCCTCAAAGAGTACACAATTTAGCCCCAACCCGTTATGTGGAATCTCAAAAAGCCTAGACCGATTAACCCTTGAAACTATATCACTGTAAATCACTTAAGATCTGGTCTGACACGTCAGGCTGAAAACATTCTAAAACCTTAATCCGGGCTTTTGATGGTAAATTCGGTTCAGAAGTCCTGGGATTAAGTAGGATTAAATTATGCATTCTGGAAAGAGCCCTCACTGAACACTGTTGTCTCAAAAAGCACATGTCCATCCTGGGACCAAGCAACTCAAGGATATGCTGGTTCTGTTCCCTAACGGAAGAAACGCCTTCTCATCCTAACTGATTACTTATACTCCACCCAGAAGAAGTGAAATTGCTCACAGCTAAGCAACTCCTATTAATGATTTCTTAAATTTACGCGAACAATAAACATTGAGTAAATATATACGGATTTCATCGCCTTTAATTAACTTATTTTTTATTCCCGACATTTCCGGTGATTAACTGTACCCATTATTTTTCCTGCCTTTCTTCGTTTAATCTATCCAGGAATATAAAATGAAATTTTATGGGTCAACCCATTGATCTCTTCATCATCAACATCATTACAGCCCTTCATAAGTCCACTGCCGAACATAGGCCTCCCTCAAGGAATGCCACAAAACACGGTCCTGAGCCATCCTGCATCCATCGACTTCCTTTATGTCTTACTAGGTCGTCACTCCATCTGGTGGGGGGTCGCCCTACACTATATAATACTTGAGACTCAAAATTCCTTCCTTGATCGCTGTGAATCTCTAAAGGTACTCCGAAACGACAGAAAACTTCATGAACTAGTTTATCTGCAACTGTTGAAGCTTCTTGATTTGTAATGGCGAAGACTTCTGGCCACTTAGTGAAGTAATCCATCACAACCGTTAAATATTTGTTACCACTTTCACTTTCCGGAAACGGCCCCGCTATGTCAATTTCTAGGCTATTCTCTCCCATGGTGCACCTACATTGTATATCTTCAATGCACCTCTACTACGAGTCTGAGATCCCTTTACAGCCGCACAACTTGTACATTTGCGACGCCAGTCCTCGACATTGTCTCGACAGTGGACCCAGTTTTTACTGGGTTTAACGAACTCTACTGAAGATTCGAAACGGATTTTTCGAATTAAATAAAAAGAAGATTTATTGCTTTTAAAATGGGTACATTTAAGTGGTTATTGTAAAGTGTAGTTCAGCTTTTTCAGCCATCTATGAAGCATGCAAATACATTTTTTATAATTAAGTTTACTATATTAAAATATTGAATTCAATTAAAATATTCATCATAAAATAGTCATCGAATCTTCAGTAGAGTTCGTTTAACTCCCAGATCGCCTCCTAAGCATAATAGAACATCCGGTACTTTAGCTTTTGGGACAACGGACTTTTTACCTTATACAATGGCACTGTAACGGGTTTGGATCAGCCTCGGACATCCTCGTTACGGATTCTGTGCCACAGCGAAATTGTGAGCATACGATAGCATAGCGTATCTAATACATAAAAGCTATTATTTACTTTGGCAATATTTCTCTTAAATATATATATATATATATATATATATATACACTTATTTACTTGTACAATAAACCTTAGATTGGTTACATACATATCCCACTAAACCAATGACTGCGCGTTCGTAAATGAAGACTCATTTGCACAATATCCACAGATAACATAACGGTCAGTATACCTGTCTACAGATTCATTGAATCTCCACTTAATTTTAGCCAAGACCAATATTTATGCGACATAAGACATTGTCTTTCTGGACCTTGTTCTACACACGCGACAATTGTTTGTATACGTAGGTACTTAGAGCAACACGGAGATTAGCGCGCGCTATGAGTGTGTTGCTCTAAATTTTGGTGAATATTTTTTTTATAGAGTAAGGGTGACAACAAATTGCTGGTTATGTTTAAACACTCAGCCTTACTTATAAATTTACGCTTACTTAATTTAACTATCTCTATACCCGTCTCATTTTATCGGCATTACGTGAAAAGAGAGAGAGCATCTTTAAACGTTTCATAAAGTGATGTCGTTTTTTATGAATAAGGCCGTATAGTTACTAAACAATATATTACATAGATAATAAGAATTCTGCCTCGTTGGTCTAGTAGTTGTAGTGGCACGACTACTGATCATGAGGTCTTGGGTTCGAAGCCCGGGTCGGGCGAAAAAATTAATTATTGAGTTTTTCCGTCAAGAAATTCTCAATAGCTGCTCGGAGTCAGGAAGTTGGCAGTATAAAACCCCAGTGCTTCGGAAGGCACGTAAAGCCGTTGGTCCTGCGCTTGATCTCTCTTCGGTCGTGTCGGTTTACCGTCCCATCGGGATATGAGAGTGAGGGAATAGAGAGTGCAGCTGTGCTTGCGCATACACTTGGACACTATAATCCTGTCCTGCGCCGATGGCTAGTCTCCGTTGAGGCTGGCCGCCGTGACCGAAATTCGGTCTGGAGGACATTATTAATAAGAATTCACCCAACTGAGATGTAGTAGCTCAGAGGCATAAGAGAATACCCTATTATTTTTTTGAAATAGAGGAAACCTGCCTGTATATAAAATAATATTTAGGGGATATGTAAAGAAATAAGACGATAAATGCAAAAGGTGCGCCTTGATGCTGATGACGATGATGACGATGGTAGATCGTTCAGCTTCGAATGTCGTAAGAGATGACTGGGACATGCGATGCGATTTTATGACTTCCTTATTGAAAGACAGCGCTATTATAACCGCAATGTGAATAATTAAGAACTGTAACGATATTTGGAACCCGCATTCAATCCCTGATCAGTGGTACCTTCCTAAAAACTAGTAATAATGAAAGACAAAATCCAATAATATTATTTAATTAACTTTTTCTTTACACAAATTTCACATTAACAAATGTAATAGCATGTCGATACAGAATTTAAATAATTTCCATAGAACGTATAGATATAGCACCGATACAATGTAGTGTAAAATTCTAAACATCGATTTTTTTCTTAACGCCTTGTCTTTGTTTTTGAGGTCGTCCTTTAGCAGATACTTCACAACACCGGCAGCCCAAAAGCTCAATTTCTCTTCCCAGTCAACAGACATTATATCAAAATTAAATATTTTCTGGTCAACTGGCGATATACTTTGATACAGGTCACGCAGATTGTCGTCTTTGAAAATCCAGTCGTGTGTTGTAAAAAAACCAAGCGCTAAACTCAATTTTTCCACTTTTTTATAAATGTTCACGAACCTGTATAAAAAAATATTATTATATTTGGTAAATCCAAATGTGCATGCCTTAAGCGCTCATGATATACGTCAATTTTTTAAAGTATTTTAAATACACACAAGTTCTCACAAATAATCTTAATACTATTACTTATAATTTTCCGATAATTTTATGTCAAATGTCAATAAAACAGTTTTCAAAATCCAAAAGTGTACGACTTATAACGACAGGGCCAATTTTACTTGGCCGTGTAGTGGCGGTTAAGAATATCTATTACCCCATATTTCCCGTAGGTGTCGTAAAAGGCAACAGAGGGAAACAGAAAGGAGATGGGCAGCAGCATCTTCCTGGTAACAGCAACTGTATAAGAAAAAAACTGCGGTTGCTAACCCACTCGCCAAGCGTGGCAACTATGGCAATATACCCCCATGAAGAATTAAACAAATAGACGGCCCCCAGTCCCCAGCGGCCCCGCTATTCCAGGCTACAGTGGCAACCATGGTAACGGCGGGGCAGGGGGTGCTATGAATCTCCGGTGGAGGTTCGGTTGCCACCTACGACGACTCGGCCTGGCAACATTTAACGCACGCACTCTGAGGACTTACGAGAAGATCCTGGAGCTGGAAGGAGAGATAGACAAGTTGCGCTAGAATATTATAGGATTATCCGAGGTCCGAAGAGAGGGGGAGGATGCGGTGATCCTCGAATCCGGCAACTTGTTCTATCACCGGAAGGGCGACCATCTGTTTCAAGGAGGTGTTGAATTAATTGCCCACAAGTCTCTCGTTAACAACGTTTTAAAGAGTGGGAGTGTATCGACGAGGGTTACGTACCTTATGCTCAGAATCACCAAACGGTATTCGTTGAAGGTCATACAGGTTTACGCGCCAACGTCAGAACATCCCGATAAGGAGGTGGAGGAAATGTATTAGGACATTTCTAGAGCCATGCATTCCTCCAAAACTCGCTATACGGTGTTAATGAGAGACTTCAACATAAAACTGTGCACAAGAAAGAACGGTGAGCTGAAAGTAGGGAAATTTGGGATAGGGCAACAGCACTCAAGGGGCCAGCAGCTGACCGACTTCATGGAGAAAGAGGGACTTTTAATGATGAACTCTTTCTTCCAGAAGCGGCCCCACAGAAAGCGAACGTGGTCGAGCCCCGACTGTTCGAAAAAAAACGAGATTGACTTCATTATGACGACCAGACGCCAACTGTTCATTGATGTCTCAGTGATCGCAAGGGTGAAAACTGGCAGCGATTATCGAATGGTTAGAGGCACACTGAACCTAAATGTTAAGTTGGAGAGGTCTCGTCTTATGAAGTCAATGCTCCGTCCTCCTCGTGCCAGAATCCTGAAACCTTTCAGCTCGAGTTACGAATACAGTGGACGATATGAATGACAAGCTCGTGGAAACCGTCCATGTGGTCGGAGCTAAGTTCTGCAAGACCCGCCGCAGAAGAACGAGTTCCGAACAAGAAGGTTTCCGAAAAGGCTTCAGTACCATAAACCACATACATACCCTGCAGCAAATTGTACAGAAGACCGAAGAGTACAATCTGCCACTTTTGCCTGGCGTATGTGGACTATGAGAAAGCCTGTGATTCTGTCGAAATTTGGGCGGTGCTACAGTCCCTTCAGTGGTGCCAAGTTGACTGTCGGTATATGGAAGTGCTAAAGTGTTTGTACAGTAGGGCTACGATGGCTATCCGAGTACAGAACCAGAGTTCGAAACCTATTCAACTGCAGAGAGGTGTAAGACAGGGTGACGTTATATCCTCGAAACTCTTCACCGCTGCATTGGAAGACGTTTTCAAGCTACTGGACTGGAAAGGATACGGTATTAACATCGATAGCGAGTACATCACTCACCTTCGATTTGCCGACGATATAGTTCTTATAGCTGAATCGCTGGAGGACCTAAGCACTAAGCTCAATGACCTCAATGGTGTCTCCCAACGGATAGGTCTTAAGATGAACATGGACAAAACAAAGACCATGTTACACCTATGCCGGTAGTTGTTGGAAGCACTATGCTCGAAGTTGTTGACGAGTACGTTTACCTGGGACAAATATTCCGACTAAGTAAGTCCAACTTCGACCGAGAGATTCAACTCGGCTGGGCAGCGTTCGGGAAACTACGACAAATCTTCTCGTCAGGTATACCTCAATATCTGAAAACTAGATTGTCAACCAGTGCGTGTTACCAGTGATGATTTACGGATCTGAGATGTGGTCCTTCACTGCTGGCCGTATGAGGACGCTTAAGGTCGCTCAGCGAGCTATGGAGAGGGCTATGCTCGGAGTTTCTCTGCGTGATAGACTCCGAAATGAGGATATCCGCAGTAAAACCAGAATGACCGACATAGCCCAACGGATTAATAAGCTGAAGTGGCAATGGGCCTGCCATATAACTCGAAGAACCGATAACCGATGGGGAAAAAAGGTTCTCGAGTGGCAGTCTCGTACTGATAGGCGTAGTGTAGGGCGACCCCCCACTAGATGGAGTGACGACCTGGTAAGATATGCAGGAAGTCGATGGATGCAGGTGGCTCAGGACCGTGCTTTGTGGCATTACTTGGGGGAGGCCTATGTTCAGCAGTGGACTTGTGAAGGGATGTAATGATGATGATGATATCAGCGTAACTTAGTTATAGCACCATCCATCGGAAGCTATTAGACCTTTTTAGCAACTCACTCTTACGTTATCTAGTGGACGATATAGGATGCCACCAAACGCCTAATGATTAAAGAGGTACTTAAAATAAATGTATCCTATCTTATTTAAAAATTATTTAAAATGTCGCCGCAGTCGATATTGACCGGAACAACATTGACATCAAAATGAATGATGCTTAAATACTCACATGCGAGGCTTTCCGATCAATAGACATACACCATCCAAAATGTATGCAGGGATGAAGTGTAGTAACCAAGTCAACAAAATATATACATACTTATATTTAATTTCCTTAGTGTAGCTGTACCAAATAGCTTTCGTAGTGGCAATCTTTTCCCCTACATTCAAAAGGATATCCGCCATTTTACCTGGAAAAAAATTGGGTAGTAAATTGTAATTATAAGGTGTAATTATAAATATAAACTATGGCAGCTCATGAACTAAGCGTTCGTCATAAATTTAACAATGTGCGAGCAATTCGGCCCCCGATGATGCCAATGGAATTATTGGTAATTTTATGTACTATATTTACCACGAGCTCAGCAGTAAAGAAAAACACCGTGAGGAAATCTGCATGTCTCGGATATTAATTATTTAGTAGAAATGTCAAATCAGCCGAACAACAGAAACAAGACGAGGTTGCAGCAACAAGACTACAAAGAGTAGCTTTAGGTGTGAAATATAAGTTAACAGTTCATGTGATGATTGATAGATGCTGTAACCAATAAATACTTGTTTATATCTTACCGCGATAAAGATTGAAAAGCATATGCGCTGCCCTATTAAGACCACGGTTCTTACCGATAATGTTATGACGCTATTTTACGTTGGTATTCTGTCAATGTGGTGCATTCCCGGTCAAAGCGACCTTTTTATACTGCAGTAATAACACAGCTGCTGCCACATGAAGATAGCGTAAAAGTGATGTAGAGTAAAAAGTTACAGCCTACATGCATCACACAGTTAGTCACAGGTCACCTCTCATTCTAAAAGCGTTTAAATAGATTACTTGAAATCTGATATTCTTACTTCTGTTTATTTAGGGGTACGTTGACTATCTCAGTCCTCCTGTGCCCACGGCACGCAAAGTACTTGAAACGTGAAAATATAAAAACAAGTTAATTAAATGCGATAAAATCCGTGAACGTGTAAGTTTAGTGCTGATCTGAGGTGATGATAAACATTGTGTCAAAATTTGCGTGTCTGAAAACTTTAAATATTCCTTGCTCTAAGCCCCTCTAAGATATGAGAGTAGGCTTTTATGCTAGGCTGTTTGTTAAATATATTATTTATTTAATATACTTTTTTGAACACTATACAACACATATGAACAATTTGTTATAAAAATGCAATGGGCAGTCTTATTGCTGGCAGAAATTTCTTCGAATCAACCAGTAAGAGCTGTGGTAGAGCTCGGGGGCTTAGCGCTCGCTGTAAATCGTGCTTGGTGGTTAATAAAAACATTGTTAAGAAACATGCATGTCTGAGAAATAAAAAATATTTCGATGACTAGAAGAAGAAGAAGAGGTTGGGAAGACAGACAGTGCGGCGGATACTTCGTTGCCCTAAAACCCTTTATCAAATGAGGGAAAGTCTGTGCCCAGCTGTGGGAAGTATAAGTATTGGCTGTAACTTTGTAATCGGTAATATCCTAAGATGGATATCGGCGTTAGCCGCTAGATACAATAAAATATATAATCATTAGTTCTAGTATTAAGAAAAGACATTTTATAAAATATTTACCAAATAAAATAGGATTTCTAGAGCTGGTCACAGTGTAAATCTTTGTCGTCTTCGTGTCCTGTCTTCTGGCAGTTTCATACGCTGCGACAATAGTTGCGTTGTTCACCATGTCGGCAGGCACTATATCCAACTTAATATTTTCGTCGCCGTAAGTTATATGTGTGATACCGAGGGCCACCCCTATTATAATCTAAAAGTAACATTAATGTAATAAATAACGGTTTTATCATAGTAGTTGCCCACTATAGGGTATAATTTATTGTACCGCAAGCCTGCACACAAATATACAAAACCGACAGAGCAAGGACACATCTTCAATTTTTTTTAAATATTAGGATAGCAATAAGTCAGCAAGCTTAGCCGTGGTAGCTCAGATGGTTAACGCTCGCAGTAAATATAACAGAACGCGAGTAACCCGGTTTCCATCTCCCCCGGCATCAATGAAATTGTTAATTGCAATTTTAAGTGCTGATTTACCACGTGCTCGGCGGTGAAGGAAAACATCGTGAGGAAACCTGCATATCTGAGGAATAAGAAAAAATATATTTTGAAGACATGTGAAGTTCGCCAACACACATTGGGGCAGCGCGGCGGACACTTCCTTGCCCTAAAACTCTAAGACGCCTGTGCCCAGCAGTGGGACATATATAGGCTGTAACTTTAAGCTAGGAAGCCTTTCTATAATTAGTGTGTTTGTGTGTTTTTCTATTATTTTGTCAAACAACCTATTTTATATTTATTGATTTCAATTACGTCGTCACCCCTGTGGGCTGATATTAAAATGCCTGACAGCCTGAAAAACCATACCGTTCTAATCGAAACACAGCTGTGATTGTACCGCTGCGTAGTGGCAGATGTAGATAAGACTGCAGTATTAACCCAGACGGACTTCTGGTCAGAAAAGGAGCTGTACCATCTTAAAATATGTATTTATACGATGACGGTCTAACTTCCTATCTATGAGAAAGTTTTCGATTCTGTCGTAATTTGGGCGGTGCTACAGTCCCCATCGGTTCCAAGCTGACAGTCGGTATATCGAGGTTCAGAAGTGATTATTGTGGCTTCGGAACAGTCCCGTTATAACATCCTTTTCCTAAGTGTTTCCTATCCTCCCGCCTCCCCCGTATACGCACTGCTCAGAATGGTGCGCCACCTATCGTCGAGAAAAAAGAAGAAGCAAGATGGCCGCGCACGCATAAAACGTTACCGCTTGTTTAAAAATAACCAATAAATAAGTTGTAAGACTATCGTGCAATTGCTCGTGTCCATATACATTCGAAGTGCAGTGTGGTATCTGTGTATACACGAGAACTTCAGCCTAAATATACAGACTTCACCATAACCACGATGAGTGCTCCAGTCTTGTGAGTATCCTTACCTTATCTACCCAGTTCTAAAGCTATTTTCGTTTACTTCCCGGTTGGGATCATCGGGTTAGCCAGCCCTTGGTCTGGTTGTTCTCTGGTTCCCTAAACCACCCACGAAACACATTGCGAAACATTCAAGCCGTAACATAATTTCTGGTCCATACGATCCGGGTACCTATGGATTTCTATTTTTATACAGTCCGCTCCTCATAAAGATAATATCAAGTTCAATTTCTAAGGAAAACTTTGATATTAAATCTATTTTTCTTATAATTGAAAGTAACTAATTCATTTCAATTATAATCCTGCTAGACTTGAATGCTCGTGAAGGGTTTCGTATTGCTCAGACTTTGCAGACTTATCTTATTTGGTTGCGTTATAATTGCTAAGTTTATTTCGAATGTGCATTGATAGTCTTACGCTTTGAAAATTATTATAATTTGAGGGTATTTTATAATTATTGTTGGAAAAAATTACTAAATCACTTTATGGAAATGATTAATTTGGTCTTAGAATAATAGCACTTAAGTATAAATACTTGTATATCTATGAATGTTGGGTCGTTTGTTAATTGTTATCTAATTCAAATGGTTAAAAAAACGTTAACATTAAATTCAGTATTTGAATGTTAATTTAGTTTGGAGAAACTTAAATATTGTTTTAAATATCTGTCGTTAATAATTATACTTAACATTCATATTTAATTTTTCGCTGTTATTTTATAATCATGTCGCAAGAAGAAATGAAACTTAAACTTTATACGTCACAGCGAGAGTATGTTTTTCGTTCTATTCAAACTCTTTTCGATTTATCCACTCAAATTCTAAAATGCCAACCACTAATATTCCTCTAGCGGTTCGAGACTGTTATAAACACTTAGTATTAGCGGACCGTGACTTTGACAAACCGTCTGATGTTGATTTATTGCTAGGTGCTGAAGTATTTCATCACATCTATGACGGCCGTGTCATTCAACCAGAGCCCGGCTATCCTGCTGCTTTACATAGCGTCTTTGGTTGGGTTCTCTCAGGACCCACCAATGTGGAGAGTCCGGTAAAATCGGTTGGCACTTCGTTAATTACTTCAACCAATTCATTGGAGAAGATGATGAAACGATTTTGGGAAGTCGAGGAACCGCCTCATCAACATATACCTGCTCCAGAAGATGAGGAGGTCGAACGCCTGTATTCCACTCAAACTTATAGGGAATCGGACGGTCGATATGTAGTCCCTATCTTATTGACGCAGTCGTCTGTCTATATGGGAGGCTCATATAATAGTTCTTTGTCGCAGTTTATAAATCTTGAGAAAAAACTTTGCCGACAACCAGATCTTAAATCACTTTATAACGATTTTATGCGTGATTATGAGCAGCTTAATCATATGCAACCAGTGGGAAAGGATATTACCCCTGGTAGATATTTCAGTCCTCACCATTGTGTGATTCGTCCAGAAAGCATAACGACAAAACTTCGCGTTGTATTCAATGCGAGTCACAAGACGACTAATGGACTATCTTTAAATGATATTGTTTACACTGGACCGAAGTTATAGGCTGATTTGGTTGACATTATTACTGGATTTCGGGTCCATAATATAGTTTTTACATGTGACATATCTAAGATGTACAGGCAAATCTTGATAAGGCCTGAGGATCGAGTGTGGCAACACGTACTATGGCGTGAATCCCCTTCCTTGCCTGTTCAAGAATTTGAACTTCGTACGGTCACATACGGAGTCAAAAGCTCGCCGTACTTAGCGATACGAACATTACATCAGTTAGCTGCAGATCACGGTGATCAGTTTCCTCATGCAGCTGAAGCTCTTCGGCATCATACTTACATGGACGATATTACTACAGGTGCTTCCTCAGTCGAAGCAGCCTCTCAGCTTAAAGAAGATTTAATCAATCTTCTTAATTGTGCTCAGCTAGATTTGCGTAAGTGGAGCAGTAACAGCCCTTTATTTCTTCGATCGTTACCCATGGAACATTGTCAGTGTCCGAAGACATTTTCTGATGATAGTTCAATAACGCTTAAGGTTTTAGGAATTCAATGGGATCCTGCGGAAGACTATTTCACTTACTCCGTCTCTCCTGTGAATGTGGAGTTTACGAAACGTTCAATCCTGTTCCACGTTGCTCGTATTTATGATCCGTTGGGTTGGCTTTCACCTTTTATTCTTTTAGCCAAACTACTTCTTCAAAACTTATGGCGTATTGGATTGTCTTGGGATGAAATCATTTCCGCCAATCTGTGTGACGATTGGGTTTCATTTGTGTCTGACTTGTCTAATATAAAATCGATAAAAATCCCCCGTAAAACCGTGATTGATTTAACAGCTACACACCAGCTGATTGGGTTTTGCGATGGATCAACCAAAGCATATGGGTGCTGTGTCTATCTCCGATCAAGTATCGATGATCAAAAACAAGTTTCTCTTTTGATTTCTAAATCTAAAGTGGCTCCGATTAAGCCTCTAACAGTTAATCGTTTGGAGTTGTGCGGTGCGCTCTTGTTATCACGTACTCTCAAACACATGCAAACTTTACTTATTTCGAAAATAAATATATCTCATATTGTTGCCTACACTGATAGCTCAACTGTATTAGCTTGGATCAATACAGAGCCATACAAATTGAAACCTTTTGTTGCGCATCGAGTAGTTAAAATAACTGACACAGTTGAACCTTCTACCTGGAGGCATGTCTCGACTCAGGACAATCCTGCTGACTTTCCTAGCCGAGGTCTCTCGTGTGCAGAATTGATCAATTGTAAGCGATGGTGGTCAGGACCAGATTGGATGCTTAGTAGTCCAGATCACTGGCCAGCTCAAATTCGGTGTAAGCCCCAGGATGAGTTGCCAGAGTTGAGAACACGCACTCTGATTGCTCAATCTCTGGAATCTGATAAAGACATTATGAAGGTGTTATTAAATCGGTATTCATCCTTATCGCGACTACAGCGAATATTGGCATGGGTCTTTCGCTTCATTTCTAATTCGCGCAAAGAACCAAGCCAACGCGAGAAAGGTCACTTGACTACGAATGAGGTAAAGTGCTCTCTACTTAGCCTTATTAAATATGTCCAACGGGGCAGATTCAATCAAGAGATGTCTAAATTAAAATCGCAGAAGCCTCTACCTAAATACTTACAAAAGTTGTCTCCGTTTATTGATAACCTAGGACTCATGCGAGTGGGTGGACGACTTACCAATTTCAACTTACCTGAGCACACAAAACATCCATATTTGTTACCGAAACAATCTATTTTATCTCAATTAATTATTAGCTATTATCATAAACGGTATTTGCACTGTGGACCTCGCACGTTACAATCACTAATTGTTCGCAAGTTCTGGATTTTAGGAATTCGAAATCTTATTCGTTCTGTTTTAACAAAGTGTGTGACTTGCTTTCGGGTTAAACCTATACCCTATCAGCCGTCTATGGGCAACCTGCCACCTTGTAGATCTCAACAAGGTTACTGTTTTCAACAGGTAGGGATTGATTTTGGCGGTCCTTTTCTTATAAAAGAAAACAGACGACGTAACGCACGGGTCAGTAAGGCTTACATATGCTTGTTCATTTGTTTATCTGTAAAAGCAGTTCATTTAGAACTCGTATCTGAACTGTCTACAGAAGCGTTTCTAGCCGCCCTAGACAGATTCGTGTCTCGACGTGGAATATGTCAACATATTGTGACAGATTGTGGCACTAACTTTGTGGGCGCTAAACGATATCTTGAGGAAATGGTTAAATTATTGATAGATAAAAAACAGGATATTTCTGATCAATTAACGTCTCGTGGAATCTCGTGGAAATTAAATCCACCTTCAGCACCTCACTTTGGAGGCGTTTTTGAAAGTGGTATAAAATCTACTAAATATTATCTCAAGAGGGTCATAGGATCACAAGTCCTGACGTTTGAAGAACTAACTACAGTTTTAACTAAAGTTGAAGCGATGCTGAACTCAAGACCGGTTTGTCAGTTATCGTCTGATCCTGGCGAAGTTGATGTTCTCACGGCCGGTTATTTTATTATAGGACGTCCTTTAGTAGCTCTACCAGAACCGTCCGTTGAAGATATGAATCCTAGAACACGCTGGCAGTTACTTCAAAAGCTTTCTCAAAGTTTTTGGCGTATTTGGCAAAGTGATTATTTACATACGCTTCAACAAAAGGTTAAGTGGTTTAAGAATGATCACAAACATCCTAATATTGGTCAACTCGTTTCAATCATTGAACCTAATCTACCACATAACGAATGGCGCCCAGGTCGAGTAGTCCAAATCCACCCCGGAAAGGACAATATTATCCGGGTTGTGACCTTAAAGACCAAAAGAGGCCTACTTACAAGACCAGTAGTCAAAGTCTGCCCTTTTCCTCTTGATTGAATCTTATTTTTATTGTTTTATTAAGCTAGATTGTAAGTTCTAATTTTAAAATTAAATTAACTAAGTTTGATTTTCTTTTGTAGTTTAGTTAAGGTTATCAATGCACAACTTAGCTCAGATATCTATTTAGTTTATATTAATTTATATTCTATGAGCAACTGGGGACCCGGAGAGCTGCCGGGTCGATGGTTGTCTTGTGAAATCCCTAGGTGATTTCAGGTGGGAGGGAATGTTGTGGCTTCGGAACAGTCCCGATATAACATCCTTTTCCTAAGTGTTTCCTATCCTCCCGCCTCCCCCGTATACGCACTGCTCAGAATGGTGCGCCACCTATCGTCGAAAAAAAAGAAGAAGCAAGATGGCCGCGCACGCATAAAACGTGTTCGTTACCGCTTGTTTAAAAATAACCAATAAATAAGTTGTAAGACTATCGTGCAATTGCTCGTGTCCATATACATTCGAAGTGCAGTGTGGTATCTGTGTATACACGAGAACTTCAGCCTAAATATACAGACTTCACCATAACCACGATGAGTGCTCCAGTCTTGTGAGTATCCTTACCTTATCTACCCACTTTTAAAGCTATTTTCGTTTACTTCCCGGTTGGGATCATCGGGTTAGCCAGCCCTTGGTCTGGTTGTTCTCTGGTTCCCTAAACCACCCACGAAACACATTGCGAAACATTCAAGCCGTAACAGTGATTGTATAGTAACGCTTCTGTCATGGCACAGCGGATCAGTAAGTAGAGGTGCCAATAGCCCGGAAACATAGCCCAAAGACAGAAAAAAAAAGAGAAAATGAAGAGAAGAGAGGACAAACGATAGGGAAGAAAAGTTCTCGAGTGGCAGCCTCGTACTGACAAGCGCTGTATTGGGCGACCCCTCACAAGATGGAGCGACGAACTGATGAAACACGCGACATCTATTGGGGAGGCGTATGTTCAGCAGTTGACTTGTGATGGACTGTAGTAGTAGTAGTATTAGTACTAGTGGTGGTGGCAACGGTCTAACGACTGTACACTTTTGCTTAAATGCGACAAATTTAGCCGCGCCCGTTGAACTCTTTTTAACGCGTCGAATTTTCGATTACACGTCTGTAGGGTGTTTCACATAAAATTTTACATGCTTTGCATTTTAATATCTATAATTGACAAGGTCAATGATTTTAATGTATTTGTTTCAAAACTAGAGAAAATTCCAAGAAAAATAGTGTTTTTATTTTTTTCCTATCTTAAAAAAGGACTGAGATAATGAAGACTAAATTATGCTTTCCGGCACGATGTTATCATCACAATTCTGTCGGCCGTACGGCCGTACAAAGCGTGGTGACGTCATCGACGTTTCGTTGCACACTATAAAGGTGGATACTCAATTTCATACCGCAGGGTGTAGACAGAGAAATCTCTCTCTACGCCGCAGGGGCAATCTAGAGAGTACAGCGATCGTTTCAATATCTACACACATACCTGCCGTTTAGTATGAGAGTGTACGTGTCATTACGTCTCGCTGGACTCCTGCGGTCTTCCTGCGGTGCTACCGCAAAATAAGAGAAAAAGGAGATACAAGGTGAAGAAGCCGCTCTTTGTACACTTCTATTACTCGCCTCCAAATTTCACACTCTTTATCTATTGTGACTTATACTCACACGTGTGCTCCGCGATAAAGTCACCAACAAACTGATTAAAATTGCCCTAATTGCTCCACACACGCGCCAGCGGCAACTATGATCCCGGGAGTAAGGGGGGTCTAGCACCCCTGCCGCCCTGCCACAGGACCGACTTAGAATATGCCCCTGCTTGCATATACACATCACAATTAAGGAGACAATTAAGAGTCATCCTCACTCCTACACCCTGAATTGCCCCTGCGGCTGGCAAGTGAATATCCACTTTTAGGGAACTTAGTATTTCGCTCGCAATTTCGAGCGGGTCAATCACCGCTGTAATTCAACGAGAACGCTCGTATTATTTTTGACTAAAACCTTACGAGCGTTCTCGTAATATAAAGTAACTCGTAACGTATTTAAGTATTGTCTCGTCTCCGAATAATACGACCAAAAAACACCAAATATTTTTTTATATTCCTATACTAAAAAATTTTAGGAAAAAGTGCGTAATCGTTTCATAGAGAGCAGATTCTATTGGACCAAAAACTACCGCATTCTGTTGTGAGGATCATTTTCAAGGCGTTAACTTTCTTTTGAAGAATTACAGGCTGATTTCCCCTCTGAGCCGCGTCTAAGTGCTGTTTCGAGAGTTATTACTAGTCGTATCGCACGCAGACTCGACGACTTCCGGTCTACCGAACAAACCGGTTTCCGAAAAGACCATAGATCAAATACATACCCGTCGAAAAATTCTACAGAAGACCGAAGAGTACAATCTGCCTCTTTGTTTTGCATATTTGGACTAGGGAAAAGCCTTTGATTCCGTCAAAATTTAGGCGAGGCTGCAGTCCCTTAAGCGGTGTATTGAAGTAATGAAGTGTTTTTACAATAGGGCTAGATGGCTCCGATCCGAGTACTGAACCAAAGTACAAATCATATCCAAAGATGTAAGACAGGGTGACGTAGTATCCCCGAAACTCTTCTCGACTTTATTGGAAGACATTTTCAAGTTACTGGACTGAAAAGGATACGTTATTACCATCAATGGAGAGTACATCACCTTATGAGAGAATCGCAGGAGGACCTAAGCACTATGCTCAATAACCTCAGTATTGTCTTCCAACGGATAGGCTCAAGATAAACATGGACAAAACAAAAGTCATGTGTAACTTCCATGTCACACCTATGTGTGAAATTGTTGACGAGTATGTTTACCTGGAACAGATAGTCTGACTAGGTAAGTTCAATTTCGACCGAAAGGTCAATCGACGAATTCAACTCGGTTGGGCAGCGTTTGGGAGATTACGTCAAATCTTCTCGTCAGGCATACCTCAAAACGTTGAAGTTTGGTTGTACAAACACACTAATTGTACAATCTTGTTTTGCAACAAGATTATACACTCAGTGATGACCTATAGATCTGAGATGTGGTCTAAACTATTGGCCGTATGAGGAAGCTCAAGGACGCTCGGCAAGTTATGGGGTGGGCTATACTCGAGGTTTCTCTGCGTGATAAACATAAAAACGAGGATATCGGCAGTAGAACCAGATTAAACGACATAACCTACTTCTTATAAAAAAACTATCGCTGTACGAGACGCTTCACAACTTTCCCGCTGACGCTGCTCACCGTCGCTGATCTGGGTATTTAACGTTTGACGTGAGCGAAGTATTTATAACACCATCTATTAGAAGCTTAAAGCAAAACATTATAATTATATACTCTCTGGGTACAAGATCTTTCTGGTATTTCTTATAGTCATTGCTTAAAACACCCTCATGATGAAATGGTACCCCATTTCATTAGATTAGAGAATGGTACCTCATTACGTAAGAGAACGTCGCCACCACATGACAGTAAATTTTTTTATTAAGTTTGGTACTTACACCGCTTGGTCCATATGCACTGCTAATATCCAGCCAACCGGGAATGGGATCTCGATACGTAGATATAACTGTAAAGAAACAATTTCATTAGTACCTATTATTTCTATAATTTTTATACATAATGTTACGAGCTTTCCGAAAAGATCATAGACCAAATTCGTGAGAATAAAAACTGCCGATAGAATTACCAAAATTAACACTTTAATTCACTTTACACTAATTAAAACTTAAAAGACACTAATAATTAATCACACTGATTCACTTTATTTCGCTCTGAAGCTTCGCTTGTCTCGCCAAATTCAATACTATTCCGATCGCGGCATGCAGCGGCTTTAAATGCACCTTAATTACACCGAAACATCCAGAATATTCCAGTAGATACGGGCGCCGACCGACCAGACGCAGAAAGTTCGAGTGTGGGGCTTCTAGAAAGCTTAATTCTTCTGTTCGATACTAGATGGCGCTGTTGGTCGAAGTTCAAGATTGACATTTTCTAGGAAGCCCTCCTCGCTCTGGTCCCCGACACTAGATGGCGCTAGTGCCAGGTACCTGACATCAACTTAGGCGCACAACACTGCCCAAGACATGCTCGTCCTGAGCATTATCGGCCCCATAATAACGCGCCAGTCGATCCATATGGACGATCTTAGGAGTACCTCTTGCACATTTTCGAAACTGCCTGGCAACGTCAAGGGCTGTCCTCTGCCATGGTGCAACAACATTGTACAATTTCGATGCTCCTCTCCTACGAGTCTGAGGTCTCTTCATAGCCGCACAAATTGTACATGTGCGACACCAATCCTCGACATCGTCACGATAATGGACCCAGTAAAACTGTTCTCGGATCTTCAGTAGAGCTCGTTTAACTCCCAGATGGACTCCTGAACAACCATTATGGCACAGCTGTAGAAAATCCGGCAATTTAGATTTAGGGACAACCATTTACAAACGACAGCTGTCTCCTCTACCATTTTCCCATTTACGGCACAGGACTCCATCCTGAATCAGCAAGCTGTCCCCATTGGGCCCAATAGCTTTTCGTGGTCGAACTCATCGCTGAGACGTCGCTCCACTTGGGCTTGGGAGCACTGGCCTTCATCCATTTCAGAATCGGCTTGATGTTCGGATCTTCCTGCTGTGCATGTTTGCAGTCTTCAGGAGAAGGTCTTCTTGACTTTGCATCTGCGTTGCCTCGCCATTTCCCGCTGCAATGTCTGATAGTAAAGTCGTATTCCTGCTGCTGGCTAACAGCACAGCCGCACAACCCTCTCGAGATCGATCACCTTCCCTTTTTACAGATCGCTTAGGGCAGCTGGATTGAAGATGGCCCCTTCCCCACAGCCGTAGCACCTTGGGCTGTAATTTTTATTCTGGTGACCGTAACTGCTGCAACCTCCCTAATGTGAGGTGAACGATGATCCTGCCGCCGCCAGCGAGAGCAGCCATAGCACCTAGGGCTGTATCCATTATTGCGATCGCGAACTGTAGCTGCTGCAACCTCCCTAACGCGATGGGAACGATAATCCTGCCGCACGGCTTCCACCTCCAGTGCATGGGCCAAGGCGTCCTTAAGCGCCTCTTGGTGCCCGCGCCTCACAGCAGCTCTGACTTCAAGGTCGCGGATACCGTCGATGAATGTCTGCACCAGATTCCCTTCAATGAGCACAGGTATAGACCGGTATACTTCTCGCACCAGCTTCTCCACCTCTAGAGCCCACTGCTGCAGGTTTTCGTTGATGCGCTGCACGCGATCTTTAAGCTGCGCATGAAAGACGTGTTTCAGGTGAGCGTCGCCATATCTCGCCTCCAATGCCTCAAGGAGCTGCTCATAAGTCACTTCCTCACCTAGAGCTTCCAGAACCGTTAAGGCCTGGTCGCGCAGGCCTAGTGTGAGAGCAGTCATGGCCTGACTTTTATTCCAGCCGTTCGCCTTCATAGCGGCTTCAAATTGGATTTTATAAGCTGACCAGGAAGAAGTCCCATCGAACGGTGGCAATTTGAACCCACGTAGCGAAGGTGTAGTAGCTACTACGGGAGCTGTATTCCATCCCCCAGTTTGAGGTCTTCCAGCGTTTTCTTCACGTCAGCCATCACGTTGTCAACCCGATTGTTCACTTGGTCAATTTGGGTTTTAGCTTCCTTGATTTGGGTTTCAGCTTCCGACAGGCGGTTGTCATGTTGAGCAACCCTATCCTTCACCTCCCTTATCTCTTTCCCAAAGGTAGCGTGAAGGTCCTTCATGAGGAGCATCTGCTCTTCCAGCCGACGGATGTGTTCCTCCTGTTGGCGGGCCTGTTCCTCCTGCTGCTCTTTCAACAGACGGGCCTGTTCCTCTCGTCCGCGCTGCAGCTGCTCTTCCAACCGACGGGCCTGCTCCTGCAGCATCACCATCAGAGCACCTAAGTCAGGTGCTGCAGATGCGGGAGCTACTGACGGACCGGCCTCTGTGGCCGGCGTTACACCACCAAATCTTCTTTGGTCCGTCTCCTGCTAGCATTGATTTCGAGTACGGACTCCCTCAGTTTCCTCCTTAGGTAAAATCGGCATGACTTTATCCCACTTCTGACACCAATTGTTACGAGCTTAGGGTTCGTGACAATAAAAACTGCCGATAGAATTACCAAAATTAACACTTTAATTCACTTTACACTAATTAAAACTTAAAAGACACTAATAATTAATTATCCTGATTCACTTTATTTCGCTCCGAAGCTTCGCTTGTCTCGCTAAATTCAATACTGCCCCGATCGCGGCATGCAGCGGCTTTAAATACACCTTTTACACCGAAATATCCAGAATATTCGAGTAGATACGGGCGCCGACCAACCAGACGCAGAAAGTTCGAGTGTGGGACTTTTAGAAAGCTTCATTCTTCTGTTCGATACTAGATGGCGCTGTTGGTCGAAGTTCAAGATTGACATTTTCTAGGAAGCCCTCTTCGCTCTGGTCCCCGACACTAGATGGCGCTAGTGCCAGTATCTGACGTCAACTTAGGCGCGCAACAATAATATTCAAATACATAAAATATTAAAATAACTAAAACTAAAATTATCATACAGTCTCGGTATAAAATGCCAAGAACGCTGTCTGGTGTTTCCTAACCCACCAGCCATATTACTTTGCCATTCTTAAATACCAGCTCTTTTATCACCAGAAGCGACGATCCTTTAAGAACTCCACCGCACGAGGACTCCATGGACCGTCTCTACAGGAAATGTCACAATTATGTAGTCATCTCTTAGAGACATATTATATTTGCGTTCATAGAATACTATAATACATATATAATAGAACGTGGGAGTGGGCGGAGCCCGTGTAGCTACTAAAATGTTACTAACATGTCGTCACTTCACACGGATAAATGTCAACATGAGATGTGTTTTGACGTTACAATCGTTTCCAAATTTCGCATGCGAATTATTTAGAAAATGCCAAATTGCACAGTTTTTACATATAAATGAAAATTGACAGCCGTTCTATTGTGTATTATAGTATTCTAAATTTGCGCCACTTACTTAATTTAGCTGCCCCTGATGCCGTAGTCCCTATTATAATAAAGATATTGTGAGTATCTCCTTACAGACTAGCCAATAATCTTATATAAGGGCTAGGCTTCTTCCAAGGTGTCATATTCATTATGCTAAATTCAATTTTCTAACAGATTAGCTATCGTTGTCTCTACATACTGCACTAAATGCACTGATTCCTATAGTTTGTAGTCCTTATAAAATAATAAATAATAATATCCCGCTGACCGAATTGCAATCACGGTGACCAGTCTTAACGACGACTAGCTATCAGTGCTAGATAGAGTTATAGTGCATAAAAGTGTGCGTAAGCACGGGTGCAATTACTCGTACTATTCCTACACTCTTATATTCCGACAGGACGGCAATTGACGCAACCGGAAAGAGATCAATCGCAGAGATTGTGTTCAAAATTCTCTTCACAGTAAGTAAGCAATAATGGGAAGTGGATATTGTAGTTTATAGACCATCTATCACCAATTAAGAATGAAAATATAGATGAGTCATCTCTGCGGATTATGATGCAATGCCACGTTCCTCAAGTGTCAAAAATTATTGAAAAAGTTATCCAATTCCATTTGAAATTTAACGAATTTCCTGATACCATTTCATCATCCAAAATATAGTGGTATTATGCTACTATTTTACGATGATATTCCATGAAAGTTTTTGAAGGCTAGGAGAATTTCTTCCCTTGTTTTTATTGATGTCTCTTCTAACATCCATTGGGTTGAAAATGAAGTAAAACAATATATCCTTTTACTATCTCTGATATTTTACTATTACAATTTTACAACAACTAGCCTTTTACTTAAAATGAATTTCCGGACACAATTAAAAATGTATAATTTTTGTTACTGAAATAAAATGTATTTCATTTGATTATCAATTGTCAGCAATGAAAAGCATGAAAGCATGTGAAAGCATGTGCCGGATATGATAGAGTTTCACTCAAAATGCTAAGGGCTGGAGAGGAAGTGGTGGCAGGCCTGCTGCACACCTTGTTTAATTTATGCTGGCAACTGAAGCGGGTACCGGTAGACTGGTGCAAAGCCGTGATAGTCCCAGTATATAAAGGAAAAGGGTCGCAGCAGAACTGTAAAAACTACCGTGGCATCAGCCTTCTTAGCATTGTGGGAAAACTGTATGCTAAGGTACTGATTGAAAGGGTCATGAAAGAAACTGATGGAAAAATTTAGGATGTGCAAGCGGGATTTAGAAAGGGAATGGGATGTACAGATCAAGTCTTTTCCATGCGCATGATCGCGGCGAAGTCTTTGGCCAAAAACCAAAAGGTCTTTTGTGCGTTCATGGACTTGGAAAGGGACTATGACAGAGTGGATAGGTATATGCTATGGCAAACACTGAACTCATTTGGGTTGAGCGCTGGCTTGATACAGGCATTGGAGTCTCTTTATAGGGACTCTAGTGCTTGTGTTAGGATCAACGGGGTCTACTCGGACTGGTTTGACATCCATAAAGGTGTCAGACAGGGCTGTGTAGCTTCCCCGTGGCTGTTCAACCTATTTATGGACAGCTGTTTGCAAAATTTGAAAGTTGAAGAATGCGGATTAAGAATGGGTGAGTTAACCGTCAATTGCCTTTTGTACGCCGATGATCAAGTTATCCTTGCGTCGTCGGCGGCCGAGTTGCAAATGATGGTTACATTAATGAACAGATCATTAAAAGAAAGGGGTATGAAAGTAAACGCAAGTAAGACGAAGGTTATGGTTTTTAAAAGAGAAGAAAGTAAAACAATTTGTGAAATAAGAATAGAAGGGGAGTTGATCGAATGCGGAAAATAGAGTAAATGGTGCCCTGCACTCAAGAGTCAAAATGTGTCGAAAAAGGCACGTATGGCAATTCACAATGCTTTGTTGGTCCCTACTTTAACGTATGGTAGTGAAAGTTGGGTGTGGCAGAAGAAGCACGAGAGTAGAATGAACGCAGTAGAAATGCGTCGTTAAGGAGTATGTTAGGGCTGAATCTGAATGACAGGGTAAGAAATTGTGTAATAAGAGAAGAGTGTAGTTTGCAAGATGACGTTGTGACCAGGATTAAGAAAGGAATGCTTCGGTGGTTTGGTCATGTGGAAAGAATGAATGAGGAAAGAGTGACAAAGAAAATTTATGTTGCAGAAGTGAATGGCAGAGTCGGAAAGGGACGTCTAGGCGAAAATTTATCGACCAAATTGGCGATTTATTGAAAACGAGCCAAATTAGGAGTACCCTTAACCGACGAGCATGTATGCGTAGGTGTATGGATGTGAAGGAGGCGAGAGAGGTGTGTCAGGATCGTGCCAAATGGAAGTCTGGCCTACCCCTCTGGGTGACAGGCGTGAGTGTTTATGTATGTATGTATGTTTATGTATCAATTAGCTTAGCTCATGGGCTAAGCGCTAGTCGTAAAAATTGATAATAACATATTTAAATCATGATTTTTCTAGTATTTGGTGGTGAAGGAAAATATTGCGGGCGGATTCATTGCTTCACTCTCTCAAAAATGAGAAAGAGTCAGTCCAACAATGGTAGCAACACAGCCTGTAAAATTATTTGACTTTAACTTCATTCATTTAATACTTATTGTCTTAGATATCCTTACCAATTGCTGGTCTGATTACGCAAACGGGCAGATTCACGGCCATTGTACGAACAATTTCCTCGGAAACGGCCTTTGAAAATGAGTAGGTGTTGGGCCACTTGCCGATAAGCCTGAAACATTAAAAGAAACAAAATTTTTAATTCTGCATATTTAGATTTTATAATTTAATTTTCATTAAAAGTACTATAAGTTTTATGAAATTCATAAAAATTTATTTTTATTATATAAATAATAATATTATACGTGGTAGAGCCATGCTGCAATCATATTAGTAGTATAGTTGTAGCACAAATGGGTCGGCTCGACCGGGGAAGGACCACGCTCTCACAGAATTAACGAGAGAGTCAGAGAAGAAACGAGACATTTCATCTTAGTCAGTGACAACGCATCTGCATTTTAATTCGTAATCGAGGATAGATGTAGATGTCTATGGGCCACAGCAACCACTCAGGTGGACCTTGTGCTCGTTTGTCAACCTATTCTATTAAAAAAAATTATTTAATATACATTTTTTATCCCCGTAATGAGACAGTCTATGAGGAGGCCTGTGTTCAACAATGGACTTTGATAAGCTACAATGTATAGATGTATGAAAAGTTTTATTGTATGAATATAGCGATCCGTCCGGCTTCATCAATGTTGCGTCAATTAGATTTTAATAATTTTTCCATTTCATTAAAAAAAAACATATAGCTTAGATCACTCCTGGCATTATATCTCTCTCTCTCTCTCTCTCTCTCTCTCTCTCTCTCTCTCTCTCTCTGTGTGTGTGTGTGTATGTTCGTGAAGTTTAATATCAATCAGTTCAGCCACTACGACGATGAGTCCAGACAGGCAGATAGACAAAATGTTTACCAAATAATCGCGAGAGCCCGATAAAAGGCAGTTATTTCGATAATATTATAGACAGACACTTCAAATTTATTTATATGCATAGATAAAACGAATATAATACTTAGCGAAATATAAATTTTTAAATCTTTTTTATCCTTGTCTTCGAAATCATTATAGTAAATATATTAATAGTTACTTTGCAACCATCCGCTCAATAAAATAAAATGATGTGTCTTACCTAGTTTGAAGAGCAAACTCTTAACGGTTAGCCGCCGTAGAGTCTACATCACCTGAAGATGCCTCGTGTAGAGATGAAACACGTTTCGTATTATCGTCGATGGTGTGTCTTTCCTAGAATAGTGGTGTTGGGAGTAGTGGTGCTTGGATTAGTAGTGACGGGATTAGTGCACGCAGTTGAGGGAGGGCGGGAGGTGCTCTTCAAACTAGGTAAGACACATCATTTTATATAGTTGAGCGGATGGTTACAAAGTAACTATTTATATCTTTATCATAATGGATTCCGCAAAATAACGCCTGATTCTATTAATTCGAAATCACTGTTACCAATAAATATTTGTTCGGTCTGAGAATTTCACACTGACTATGCTTTGTGATAATGTTATATAGTTAATAAAATGTTGGTATAATAAAACATTATCACCGGGTTCTATGTTAACTACTTCACTGTTGAGGCTGCACTTCTTTGGAATTTCTTGATGTCAGAAAAACGCCTAACGAATACTCTTTTAAAAAGATGGTACGCGAGCATTTACTGAAGAATCATTAGAATTATAATATTGTTGAATAGTCGTAGTTATACGTATGTATTAACTTTGTGTATATATATACTTAATAATTAGAAAAATATTTTGTCGTGTTCCCGAGATCTGCTACTGCACATGAACCTATATCTGATCAAATAGATCAAGAAATAGGTAAGGACTTTAGAATATACAATAATAATGATTATATATGCATATATGTACATAAAAATGAATCTACATTTAATTTTTGTTATCAGGCACTAATCTTCCCGTCGTGATAGTCGTCCCATTTTTCAATGCAAGACTTGATGTATCTGTGTGCCAAATTTCATCCAAATATGTCAAGTTGTTTATGCGTTACTGAGTAATAAACAACCAACATTTTCGCAAACTTTCCCATAAACAAGGGTTGATTTCCTTTCCGACAATAAAAATCTCACCTAGTAGTTTGGTCTTGATAACAACTACAATTTTAGAGTGGATCCATGACATAGTATCTGGCACGCTTGGCAATCGCAGTTTATTTTTTTAATTTTTTTATTTAATGTAACATGTAAGCAGTCTATGGATGCATGTGGCTTAGGATTATGTTTATGGCAATCTACGGGGGGGGGGGGGCATATGATTAGCAGCCTATAGTGGACAACTACAACGACTTATTTTATTGGTGACTTACGCGGGTGTCATAGCATCCAATTTCTCATCCGACATCGTCTCGGCCATTTGTATCATTGCGTCGGGTGGCGCTGGACTTTCGTAGAACTGTTCGGGTACTACCATACCAATACGGTCGCGAGTTGCGTGTGTATATGCCGTGGACACGTACACGAATGATCGGAGGTTCTTACAGTCAGTGCCTAGACGCAAAGCTTCTCGGGTGCCGCGTGCGTTCATCAGCAACGCAGTTTTTATTTGTACATCGAATCTGACGTTCGCTGCAATATGGAAAATAACGTGTACCTGTAAAAAAATGCATCAGCATTGTAATCTTTTGAAAAGTATTGTTACGAGCTAAGGGTTTGTGACACTAAAACTACCGATTGAATTACCAACATTGACACTTTAATTACCGCACATTAATTATAACTTAAAACATACTAATAATTAACCATACTGATCACTTTAGTTCACTTTATTTCGCTCCGAAGCTTCGCTTGTATTGTTAATTCGATACTACTCCGAACGCGGCGGCGAATACCCTAAATGGCTTAATATAGGCCTTTTCCACAAAAACCTCTAGAATGTTCCAGTAAATACCGGTCCCGACGTACTAGAGGTAGAGAATTCGAGTGTGGAGTTTTCTAGAAAGCTTAGTCCTTCAATTCGATAATAGATGGCGCTAGTTCTATCAACTGTGGCGCACAATAGTATGTTACTATTATCAGACTGTTAACCAGTTAAAAACGGATGGCATTTGGTCTGACACAACTGATTACTTCGCCTACGCGGATTCCAGATGTGGAGGATCATGCACCTTTCCTGTTGGACCCTCTGCTGACCTCTCACCCGGACGGATATCAGATTTCAGTCGACGCTCCTTTAGGCTCCTCGGACCATTGTCTTGTCCGGACTGTGGTGCCTCACTCACGCTGAAATAGCAGTTGCATTCTGCAGGCTGCCGCCGTGCTTGGCAATATAGGTGAGCCGATTGGGATGGGATGCGGTCTTTCTTTGCATCCTACCCTTGGGGTGGGTTTGCTTCTCGCCGGACGATCCCAACGTTGTTGCGGAATCTGTCGCTGATGTAGTACTTCAGGGTATGGAACTTTTTATTCCTTCCTCTGTGGTGCCCATTGGAGGCAAATCTCAGCCATGGTTTGGTCGCTCCTGTAAAATAGCATCATGCTATAAGCAGGAGTGCTACCAAGCCTGAGCTGACGCATCAGCGTCCCGGGATGTAAACACCAGTGCTCTAAAAAAGTAGTATAATTCCACCTCTAGGTCCTTCAAAAGAGCACATAGGCAGAATTGGCGAGAAACTAGTTCGACTTCCTTCTGGAACCCGTGCATTCTGGTCTCTCGCCAAGGCTGTCCAGGAGAATTTCTGTCAGCCATCTCTTCCATCTCTGCACAGGGAGGACGACTCACTGGCCCATACCGCAAAGGAGAAAGCCGATCTTCTAGGCTCTTTCTTTGTGTCCAACTCGACTCTCGATGACGGGGGGAGTACGCCGCCGACCATCCCGCGGTGTGAGTTCTCCATACCGGAAGTGCAGTTCACACAACGCTCGGTTCGCAAAGCACTCCTCTCCCTGGACATCCACAAGTCGAGTGGGCCTGACGGAATCCCCCCAATTGTGCTGAGGACGTGTGCTCCAGAGTTGACAAGCTCCGATAACAAGCCTATTAATGCTGGTGTTCCACAAGGCTGCGTGCTATCGCCAACGCTGTTTCTTCTGCATATCAATGATATGTTGAAAACCCGTAACATTCATTGCTATGCAGATGACAGCACTGGTGATACTCTTTACACCGGTCGAGCCAATATTTCTCGGGAAAACGTTTCCGAGTGCCGGGACAAACTTGCGTCTGAAGTCGAGTCTTTGCTGAACAGAGTCTCGGATTGGGGGCGACTAAATCTAGTACAGTTTAACCCCCAGAAGACACAAGTTTGCGCGTTAACCGCTAAAAAAAGTACCCCTTCGTCGTGTCTCCTCAGTTTGAAGGCAATCACCTTGTTGCCTCAGCCAGTATCGGAATCCTTGGCGTCGACATATCGAGTGACGTGCAGTTTCGTGGTCACTTGGAAGAAAAGGCCAAATTGGCCTCTAAAAAGCTTGGCGTGCTCAGCAGAGCAGGACAGTATTTCATGCAGGCGCACCGCCTGCAACTTTACAAGGCGCAGCTTCGGCCGCACATGGAATACTGTTCCCATCTCTGGGCTGGGGCTCCCCAGTGTACCAGCTCCTTCCACTTGACCGCATCCAGCGCAGAGCGGCTCGAATCGTCGACGACCGAGTGCTTTCCAATCGGCTCGATTCACTGACGCTGCGAAGAGATGTTGCATCTCTTTGCATTTTCTTTCGCATTTACCATGGAGAGTGCTCTGAGGAATTGTTCGGATTAATCCCAACCGCCAAATTTCGTGAACGCACTACGCGGCAAACGTCCCGATACCATCCACACCATCTGGATGCTTGGCGGTCCACCACTGTACGTTTCAAAACGAGTTTACTTCCGCGTACAACCTCTCTGTAGAATAATTTACCACCGGAGATTTTTCCGGACCGATACGACCTGGGGACCATCAAGAAAAGAGCTTACTCCTTTCTAAAGGGCATTCCCTGGTGTTGCGGTTTTGATCATGGGCGGCGATAGTCACTTAACATCAGGTGAACCGCATGCTCGTTTGTCACCTCTTCTATAAAAAAAAATTGGCTGCGCCGTTGCGTAGTAGTTTAGATTTCCGGACAATACAAATAAATATTGTCAAAATAAATATTTTTTGTATAAATATTTGTACCGAATTCTCTCAAAAACGCCTCCACGGAGAAATTGGAGAAAATCCAAGTGTATGATAAATTTATAAATAACGAAAGAACACATCTTACATTAAAGAACCATATTAGCTACTATGGCAACGGACACGAATGTGTCGTCTCAACCGGGGAAGGACCACACTCACGTAGAATACCATTGTGAAATAAAAAAATAATGTTATTATGTTCCACATGGAAACCCTTTTTACTGGTAATAGGCAAATCCAAGGTAGAAAGGAAATTCATGTGTTTTGAGGAATGACAATTACGCATCTGCATTTTGATGCTCAAACAAGGATAGATTTCGGTGTTTATTGGCCACAGGCTTACTACAACGTGAACTGTACGCTAGTTTAAAACCAAGATCTCTGTCAGACGTATACTCTATTTATTCTAGTATGACATTTGTTGAGTTGATTTTATTTTGTGGAATATGTTCGCAACACTCATGAACGACATCAGCCAATTTTTTATAATTCTCAGATCGTACAGAGACACGCTTTTAGTTTTATAATAAAGAAATTTTAAAGTTACTTGTTACGAAATTGTCATCCAGTTTCAAATGCCAGATTTAAAATAATTAAAATTTATTATATTTTTAAGACGATGGCATGGGTTTGTTTTAAGGGGAAATATAACCTCAAATGGCTTAGCAAGATCCTCCGTTATGCCGAAAATATTGCAGCATTAATTTTAAAATAAATATATGGTAAAGTTGAGGATTAATGTTAAGGACTATGTTAGACGAAAACACGATTCCGTAAAATTTTCTCGATAGAAAAAAAAAATCTAAGTTACCTCCAAAATAAACAATAAACCGCTGTTATTCATAAAATACTTTAAATAAGATCATGAAACTTTGCATACTAACTGAACTAACTATAAAGCAGTAGGAGGTGGGTAAAGTGTATCATTTTTGCGATTGGACATTTGCATCTCGATCACTGAAATGTTCCGAAACACTGATATGTTTCATTTGGCTCATTTGGATCATCGACTCAAAAGATATAAAATGCAGAATGTTACGAATACATTAAGTTGCGTTGCGGGCATTTATTACTGATCCTGATTCATTGAAATGTTATTTGGCAACAATGCTGAATGATATAAATGCTTAGGTTATTTTTATTATAAATCATATGTATAGTTATTTTTATTGTTACATATTTATTTTGTACCGTAATAAGGTTGTATATAAAATCGATCCTCCTTCATAATTTATCCAGGCTTAGTACTGGTGGCTAGTCCTTAATTATGGCCAACTGGCGTGTTATTTATGATGAAAAGGAAGAAAGTAAGTTACAATAATCAATAATCACTACGCAAAGAAATCCTACACAAAACTCAGTATGTTTTCGTAAACAGGCGCGAACGAACATAAACAATTTGACAAGTACCGGATCAACGTAAAATGACAACTTATTAATGCAAACATTATATGCAAAAAACGATCGTACAGTATTTGCCTTGGTGGTCATTTTTACGTGCATGAACAACTATAGCGAAAATCCGTAAGAGTTGAGTGAGACACTTCCTATTTGTTATCTCTTTCTGAATTGTATTGATTGTAATTATTTCGCCCGCTCACTCGCCACTCTCGCTCGTGGCTTAGTCGCTTCGCGAGAGATACGCGCTATAATAAATGAACAGAGAGCAAATTAATGTTCCAGATCCAAATGATGCATTCGAAACGTTGTTACTGAACCAATCTTTTGAATAACTTCAGTGATTCGGAACAGTGAGTCAGTTCCGTAAAGAGTTACACGCCTATAAAGCAGTGCTTATGTTGTTTACTTTTTTTTAAATACCATTATTTTCACTGTAAAAAGAAATTACCTAAACTATCGGCTTCTTGAAGCTTGATTCCTGCCGCCCGGGCAGTTTCAGTCAGTTTCGCTTCGGCCTTTGAAGGGGGAGGTTGCGTCGCTTACGATCAGAATACACATTACGCAACAGGACGACGCAAAATTAAAATGGGAAATAACCGTAATAAAAATAAGAAGCGACTAGGTTGGCGTTAAGAAACAGGCATAAATATGATAAACCTAATGAAATAAGTATCTAACGACCTATCTACTTACAGTATTAGTGATTACAAACATGTCGGTGCATAGCATACGACGCGCGGGGAAGTGGGGGCGAAATTAGAATTTGAGCTGACTTACTATATCCTCTTAAGCTAAGCTGTCTTATCGAAGATATTGTTACGAGCTTGAGGTTCGTGACAATAAAAATTGCCGATAAAATTACCTAAATTAACACTTTAATTTACTTTAAACAAATTAAAGTTAAAAACACTAATAATTAAACACACTAATTCACTTAATTTCGTTCCGAAGCTTCGCTTGTTTCGCCCAACTCAACACTACCTCCATCGCATCTTGCAGCGCCTATATATTTAAATTAGCAAAGAAATATCCAGAATGTTCAAGTAAACACGCGGAAAATACCGAGCGTTCGAGTTTCGACTAGGCGCTGTCAGTTGAGCGATTTGTGATGTCATTTTCTCAATGCTCCCCTCGCTCTCGTTCCTGACACTAGATGGCGCTAGTTGACTTATTCATGCAACACTGCCCCCTCCTAAGACATGCTCGTCCCGAGCATTATCGGTCCCATAATAACGCGCCAAGCGATCCACATGGACGATCTTAGGAGTCCCTCTTGCGCCTTTCTGTATCCGGTAGGTCACATCGTTGATCCTGGTTACAATCCGGTACGGGCCGTCCCATTTAGCTTGAAGCTTAGGAGATTTCCCTTTGCTGCGGACTGGATTGTGCAACCACACAAGTGAACCTTCGTCGAACCCTTTGTTGTTCATTTTGCGGTCATACCGGGTTTTCATCTTTTCAGACATTTGCTGGCCCGATTGTCTGACGTGCTCATAAACGTCATTCATTTTTTTCCGCAAGTCATTTGCATAATCGGTTATACTGCGTGGAGCATTGGGTGGTATCCCGGTGATCAGGTCTGCAGGCAGCCGTAATTCTCTTCCAAAGTTTGCGAAAGCTGGTGTCACTGCTGTACTTTCGTGAACAGAACTTCGATATGACAACAAAAACGGTTGTATGTGCTTGTCCCAATCTCGTTGCCGATTGTCTACAACTTTTGCTAGGTACCTCTCCAATGTCTGATTAAATCGTTCCACCATTCCATCAGATTGCGGGTGATAAGAAGTCGTTCTTGTTTTATGAGTACCCATAACTCGGCAAGTTTCCTGGAATATTTGAGACTCAAAATTCCTTCCTTGATCGCTGTGAATCTCTAAAGGTACTCCAAAACGACAGAAGACTTCATGAACTAGTTTATCTGCAACTGTTGAAGCTTCTTGATTTGGAATGGCGAAGACTTCTGGCCACTTAGTGAAGTAATCCATCACAACCATGAAATACTTGTTACCGCTTTCACTCTCCGGAAACGGCCCCGCCACGTCAATGGCTATTCTCTCCCATGGTGCACCAACATTGTACAACTTCAATGCACCTCTACTACGAGTCTGAGGTCCCTTTACAGCCGCACAACTTGTACATTTGCGACACCAGTCCTCGACATCGTTTCGACAGTGGACCCAGTAAAACCGTTCTCGGATCTTCAGTAGAGTTCGTTTAACTCCCAGATGGCCTCCTGAACAATCATTATGGTACAGCTGTAGAACATCCGGTACTTTAACTTTAGGGACAACCATTTGCAAATGACAGCTGTCTCCCCGAACGTTTTCCCATTTACGACACAGAACTCCATCCTGAAGCAGCAAGCTGTCCCACTGGGCCCAATAGCTTTTAGTGGTCGAACTCATCGCTGAGACGTCACTCCACTTGGGCTTGGGAGCACTGGCCTTTATCCATTCCAGAATCGGCTTGATGTCCGGATCTTCCTGCTGTGCATGTAGTAAGCTGTCCTTCCACTCGTTGCTGAGGTGGTCTGCCCTGAGCATCCTCACGGATACCACTTCCCTTACTCTCTTGCCTAGTACAATGTTTGCAATCTTCGGGACAAGGTCTTCTTGACAATGCATCTGCGTTGCCATGAGATTTCCCGCTGCGATGTTCGATCTCAAAGTCGTATTCCTGCAGTAGTTCAATCCACCTCGCAACTTGTCCTTCTGGGTTTTTAAACTGCAATAGCCATTTTAGTGCAGCATGGTCAGTTCGTAAGTGAAATTTTCGTCCCAGAAGATATTTGCTAAAATGTTGCAACGACTTTACCACAGCTAGCAATTCGCGTCTTGTGACACAGTAGTTCCTTTCCGGTTTTGACAACGACTTGCTGAAGTACGCTATCACGACCTCTTGGTCACCATTACGTTGAGACAACACACCGCCAAGTCCTATATCACTTGCGTCTGTGTCAACTATAAATTCTTTGCTTGCATCAGGGTATCCCAAAATAGGTGTTTTGCACAGACGGTCCTTGAGCTCCTGGAATGCGATGTTACAACTTTCATCCCAGCAGAAATGTCGCTTCTCCTCGGTTAGCTTATGCAGAGGTTTGGCTATATCTGCAAAGTTCTTCACAAAACGTCGGTAATAGGAGCACAAACCCAAAAATGCTCTAACCTGCGTCTTGTCTTTTGGAACCGGCCAATCCTTTACAGCTGCGATTTTCTCTGGATCCGTGCGGATACCTTCTTCCGACACTACATACCCCAAAAAGTTGACTTGCCGTTTGAATAGTGAACATTTCTTCGGACTCAACTTAAGGTTGGCACTCTTAATCTTCATGAGCACGCGTTCCAGGTTTTGAAGGTGTTCCTCAAACGTACGGCCCACGATGATGATGTCATCCAAGTAGACCAGACAGGCATCGCCAATTAGCCCGGTAAGTACAAGTTCCATCAGCCTTTCAAACGTTGCTGGAGCATTGCACAACCCAAACGGCATTACTTTGAATTGCCACAGACCCTTTCCCGTCGAGAACGCAGTTTTCTCCTTGTCCTTAGGGTCAATTTCAACTTGCCAGTAGCCACTTTTTAGATCCAGCGTGCTAAACCATTTTACTCCTGTAAGCATGTCCAGCGTGTCATCAATTCTTGGCAAGGGATAGCTGTCCTTCTTTGTAATGTCGTTCAGACGGCGGTAATCAACACAGAACCGCATGCTGCCATCCTTCTTCTTTACCAGTACCACGGGTGAACACCATGGACTAGATGAAGGTTCAATAACACCATCCCTCACCATTCCCTCAATCATGGTTTCCACTTCCTTTTCACGTGCTACCGGCAATCGTCTTGGCCGCTGACGGATAGGCAACTCTTCACCTGTGTTTATTTTGTGTTGAACTAAACCAGTCTTTCCTATGTCAGCATCGTTTGATGAGAATACATCGGCGTACTCGAGTAACAACTTCTTCGCCTTCACCAATTCGTTCGGGGACAGAACACTGCGACAGTCTTCCAAAAGTGTGGTCACTCTCGTTTCTGAATCCTTGCTGGGGGTCCCACTCGATATATATTGGCACTGACGTAACCAATCCACTTCCTCACAAGTACCAACCAGTGTACCTTTTTCTATAACCTGTTCCCGGTCCCAAAGGTTCAGCACACGTACTCCTGAGATGTCAGTGGTCCTGACCAAGGTTCGAGCTACTTTCCATGGAAGGTCATTGTTTACCCTTTCCACAAGTACACAACGGTGAGCTTGCCCAGCGTTTCGTGGAAGACTAACCGGAACAATCGTTTCCGATCTCGGCGGAAGAACAATCTTCTTGATGCTGTACACGTTCCCTGGTAACGCACCTTCCATAAAAAGTTCCTCCTGTCCACATTTCAAAACACCTTGCTTAACGTCGATCTCACAACAATTATTCCTCATAAAGTCTAGGCCTAGGATGCAGTCGTCCATTATATCAGCCACGATGACATTATGCAGGTAGATCACGTTGCCTAGCTTCAACTCCATCTCCTTCTCTCCACGGACGGGTATACGCTGACCGGTGGCTGTTACCAAATTAATGCGTTCTCGGTGGTATGCGGAGTCCCCAAGGAACTGACTTATAAGTTGGGAACTAACAACCGTACGAGAGGCTCCAGTGTCTATGGTCAGCTTACACGGCATTCCGTTGATCTCGCCCTTTATGATTAGGCTGTTCCCATCATGGGTTTGTGAGATCGAGATCCTTGGGGCTCTTTTAACATCAGCCAGCACCCGCCCCGCAGTTCTGGCTTTTACTCGTTTCCCTGCCGCTGCTGGGCGGTGCTGTTGGCCGCACTACCCTCCTGAGATCGTTCAATTTCCCTTTCTAGGGTTCGCTTAGGGCAGCTGGATCGAAGATGGCCCTTTTCCCCACAGCCATAGCACCTTGGGCTGTATCCTTTGTTGCGGTCGCGAACTGTAGCTGCTGCAACCTCCCTGACGCGATGGGAACGATGATCCTGCCGCACGGCTTCCACTTCCAGTGCATGGGCCAAGGCGTCCTTAAGCGTCTCGTGGTGCCCGAGCCTCACAGCAGCTCTGACTTCCAGGTCGCGGATGCCGTCGATGAATGTCTGCACCAGGTTCCCTTCAATGAGCGCAGGTACAGACCGGTATGCTTTTCGCACCAGTTTCTCCACTTCTAGAGCCCACTGCTGCAGGTTTTCGTTGATGCGCTGCACACGATCTTTAAGCTGCGCACGAAAGACGTGTTCCAGGTGAGCGTCGCCATATCTCGCCTCCAATGCCTCAAGGAGTTGCTCATAAGTCAATTCCTCACCGAGAGCTTCCAGAACTGTTAAGGCCTGGTCGCGCAGGCCTAGTGTGAGAGCAGTCATGGCCTGACTTTTATTCCAGCCGTTCGCCTTCATAACAGCCTCGAACTGGATTTTGTAGGCTGACCAGGAAGAAGTCCCGTCAAACGGTGGCACTTTGAACCCACGTAGCGAAGGTGCTGAAGCTACTACGGGAGCTGTGGTTCCATCCCCAAGTTTGAGTTCATCCAGCGTTTTCTTAACTTGGTTGATTTGGGTCTCAGCTTCCGACAGGCGGTTATCATGTTGAGCAACCTTATCCTTCACCTCCCTTATCTCTTTCCCGAAGGTAGCGTGAAGGTCCTTCATGAGAAGCATCTGTTCTTCCTGGCCGCCCCGCAGCTGCTCTTCCAACCGACGGACCTGTTCCTCCTGTCGGCGAGCCTGTTCCTCCTGTCGGCGAGCCTGTTCCTCCTGTCGGCGAGCCTGTTCCTCCTGCTGCTCTCTTAACAGACGGGCCTGTTCCTCTCGTCCGCGCTGCAGCTGCTCCTGTAGCATCGCCATCAGAGCACCTAAGTCAGGTGCTGCAGGTGTAGGAGCTAATGACGGGCCCGCAGCCTCCGTGGCTGGCAGTTGGCCCTCCGACGTCTGTGGCGTTGCACCACCAAATCTCCTCTGGTCCGTCTCATGCTGGCGTTGACTGCGGGTACGGACACCCTCCGTTTCCTCCTTAGGTAAAATCGGCATGATTTTATCCCACTTCTGACACCAATTGTTACGAGCTTGAGGTTCGTGACAATAAAAATTGCCGATAAAATTACCTAAATTAACACTTTAATTTACTTTAAACAAATTAAAGTTAAAAACACTAATAATTAAACACACTAATTCACTTAATTTCGTTCCGAAGCTTCGCTTGTTTCGCCCAACTCAACACTACCTCCATCGCATCTTGCAGCGCCTATATATTTAAATTAGCAAAGAAATATCCAGAATGTTCAAGTAAACACGCGGAAAATACCGAGCGTTCGAGTTTCGACTAGGCGCTGTCAGTTGAGCGATTTGTGATGTCATTTTCTCAATGCTCCCCTCGCTCTCGTTCCTGACACTAGATGGCGCTAGTTGACTTATTCATGCAACAATATAATATGTGAAGGGTTCTTGTTTTTAAGCCTACCTCGCGTTTGTTGTTATGTCTCGCTAGGCACAAAGCCATGCGTGCTGTAAAGCATTGTAAAAATCACTTAAGTTATTAATAAGATCGTGAAAAAAATAATTTATGTGTATTTTCGCATAACTCGTTAAGTAAATCGTAACAAGGAAAGTATACTTCGGTGGTTTGATAATGTTACGGAAGTAAGTGGCAGAGTCAACAAGGAACGCTCTAGACGGAAGTTTATCGACCAAGTTGGCGATATATTGATGACGGGTGAAACCCTTAGCCGCCTAGCATGTATACGTACGTACGTATATGGGTGTAAAGGAGGCGAGGGAGGCGAGTCGGAGTTGTGGCAAATGTCAGTCCGTAGTCTCTGCCCACCTCTCACGAGTGACAGGGTTGAGTGTTGATGTTTATTTAAATCATTATATGCTATAGTTTCTAAATATTACGGTTTATAAATATTATTTTAAAATGAAAACTAACTTGGTTGCTGACTGTATTCCAATCTTCATCACTCATTCCCAATCTAATTTCGCTGATGTCTCCTTGTATTATAGATATCTTGTCCGCAAAATTTGGTTTCTCTTTGCGTAACTCATCGAATAACTGAAATAAAATGTCCTGGTGGGTTAAATAGCTATTTTCAATCGTCAGTTAAAAGTTATCCATCAAATAAATTATAACCTGACTGAATACAAAAGTGAAATAAGTGAACTATGTTTTGATACGGCCGTTGTTTAAATTGGTTCATGCGACTTCTTACATTTACGCGAACACTCCAAATAACGTGGGCCATTTTTTCAATCCTTAGATAAAATTTATGTATAGAATGAAATACAACATAAACAATTAAATGAAACTTATTTAACGGATTTAATCGCGTTTAATTCCGACTTTTTAATTTTGATTAAACAGGAAATTAAAAAGTCAGAAATAAACCCGAAAAAATCCATTTAATTAGTTTCATTTAATTGTTTATGTTATATTTCATTCTATACATAAATTTTATCTAAGGACTGATAAATTGGCCCACGTATCTATCGCTAAAAACAGAGTCATCCAAGCGATATAGTAAATAAATAAAATCCGCATACAGAAAGCAGTAATGAGTTCTTAAAGACCTACGTTCAGATGTAGACTTCTGATGCGTGATGATAATGAAAGGTAGATAACACAAAGTTTCCCCCATCACCTGAACGCAATTCAGCCAGATATATCTCTTAAGGTATATCTTTCTTTTTACCTCAAACTTTTATACGTGTTAGAGACACGCTGCACCTATATTATAGTTGTATCGGGTCGGCTCAACTGGGGCAGGATCACGCTCTCACAGAATACCAGCGTAAAATAGCAGCGTAATGCTGCTGTGTTTCGTATGGTGAGTGTAGAGATTTCATACGTGGTAGAGCCATGCTGCATTTATATTAGTAGTATAATTGTAGCTGTAATGGGTCAGCTCGACCGGGGAAGGACCACGTCCTCACAGAATACCAGCGTACAATAGTAGCTTAATGCTGCTGTGTTTCGTATGTTGAGTGTAGAGAACTGGAGACCATTTTTAATGGAAACGAGGCATTCCATCTTAGTCCTCACAGGTGACAACGCATCTGGATTTTGATTAATGTAGAGAGATTGGATAAATGTAGAGATCTATGGGCCACACCACTTACCATCAGGTGCACTGTGTGCTCGTTTGCACCCTATCCTATAAAAAAAGAGATACCGGAGACCCTTTTTACTGGAATCGAGGCATTCCATCTTAGTCTTCAGGGGTGACGAAGCATTTGCATATTGATTCTTAATTGAGGATAAATGTGAATGTCTATGGGCCATGGCATCCACATTCCATCAGGAGAACTGTGTGCTCGTTTGTCACCTAATGCTGTAAAAAAATAAAAAAGAAACAAGGAAAAAAGTCCGAACCCTGCACACATTTCAAGTTGTAAAAATACACTCACGTACACATATGCATCTAAAGTCGTTTGCAATCAACAACATGGCTTGGCAGTGAATTTTTATGAAAAAAAAGTAAGATGTATGCATGTATGCGTTTGGTTTCGCCATCACTTGAAATGAATACAGTGCTCCGTCTATCTTTCTTTGTTCTTTACTCACCGGATCTTTTAAGACTTCTACGAGTCTTTCATTCGGCCGTTTATCCTTTTTGCTTCTTATTAACACATACATTTTACTTAGTGTACAAGCTCTGAAAAAATCAATTGCAGGACTGAATTAAATGATATTTTTATTAAAAAGGCTATACCTCTAGAGCCGCATTTAAATTTGAATATATGAAAATAGAGGATAAAGTTGTTATTGTAATTATTTGTATTACACTTTTTGCATTTGATATTGCTTTATGTATCATCATCGTTACAGCCCTTTACAAGTCCACTGCTGAGAATAGGCCTCCCTCAAAGAATGCTACAAAGCACGATCCAGAGTCACCTGCATCTATCGACTTCCTGCACGTCTTACCAGGTCGTCACTCCATTTAGTGGGGGGCCGCACCACACTTCGCCTACGAGGGTTCTTCGGGCTATATTATTATACTAGCTGTTACCCGCGGCTTCGCCCGCATGGTCACTGGGAAATGAACTATCCATTGCTTTTTGAATTGAAAGAAAACGGAGTTTTATAGATTTGTCAGAGATGCAGCCATTAATCCAATATAATGCCTATATAATGTCTTCAGGATGCTGATGGGACTTCATGTGTTCTGCAGTGCATCTGGCATGTTTGCTGAAGCGGGGGTTGGATGATTTTCATGGCATCTTACGGAAGCGAATATCGTCCAGCTGGCGCAGATTCGGGGGAGGGGGGGGCTCAAACGGCGTCCTGAAGGTAGTTAAAGAGAGGCTTGATTGTCCCATTCAAGGGCATTGGACTCAAATGCATACGGGTGGAACACTTATGTATCTGAATTAATATTTTTTAAATTGTGAGTTATTTAATTTGATTTAATTTAATTTAATAACATAGCTTTTAAGAAATTTACTAACAAATTTGTATGGATTTTTTAATCTGAAATAAACGTTTTATATTACTATTGGGGGCTATAAATATAGTTTTCTCATCTGGTTGGGTTCTATAAATATATAATTATAAATCAAAATGAAAAGATAAATATACATAAATATCAATAACATAAAATAAATATAAAAATGCATATATAAATAAAAGCCCAACCAGATGGAGGCCCTCGGCAGGGGAGACCAAACGGCCGAGAGTTAGGGGGAAAGAGAAAGAAACCGGCGGACGATGCGGGTGGTATCGAGGAGCACCGCCTTCTGCATTTGAGCCTGGAGCGGTCCGCCACTTAGTCCCAGCCGCCTCAGATGACCCGAGAGGCTGACTGTGTAATGTCTACCAAAAATATCCTTGACTATGCCCGGTCCATCAGCACAATATCAGTCTTATTCGCAAGAATAGTCCTGTCTGTGATGATCCTGGCGCGATCATTTCCGAGCACGGCTTCCGGCAAGTACTTGTAATACGGCAATTTCCGATCCACGAGACCGTATTTCAGAGCGAGTTCCTGGTGAAGAATTCTGGCTACTAGGTTGTGCCTGTGCAAGTCAGAGTTAGAAAGCACCGAACAACCGGAGATGACATGCCTAAGTGACCACCGGGATGCGAAAGCTTGACAGATGTCGAAGGTGCCATCCTTAGGATGTATCTCCGATAGTTGTTGGTCTTAATAACCTGATCCTGTATTGCACAGACAAAATTTTTTTTGGTTGTCTCTTTGGTGATGGATGGAAACCCCCTCGGTTTCCCCGAAGAGATCACCAAAGCGTAGCTAGTGGAGGGAGGCTACTGTGTCTACGAAAGGCTCATGTAGAGTTTTGTAGAACCTCCCGTGGAGCTCCTTCTCCTTCCATACGTATTGGGGTATTGCCATTGCTCGTTGGCTAAGGATAGCGGGGTAAGTCCTATATCACAAGAAATGACGTCCTTATAGTATGGATTATCCGATTTCGCCAGAAAGTAATCACGGAGGCTGCACACTTCGCGATTATGCATGGTGAGCGCGCTCAAGAAGCCACGCCCACCATTATTTCGCGGCAAGTACAGCCTCATTACCGACGATCTCGGATGATGCATTCTATGGGACGTCATGGTAGTGCGGACTTTTCTATCCAGGGCGTTAAGTTCAGTCTGAGTCCACCTGAGTATGTCAAAGGTATACATGAGGACAGGCATGACCCAGCCGTTATACGCGTGTGCCTTATTCACACCGGACAAAAGGATGTTAAGCATTTTGGTCAAGCGTGCATAAAACACGTCGCAAACTGACTGTTTCATATCAGCCTCATCGATACCGATGTTCTGTGACACACACCAGGTATCGGTATGTTTAAGCCTCGGAAAGGGTTCTTTAGTTAACGGGCATAGATATGCCTATGCCCTCAGAGTTAGCAACCCTTCCCCTTTCAACAAGGAGGACCGCACACTTATCCGTCCCCAGCTCCATTCCAATGGCATTGCTAAATTCACAAGTGATGTTTAGCAATTCCATAAGACTGGAGGCGAATAACTTGAGGTTCCTTTCCGTAGCTGAAATCCCCTCCTGGAGCCCTCCAGTAAGGTATTGAGAGGGTTCAGAGAGAGGCAGAACCAGATTGGACTCAAACAATCGCCCTGGAAGATACCCCTTCTTATCCTTATGTGGTTTTTCGCAGCCATCATCCGCTCGAACAGATGACAAAGGATCGTACTTCACTGCCCCATACACTGCTCGAGGAAGTCTCTAACTGTACAGTCTATTTTGTACGGCTCGAGGACTCTCTTTAGCCATGTATGGGGCACCGAGTCGAATGCCTTTCTGTAGTCTATCCAGGCGGCGGAGAAGTTCCGACGGTTGCGTTTTACCACTTTGCCAATGACTGTGTCAATGAGGAGTGGTTCCTTGGTTCCACGACCACCGCCCCGACATCCATTTTGAGCGCGTGACATCACCTGATTTGAGTCCAGGTGAAGAGTGATTCTCGCGCTCAAAATGGATGTTAGTGTCTTGTATACGGTCGGTAGACACATGATGGGGTGGTATTTGCTCAGGTCTGTGGTACCCTTGTCTTTAGGAATCAAATAGGTGATTCCAGTAGTGAAGAGGCTCGGGAGCGACTTCCGATTGAGAGCCTCTTGAAACTTTTGGGCGAGCACAGTGTGACGCACGACGAACCCCTTCAGCCAGTAGTGATGCAGCCCGTCGAGTCCCGGACTTTTCCAGTTCGGGGCCCTACGGACCGCCTGAGCTACGTCATCCGGTGTTATAATGACGGGGTCCATTGGTGTTGTACTCGCACACTGACTCGCCACAATTTCTCTCCAAGGGCCCTCGTTGTGGTTTACGGGCTCTGACCACAGGCCGCGCCAGAATGCTACATTGTCGGCCTGATTCGGTGCTGGGCCCGTTTCACTTACCATTGGTCGCTCCAATGATTCATAGAGCCTCTTCTGATCACTCTGGAAGAGACGATTCTGGTTAAACTGTGTCGACCTCTCGGCATATCGCCGAATCCGCTTTCCCCAAGCAGCGATTCTCTGCTTCAGATCATCTATGCGCTCCGTCAGTTTTTGCGTTATATCCGGCTGGGACAAACTGACATTTTTCTAAGCAAACCCCATCCTGACGGTGCACACAATTCTTGGCCTGTTATTTCCTGATCTGAAGCATATCAGTCTGCCGACGAGAGCTCTAGCCTTTGCGATACGTTCCTCAATTCTTCTTCTTCATGCTGGGATAGCGCTACTTTGGCCAGTAGCGTGTCCAGCCGTGGAAACCTTGGCGCCTATGATACGGCAGACTGCCAGCGCGGCGCCAAAGAGAATTGAGTCCGTCTCACAAAGGTCCCGGCTGGCTTCCAAATACGTCACCAGCATTGGGTTCAGAGCCCTCACGACAGCCCGATTCCGCTTGCTTAGGGCTATGCGAGGAAGTCGCGGTCGAATTTCGAGAGGCGTACTGCGCGTTTCCACAATCGCCTCTTCGAATGTACTCCTCATATGCTCTAATTCCAGTTCCTGGGCGACTGTTCCATCATCGTTTGAATCAACCACAACTGGGTTATTCACGGCGGTATCCATTTGCGGGTTGCTCTACAATTTGTGGCGCCGAATCCCCAGCCGTAGCATTTTCATCCGATGAGGGAACAGCCTCACGTCGTAGCCGTTCGAGTTCGGCGACATCAAATATATTTGAGCACAAGATATACCGAACTCGGTCTGCCAGGTTTTGCTCTGTGACGGTTAAAGATGGCTCCAGCTTAGCAAAAAGACGATGCATCCTAGCCCGATACGCCAAACATCCAGTTTCTTCCCCTTTTGCCCCAAAGTACGCCCGCAGTGCGTTTGCGTTCATTACTTGTGACCAACGCATGCGACGTGCTCCACCAGCGGCGGGTGCCGTTTGCTGAGTCCGAGATGACCCAGCCGACACCAAGCCTTCTGGTGGGGATGATGGATGCGGAGGGCTGCTAGGTGACCGTGCAGCTCCTCGCGCTCGGCTGGCGGCCGGCATGTTGCCGCTTCCAGCGCCAGCTCCAGACACGCCCCGGCGACCCACAGGCAGCGGCCCTTTGCGCACTATCTTTTTATCCATCATCCATCATCATATTATTATTATTATTATTAAAAGGAAACTGAGCAAAATTGATTCGTCAGCCTATTTAAATGTTTTGAATCGCAGCGTATAGGAAAGCATGAAAATAGCCTATTTATTCCAAATGGAAATGGGATACTTTTTTAATTAAAGGAAACTGGGGCTATTTAGCGTCAGATTTTTTCAAAAGCCTTTTGAAAAGAAACTGAGCTAAATGGATTTGTCAGAGATGCAGTTTTCTGAATTGAAAGGAAACTGACCAAATAAAAGGTGTAAGTGCAGCCTTTTGAGTTGAAAGGAAACTGAGCTTAATAGGTACGTCAGAGGTGCAGCATTTGGAATTGAAAAGAAACTGAGCTAAATAGGAAATTTTGAATTGAAAGGGAGATCTGCAGGAATTCTGATTAATATTAATATACCTTACTATTTTAATTTAATGAATAAAAAGAATGTTAGACATAATAATGAAAATTGCAATATCATCAATGAGAGCTCTAAAAATTCTAAACCAAATAGAGGGTTAATAACTTATTATTTTCATTCTGTAAAATCTTATAAACAAGTACCACATGATTCCTTTAGTCCATAAAGAAAATCTTTAAATATGAAATTCACAATCTTACACCAAAATATAGCTGGCATTTGCTCCAAAAAGGATATTTTAGAATTAACATTAAAACATTTACATGAGGAGGAGCATACACGAATAGATGTATTATGCTTAACGGAAACATTTGTTAAAGCAAGTGATTATAATAATTATAATGTTTATGGTTACAAATTAGCTGGTTTCTATGGTCGTAAAAAAATAGAGGTGGTGTATGTATTTTGATAAAGGAAGATATAGAGTGGAATGAAATAATTTTTTTTTTTTAGATTTAACAGAATCCGAGCATTTTGAATGTTGTGGAATAGAAATTCCTTTACATAATATTTACATAATATGCATCTATAGGACACCTGGTTCAAATGTTAATATATTCTTTTTTTAAACTACAAAACTTATTGTCAAAATTAATAAATAATCACAATAAAAGAATTATTATTGCTGGAGACATTAACATTAATACCTTGGAAAATAGTAAAAATACCATTGAATTAAATGATATCATTTCGAATTATAATTTATATATACATATTAATGAACCAACGCGTGGAAACAACTGTATAGATCATATATTTAGTAATATAATGAATGCAACAACATGTATTAAAAAGTTATATTTATCTGATCATGAATCGGCGCAAATATTATCTATTGATGTACATAAACAGAGAAAAAAGTTAAATGATATTTGGGAGTATAAAAGGAATTATAATTTATATTACATTAATATGTTTCGTGAATGTATAAAAAAGCTTACTTTTAAGGAAGTTTTTGAGGACAAGGATATCAATTCTGCATACAATAAATTTATGGATCTTTTTATCTTATTTTATAATCTATGCTTTCCGATGATTAAGATAAAAAACTAGATATGAAATATAAAAATAAATGGATTACAAAAGGTTTGAGACTTAGTTGCTTAATGAAAAGGAAACTCACAATTGGTTATTATAAGAAAAAAGACTGACGAGAATAACAAAAATACAAAATATACAGCAAATTACTAAAAAAATGTATTGACGTGTCTAAAAGAATAAATTATTTTAAACGAATTAATACCAGTAAGAATAAAGGAAAATGTTCATGGAATATGATAAAATCAGAGGCAGTGTTAAAAGAGAATGACAACTATTTAAACATGATAAGCAAGAATAATGAATGTCTAAGATCTCCACAGAAGATTGCTAATGCTTTTAGTGAGTATTATGAAAGCCAGGCAAGGATAGTTAACCTTAAGCAAGTGAAAGAAACATACCTGTATAACACCAAAAGCCCGTGCAAAAGCATGTTTTTACGACCAATTACTCTGGAGGAGACAAAGTCATTAATAGTTAATTTAAAAAATTCTAAAAGTGAAGGTTATGATGGCGTAAATACAAAAGTAATTAAATATTGCAAGGATGAACTATCGCTTATACTTACATATTTGATAAATTTATCATTCGAAGTAGGTGCTTTTCCAGAGTCATTAAAACTATCTTTGATCAAGCCCTTATTTAAGCAAGGTGATAAAAAACATATTAACAACTATCTTCCAATAACAATTTTGTCAATTTTCTCAAAAATTTTTGAAAAAGCTATGCACAGTAGGCTTAGTCATTATTTTAATGAAAACAAGTTTATGAAAAAAGAACAGTATGGCTTTCAGCAAAACAAATCAACCACGATGGCGTGTTTTGATCTATTAAAAAGAATCACCGATGCAATAGATTATAAGGTAAATGTAACAAGTGTATTTTTCGATATTTCAAAAGCATTTGACTTTGTTTGCCATGACACCTTATTGCGTAAGCTAGAAAAGTATGGAATAAGAGGACTGACATTGCAGTGGATAAAGTCATACTTATCATCAAGAAAACAGTGTGTGGAAGTTATAAGCCCTAATAAAAATAATATTTTGACAAAATACAGATCACGACTAGTTCTTAAGTACGCTGAAGTTCCTCAGGCCTTTCTTTTTTGTTCGTAATTTATGTAAATGATTTACCGGATTCATAATGATTTCTTATATTTACGCGAACACTACACATGATTAAAACTACTTTTACGGATTTTATCGCGTTTATTTTTGCTTTTAATTACTTTTATTTTTAATTCCCGACGTTTCGGGCGCTTTCCAGCACCCATAGTCATCTCAGTCCCCCGACTGAGATGACTGACGTCCCGATGTCATTGTTAAACCCGGAGTACCTTCAGCTTTTTTAATTATTGTTTATGGTCCGATCTATGCAAAATGAACTGACTATGTCCTGAGGTCTTGCAGTGGTATGCTTGAGTTTAGTTTTAATTCTATTGATTATAGGATCCCAAGCAGGTGGTAGTACCCAGCCTCCTTCTCTATTGAAATTAGGATGTTTTTTAACTTCAATAGCCTCACGTATCATCCTTGGTAGGAATCGGTGTTCTTTCGCGAGGATTTGTGGTCTATCAAATCTGATGTAATGGTTGGGGCCGTCCAGGATATGATCACAAACTGCAACGTCGGGAATTAAAAATAAAAGTAATTAAAAGCAAAAATAAACGCGATAAAATCCGTAAAAGTAGTTTAATCATGTCTTACCGGATTCAACTCCATTCCCATGCATTTTATTTGCGGACGACATATCTTTAATCATAAAAAATAATAATGGAAATAAAGATAATTACGAAAATGACATAAAATGCGCAATAAATGATGTTTGTCTTCAAATTATTATTATGTAACATTTCATGGTTACATAATAATAATTTGAAGGTCAATATCGCCAAAACCTGTTATTTACAATTTTATAGTAATAGTAGAAAGAAACTAGATCTTGACATAAGATATAATAATGACAAAGTGCAGGAAAACGAACAGAAGAAATTTCTGGGAATAAAATTAGATAGTAATTGTAATTGGATGGCTCGTATTGACGAAATTTGTAATAAAATTAATAGATTTGTATATGTTTTAAATAGGTTAAGAAGAGAGACATCGTCAAGTCAAACCGCACTCATTGCATATCATGGATATGTTGCAACAATATTAAGATATGGATTGTTAATTTGGGGTAATAGCTCTTATTCAAAAAGAGCTTTTATAGCTAAAAAAAGTGTGTTAAGAGCCTTAACTGGGGCCAAATGGTATCGGTTTAAAGATCTTTATTTCTCAATAAGACAATAGTCACTTACATGAGAACAATAACTATATGAACTTAGTAATAACAATTTTTAGTGCGGGTATAAATAACTTTGTTGGATGTCGCTTTTAAGAAGCGAATATCTTTGTTGTTTATTCAAACTATAAGGTGGTGGTCCAAATTTTAATAATGTTTTTTATTTTTATTTAATAATGATTAAGGTTAGGTATTTAGCTGTTGTGAATATAGGTAGCCAAGTAACTTCTGTTTGAAAACATTCAAAGATTTCGCCTGCTTTACAAATTCAGGTAGTTTGTTGTATAACTGTGCTCCTTTATACGTTATATTATTTTTACCATAGTTTGTTCTTATAGGCGGCAATACAAGGTGACTAGCTCGGCGTTTTACGTATTTGTTTGTTTGCTCTTTTTGTTAAAAACGTGAGTTGTGTGTGGATTAATTTATGTTTTATTTTATATATTAGTATGCATGTGCTATATGTATAAAGTTGAGTAACGTTAAACAGTTTAGTTTCCTTATATATTGTATTAGTTGGTGTTAATAAGTTTTGTAGCACTTGGAGAGGTTTAAGATTGGTTTTGGCTGCATTACCCCATACCTCTACAAGGTAAATAAGTGAGGTTTTACTAGATATATTAGGATTCGGGCTTTTTTTCGGAATACATCGAACTATTTTGTGAAGGCGGCCAACGAGAGACGAAAGTTTGTTTTTAATATGCGTGAGATGTGCATTCCAAGTCAAATTACTGTCGAGAATCAGTCCAAGGTATTTTTCTTGATTTTTTATTTGTAACGTTTCTCCGTTTATAGTCAAAGTAAGGTGGTTTTGGTTAGGGAGTTTCTTGTTCTTGGCGCTGAAAATTATATATGAGGTCTTGGCTACATTAATAGTTAGGAGATTATACTGAAACCATTGATGGAGTAAGTTTAAATCTTCTTGAGCTAGTGTTATGATACGAGATATATTGTTTCCAAAGTAGACAAAACACATATCATCTGCGTAAAGGGATATTTGACCTTGTAAACCTGCTTGGTTTATGTTGTTGATATACACTAGGAATAGCAATGGACCGAGGATAGAACCCTGAGGCACGCCACACGTTAAGAGTTTGGGTTTACTTTGAATGGATCCAATTTTCACTACTTGGTAACGGTTGCTCAAGTATGATGCCATCATTTTGTATACTTTTCCAGTGACGCCAATATTTTGTAGTTTTTTTAAGAGCAAATTATGGCTAACTGTGTGGAAAGCATTTTTTAGGTCCACAAATATTCCCAATGCTACTTGTTTTTGATCAATTTTTGTTTTTATTGTAGTTATCAGGTCAATTGTTGCTCCCAGGGTACTAGATACTGATCGGAAACCATACTGTTTGTCATACATAAAGTTGATTTCAGTTAAATAGTCGTCTAATCTCTTGTATATAATTTTCTCTAAAATTTTGGATAGTGTAGGTAGAACTGACATTGGGCGGTAATTTTCCGGACTAGATTTCGTACCAGACTTATAAATTGGAGTGATTTTGCCTATTTTGAGGTTGTCCGGAAAAAATCCTTCAGTTAACAATCGATTTAGGCAATTAGTTATATTTTGGACTACTAAACTTTTGATACATTTGATAGCCTTGATACTAACTCCGTCTAGACCTACACTAGTATTGGGATCAAGATGATCAATTATTTTTGTTATTTCATTGACTTGAGACAGTGTACGGTGCGACATGCCAGGATCAAGGCTCGGTACTGTGTGTGTGGTGTTGTTATGGAACTCACGCGGTATTTTATTTGCCAGTTGTGTTCCTATGTTAGCAAAAAAATTATTGAATTTTTCACATATTTCTAGGGCATCCGAAATTATTATACCATTTTCGGCTTTTAGGTTTGGTGGAGCACAGTGATTAACATTTTTATTATTTGACAGTGTTTTCATAAGATTCCACATTTTTTTGGGTTTATTTCTATATTTTGTGAATTCATCGTAAAAGTAATTTTCTTTTGTGTTCTTGATTTTTGTGCCAGAGAATCTCTTTTAGTTTTGAACTCTTTTTCTAACTGTTCATTTTTTGGATCACGTTTTAGTTTACTCCATAGCACATTTCTCTCATTAATTGCTGCTATTAAATGCCTGTTAATCCACTCTTTTTGGGGTTGATTTAGTATTTTAATTTTTTTTTTGTTTTGGTTTCACTAATGAGCTTTTTAATGTATTCATCAAATTCCTTATAATCGTGTGTATTAATTTTAAAAGTTGATGTTTTAACCATCTCGTATAATTTCTTGAAGTCTGCAGACTCGTATTGTATTCTTTGTTTCTTTGGGGTGATTACTTTTTTCAATTCCACATAAATATTTTTATGATCTGATAATGATGAGTCAATTATGGCCATATGAAAACTGTTTTCGTTTAAATTAGTAGAAACGTGATCTATTACTGTACACGTTGTTGTGGTTTCCCGAGTGTTATATTTTGGATCTATTTTGTTAATCAACTTGTATCCGGATTCAGTTAGTGTTGTTTTGTAGCGGCGGGCTGAATTATCAGAGCTTAATAAGTCAATATTTGTATCACCAAAAATAATGGTTCGTTTCTTATGTAGAAGTTGTTCTTCATAGTTGAAAAGTATTGTAATAAAAAATTGTTGATGTTTGTATGTCCAGGCTTGTAGACTACTCCAACATTGAGGGCGTATTTGTGAAGGCGAATACTCAAGTAGTGATTTCCATCAATATATATTGCAGTGACAAGATCCTGTTCCAGATTATTGTGTTCGTAGATAGAAACACCACCACCGATGACATTAGGTCGTAAATTATAGTAATGAGTATAATTTTGAAGATGAAATTGTTTAGCTTGGTCGTCTGATCTGATCCATGTTTCGGCAAGTAAAACAACATGAACAGTTTTTTTATAAAGAGTGGATGATACAATTAAGTTCGTCAAATTTACCTGGCTTGCATATACCTCACTGAAGAAGTTAAGGCTTGATTTGGTAGGAGTAATATTCTAGTAATTGTCTGAAATTTGATGGGTGATAAGTTTTTGTTTAATCATGTTTGCGGTCGTAGGAGAATTAATATTTTGAGCTATTAGTTTTTTGTGTTCTTGGTAGAAATTATTTTTCCCAAATAATCGGAAACCCTTTTATGTATTTAATAGTAATATCCTGTTCCCCATTGGCTATTCTTTGGGATAACTCAATCTTCAGATCTTTTATATATTTCTGTTGTGCAGGTGTTTGGTCAGAGAAAATTTTTATGCCACTCTGAATTTTGTTCTTGTTGCGTAGTAGAAGTTTGGCTGTTAGCGGGGATTCAAAGCATACTTTAATATTTCGATTTTTTCCAGGTGTAAACTTCCCGAGTCTAAAGAGTCTACTAGGATTAGGGCAGTCCTCCACAATTGTATTAATAATTTTTGTTACTTCGCTAGCATCGTAAGAACGCCCTTCCTCACTGTTAGTCACATTTCCCTCTTGTAAACCCACTATGATGATATTTCTTTCTCTGGATGTACGATCTTGTATTTCTTGCATCATATTTTCCCCAAGGCCGGATGATTGTAAGTTTATGGCAGTCTTACTTTTAATTAACATGATTTCAGACTCATTAGCATTAGTTTTGCTATTTATCTGTTTAATGTCTGTCATCATTGTCTGGATTTTATTATCTGTATAGTTTGTTTTTATTACTAGATCTGACAGCTGGATCTTAATTAATTTTTGCTCGTTGTTCAGGTTTACAGCAGCTTCTTTAATATCATTTAACTGGGTTCTCATATCTACTATATTTTCACGCATAAGGGTCATTGTTGTTTCTTGCGTGTCTGTGAATTTTTGTAGCATTGTTGTAAGGTCTTTACGTAACTCTTGAATTTCAGACGAACAATTGTAATTGCAAATACTATGTTCTGGCTGTTTGCGTTTTCTATGAGTAATTTGTTGTTCCATCGTAAACTCGTTAACGATTAGTGTACGAGTTACTTTTTCCAGGTGGTGAGCGTCTGACATTCATGACTTGTACCATACACCAAGAACGACGTCACAACAAATCGCTAGTGCAATGATGTCTTTATACTAGTGCTCGTATCTTCCCGGTATCGAGACCGAGATGAAAAATATAATATTGTCTTTGTTACCCGAGGTGGTGCGGGGCGCCTTTGTGGTTCTTGATCCGTATCGGCTAGTCGTAAGCGCACATTACACACTTGTTGAATATTTTGCTTTATTATTTTAGATTAAGGTTTACTATAGCGAAAACACAGTTTTTTTTTTGCTTTTAAAGAGACAACCAAATGCACGTCTGCTCAATATAATACCGCACTACATACGGTATGATCACTACATACAATGGTATGATTCCTGTAAGCCCTTATTTAAGGATCTTAACACACTGACTTTACCAGTTATGTACATATTTGAAGCAAGTGTTCATGTAAAAACATATGTACAAAAAAGCATCTGAGGTATACTTGCGTAGCAATCGAAATTCTAATAGACTAGTTATAGAACGTATACCTAAAACTGCATTTTATCATAATGGCTGCTACGCGATAAGTGTAAAAAATTATAATAAACTTCCGGTAAGCATTAAAGAAGAGACAGAAACTGGTAAATTTAAAACCAAACTAAAAGCTGGCTACTATTAAAGTGCGTTTATGACGTAAAACAATTTTTAAAGAATAGAATCTTGTTGCCTGAATTTGATATTATTGTATTCTTTTAGACTATTTTTTGTGTAATCTGTAGATTTTGTATATGTACTCTTTTGACTTTCTAATTTTTAAGCTATTGCATAGCTTCTATCGCGGGCCTTGAGTGCGGGAAAATCCAGAAATTCCGTAACGAAAAAAACCTCACGCTCTCCGACGGGCACGGAGGTGTGGCTTGAAGGCCATGCATTGTCTAACGATGGTCTAACGTCGTTTCTTCCTCAGTCTTCGACACGGTGTTTGTGTATAAAGTGTTTTGAAATTTTGAATATGAATGAACAAAGTGCATTTATTATTAATGAAGAAAGTCACGAAAAAATAGTGAAAGAAAATGAGTGAGTACTCTATATACATACCTACATTTTATTATTATCACAAATGCAGTACTAATTTTGAATTGAAAATATAATACTGCTATAAAGATAACCTAAATTTTTGATATTAAAATGAGCGATATTAAAAGTAGCCCTCTTTATATACACACAAACACACACACGCGTATAGTTTAAATTCTCAATTTAGATTCTCAATATGTATATATATATATACTCGATTAACCGGACTAATTGTTGCCGTTAGGGATTCGGATAATCGAAAATCCGGATGATCGAATGTATGAAGAAAAGCGGGTTTTGTGCATTTGTAGTAAATATGAAAGTACATACATAATGTTGTGTTTATTAAAAACAACAATTACAATGAAAATCAATGTTTATTAAGAAATTATTATTTTTTAATAAACATTGATTAAATTCCATGAAGAGATATAAATCTATATAACAATCAGTTACTTGCGACAAACGAGACGCCGTCACCTAATTTTTTATTTAACTGTAATCCTTTTTCACAAAGCAAAGGGCCAGATATCATTTGCCCAGTTGATCGTTTTTGTAAAAACCAACAATACAAAGCGTCTTCTAATTGCCAATTTACGCGGAAGGCTATGTCCGGGACGGGGGTTTGTTAGCGCCTGATAGTAGATCGTCTTATCTCAAGCGGTGTGAAGCGACAATTAGTGAGGTGCGGGAGGGGGAGGCTAGCTGCATTTGTGCGCGCGGTCGGTCACCCCTAAAGTTGGGCGTTATAACATACAACAGATAATATATTTCATTATATATTTTTAATCTCACAACACATTAGAATAATGAAATTGAGTTATAATTTAATAATGTTAAACGTTTACGGTCCAACCGTCGCGTCGGCCGAGACAATGGGAGTCAATAAAATACTACCTACATTCATTATGCCACAAGGATTGCGTATAGCTTACACTAATTTAAACTCTAAGCTAACTTAATAAGAGCTTATTTTACTAACACTAAATTATAACGGTAAACAAAAATATATTATTTCCTTCATTAGTTGCCTGTTGTGCCTGTTATTTAATTTGGCTGTTGTAATATATAATATATCAGTTTAGTGTTCAGTTAGCTGTCTAGCTGAGATGACAATGACACTGTTATCTGTTAAATTATATACGTAATGTTTTGATAGCAGGTCCCCATATTACGTGAAAAAGCTATTGTTGTTTTTGTTTATTTTTCGTTAAACAAAACGCGAACACAGCCGACGACTGAACTGAACTAACCGCGTGTACAATGTAATATTTAAAACTGTTATAATATATTATAACAGTTTAAAACAACAGTTAGAAAAATATATTACAACAACATAACGAATTAGATAAATATAACAGTTTCGCCCATCTTTAGTCACCCCTGTTGGTATCGAGCCGAGCTAGGGAGCAGACGGCGGGGCCGGGTTGCAACCGGCCCGCCGCTAGGCGCGCTCCTAGCTAGGCACGCGGCGCCTGCGCCGATGACGTTCTCTGGTCGCATTATAGGGGTCGCGAGAGTTTTTGCGCGAAGCCGGGTTGTTCATATATTGAAAGTCTCCTTGTTTTGTCTTAGACTTATGTTAATAGAGCGTGCCATTTGAACTTAAAGACAATTAATTGGACAATAAATAATAAGTGACAAATCTTGCCGTGGAGCGTGGAACTGAGTAGTTGCGCGTCTTGTTAATATAATTGCCGTACGGCCGCCCTGACGTATGTACTGCGCGAACCTGAGTTTTTTGCGACGCAGTCCGGTGATACAGTATTTTTCACAAATACCCTGTTCGTTATAACGCGGGTTCGGTTAAATCCAGATTCCGAATTTGATTGGATTAACCTAAGTAACTTGAATTAATATATATCAAAGAAAAAAAATACTGCATAAATAAAATAAATAAATAATTATAATTGCATAAGTTGATACAAAATGCTATGCAATAGCTTTATCGTGGCAGTCCCCGAGTGCCACACGTTTTTTAATTTTAATAATGATTGACATGATGATTGTATTATAATTTTATTTGATTTAAATGAATAATGCATATTTAAATTCATTGCTTGAAATAATGATTGTAGTTTTAACATTTTTACATATACATACATAAACACTCACGCCTGTCACCCAGAGGGGTAGGCAGAGACTACGGACTTCCATTTGGCACGATCCTGACATACCTCTTTCGCCTCCTTTACATCCATATATCTACGCATACATGCTCGTCGGTTAAGGGTACTTCTAACGTGGCCCCTTTTCAAAACATCGCCAATTTGGTCGATAAACTTTTTTCTAGGGCGTCCCTTCCCGACTCGGCCGTTCACATCTGCCATATAAATTTACTTTGTCACTCTTTCCTCATTCATTCTTTCTACATGACCAAATCACCGAAGCATTCCTTTCTTAATCCTTGTCACAACATCATCTTGCATACCACATTTATCTCTTATCACGCAATTTCTCACCCTGTCATTCAGATTCAACCCTAGCATACTCCTTAAAGACCGCATTTCTACAGCATTTATTCTACTTTCGTGCTTCTTCTGCCACACCCAGCTTTCACTACCATACATTAAAGTAGGAACTAACACAGCATTATGAATTACCATACGTGCCTTTTTTGACACAATCTGGTTCTTCACAATAGAGTGTGGCGCCCCATTCACTCTATTCCCTGCATTTACTCGTCGTTCTATATCCCTATCATATCTACCATTCATTATTTCATCTACACTTATCTCCATACCCCTTTCCACTTCTTTCGGAATTTCTAGCTCACTTAATTCAGACGACTCTTCACTCATAAACACCCTTTCAAAGTGTTCCTTCCATCTGTTTAAATTCGAAGCTTCATCATTCAGGATACATCCATTCTTGTCTCTTATAGCATTCATTAGAGGCTGTTTTGTATTTCCCCTGGCAGTTCTTACGAGTTTCCAGAACATTTTTATGTTAGCCTGGAAATTATCAGATATCCTTCTATCATTCTTATCCGTTCTTTCTTTCTTTTTCCTTTCAACACCTTCTTTTACTCTCTTATTTAGACGTTTAAATTCTGCCTTTTTTCTTTCAATCTCATCATTCATACCAGAAGAATTACCAGCTTTGGTTGCTAGTAAATCTAACCATGCTTTCTTCTTCGATTCAACTTCCACCCGTACCTCATCATCCCACCACAACGTATTACTTTTCCTTTCATTTGTTCTCTTACTTACACCACATACTTCGGTGGCGGCATCCACCAAACCTTTCTTAATATTATCCCACACAATATTCAAATCTAAATCATCCATACACAACTCATTCATACATCTAATATTTCCTCTCAGTCTACATTTATATTTCTCTTTCACATCTTCATCTTGTAACTTCTCTATTCTTATACGCTGTAACGCAGTGGTAGACACAGATGTCCGATGCCGCCAACGCTTAAAAAGACCATTATTCGACATAAGACCAACTAATGATCCGTCCCTATGTTGGACCCCCGGTAAACCCTTGTATCTACGACTGCGCTCCTCATTGTTTCATCCACAATTACGAAATCTATCATGCTTCTATCATCGCCTCTTTCTCATGTATAAATGTGAATCTTCTTATGACGAAAAAAAGTATTCGTCACAAAAAGATTCTTTTCCACACATACGGTGAGGTCTTCACCATTCTCATTTATACTTTCATCACCAAACGTTCCCAATATGAATGAATAATGAATGCTTCAGCCCAATAGATTTTAGGTAAGTTAGCATTTAACATCATACATCTTGCTCTTTCTACTAAAGTTCTGTTCATGCGTTCGGCTGTACCATTTTGTTCTGGTGTATAAGGTGTAGTTGTTGATCTATTATTCCGGCATCTTTGAGAAAATTTGAAAATTTTTCATTGACATATTCAAGTCCATTGTCAGATCTGAGAATTTTAATGCTGCGGTTTAACTGATTCTCAACTTGTTTTTTAAATTCTTTAAACTTTTCTAGGACTTCTGACTTGTTGTACATGGTATACACAAATATTTTCTTTGAGTAGTCATCGAGAAATGTTACAAAATATCTGGCTTTGCCCAAAGACTGAGTTTCCATCGGTCCGCAGACATCTGAGTGTATCAATTCAAGTAGATCTTTGCTCTGAGACCCTTGACTTTTAAAAGATAAACGTGTTTGTTTTCCTTTCTGACATGTTATACACTTAACATTTTCTTTGACTTGACTTAACTTTAAATCTGCAGTGTTCTCAGTCAACTTCTTCATGCTCTGAAAATTCAGATGACCCATCCTCTGGTGCCACAGGTAAGTATCTTGTTCAATAATATCTGATATGCATGCATAGCCACCAGGCATGTTCAGTCGGTGCATATTATTTATTAAACTCGCTGTTGCTACTATGACATTCTTTCTATTAAGAATAACACAGCCACTCTTATTAAACTTAACTTGGCCACCATTATTAATAATCTGACCTACTGACAACAGGTTTGTAGCTAGTTCAGGTACATATAATACATTTGTAAACAATATATCATTTTGTTAGCCTCTTCCATCATAAACACTCAAGCTAATTTTTCCAGAGCTTAGGACAGACAGTGTTTTATTATTTGCAACTTTAATGTTTTTAATGTGTGGAGTTGTTTCTTCTATAAACAAATTATTGTGTTCGGTCATGTGTACAGAAGTACCAGAATCAACATACCAGGCATCGGAGTATTCAAAAGAAGCTATAAAGACGTCAGCATAAGACATACTGTTTTGTTTATTTGTATTCTTCTGATCCTTATTGGATTTTGATGATTTGTACTCAGGACTTTTATGCCCATATTTGTTGCACGTATAGCAGCGAGGGCCTTTATAAAATCTTTTATTTTTGTTGTGGAACTTCTGACTTGTAGCAAGAGCTGAAGAATTTCTTTCATTTTGTTTAACATCTTGTAGGTAATAATTTTGATTTCACTGAGTCAGAGGAAATCTTCATACCTGAGCTTTTAATGGCCATTATCATTGGCTTGTAACTTTCTGGAAGGCCGGACAGCAAAAGTGTGCCTAGCCACTCATCGTTCACATTAAAGCCAATGTTCCTTAACTTATGAGCTGTTGTCATTATTTTACTGACATACTCCTCTACATTTAAACATCCAGCTAGTGTAGTATTGCATAAGTCACGCAGCAGACCAACTCGGCATGTTAGCCCGGAGTCGTCGAAAGCGTGAGATAAATTTTCCCAAACTTCTTTCGCAGTACGTGATTCTTGAATATGAACATAGTTAACAGGATCGACAAGCAGTATTATTTTCGATCTGGCTTTAGTGTCACGCTTTGTGTCAATTGCGCTTGAATTTACACATTCCACGCAATGCCATAATTCCTCACGTTGCAAGTACGTTTTAACAGCAAAACGCCATGTGGCATAGTTATCACGGCCGGTTAATTTCTCAATGCCAATTGATTACTTGATGACATGCTGAATTCGAAATAAAACTCAAAATTTATTCTGAAAACTGAGCACGTTGGCTTTGTAGGTTAGGTCTTTTACAAAACTGTTTTTGACACTGATTTAGTAGACTTTATGCACTGATTTTATTTATCGGGCTTTCTGGGCCCATAACCTGTTAATATTACATGAAAATAATATCCTTTTCTAAAGAATTTAAAACAAACATTTATTAGTGACAAAATACAACACTTTATACTAGTCGTAGACAGAGAAACCTATAGACTATTGATCGGCGTGGCCTCGAGTGATAAAGGACGATAACGAATTTTTAGGTTATACAATAATCTTTATGACTTTTAAACACATTTAGATAAAATTTTTAATTGTTCTAAGTACTGAACTGAACAAGATTCACCAATCTTAAGTTCACAAAACACTTTTTTCTCACTTAAACCAACTTGTAAACTCCTTAAATCGCTACGCTGTTAAATTGTTTACAAATTTTGTTGTTTAGCAAACTGTAGAGTTTGCTAAACAAAAAAACCGGCACGGAGAAAGGAACAAAGAATCACACCGCTCTATCTCGTTTCTATGCAAGACGTATGCATAAATCTATCTTTTTCGTGAAAGAAGGCGTCAATTTGTCTATAGGTTTCTCTGTCTACGATACTAGTAATGACCACAGAGTAGAGAGAGTGCTTTTTTATCATAGAGTATATAATAATATACAAGAGCACAGATTATAGAAGGCGCAAATTTTAATTACAACAATAAATTTAGCAAAAATGTCTTCCCAGTTCCTCCAGAGGCATCTAAAAAGAAATGTGCACCATTTCCAGATTTAATTTGTCCTAATACTTTGTCAAAAACTCGTTTTTGTTCGGGAAGCAAGCAGGGTACAAATTCGGCTACTTGCTGCTGCAAAGCTGGTATATCGTAGATTGTTTCACGTATAATTTCATCACTTATCATTTTCGGTTGTTCGCTGCGGGCTTATCATTCCAAAGTCGCTTAATTTTTTTGCCTACCATTGCCATTACTTTATCTTCAATTTTTCCAAGTGCTTATTATAAATGTGTTCATTTCAACTTCATTGTACATAGTCATGTTCGCGTGTGTCTGCTGTAACCTTCGCAAAATATCTTCCTCCATGTACTCTTTATATTTGTCCCATAATTCATGTGCATTAGATAGCCCGCAAGATGATATGAGAGTTGCATAAAGATCCCTAATTTTGGCTGGTGACTGGCACTGCACAGCTTCCTCCATGGTGTCATCCCAGTGATTATCGTTTTCTAAAAGATGCAGAGCTTCACATAAAGCATGTGAAGCTCTACATTTTTTAGAAAACGATTACATGACTTTACGAGTACACCGGGCCAATTTGAAACAGGCGCGCCTTGAATACGGCGTTTCCACTCCTTCCTAATGTGTTTCCAAGTATAATAGCGGGGGACTTCAGAATATAACACCGTTTTTACAAAGGGGTCGGTTTGACAAAGTTGAAAGAAGGCTGTTAGTGTAGTTTTTGGCGATGATGCAATTCTTTCTTGGAAATTTCTTTCGGTGAAATATACACGCTCTCCATTTTCTAAGTGCACAGCAAGGTGAGTAACTGTTGGGTGCCTTTCGTGTAAAGGAAAGCCAAGGAGACGCCACGCTGCCTCGTTACTGCTGACATAACGCCCTGCTTGAAAGGTCTGTACTTCATTAACGGGATTTGTCTCACCTTCACTCCTCCTGAGATTAAATATTGCTTGTTCGCTTTCGTTATTTATGTACTTACAGATATACTTGATTGCGCGGACAGAGCTACATGCTTCTACATTAATGTGGTCATTAAACATTTTACATAGAATGGGCGAATACGGGAAAATCCAGCTGTTATCTAAGGTTTCGAACGCTCCAGAGCGAGATTCGATTGTAACTTTCCTGCCACCATCTTCGGACGCTCTGAGTCTGTATAAAGGGTAGCATTGTCATTGTGCACTGTTTCTTTTAATAGCTGTTTAGGAAATTTCTCTGTACATTTTTCTTCTTTCATACATGGCGATATCGAATTTCGTGCTCCACATGGACCGTGAATCATATTTCGGACGATGGTATCATACAATTCTTTATCTTGCTCAGGATCCGGAATCTCGGCGCTTATTATGTCGTCTATTTGGCTGGGCCGCAACTTCTCTTTAAGCCATATTAGAATGTGCGGTAATCCTCTTTTTTTGCCATTCAATTGAATACAAGAAGCACTGCACCTCTCCGAAAATTTTCCCTTTGTTAATTATATACATTAATTTTTGTACTTTTAATCTAATTACTCTAGCAACTAAATCGAGTTTGTCAGTACTTTTTTGGCCCGGCATTAGCTCCTCGGTTATTTCTTTCCATGTGGGATTGCAAGTAAAAGTAACAAAAAGATCAGATCTTCCGTAAGTTCGTACATAGGCGAATGCGTCTTGTGTGTACTCATGTAGGTAGCGGGGACTGTTAACGAATGATGAGGGCAGAATTACCATTTTACCTAGATCTCTGGGGTTTACATTGGCGTCGCTAGAAACTGCATCTTGTAAATGTATATAATTCTCAACGCGCAGCTTTTTTTATTTAAAGATATATAACGGAGACGTTCACTTTCTACCTTCACATACATGTCTACCAAAAATTGATGAAATAATTGTCTACACCGGGCTAAGAGGTTAAAATCATTTTCTCGCAACATCATATGATACGCATAAAAATCCATACGTGATACTTTTTTGTTCGGAGTAGGCTCCTTTGTGATCGGGTTAGTGAGGGGAATTTGAAAATGATAACCCTCTTGTCCTTTGCAATAAATCAATGGGTATTGCAGAGCGTCATAAAACTTGTGTGTACCGGCTACACGTATCATCACGTGCTCGCAAGACAATGTCTCGTGAAGAAAATTGATCACCACTAATTGTGGCTGCTATTTCATTTATCAAAGGTGCATTGTAGCGCTTTTCATGCTCTCCTAGAGGGGTCCGATCTGCGTGAATGACGACTTTATAATCCTCTTCAGGTAGGTTTTTTTAAAGCAGTTTTAAATGTTTTGACTAAAATGTTACGTTCATGCAAGAATCTTTGAATTTTGAACACCGTGTCTCTCTCAACTCCCTGGATTAATTGGCAGCGACGGTCTACCTCAATTTATTCGTCATCCATAAAATATACTTGTAAAAATTTATGCTGTTCGTTTTCAGCTGGAAAAAGTGAACCTATTCTATGATAAATTTGCCCTTGCACCGTAAATGTAGGCGAAAATCCCGGCATTATTATTTCCCGGTCACCTCCGAAGGACGTCATTTGAAAGCATGAGTTATATTTCCGGATCCTGTTTAAAAAGCGCCGTGACTCATTAGCATCATATAATAAGAGAGTTTTCAAAGGTTCTTCTGGTTCCCCAAGTAACGGAAGTAATCGATAATCGATACACTATGTCTTAAGGGGATATAGTAAGTCAGCTCAAATTCTAATTTCGCCCCCACTTCCCCATATGCTATGTACCGACATGTTTGTAATCACTAATACTGTAAGTAGATAGGTCGTTAGATACTTATTTCATTAGGTTTATCATATTTATGCCTGTTTCTTACAACGCCTGTTTCGCCAACTCAGTCGCTTCTTATTTTTATAACGGTTATTTCCCATTTTAATTTTATGTCGTCCTGTTGCGTAATGTGTATTCTGATCGTAAGCGACACAACTTCTCCCTTCAAAAGCCGGAGCGATACTAACGGGGTGACAGGAATCAAGCTAACGCGCCGATAGTTTAGGTAATTTCTTTTTACAGTGAAAATAATGGTATTTTAAAAAAGTAAATAACATAAGCACTGCTTTATAGTTAGTTCAGTTAACAGCGGTTTATTGTTCAGTTTGGAGGTAATTTTGGATTTTTTTCTATCGAGAAAATTTTACGGAATCGTGTTTTCGTCTATCATAGTCCTTAACATTAATCCTCAATCATAACTATAATAATATATTATATTTATTACATATTAGTGCTGCAATACTTTAGGCGTAACGGAGGATCTTGCTAAGCCATTTGGGGTTATATTTCCCCTTAATACTGACTTTAGAAGGTATTTATGTTTTTTCTATAGGACAAGAGTGACAAACGAGCACACAGTCCACCTGATGGTAAGTGGTTGCTTTGGTCGATAGACATCTACATTTATTCACGATTACGCATCAAAATGCAGATGCTTTGCCACCCCTAAGGACTAAAATGAAATACCTCACTTCCAGTTAAAAGGGTATCCGGTTCTCTACATTCACTACAAAACACAGCAGCATTAAGCTGCTATTTTACGCTGGTACTCAGTGAGAGCGTGGTCCTTCCCCGGTCGAGCCAACCTATTAACAACATAATATAGCTGTAGTATGGCTCTACCACGTATTACGTGGAAATTTATTTAATTATTCTTTTTTAAATTATAAGTCGTATTCTATTTTAAATTGAAAGTTTAGCTTCTTGTAATATATAATATAATCCTGTCACGATGTTCGTTCACACTAATCTCCGAAACCGCTCAACCGATTTTAATGATGACCGATTTTTACGAGGTAGAGCCATGCTGCAGCTATATTAGCAGCATAGTTGTAGCACGAATGGGTCAGCTTGACCGGGGAAGTACCACGCTCTCACAGAATACTAGCATAAAATAACAGCTTAACGCTGCTGTGTTTCGTATGGTGAGTGTAGAGAACCGGAGACCCTTTTTACTGGCAATAAGACATTCCACCTTTGTCTTCATGGATAACAACGCATCTGTATTTTTATTCGTAATCGAGGATAGATGTAGATGTCTATGGGCTACAGTAATCACTTACGATCAGATGGACTGTGTACTGTTTGTCACCCTTATCCTATAAAAAAAAAATTTTGTAAATGTGTATTGCTTTTTCCAACTTGAGAGATAGGATTTTTGTCCCGATAAGTAACCTTTAATGTGTTTTATTACTAATTTAACGATTATAAGGACAAAGGGTCGTCGAAAAGTGCTCTTTTTATAGACTAGAATGTATATTGTATAATGTTGAGGATAGAAACAGAGCATTAAAAGTGTAGGGATAAACGGATAAAGTATTTGATTTGAATAAAGTATTTGAATATATTATAATTGTTTTAATGCAATTTACATATTATAAAGGGTTTTTTAAAAATTGTGTTGTGTGTTATGGCGGCCTTTTTGGTAAAGCAATAGCTGTAAAATTTGACAAGAATACTTATTCAGTCTTGATATTTCACCATAGAACGCTACTTCAACAATACATTGAAATTGTTAAAATCTATTATCAAAATCAGTGCTCTGTTTGCCTAAGGTTCCATGTGTTGCATCCAATATTTCTATTCTCTTATTGGATGAGTTCAAGACCTTCATCATCTCGCGTGAATGCTACATCAACTTGAAGATTCGATCGATCGATCGGTCAAAGATTGTGTGAATTAACACTGCTCGACTAATTTCTGTGGGGCTACGTGAAATCTCTGGTCTATGCAGACAAACTCCGTAGTTTGTCCGCATAGACCAGACAATTGCCACTCTGATGGCCAATATATTCGTTCTTCATGAAATTGAATCCCAATTATGTGAAGATGTCGTCCAAAATTCGTCCAACAGGATACACCACCTACCATTTGGCTGAAATTATTAAATTATATATAAAAATATGAAATTAATTATTCCATACGTAATGTCATCGAATAAACTTCAAAATAAAATTTTTATATATAATTTTTTTGTTTCATTAAGGCAATGAAGGATGAATAAGAGACTGACAACATGATTAAAAGGAAAAGGACAACAATAAGGACCAACTAAATCGGATACAGTGGAAATGTATAGGCGTTGGATGCAAACCAACGTTAAATCCTAGAAAGTGGGATCTTAGACAAACGGGCTCCTTCTAGCGTCGTAGCATTGGCGGGGTGGCAATTGGCACGAGCGGCATAATGTATGAGATGGCAGTTTTGGAAAGAATTTCAGCTCATTGACTTAACATTTATATGATGCTATTATGTGATGGATGCTAGGCAAATAAAAGTACCTTCACTCCTCCATGAATATATATTTTTACTTTTACACAAAGACCGCATGAAATATAAATCTCAAGAAGTCTAAAAATTTGTATTTTTTATTTTAATAGAAATGTTATGAAAATTGAGAGTTCTGAAAATTTAGATAATCGGCACACTTGTTAAGAGTAAGGTTTATTGGTACAATAGCATACATTAAGTATTACCATTCGTGTTATTGACAGTATTAAAAATGAACAACCTGAACCTAAAACACCTGACGCACCGGTAAGCGAATGACGTCACTAAGACGACGGACGAAAGGCAAACGAGTTCCATAATATATGACTTTATAAATTTTAAATATTAGATACTTTTAACAATTTTTCTTCAAGTTACTTAACTTGCGAAAATGAAGAAGAAGGTCCGCCATTTATCCACCGGCGATCTCGGGCAAAAACAATCCTTACTACTCCACTGTTTTATTTTCTTGCAGAACCGTGCATGTATTATGTTGCCTTTTAATTCCTCAACAGCAAGATATATTTTATTTTAATTTTATAGAATATGGATGACTAGCGTGCACACAGGTACGCTACAGTTTATATTACGCTCTCATAATATACCGGCGTAAAATAGCAACCTCATACTGCGGTGTTTCGTATGGTGAGGGTAGTAACGCTTTTACTGGAAACGGGGCATTCCATCTTAGTTATCAGGGGTTACAACGTATCTACGTTTCGATTCTTAATCGAGGATATATGTAGATATCTATCGGTCACAGCATCCATTTACCATGAGGTGGACTGCGCACTCGTTTGTCACCCTTATTCTATAAAAAATGCGAATGTTGTGGCCCAAAAACATCAACATCGCATCCATTCTCCATTCAGAATTAAAATGTAGACGCGTTGTCACCACTCTACGCTCACCATACGAAATACAGCGGCATTCTTAATGCTGGTATTTTATGAGAATATGATTTTACCCCAATTGAGCCAACCCATTCATTCCATAGCCACATATAGCTGCATACCACGTAAAACCACGTTACCTTATTCGAAGATTTCGTGTGGTGTGAGATTCACTCGCTCTACTACTCCACAAGCGTGCTTTTTCGGTGCACTCATACATGTCTGGATTTTCAATGCCTATGCAATAATTAGTAGTTTTAACTTTAGTAGTCTAAGAACTGAATTTCGATCACGGCAGCCAATTTCAACACAGACCTTTATTCCCTTACTATTTATTCCCTCAATCTTGAAGTCCGATTGGACGGTAATCCAATACGACCGGAGAGAGATCAGTTGCTGGACCATCGGCTTAACGTGCTTTCTGGGGCATGGGGGTGAAACACCACCAACTTCCTGACTCTAAGCCGCATATGACAGTAAAATCCTAAATACCGATTTTTGACCTGACCAGGCATTCAAGTCCAAAAAGCAGCTATAGACAAAAGAACCAGACGAATAATTGAATAATAATGTATCGAGTGCTTAAATTATTTATTAGTTGGGGCATCAGTAACAAAAGATAGTACATTATGATTAATTCAATGCAAGTATTTTTCAATATATCGGCACACGTCAATGTACCTTCCTGTTAAATTATGTAATATTAATTAATTATTTAAAAACCTAGTTAATTTTGTTACATATTAACGTAGCTCAAGGGCAAAGTACGTAAATTTTACAGTAGGCGACGTAATTCGGGTTTTTAAGCGCTAATTTACCATGTGCTCGGAGGTGAAGGAAAACATGATGTGGTAAAATTTGCATATGTGTGAAATCAAATATAACGGGGACGACTGAAGTTCACCATAACAGAGTAGCGCGTCGAATAGTTGCATTCGCATTTAATACAGTATTTTTTAGGTACCCACTTAAATGAAATAAAATATATGAGAGGGCGCAAACGAGCATGCGGCTCACCTGATGGTAAGTGACTACCGCCGCCCATGAACAACTGCTATACACCAGCGGAATTGCAGATGCGTTGTCAGCCTTTTAAAAAAGAGTAGGCTCTTTTCTTGAAGACCCCTAAGCCGTATCGGTCCAAAAACATCGCTGGCGATGGTTGATTCCACAAATAAGTTGTTCGAGGAAGAAAACTTCTTGTAAATCGCACAGTGGTGGACCGCCAATCATCCAGATGGTGTGGATGGTATCTCGATTTTGTTGTGATGTGTGATGGTGAGCACTCCCCGTGGCAGAATACACAAAGAGATCCAACGTCTTTTCACGGCGCTAGTGAGTCTAGCCGATCAGAAAGAGCTCGGTCGCCTACAATTCGATACGCTCTGCGCTGGATGCGATCAAATGGAAGCAGCTGGCACTGGGGAGCCCCAGCTCAGAGATGGGAACAGTATTCTATGTGAGGCCGAACTTGCGCTTTATAAAGTTGCAAGCGATGTGTCAGCATAAAATAACGTTCTGCTTTGCTAAGCACGCTAAGCTTTTTACAGGCCAATTTGACCTTCTCTTTCAAGTTACGCCGAGGATTCCAATACTAGCTGAGTCAACAAGGGGAGTGCTCTGAAGGTTTTTTTTTTACTGTGAACGTGCAAACAGAAGACACTTCTGGAAATTGGACTTGATTGGAGGCAACTAAATCTTGTCTAATTTAGTTGCCCCTAATCTGAGACTTTGTACAACAAAGTGGAGACACATCTGACACAAGTTTGTTCCGGTACTTGGCGATGTTTTCCCGAAAAATATTGGCATGGCCGGTGTATTAAGCATCAACAGTGTTGTTGTCCGCATTACAATGAATGTTACCGGTTTGCAACATATCATATATGCAGAAGAAATAGCGTTGATGATAGCACGCAACCTTGTGAAACACCAAACGTGGACACCAGCTGAGCGAACCCAACGGAAACCGTACTGGCGGTTACCAATCAGCTGGGGCTTTTCGAGGTATCGCATAAGCTGACAGTTAATAATAAACTCCATTATATTTCGATTTTCGAGAACAAGAAGGTGATGATGATAGGTCTGTAGTTAGACGGGTAAGAGCGGTTACCTTATTTAGTGATCAGGTGCACGAAAGTTGTCTTCCATAAATTCGGGACTACGCCTAGGGAGTAGGAGTACCGGAAAAGATGCGTTAAAACTGGTGCGAACTCTGGAATAAACGTCCCCAACACAATTGGGGGGATCTCGTCAGACCCACTCAACCATTGGATATCCAAGGAGAAGAGTACTTTGCGTACTGAGCTCTGTTTGAGTCGCACATCAGGGATAGAGCACACACACCGCGGATTGGCAGGTGGTGTGTTCCCATCGTCATCAGGAGTCGAGTTGGACGCAAAAATAGGGCCTAAAAGGTCAGGATTCTCTATTGCAGCATGTGCCAGAGAATCGTCCTGCCTGTACAGAGATCGGAGTGATGGCTTACAAAAATTCCCTTGGACATCCACGACGAGTGCCCAGAATGCACGGGTTTCAGAAGAAAGGTGAACTAATTTCTCGTCAATTCTACCAATGTGGTCATAATTTACCCTGGCAATAACTCTTTTAAAGGAACTGAAAGGATTAGTTATACTTCTTTTTAAGGATGCTGGTGTTACATCTCGAGCCGCCGAAGCGTCAGCCAGGCCTGATAACACTCCTGTTTGTTACGTAATGCAGTCTTATACGCAAAGGTAGCGTGAGTGGCACCACACTCTGGATCAGGCAATGGTCCGAAGAGAGACGTCGACGAAAACCTGATATCCGTCCGAGGTCAGCAGGAGGTTCCAACAGGAAAGGTGCATGATCCTTCCACATCTGGAATCTGCGTAGACGAAGTAACAAGTTGTGTCATACCATATGCCAAGGCAAAGTCATAAAATGATCTCCCCACATGATCAGTTAAACATCAACTGAGCCATTTGGCGTAGTGGGCGTTAAAATCGCTAAATTTCAGGATCTCTGCGGATGGGATCTGTTATAGCTTGGAATCTGTACCTATTTGGATGTGGTCGATAATTTGTCGTCTGTGACGGCATTTCTGCTATGAGACTTATAGGAGCACCCGTAGACGCGGGGACGATCGTCGCTATCAAAGGATAAACAGACATCCTCTTTGACATACGTCACGCCCGCCCTGCCATAAGATCATATACGCCATGTATACGCAAACCAGGCCACAAAGAAGTGTTTTAATTTGTACCCTGGATATGACAAGCAGGTATCAGCCGGAAAGTATACATGTGTCTCGGTCAACGAAGAGCAAGGCCAGCGTCGCCGTTTCAGGTGGCAGTGGATGGCATAAAGTCCCCTGAAATGTAGAAGTCCACGGCTAGCATGACAGGGTTGCCATTGTTTTATCGCTCTGTTTTCAGTTGTCAGTAGTGAGCGGGATTTGCCTCCCCTCAGAATATGCGGGGCAGCCTAAGCACCCACGCTCAGGAAGAGCAGGGTAGCTTGAGCGTGGATGCTCAGTGAGATATTCTCCATTATCAGGAGTGCTGGCACCCTCCTGTGGTAGTCTTTTATTTTTAAATGTTATGGACAGGGGAGGCGCATCCAGCCACTTGCACTAACCAGGCGAAACCACAGAATAAAGAATAGTATTACACACAGAAGTTGCACTCCTTTGATGTTGACTGCTTGCCTACGTTTAACATACATACATACATACTACGTAATTAATACTAATTAGAGAGAATAAAACTTTATATCTGCGCATGAGTGTCCGTATTGTTTTGCATATTTTCCCCTTTCTCTACGTCACGATGCTTGGCAGGAAGAAATAGGTAGATAATGTAAACAACAAATAAAACTGAAATACGATTCCTAACAGAAATGTTATCGTATTCTACTTAATTAAAACTTTTGTTGGTAAACAAAGTTTTAATTTCAGTGTTCTGTGTTATTATAATTTAAAATATTTTAATTACAAAAGACAAGTACAGATATTTAAGTAGACGCTTTGATAGTGAAGCAAATTTCAAGTTTTTCAATAAAGTACTTAGGTATTATATCTGTAGTTAAATTATTACTTCATTCTTATTAACTATAAGTACCTATGTAATAAATAAAATATGAAATAAATTCACCTTTCATTGCTCCCTACTAAAATCCTTCGGTAAATTAGAGAATGATATATATATCTGAAACCTTTTGTTGGTCGTTTTGCATCCATCCAAGCAACGATTGTAGTACGTGAGGGTAACATTGTCATCTGGTTAATATGGCCACTTTCTTATACCTAACTCAAAAACTACAGCTTTGTTTGCATAGAAAGCTTTATGATACTATAGCTCTTCATCAGTGAATCGAATAATAAAGGGTCAAAAGGGCAATTCTTTATCAAATTTATATTATATTAACATTATAGTAAATATTTTAGTCAATTTTAGTATGGTGTAGTGTAGTTAATTTTTTTAAATTAATTTTTCGAAGTGTTCCTAATGTTTGCTAAAGCTTGTTTGCTATTTTCTTAATATATTAGTTATAGTTTACTACTTTGTGTTTTTGTCTCTTTCTTCCTATTTTTGATTTTTGATTTACGGCGGCAAAGCTCGCGACCATATTACCCCTCACGTACTATATAGTAGGAACGACGTTTTTCCTGAATAATTGAAAACTTTTTCAACTAATTTTTCCTATAATTAAATATACTTGACACTAAACAAAAACTATTTGAACAAGTATTTACAAAAAATCTATTTACGTAAACAGCGTTAAAAAAACTAACATTCAAACGCTTACATCGCGCTAGCCCCGACTGCGTATTCGGCCCGAACCGTCTCACGATTGTAGATAATTATTTCGCGCAAAGCATAGCTTCTACTTCACACTGGTATTCTGTGAGGTCGTGGTACTTCTCCGGTTCGAGCTGACCCATCCGCGCAACAGCGCAAGCTGCCGCGTGGTTCTATCACTAGTGTGACTGACTATACTTTACTTTTACATGCACCTTGCCATGTGTACGCTTAATTCAGGTGTATTAAAAGTATATCATTACTTGTGCTTGAATTGACAATCAGTTGGCCTGTATGATCGTTGCGCATCACACTTGTATAAAAACCTATTGAGGTGTAATGATGATTTCTTTTTCTTCTTGATGACCTGGTAGCAAACAATTCAGTTCTGGACGTAGCTGGCCTTTGATGTCTAATTTAGCCACTTTACTCGTAAATATATCCAGGCTCAGTTTAACTTTAACTTAAAAAATATACGATGGTAACAATGATGTAAGCTATCAAAGCGTAAGCATCGGTTTAGATTTTTTCATTGTTTACTTATTTGCTTTCAGCTTTTTACTGTAGTGCGTAGGTACCTTAGAATTTTCTCGATAAGGAGCTTCCCAAGAAAGCCGGAACCTCCAGTTATGAATACAACACTGCCTTCATAGAATTTCTGTATAGGTGAGTCCCCCGGGGCGATAGCGTTCTTTATCTGGCGCTGGTGGGACAGCAGGGACTGCTCCATGGCAAAGATGGGATCCATTGCTTTAAAGAAATTTTGATTTTTAATATAAAGTATGATAAATATAATTGCACAAACATTTTTATTTACATATTGACAAAAAAAAATCTGAAATAACTCTTGCTCTGCATTTGAAAATCATCTGGCTACAGTTATCTTTAAAGATATTTATCAACCCTTAGCGTGATATTATAAGTTATTTTAAATAAATTGTTCATAGATAGCTGTTAATTTTTTTGCTAAATCCAATGAAAAGTTTTGACTTTGACTTTTACTTTAAAGATTACAAAAAAAATTGTATATGTAGTAATTTTCAGAACGAACATATCAAAACTGGTAACTGATTATAAACTTTGACGAATAGCCATTGCAAAGTCTATTTCGTCTGTTGATGGCTCGCTTAGCGGCGAAACACGTGTCGTATTATCGGCGGCGGTGTGTCTTTCCTAGTGCAATAGTGATGGGGAAAGTTATGTTGGGGTAGTGGTGTTAGGTTTAGTGGTAGTGGGAGGGATGGTGGGTGGGAGATACTCTTCAAACTAGGTAAGGAAATAAAGCACAGTTTTTGTATTCACAATTGTAAAAACTACATACAGCGAAGGTGTGCGGAATTTAGTGGGCCGGTATTTTTTTTCTTTATCAAATAAAAAAAAATCCACGAAGGTGACAACGTACACGGATACCTATAATCCAATGCACACATTTAAAATCAGGTGGATTATGTGCTCATTTTGTATTCTAAGAAAAAGATAGTCAGTACTATGCATAGGCAGTAAAGATATCGGTACAACATATCAAAAACTTATCATGAGTGGCGATCACGCCACACAATTTCAAACTTGGTATGTCTTTTTTCTTATAGACTATTTACGGGTTGATGATGAATATTGTTCGGAAAACATTCATCGCCGTCAAAAAGCCTCGCTTCGAAACGGATAATTATGACCTAAACAAGTGCCAAACTTCCTCAATATTAATAAGGTACTCTGTGTCTAAGCTTCATAGAAGAATAAACTATAGCAAAAGAAAATAATAATGTCCTTGACATTGAATTCATAACCTTACAAGTTATAAATTTCAAGATAAAACTAAATTGTAATAAGCAAAAAATAAATATAAAAAATTAAGAAGGTAACAACTAAAAAATAAAAATTCTAGTTTAAAAAATAACATAATAACATAAACACTCACGCCTGTCACCCAGAGGGGTAGGCAGAGACTACGGACTTCCATTTGGCACGATCCTGACATACCTCTTTCGCCTCCTTTATATCCATATATCTACGCATACATGCTCGTCGATTAAGGGTACTTCTAACGTGGCCCATTTTCAAAATATCGCCAATTTGGTCGATAAACTTTTTCCTAGGGCGTCCCTTCCCGAACTCGCCGTTCACATCTGCCATATAAATTTGCTTTGTCACTCTTTCCTCATTCATTCTTTCTACATGACCAAACCACCGAAGCATTCCTTTCTTAATCCTGGTCACAACATCATCTTGCATAGCACATTTATCTCTTATCACGCAATTTCTCACCCTGTCATTCAGATTCAACCCTAGCATATTCCTTAAAGACCGCATTTCTACAGCATTTATTCTACTTTCGTGCTTCTTCTGCCACACCCAGCTTTCACTACCATACATTTAAGTAGGGACTAACACAGCATTATGAATTACCATACGTGCCTTTTTTGACACATTCTGGTTCTTCGTAATAGAGTGTAGTGCCCCATTCACTCTATTCCCTGCATTTACTCGTCGTTCTATATCACTATCATATCTACCATCCCTGCTAAATACAATCCCAAATACACAAATTCATCCACTTCATACCTCCTTCTCTTATTTCACATACTTCTTTCTTCTCTTTCAAAAACCATCACTTTTGTCTTACTTGCGTTCACTTTCGTTCCCCCTTTCTTTTAATTCCCAGTTCATTAATGTAACCATCATTTGCAACTCAGCCGCCGATGACACAAATATGACTTGATCATCGGCATACAAAAGGCATTTGACGGTATACTCGCCCATTCTTAACCCACATTCTTCATCTTTCAAAGTTTGCAAACACCTGTCCATAAATAGGTTGACCAGCCAAGAGGAAGCTACACAGCCCTGTCTGACACCTTTTTTGATGCCAAACCAGTCCGAGTAGACTCCATTGATCCTGACACAAGCACTAGAGTCCCCATAAAGAGACCTTAATGCATGTATCAAACCAGCGCTCAACCCATATGAGCTCAGTGTTTGCCATAACACATTCTTGTCCACTCTGTCATAAGCCTTTTCCAAATCCATGAACGCACAAAAAACTTTCTGGTTTTTGTCCAAAAACTTCTCCGCAATCATGCGCATGGAAAAAACTTGATCTGTACACCCCATTCCCTTTCTAAAACCCGCTTGCATATCCCAAATTTTTCCATCAGTTTTTTTTTCATAACTCTTTCAATTAACACCTTAGCATACAGTTTACCCACAATACTAAGCAAGCTGATACCACGGTAGTTTTTGCTGTCCTGCTGTGATCCTTTTCCTTTATATATTCGTACTATAAATGCTTTACACCAGTCATCCGGTACCCGTTTTGATTCCCAACATAAATTAAACAAGGTGTACAGCAGGCTTGCCACCACTCCCTCTCCACGACTCGAGTGATACTCTATCATATCCAGCTGCCTTAACTGCTTTCATGCTTTTCATTACTTTCATTATTTCATCTACACTTATCTCCATACCCCTTTCCACTTCTTTCGGAATTTCTAGTTCATTTAATTCAGACGACTCTTCACTCATAAACACGCTTTCAAAGTATTCCTTCCATCTGTTTAAATTCGAAAATTCATCATTCAGAATACATCCACTCGTCGTCTCTTATAGCATTAATTATAGGCTGTTTTGTATTTCCCCTGGCAGTTCCTACGAGTTTCCAGAACATTTTATATTAGCCTGGAAATTATCAGATATTCTTCTATCATTCTTATCCGTTCTTTCTTTATTTTTCCTTTCAACTACTTCTTTTACTCTCTTATTTAGACGTCTAAATTCTTCCTTTTTTCTTTCAATCTCATCATTCATACCAGAAGAATTACCAGCTTTGGTTGCTAGTAAATCTAACAATGCTTTCTTCTTTGATTCAACTTCCACCCGTACCTCATCATCCCACCACAACGTATTACTTTTCCTTTCATTTGTTCTCTTACTTACACCATATACTTCGGTGGCGGCATCCACCAAACCTTTCTTAATATTATCCCACACAGTATTCAAGTACAAATCATTCATACACAACTCATTCAAACATCTAATATTTTCTCTCAGTCTACATTTATACTTCTCTTTCACATCTTCATCTTGTAGCTTCTCTATTCTTATACCCTGTAACGCAGTGGTAGATACAGATGTCCGATGCCGCCAACGCTTGAAAAGACCATTAAGTTGACATTGGACCCCCGGTAAACCCTTGTATCTACGACTGCGCTCCTCATTTTTTCATCCACAATTACGAAATCTATCATGCTTCTATCATCACCTCTGTCCCAAATATACATGTGAATCTTCTTATGACGAAAAAAAGTATTCGTCACAAAAAGATTCCTTTCCACACATACGGTGAGGAGGTCTTCACCATTCTCATTTATACTTTCATCACCAAACGTTTCCAATATCCTTTCATAACCAGACCTCTTCACCCCAACCCCTCCATTAAAGTCTCCTAACATAATAATATTTTAATTTTCCTTACATTTTGTCAATACCATCCTTACCATGTCCCAAAACTGCTCTCGGATGTAAGTGGGCTTAGACATGTCTGGTGCGTACACCCCTAGCAGGAACAGCTTCTTTAAGCCCACTTTCATTCGTATCCATAGCAGCCTCGGGCTTACACATTCATACTCTTTCACACATTGACCCATTCTTTCTGAAAGGATGAAACCGACTCCCTAGCATGCCCGTTCGGTCTCGTCTACACCAGACCAATACGCGGTATACGTGCCACGTGCAGTGGCATCCTTTCCCTTTCGTTTCGTCTCATTCACACATAACACATCTATTCCTCTGTCATTCATCATTTCGCATACTTCATCCATCTTATCGTTCATTCCTCCACATACATTCAGCGTAGCCAGACGGGTTTCCGCAATCCACTTTTCGCCCCTCCGGGAGACAGAACGTGACGGGAGGCGAACCTCGTCGCCGGTTTTTCTCCCGGAGATTCTTCGCACCCCTGCCCCATTAAAGGGGCGCCGGGAACTCGGGGCCATTTCTTTTATTTCCTGACTCATGGTGCGAACAAGGGGTGGTGGTAGATTTTACGCCGCTACCATACGGCGAGGAGCCTAGTCTATTTTTTCGGCTTTGTCGCTCGTTTAGCACCACCCGGGGGACACGTGTATGGTGGGCCTAAGGTTATGTGGTCGAAGCCTACGGACGCGAGCGACTCATCCCCCTTGAAAAAATAAACGTAATTTAGTTAATGGTTTAAACCTTAATACTGGAAAATAAACACCGTTAGTGTCTATTACATGTGATTCTGTGTGATTGCCTACTAATGAATCACCTGTCTAGGAGTCCGTCTGAGTTTAAGATCTTCCGTCTTTTTATCTGTTTCTGTTGCCAAGCCCAATTTGAAGGGCAACAAGCCAGTAAACTATACTTACAGACTACGAGTCAACATGACTGACTGATATAAAGTCAAGAGGAGTGACAGTACCTTCGGCCTTCTTTGTATGATGATGTTTGTAGCACTAATCATAAGACAGAAGTACAATAACGATTGGAGAGTGGGCCACTTTTATAATTTTTTTTAAAAACCGATGCTCTAGAGTTAATAAAAGTAATTTCATAAATATTGATATCAGTAATTATTTGAGTTACTCTAGGCAAAATTTAAAACAGCGTGATATAGGAAGTGTCTGAAGTAGTCTTTTTATACTCCGTCACTGATACCTCGTTTACCGCTCTAGTATGTAAAATTCTGTCTTACAACTATGTATTACCAATACATCACCTATTGTTAAGGATTCCTAACAAGTTAGTCTATTTCCTTTTAAATGCGAACTAATTAAATTACTTATTTTTAATAAATTTTACTTACTTATTAATGTAGTCGTTAACTTGCTTGAGCTTATATAGAAACTAAAACGAAGTGATTACTTTCCACCCAAAAAATGCGTCAAGATAACTAAATATTGTACAATAATTATCGCCGCCGGTTCTGGGGGCAAAAGTTCAATTCATTTTCCATACAATAGACCAAATTTAAATGCAAACTTATTCTATCGCGTTAAAAACAGCTTAAATTTAGAATTTACATATTGTACGCTTCCTAAATCGTCATAACATTTTGCTAAGTGTGTATTGGAACTTGCATATGATCGGGTTCCAATGTGTAGATTATTATTATGACAGTACGATTCATATAATATTCGTTATAATCGTATGTAATATTCGTTATGGTTTTTCTAACGGTAAAGTAAATGTCTGTCAATAAGAATTACTTATAATCTATATTGAATAAATATTACTCTATTCTATTCTATCCCACCCTCTCCTTTCCAATATATACTATTCTATCCTGTCCTATTATGTACCATCCTATTTTGTTCCATATTATCCTATACGTTTTTACAGAATAAGGGTGACAAACGAGCACACAGTCCATCTATCTTTACCACGTATCTTATCCTATTATTTTCTATTCTACTCTAATTTATTCAACTCTGTTCCACTCTTATCTATTATATTCTATGTAACATTTTAGCTGACATCGCCGAAAGCAGGAGGTTAATAGTTCGACTATATGTATTTTATGTAAGTTACGCGATTCTGTTGCGTTCTATTCTATTCTATAATTGTGGTCTATATTTTATGTGGTAGAGCCATGTGTGGCGGTGGAAGGAAAAGGGGAGATCTCCGCCAGGCAAGGTGTTCTGCCCGGGGAGCGGCCAACACTCCATGTAATAGTTCGGAGCTATTCTATATATACTGTTTATGATTCGTAACTTTGATAGCGCGATTTAGGCTTTGGTGTGATTTGCTTGTGGCATGAAGACAGTGCCGCCACACATGATGCAGCTATATTATGGTTGTACCACGAATGGGACAGCTCGAACGGGGAAAGACCACGCTCTCACAGAAAACCAGCGTAAAATAGCAGCTTATGTTGCTGTGTTTCGTATGGTCATTTTTATGTCTAGGCGTTTTTATATACTTTTACAGATGTCTAAATCGCTAGTTATTTGGATTTAAAATATTTTAATTATATATTTTATTTACTTAACATAATAATATGTCAATTAACATTTTAAATGACATATTAATAAGTGCAATTAGTATAAGACTATATTACACTTTTAAATCTAGTATATTTAATTGTAACAATTAAATTGGCTTCGCTCGCTGAAATTGGGCTTCGCCCGCATGGTCACTGGGAAATGAACTATCCATTGCTTTTTGAATTGAAAGAAAACTGAGATTTATAGATTTGTCAGAGATGCAGCCATTAAAAGGAAACTGAGCAAAATTGATTCGTCAGCCTATTTAAATGTTTTGAAACGCAGTGTATAGGAAAGTATGAAAATAGCCTGTTTATTTCAAATGGAAATGGGATATTTTTTTAATTAAAGGAAACTGAGCATAATTATTCGTCAGGGATGCAGACTTTTGAAAAGAAACTGAGCTAAATTGATTCGTCAGAGATGCAGTTTTCTGAATTGAAAAGAAACTGAGCCAAATAAAAGATCCGTCAGAGATGCAGCCTTTTGAGTTGAAAGGAAACTGAGCTTAATAGGTCCGTCAGAGGTGCAGCATTTGGAATTGAAAAGAAACTGAGCTAAATAGGAAATTTTGAATTGAAAAGGAAGATCTGTGGGAATTCTGATTAATTGGTATGGGAATTTTGGAAAAAAGAAAACAAACTGAACACTATTTTAAGACGCTAGTGTACACAATGTTATATGTTTTTCCCATTCAGGGAAAGAATGTGATTCTGGGCATTTGGCACACGCGAACATGCTACATACAGCTGACCATGAGAGAAGCACGGTTTTTCTAAGTTGACCCCCGGCTACCTGTAACGTTTGCCCTTGCGCTTTATTAATTGACATTGCAAAACTAAACTTAATAGGGCTGCAACCTTTTGAATTGAAAAGGAAGATCTGTGGAATTATAGGGATCCGCGGTATAATAACATTTTCACTTTTTCCTACGCCTGTCAAAATTGTAGCACCGATTATGTTCCGTCCAAGATGTATCACACGCAGCCTTGTCCCCTTACATAACCGAGGAGCATCTAAATTTCGCATTAGCATGACTGGGACGCCTAATTTTAATTGAAGCTTATGTGAGGGCACCCCTGATAACTCTAGAGAATTTAGAAACTCTACGGGATATGAAGTGCTCTGTTCTGTGTCCATAACTGTGTCTACTGACAAATACTCTGTTATTTCTCCTGCTACTTCGCTTAATATATCTGAATTTGTTTTGTTAACGCTCTCATTTTTTGGTGCAAGAATCGCCCTTTCACATAACCATTTGTCTTCATGCATGTTGTTCGGTAAATCTGAATAAACGCTCGCAATTAATTTGGAATGACTCTTTACTAAATTACAAAACCCTCTCATCAATTTAATGCAGCCCTCAGCATCCGTTTCCAAATCCTGGAGCGTTCGATTTAGTGCTTCTACAGCTTTTTTATGCGACATTGTACTTTCGTCCCACACTAAAAGTTTTCATTGTCGTAGCATTATACCTCGTGCACTATTTTTGCTAAAGTTGCAGATCAGCGATTCTTTCTGGGCTAGATTTAGAGGGAGTTCTATAACAGAATGTGCAGTGCGGCCCCTGCTTAGCAGCGTGGCGGCTATACCGGAGGAAGCTACGGCCACAGCAATGTTTTTATCTTTCCGTACCTGCGCTAATAATAAATTTAATAAAAATGTCTTCCCAGTTCCTCCAGGGGCATCTAAAAAGAAAAGTGCACCATTTCCAGATTCGATTTGTCCTAATACTTTGTCATAAACTCGTTTTTGTTCGGGAAGCAAGCGGGGTACAAATTCGGCTGCATGCTGCTGCAAAGCTGGTATATCGTAGTTTGTTTTACGTATAATTTCATCACTTAGTTCATTTTCGGTTGTTCACTGAGGGCTTATCATTCCAAAGTCGTTTAATTTTTTGCCTACCATTGCCATTACTTTATCTTCAATTTTTCCAAGTGCTTCATTATAAATGTGTTCATTGTATGTCATGTTCGCGTGTGTCTGCTGTAACCTTCGCAAAATATCTTCCGCCATGTACTCTTTATATTTGTCCCACAATTCATGTGCATTAGATAGCCCGCAAGATGATATGAGAGTTGCATAAGGATCCCTAATTTTGACTGATGACTGGCACTGCACAGCTTCCTCCATGGTTTTATCCCAGTGATTATCATTTTCTAAAATATGCAGAGCTTCACATGCTTCTCTATAAGTTGCGCAGTCCTGACCGTTGACAGTTTTAAGTTCTTTATATCCTGTAGGACCCCGAACATGGTGCAGCAGCAATCGTAAACAGAAACATTCAAAATTAGTTACATGGACGGTATACACACGACCAAGGGCATCTGATGACTTTACACCGGGCCAATTTGCAACAGGCGCGCCTTGAATACGGCGTTTCCACTCCTTCCTAGATGTGTTCCAAGTATAATAGCGGGGGACTTCAGAATATAACAACGTTTTTGCAAAGGGGTCGGCTTGAAAAAGTTGAAAGAAGGCTGTTAGTGTCGTTTTTGGCGGTGATGCAAATCTTTCCTGGAAATTTCTTTCGGTGAAATATACACGCTCTCCATTTTCTAAGAGTACAGCAAGGTGAGTAACTGTTGGGTGCCTTTCGTGTAAAAGGGAACCCAAGGAGACGCCACGCTGCCTCGTTACTGCTGACATAACGCCCTGCTTGAAAGGTCTGTACTTCATTAACGGGATTTGTCTCACCTTCACTCCTGAGATTAAATATTGCTTGGTCGCTTCCTTTATTTATGTACTTACAGATATACTTGATTGCGCGGATAGAGCTACATGCTTCTACATTAATGTGGGCATTAAACATTTTACATAGAATGGGCGAATACGGGACAATCCAGCTGTTATCTAAGGTTTCGAACGCTCCAGAGCGAGATTTGATTGTAACTTTCCTGCCACCATCTTCTGGAGCTCTGCGTCTGTATAAAGGGTAGCAATTGTCATTGTGCACTGTTTCTTTTAATAGCTGTTTAGGGAATTTCTTTGTACATTTTTCTTCTTTCATACATGCCGATATTGAATTTCGTACTCCACATGAACCGTGAATCATATTTCGGACGATGGTATCATACAATTCTTTATCTTGCTCAGGATCCGGAATCTCGGCGCTTATTATGTCGTCTATTTGGCTGGGCCGCATCTTCTCTTTTAGCCATATTAGAATGTGGGCATGCGGTAATCCTCTTTTTTGCCATTCAATTGAATACATGAAGCACTGCAACTCTCCGAAAATTATTCCTTTGTTAATTACATACAATAATTTTTGTACTTTCAATCTAAATACTCTAGCAACTAAATCGTGTCTGTCAGTACTTTTTTGGCCCGGCATTAGCTCCTCGGTTATTTCTTTCCTTGTGGGATTGTAAGTAAAAGTAACAAAAAGATCGGGTCTTCCGTAAGTTCGTACATAGACGAATGCATCTTGTGTGTATTCATGTAGGTAGTGGGGACTGTTGACGAATGATGAGGGCAGAATTACCATTTTACCTAAATCTCTGGGGTTTACATTAGCGTCGCTAGAAACTGCATCTTGTAAATGTATATAACTCTAAACGCGCTGCTCTTTTGATTTAAAGATATATTATGGAGTCGTTCAATTTCTACCTTCACTTATATGTCTTCCAAAAATTGATGAAATAATTGTCTGCACCGGGCTAATAGAATAAAATCATTTTCTCGCAACATCATATGATACGCATAAAATTCCATAAATGATTTTTTGTTCGGAGTAGGCTCCTTTGTGACCGGGTTAATGACTGGAATTTGAAAATGATAACCCTCTTGTACTTTGCAATAAATCAATGGGTATTGCAGAGCGTCATAAAACTTGTGTGTATGGGCTACCCGTTGCAACGTATCATCACGTGCTCGCAAGACAATGTCTCGTGAAGAAAATTGATCACCACTAATTACGGCTGCTATTTCGTTTATCAAAGGTGCATTGTAGCGCCTTTCATGCTCTCCTCGAGGGATCCGATCTGCGTGAATGACGATTTTATAATCATCTTCAGGTAGGCTTTCTAAAGCAGTTTTAAATGTTTTGACTAAAATGTTATCAAGAATCTTTATAACACTGTCTCTCTCAACTCCCTGGATAAATTGGCAGCGACGGTCTACCTCAATTTCTTCGTCACCCATAAAATATACTTGTAAAAATTTATCCTATTCGTTTTCAGCTAGAAAAAGTGAACCTATTCTATGATAAATTTGCCCTTGCACCGTAAATGTAGGCGAAAAACCCGGCATTATTATTTCCCGGTCAACTACGAAGGACGTCATTTGAAAGCATGAGTTATATTTCAGGATCCTGTTTAAAGAGCGCCGTGACTCATTAGCATCATATAAAAAGATAGTTTTCAAAGGTTCTTCTGGTTCCCCTAGTAAAGGAAGAGACACTTTACCATTGGAACAGCACATGCTTGCGGTCTCATCTTTCCATTTTAAAGAGCTGCAAAATAGACACGCCTTGTCCATCAGTCCGATAACAACTAACCTGTGATTTTTATAATCAATCAACGGATCATAATTGAATGCTGCATCATTAAAAACCGAGCAATTATTTCATTGAAAAATTTATCGACGTTCAGCTTGGAGCTGTGCATTTGCATCTCCTCGCGCCTGTATCTGTTCTGGTGTTTCAAATGCCCGTATAGTGGATTGACGTTCAGATTGCTCAATGAGTCTGTGTTGAGTTTCATCAGGTGTTTCCGCGGCTCTTAAGGCGGCCTGACGTTCCGCTTATTCGAATAGCCTTTGCTGACTTTGAGCAGGTGTTTCAGTAGCTCTTAAAGTAGATTGACGCTCGCCTGTTCAAGACGCCTTTGCTGAATTTGAGCAGGTGTATCAGCAGCTCTTAAAGTAACTTGACGCTCTGCCTCTGCAAGACGCCTTTCCTGACTTTGAGAAGGTATTTCGGAAGCTCTTAAAGTAGCCTAACGCTCTGTCTGTTCAAGACGCCTTTGCTGACGTTCAGAAGGTGTCTCAGATGCTCTAAAAGCAGCCTGACGCTCTGCTTGTTCTTGCCTTCTCAGTTCAGCATCTTCTAAAGATTCCAGCGATCGAGCTAATCTTTTCGCTTGTCTTTGAGAAGATACTCTTGAAAGGCTGGACTTACGTTTGCGAGGCATTATGAAGTAACAAAAAACCTATTTATAAAAAACGTTAAAATACCTAAAAGGAATTAAATTTCCTTTTAAATATTTTTTTAAATCAAAACAACAAAACCAATTCAAGACACAACACGAATCCGAAAACGATAGCCAAAAAAATCGAATCAACTTAAACCAAATCACAAAACAAATCGCAGAAAACCGAAATCGAAAGCAGTAGTCAATATAAATATAACCAACGAAAAAGAAGTAAGTGTATAGGTACCGTATACACTATCTATACTATTAATATTCACAACCAATTTACTATTCTAAATAAACAAAATCCAAAATCAAAGCCAGAGTCTAAATATGTATAAAGGAATACCAACCAAATCAACAAAACCAATCCAAGAAAATACACAAATCCGAAAATGAAAGCCAATATAAATCCATTCAACCTTAACCAAATCACAAAGCAAATAACAAACAACCGAAATCGAAAGCAGGTAGTCGAATAAGCTACGAAATAGAAACAATTTAAGCGTATAGGTATGCACCGTATGCACTATAAGTTGACGCGCGGCTCAACGGCGGGAGTTAAGTACATGTCAGGAAACATTTCGTTACCGCTTTTTAAAAACCTGGTAACGACATCTAGCGGAATCAATTTAAACTATCTAAGAACTCTCAAAAATGTTTTTGTTATAATTTTGCACAATTTTTCTTATTGCAATACCGATTCATTCATAACCACATATAAGAACTGTATTCATTTCCGTTCAATAAATATTACTAAGGCTTATTAATAAGGCTTACTAAGAACTGATGCTCGAAGTTGTTGACGAGTACGTTTACCTGGGACAAATAGTCCGACAAGGTAAGTCCAACTTCGATCGAGAGGTCAATCGACGGATTCAATTCGGCTGGGCAGCGTTCGGGAAATTACGACACATCTTCTCGTCAGGTATACCTCAATCTCTGAAAACTAAAGTGTACAACCAGTGCGTGTTGCCAGTGATGACTTACGGATCTGAGACGTGGTCCTTCACTGCTGGCCGTATGAGGACGCTCAAGGTCGCTCAGCGAGCTATGGAGAGGGATATGCTCGGAGTTTCTCTGCGTGATAGACTCAGAAATGAGGATATCCGCAGTAAAACCAGAGTGACCGACATAGCCCAACGGATTAGTAAGCTGAAGTGGCAATGGGCCGGCCATATAGCTCGAAGAACCGATAACCGATGGGGAAGAAAGGTTCTCGAGTGGCATCCTCGTACCGGTAGGCGTATTGTAGAGCGACCCCCCACTAGATGGAGTGATGACCTGGTAAGACATGCAGGAAGTCGATGGGTGCAGGTGGCTCAGGATCGTGCTTTGTGGCATTACTTGGGGGAGGCCTACGTTCAGCAGTGGACTTGTGAAGGGCTGTAATGATGATGATGAACTGTTTCTACCACAGTTAAGTAGTAGTTAAGGGTGAAAGCATGACAGGTGGTGAAAGTATTTCTGATCCATAGTTTTTAATCACGCCTGTAACCCTTGCGGGGCAAGCATCAACGGATTACTTAATATCGTCTGCGAGGTTATCGCCTATTCTGTGAATTACAATGCACCAAAACGTTTGAAGAAAATCAGCTACTGAATTTTATGTTTTTTATCGCTCTCTTCCGGTCCTGCGTGGAAAAATACAGATCCATACATTTTTTATCTTAATTTTGGTAAAAAGACATAATAATCCAGATATTCTGACCTTCTGTGTTCGTCCATCGTACCGTCGTCCGTCTTGTAGAATCACGGTGGCGCCACCTAGCTGAATTTAAATTTGCAAAATATTCGATTTTCCAAGGGGAATGATATGTTTTTCCCCTGAAAAAAGTAGCCTTTATCACTCTCCAGCCACCGAACTATCCCCATACAAAAAATCATGCCATGCCGACGCTATGTTGCGACGTGAAAGAAGGACAAACAACCATACAAACACACTTTCGCATTTATAATATTAGTATGGATTTATGGGGCAATGTATACGCTTTCACCACGAAATCCCAGAAATTTTACAAAAGCATTAACAAATTTAAATATTTTATTAAAGAAAAATTGTACAAAAGTGATTATAATATCAAAAAACATACCCCAGGAAACGCCACCATGCAGGTTCTATAAAAATTAACAAAACTTGTACAAAATAAATTATTGTAAAGTGAAATAAGTTACCACTGGTTCGGAAGTTTTTTTTCCGAACGAGTGGTAAATAAAAAAAAAGATTTCCAATAAGTATTATACAATATTCTATATAGAATAAAAATCATTTCATTTCACAAGCCCATCGCGGTAAATTAATGTCGTCATGTAGCTAATACAATTTAGAATGGCGTATTAAATGATAAATATTATGAGCATGTAATGTTAAAAGAAAATATGTGTGGCCTACTTAGTTGTTATCATCCTTAATTTTACGAATTTTATGATAGCAGTTATTAAAAATAATATATTTATGCGTATAGATGTCTGCCAGCACCAATACAAACCGTTTTGCGGTTTAATGGTGCTGTGTAGTAACCATGTACTCTTTTAATATGTATTATGTATCATTAAATAAATAAAATCACAGCTATGTAATCATAAGATTTATGTGTGTGGGTTTAGTATAATTGCAGTTTTAATCAGTTAATTTATAGGTAAAATAATATTTATAGGTAATAAAATTAAAAATGGAAACTCTTTCATAAATTAGTAATTAAACTAAGAACCTTTTATTAATTAAAACTACTTTTACGGATTTCCCTTACCTCTCTTCAAGTAAATATAGTGTTCACTTAAATATAAGAAATCATTATGTAAACCTTTTATTATTTCTGAAAGATGTCACTGTAAGTAGTAATTACTTATAATTAAAAACTAGCTGGCCCGGCAGACGTTATTCTACCCTTTCTGGTTGTTGCAATGAGATTCGTTTCCACTCGCACACTTTTCTATAGACTTATTTAACGTAATACGTACAGCTAAGTCCTCTTTATGACCAATAGAACCACCACAACCATTATGACGATAAACTTAAAAAAATGAAAACATAACCCTTTTTTTTAGTCTTCCGTACACGTATAAAAGGTTGCCTATATGTTATACGCCATCATTAACTGCCAAAACATCAAATTTCTTGGAAATCCATCCAGTAGTTTTTGCGTGAATCTTGAACATTTTTTCTACTTCAGAATATTAAAGATAACTTTTGATAGAATTAACCGATTTTAATAAAACAAAGACTAAATTTAACGCAAAGTTACGCTTTATAATTTCCTTACCGATTATTTAGATAAAGACATGTGTAATTTACATCTTTATTATATGTAGGTATGGAATATATGGTATAATTTATTTTAAAAACACACATATAGGTAAAACCACCATTTATAAATAGAAACTAACATCTAAAGTAATAAAAATATTTAACCCTAATTTTCGAAGTTCCATAATCGGTTAAAAAGTAGCCTGTAAACCTAATAATAAACACACAAACTTTCATAGAAATTCTTTTAGTAGTTTTTGTGTGAATCGTGAATACACAGACGGACAGCCAGACTGACAAAAATTCTGAAAACCACTAAATTGGCTTCGGTACCCTTTGTTCATTCCCCTGGACTTGTTCCTTCCAGAAAATATTAGAATTACAGACACGACTTTTCTACAGATTTATTATATGTATAGATTTCAGATATACTAGAGGAGATATACTATATAGAATATCATCATCATCATCATCAGAGCCCTTCACAAGTCCATTGCTGAACATAGGCCTCCCCCAAGTAATGCCACAAAGCACGGTCCTGAGCCACCTGCATCCATCGACTTCCTGCATATCTTACCAGGTCGTCACTCCATCTAGTGGGGGGTCGCCCTACACTACGCCTACCGGTACGAGGCTGCCACTCGATAACCTTTCTTCCCCATCGGTTATCGGTTCTTCGAGCTATATGGCCGGCCCATTGCCACTTCAGCTTACTAATCCGTTGGGCTATGTCGGTCACTCTGGTTTTACTGCGGATATCCTCATTTCTGAGTCTATCACGCAGTGAAATTCCGAGCATAGCCCTCTCCATAGCTCGCTGAGCGACCTTGAGCGTCCTCATACGGCCAGCGGAGAAGGACAACGTCTCAGATCCGTAAGTCATCACTGGCAACACGCACTGGTTGTACACTTTAGTTTTCAGAGATTGAGGTATACCTGACGAGAAGATGTGTCGTAATTTCCCGAACGCTGCCCAGCCGAGTTGAATCCGTCGATTGACCTCTCAGTCGAAGTTGGACTTACCTAGTCGGACTATTTGTCCCAGGTAAACGTACTCATCAACAACTTCGAGCATAGTGCTCCCAGCAACTACCGGCATAGGTGTGACATGGACATTAAACATGATCTTTGTTTTGTCCATGTTCATCTTAAGACCTATCCGTTGGGAGGCACTACTGAGGTCATTGAGCATAGTGCTTAAGTCCTCCAGCGATTCTGCCATAAGGACTATATCGTCGGCAAATCGAAGGTGAGTGATGTACTTGCCATTGATGTTAATACCGTATCCTTTCCAGTCCAGTAGCTTGAAAACGTCTTCCAAAGCAGCGGTGAAGAGTTTCGGGGATATAACGTCACCCTGTCTTACACCTCTCTGCAGTTGGATAGGTTTCGAGCTCTGGTTCTGTACTCGGATAGCCATCGTAGCCCTACTGTACAAACACCTCAGCACTTCGATATACCGACAGTCAACTTGGCACCGCTGAAGGGACTGCAGCACCGCCCAAATTTCGACGGAATCAAAGGCTTTCTCATAGTCCACATACGCCAGGCAAAGTGGCAGATTGTACTCTTCGGTCTTCTGTACAATCTGCCGCAGGGTATGTATGTGGTCTATGGTACTGAAGCCTTTTCGGAAACCGGCTTGTTCGGGAGGCTGGAAGTCGTCGAGTCTGCGTGCGAGACGATTCGTAATGACTCTCGAAAACAGCAAGTAGACGCGGCTCAGAAGGGAAATCGGTCTGTAGTTCTTCAAGAGAGCGTTGTCGCCTTTCTTAAAGAACAAGACCACCGCACTTCTGCTCCACGCCTCTGGAGTAGTGCCACCATGGAGGACGGAATTGAAGAGCTTCTGAAGGACTTCAAGTACCGGTGTTCCACCCGCTTTCAGAAACTCCGCTGTAATTCCATCCTCGCCTGGGGCCCTGCCGTTTTTAAGGTGACGGAGAGCCATTCTAATCTCGCTCAGACTGACGTCCGTGATATCATCGGAATAGTGTCGGATAAGACTTGCTCTTGGATCGTTACTCATACAGCTGCCCATAGAACCTCTCAATCTCACTCAAAATCTCAGGTGTCCCGGACGCGATGCTGCCGCACTTAGTCTTCGGTTTTGGCTCAGTTGGCTCTTTCTGGCAGACAAATCTCTGGCAAAGACTTTGGAGCCCTGGTTCCGCTCGATCGCTTCTTTAATACGAGCAGTATTAAAGTTGCGTAAGTCTCGCCGCATGCATTTGGAGATCTGTCTGTTCAGTTGCCTTTATGCTGTTAAATCTGTTGACGATTGCAGCCTCATCTCCCGTCTAACAGCCATGAGATTAAGAGTGTGATCGGAGAGTTTTTGTGTTCTTCTGCGGCGGGTCTTGCAGAACTTAGCTCCGACCGCATGGACAGTTTCCACGAGCTTGTCATTCACATCGTCCACTGCATTGCAATCTTGTAGGCACTGAAAGCGGTTGTGTAACTCGAGCTGAAAGTTTTCGGGATTTTGAATTAGAGCACGAGGGGGGACGGAGCGTTGACTTCATTAGTCGAGACCTCTCCAACTTAACGTTTAGATTCAGTGTGCCTCTAACCATTCGGTGATCGCTGCCAGTTTTCACCCTTGCGATCACTGAGACATCACTGAACAGTTGGCGTCTGGTCGTCATAATGAAGTCAATCTCGTTTTTTGTCGAACCGTCGGGGCTCGACCAGGTCCACTTCCTGTGGGGCCGCTTCTGGAAGAAAGAGTTCATCATAAAGAGCCCCTCTTTCTCCATAAAGTCGGCCAGCTGCTGGCCCCTTCGGTTCCGTTGCCCTACTTCAAATTTCCCTAACCTCAGCTCACCGTTTTCTCTTGTGCCTAGTTTTGCGTTGAAGTCTCCCATCAACACCGTGTAGTGGGTTTTGGAGGAATGCATGGCTTTGGAAATATCCTCATACATTTCCTCCACCTCCTCATCGGAATGTGCCGAGGTTGGTGCGTAAACCTGTATGACCTTCAGCGAATACCGTTTGGTGATTCTGAGTATCAGGTACGCGACCCTCGTCGACACACTCTCAATCTTTACAACGTTGTTGACGAGAGACTTGCGGACGATAAATCCGACACCTCCTTGGGACAGATAGTCGCCCTCCCGGTGATAGAACAAGTTGCCGGATTCGAGAATCACCGTGTCCTCCCCCTCTCTTCGGACCTCGGATAATCCTATAATACCCCAGGGCAACTTGTCTATCTCTTCTTCCAGCTCCAGGATCTTCTCGTCAGTCCTCAGTGTGCGTGCGTTAAATGTTGCCAGGTCGAGTCGTCGTAGGTGGCAACCGAACCTCCACCGGAGAATCTTAGCACCCCCTGCCCCGCCGTTAGCATGGTCGCCACCGTAGCCAGGAATAGCGGGGCCGCCGGGGACTGGGGGCCGTCTATTTGTGTAATTGTTCATGGGGGGGTATATTGCAATAGTTGCCACGCTTGGCGAGCGGGTTGGCAACCGCAGTTTTTTTTGTCATACAGTTGCTGTTATCAGGAAGATGCTGCTGCCCATCTCCTGCCTGTTTCCCTCTGTCGCCTTTTACGACACCCACTGGAAGATATGGGGTAGTGGGGTAGAATATATATATAATTAATTACAGAATATAGGAAATAGAGTAAACGGGGCCCTACACTGTATTGTGAAGAGTCAAAATGTATCAAAAAAGGCACTTATGGCAATTCACAATGCTGTGTTGGTCCGTACTTTAACGTATGGTAGTGAAAGTTGGGTGTGGCAGAAGAAGCACGAGAGTGAAATAAACGCATAGAAATGCGGTCGTTAAGGAGTATGTTAGGCCTGAATCTGAATGACAGGGTGAGAAATTGTGTGATAAGATAAGAGCGTGGTTTGCAAGATGATGTTGTGACTAGGATTAAGAAAGGAATGCTTCGGTGGTTTGGTCATGTGGAAAGAATGGATGAGGAAAGAGTGACAAAGAAAATTTATGTTGCAAAAGTGAATGGCAGAGTCAGAAAGGGGCGTCCTAGGCGAAAATTTATGGACCAAATTAGCGATGTATTGAAAACGGACCAAATTAGGAGTGCCCTTAACCGACGAGCATGTATGCGTAGGATGTGAAGGAGGCGAAAGAGGGTGTGTCAGGATCGTGCCAAATGGAAGTCTGTAGTCTCTGCCTACCCTTCTGGGTGACAGGCGTGAATGTTTATGTATATTATCTATATATATACTATATATTTCAGCTATTTCCATATTGTAATGTCTTTTGGTATATTGCTGTGAATATCAGCAGCCAATATTTGAAATATGTATAATTAATATGTGAAAGGAACTAAACTTGCCATTTACAACATTAGGTACCACTACCACTACTCCTTTTTAAAAAAATGTTACTGTTGAACAGAAACAGAAACTTTTTTATTCAATTTAGATTATAAAAAATACTTATTGAAAATCACTTTTTTGTTTAATAAACCACCGGTTCGGAAAAAACCTCTATCCAGGGAAGAACCAGCAAGAAACACAGCGTGACTTTAAAAAAAACAGTAAATAATCATATATGTTAGATAAAAATTAACAACATAATAACAAATAAAAAATAGCTTGGTGGCGATCACCACAATGTGACGAGTTATTATCATCCATAAATTCTTTATTAACCCCTACTCGTTGACTGCCTCGTTGGTCTAGTGGTTGTAGTAGTGCGACCGCTGATCATGAGGTCCTGGGTTCGAACCCAGGTCGGACTAAAAAATCAATTATTGAGTTTTGCTGTCAATAAATTCTCAGTAGCTACCCGGAGTCAGGAAGTTGGTGGTGTCTCACCCCCGTGCCTCGGAAAGCACGTAAATCCCTTGGCCCTGCGCATGATCTCTCTCCGTTCGTGTCGGTTTACCGTCCCATCGAATTATGAGAGTGAAGGAATAGAGAGTGCACCTGTGCTTGTGCATACACTTGGGCACTATAATCCTGTCCTGCGCCGATGGCTAGCCTTCGTTGAGGCAGGCCGCCGTGGCCGAAATTCGGTCTGGAGGACATTATAATAACCCTTTTTTACAAACTTTTGTTTAATAAAATTTTTGAACTTAGAGCGGTAAATTTTGTATATTTTCTGGGATTTTGTTGTAAAAATGTATACACCCCCCCAAGAATAAATTACTGACTCGGTGCACCTGGTACTACTAGCTAGTGCCTGTTCTTATTATTTACTGAATTAATATCACTTTTTTTTTATACTACTTTTATTTTTGATACATTATATTTTCATAAATGTACTGAGAGGCCAAAGTGTTATTATATTAGTAAATATATTAATTTCCTTAAATGTTTGTTTGAGCGACTCTTCTGGTTTTAAATCGTAGATTTCTCATATGGCCCTCTTCTGTAAAACAAATATAATTTCGGTGTCGCGTGTCCCCATAGCAAAGTACCATATGACATCACGCTATGGTAATTGCTAAAATAAACTGGTCTAGCTGTTTCAATACTGCTAAAATTTTAAGCTTTTTTACAGCATATGCTGCAGAATTTGGTTTGCTAGTTTTGATTTAAGGTTGCCATAGTCGAAGGCACTAACTAAGTGGTGGGCGGGGTAAAAATGCATGTTATCTCAGCCGACATCACGTGCGAAAGGGATAGACGCTGTGATGAGCAGTAAGAAGCTAGTGCGCACACACATACGCACTCGAGTGACGCAATGCGATACGGCGTCATCGCGTACCTACCTATGTGATTCATTTTTGAATAATAACATGAACTCAAACGGCAATTTGAGCTCCGTATCGCAGTGGCTTAGCGATGAGGCTGCGCTGGGCACCGCGGGTTCCAATCCCGCACGGAACAAATATTTGTATGGCCTACAAATAGTTGTTCCGAGTCTGGATGTTTGTCCTTGTGCAATTTATGTTTGTAAACTGCCTCCAGGATATTCTCTTGGAGAAATCGGGGGCACTCTTCAATAAATGACAGGAAATCAACCGCGATTGCTGCTATCGCCTATCTATGCATTCTTTACACAATCACACAATATAATATCACGCCTGTACCCACTAAAGGGACATAACTCTCAACTAAAAACGGCAACATAAAAAACTTTTTTTTGAAAAAAGTATAACAATTTCTGAAACAAACACAAAAAGTGTAAGTAACATAATTATGTTTTCTTTATGTTTTTGTATTTTACTGTAGGTTATGCAAATATTACCGTAGGTACTATGTATTCTAAATAGGTATTTACTTTCCATAAGTAGCTAGTTATCTATAATAGCCCACAGGCAACTCCCCGAAGTATATGTCAGCCAGTGTCAGGATAACTGCTTTTTTGACAGCGCGATTTTGATGTGAGTGGGGCTTTTATATAGGTTAATTAAATAAATAAAAAAAATGTTAGTTTGTAAATTGTTTATTGATTGTTTGTGTTCAATAGCGGTTTGAAATATTCTCTTAGTAATTAGAAAGTTATCAACAATAGGCAATGTGTCACTGCAGGGACAAGCACAAACGTCTATCAAAATAGTAACTTATATAAACGGAATACTAACAGCACAGACTTCCTTACAGAAGTCCAAAGAACACGTCTAGGCAAGGTAAGTAATTAGAAGAAAACTACAATTTAGAGATCGATTGTAAATCAAATTGACAGTACAGACACAATTAGCGAAATATGAATAAAATTTTGATTTATTTTATGATAGATAACGCTAGTTGAAGACTGAACACTGTATGGGAATGGCATCACTGAACCAGTCAGGTGGTCAGTCCAAACAAATAAAAGGCGCGATTGTAGAAAGACAGGCTTGGCCTGTTTATGCTATTCATAACGAAGGCTATAAAATATATACAACTTAGAAACTAAATCCTATGTGTACTTATCTGTATTCATAACCCAATATCTAAGTAGGTTGATGCGCTCCTTAGTTTTTATATAGTTCGTATTATTCTGTAATAAATTAAATCTAATCCAAAATATACCCATAGCAAAGCTACTACTATTTTATTTAGTAGTAGCTTATATAGTAAATTATATATAATAAATTATATATAATATATATATATAATATATATATATATATATATATATATATATATATATATATATATTTTATGTCTGGGGTAAGGTTAAATATAAACAAATATTTTGCCAAGTGCGAATCGGACTTCCGAGCTTCCGAGATTACAAGATTTAAATACCTATACATATTACTATCGATCAAAAAAAGCCAAAAATACACGTTTCTTTTTTTAGTAGAAAATCCTTTAATTTCAAATTTATTTTTACCATTTGCTGTTGCCAAAATCACGTTCTGTGAAAACTACAACCATCTACCTATTACGGAGCATGAGATGCAGCCCGCTGACAGACGGACACACGGACAGCGGAGGCTCCGTAATAGGGCCCCGCTGGTTACCCTTCGGGTACGGAATCCTAAAAAGTACTTAAGTTGTCCACTCACATCTGTATGATTCTTTCTTCAAAGGACCATATTAGCCTGGTTCTCGTATGACATGACCAATGTAATACCTGGACTGACCTCTCTGAGTTTGTTTCGGCAGATCGGGTGCTTCTTCTCAGTTTCGTGTTTTTGTTGTGTTAAAGTGTTTTTAAAAAAAAAACAACTTACATAACACATTTTATTTATCATTGACTGCCTTTCTTAGAATCTTATGTGGCACTTACATAAATTGCATTAGGTATATACCTACCTGATATGAGATTCCTATACGTAAGCACGATTATCGAAAATCTAAAAACTATCCTATCCTAATTAAATTAATAGATAATTTTAAGATTTTCGATAATCGTGCTTATCTATGAGATGTTTTCGTTTTAGCAAATTAAAGTAGTTAAGTACCTAATGTACTACCTGTATCGAAAGTTCATTATTATGTACCTACCTGTTTTCAATTTTAACTAAATGTGCTTCAACAAATTTATGGGCATATATTAGCAGCTATATTCATCCCGGCTTCAGCAATGGACACGAACAAAAGGAAGCAATTTTTCTAAATAAAGATGTAGATATGTAGGTATTACAACCATAAATAGATAGCAGCGGCTAACCTAGTGAGCATGTGTGAGTGCGCGCTGCGCCCCCCCCCCCTCCGTCCGTTCCACTGATCGGGGAAACAATTTGTAGCGAAAGGCAAGATGATTTACAACAATAAGGAGCGCGCGAAATTTTATAAACAGACCTATGGTAGTCTGGATGTCATGAAAAATCTATTGAATGTATCTGTTTGAAATAAAATTATTTGCATTTTTGAACAACTAATCTATCCCTGTATGGTAACTGTTTTGCAATTTTCGTTCTTCTTATGGTATTTATTTCCGCCCAAAGATGTGTTAAAACTAGTGTTGAAATTCGGAATTTTCGACGCTTATAACTCTTAAACATACTCTTTTTTTACTTTTTTGTTTTCATACAGGGCTAGATAATGATGAGACAAATTGAAATCATTTTTTATTTTGAACGTACACCATCAAACAGTGGAGTAATCGCCGGACTACGTTTGTATGGAAGAATAAGCGACTAGTGTACCCTTAAGGAGACAGGTGATATATTATTCTCGGAACCTGCCTCCATGAACAGTAAAGACGCATATTTTGCAATCAACGGACGTGCGCGCGTGCCACCTTAAGTTATAAACGTATACGTATCAATTGTCAAAATAGCATTATTAAGTAATAACGAAGTGGATACAATTTTTACTTGTTTTTACTGGTAAGTGTTTAAGTTTATCTGATTGTTATCAAATTTCTTTCATAAACTTCAGTCGTGTAATTAAACTTTTCTTTTTTTATTTTTTTTTTTTGGGATTTTTAACACATAATAAATATATATCATAAATAATAATCATGGTGTTTATATTTTATTTTTGTGAAAATAAACTTTAAAAATTGTTGTCAGTAGTCAAATAATTTTCGGCATACATTAAACATTAAGAAATGACGTCTAAAAGGTAAGAAAAATGTTGTATAATTATATAAAATATATTTATACATGAGATGAAAACGTTGTAACCCTCTTTAAGCTTATTACGCGCACTCGGGGGGATGAGTTTTGGCATACAAATAAAATTTATATGTAAAAAAGCTGAAAGATAATATTTATATTATAAACTATATGTTACAAGTACGTTAAATAAAATAAAATATTTATAATTAAAACTGTTTTGCAATTTTCGTTCTTCTTATGGTATTTATTTCCGCCCAAAGATGTGTTAAAACTGGTGTAGAAATTCGGAATTTTCGACGCTTATAACTCTTAAACATACTCTTTTTTTACTTTTTTTTTTCATACAGGGCTAGATGAGACAAATTGAAATCATTTTTTATTTTGAACGTACACCATCAAACAGTGGAGTAATCGCCGGACTACGTTTGTATGGAAGAATAAGCGACTAGTGTACCCTTAAGGAGACCCAGTTGTTCTCATCGCGTTGAGTGTGATTCCAAAAAATGTTGGTATCCCATTTTCTCCCACACACAATTTCTTTTCGATTTAATTATTTATGCAAGAAACTTTTTAATACATTATTTCACAAAATAGTTGGTAGTAAATTTGCTGTTGTTGGTAGTAAACAGACTTCATACTATTGGCTTAGTTTTGGGTTGATGTATAACTACATGATACAAGATTCTTTGTAATAATATTGACCCGACTTTACATCAATTTATGGCGCGTGTAACAAGCATTTTTATGAAGAAAGGAAATTATAAATTAAATGATTAATTAAAAGATTAGAATGTGTGGTCATAATGAGATAGGAATCGTTAGACATCTTTAGGTGTACATATTTTATATGGTTAAATTGTAGCTGTTGGAAGAAAATAGCCTACTATTGCGTTTCCTTCAGCTTCTTCTCACAAGGATTCACATAGGACGGACTTGTTGAAGCGATAGCGTATCTTTTTGGCTTGAAAAAAGGAATTTGTAAAAGCCAATTTTAAATAAATATATTTTGACAAGATATATTGCAATTTCCCTACCACTACCGACCCACGTTGGATTCATTGTTTGTTCTCTTGGTCTAAATGGGAATTACTTAACTAGAGATAATTCGTCACATGTTTTATCATATATTTGTAATTGGTCCTTAAAATGTGTAATTAATAAATTGTATAATATCTTTACGTTAAACATATTATATAATTTATCAATTACACACTTCTTTTTAATAGTGATTTCTTATAATTTGTACCGAATACAAGACATTAAATAAACGCAAAACGACGCGCAGTAAACGCGAAAATCTTATTTTATTGCCGTCTTTGTACTTTCTACATATTTTATATTATTATTAGTATTGCAAGGAGCTGTATTGCTTGATTTACTCTGACAAATGCTTTTATCTCGAAAATTGAGTCACTCGCTTGGTAATTGAGTGTATCTGGAATTATAACACAAACAATTGCTTTTAATTATTCTAGCTAAATTGTGAGATACTAGGAAATATCTGATGTTATGGGTAATCTGGCCTATGGTTAAACAGAGTTTGCTTTAGAAAGCAGAACTTTCTGGGTTGGGCCACAGTCTACTTCGAAGCTCAAAAGGCCGATGGTAGGTGAGTTGATTTTGTAATCTAAATTCGTAAGCTATGTCATTACAAATTTATGTACGAACTTCACTGAAATCGATTGTATGTGATAGAGACATATATATATTATGGTTTTAGCACAAATAGGTTGGCTTTACCGGAGACAGACCACGCTCTTACATAGTACCAGTGTAAAATAGCAGCCAAATGTCGCTGCATTTCGTATGGTGAATGTAGAGAATCGAAAACCCTGTATACCGCACACGAGGCATTCCATCTTAGTCCTCACGGGCAACAACGCAGCTAGATTTTCATTCTTAATAGAGGATAGATGTAGTTGTTTGGTTACAATATTCTCTTACCTCTGGGGCGCCTGTGTGCCTGTCTGTCGTTCTTATTCTATAAAAAATCTATAGTAACTAGTCACTAGAAGAAACCGTAAATATCAACCACCAAGCCTTATCAGAATTGACTTTTTACTCTATTTCCTCCGACATATTAACCAACTCGTTCGAGTAATATTGCGGAATTCTCAAAAAACATTTGATGCGTCCTTCGCTATATCTGTTTATCGTCCGTTTTAATTTTAATATGTTATATCGAGAGGATATTCCTTGCTATTTCAAGCGATATCCGTTGTGATATATTATTCTCGGAACCTGCCTCCATGAACAGTAAAGACGCATATTTTGCAATCAACGGACGTGCGCGCGCGCCACCTTAAGTTATAAACGTATACGTATCAATTGTCAAAATAGCATTATTAAGTAATAACGAAGTGGATACAATTTTTACTTGTTTTTACTGGTAAGTGTTTAAGTTTATCTGATTGTTATCAAATTTCTTTCATAAACTTCAGTCGTGTAATTAAACTTTTCTTTTTTTATGGTATTTTAACACATAATAAATATATATCGTAAATAATAATCATGGTGTTTATATTTTATTTTTGTGAAAATAAACTTTAAAAATTGTTGTCAGTAGAAAAATAATTTTCGGCATACATTAAACATTAAGAAATGACGTCTAAAAGGTAAGAAAAATGTTGTATAATTATATAAAATATATTTATACATGAGATGAAAACGTTGTAACCCTCTATAAGCTTATAACGCGCACTCGGGGGGGATGAGTTTTGGCATACAAATAAAGTTTATATGTAAAAAAGCTGAAAGATAATATTTATATTATAAACTGTACGTTACAAGTACGTTAAATAAAATAAAATATTTATAATTAAAAATGGCTATGCTATTTTATAGTTTACATATTTAAAGTTTCAAATCTCTAACTCATCGGGAAGTTAGTTTTTCTTATAGGATAGGGTTACAAACGAGCACACAGTCCACCTGATGGTAAGTGGTTGCTGTGACCCATAGACATCTACATCTATCCTCGATTACAAATCAAAATGCAGATGCGTTGTCACCCGTGAGGACTAAGATGGAATGCCTTGTTTCCAGTAAAAAGGGTCTACAGTTCTCTACACTGACCATATGAAACACAGCAGCATTAAGCTACTATTTTACGCTGGTATGCTGTGAGAGCGTGGTCCTTCCTCGATCGAGCCGACCCATTCGCGCTACAACTATACTACTAATATAACTGCAACATGGCTCTACCACGTATAAAACGGATTGCCTAATTTGTACTGAACATATAAACAAACAAACAGGCAGACATGAAAGCGATTCTGAACTATGTTCAACAAGTCTCTTGGTTATCAAGAAGTTAGCTTAAAATCAATTACTAAATTCGACCCGAACGAGTACACGAAAGCGAGTTAATAAGAACGTGGTAAAAAAGCATTCACGAGTTTAAAAAAATTAAGTCATGCTTTTTAATTCTTTAAAAATATTCAACTTCTCGTATATTATATAATTTTTAATTATCGCCGTTTTAGTGCATTACGCCTACGTTCATACTATCAATGTCAAGTACGTAATAGTCTGGTCAAACAGTCGCACAGAGTATAGATTGCCGACAATTTTTTTAATGTTGCCTACTAATATATGGATAAACTAGCTTGCCAGGCAGGCGTTGTTCTGCCCTTTTCGACGATCCTTTGTCATGTCCTATTAAAAATTCTTAAATTCGCAAAAAAAACTATCCTATCTCTCAACTTGGACCTAACTGCACACGGTGTGCAAATTCGATTTAAATCGGTTAAGTGGTTTAGGAGTCCATCGCCGACAAACAACGTGACACGTAGGTTATATATATATAAAAAAATATATATATATATATATATATATATATATATATATATATATATATATATATATATATACTGATGTAACAGTAAATTTACTGTGATTTCAAGAACACCTTTTTCATCATTCTGTACTTCAAGGCAAAAAAAGCGTTTACTTTATATTTTGTACATATGTTAGATGCCTGTATTTTATATTTTAATATGAAGTTGAAACTGAAATATAGTTTGCTTAATATACTAACTTAAATTTTACTTTTAATAATTCGTAAATATTTAAATGAATTGTGGTCAAATTTCAACTACTGGGCAACGTCAAATCAAATCAAATCAAATCAAATAATTTATTTGTAAAACATAGGTAAAAATTACAAACTTGGTGGAAAAAGTATGATACTATGTTTCGCCTACAAAGGCATACAAATATTTGTTTATCGTATCGACGTATAACAAATATCCATTTTAGTATATATATATATATATAAAATATAAAAATGTGTGTGTGTGTGTGTGTGTGTGTGTGAATATGTATATATTGTTTGATTATTAATGTGAAAATATTTTTACAAACAATAACATTAAAAAGAACGCCTGAAAAGTCAATAAAACGTGGCAATAAAAATTTGTTGCAAAAAAGTTGTTGCAAATAAAAATCTTCATGATGTGAGGACTAAGATGGAATGCCTCGTTTCCAGTAAAAAGGATCTCCGGTTCTCTACACTCACCATACGAAACACAGCAGCATTAAGCTGCTATTTTACGCTGCTATTCTGTGAGAGCGTGGTCCTTCCCCGGTCGAGCCGACCCTTTCGTACTACAATCGTATTATAGCTGCATACTGGCTCTAAGTTTGATTGCAATCTGGCTAGCAATTCCGAAAGTCAGCTCAGAGAGACAAACAAAAAATTTAAATATAACCCTCTCAGCTCAATATGAGGTAGCTGTTTCGATATTACAAACAGAATAGATCAATAAATCATAATAATGTCAAATAAGAGCTGTACGTGTTGTTTTTAAGGTTATCCATTCATTGCCATTTATTCCGCACCAGATTTAAGAATGTTGACTCATAAAAATAGTGTTGTAAGTCAACGCCTACAGGTAGCCTTAAATTCATTTATTTGACACATTTACTTTAAATTAATTTATTAGACTATCGGTTCGTGGGGTCCACGTGCAGTGAAGTTCCTAAAGGAACTGTATCCACGGTTGGTCGTCGCTGCTGGTGATAAGAGGGCTGGTTCTTTTCTCGCTCAAAGGCTAAGTATAGCTATTCAGCGAGGAAACGCAGCCAGCGTTCTTGGCACTATACCACGGGAAGCAGGCCTTTTTAACTATTTAAATTTTTAGTGTTAGTTTTTCTATATTATACTTTCTCTTTTTTATATTGTGTATAATTAGTATTAATTGTAAATATTATAGTTTTTAATGTTATTTAATATAAAATAGGTAATAAAATATATTTGATAGATCATTCATGAATAAACTGAAATAAGAATAATAAAAAAAATTGACACTATGTAGTCGTGCAGCCTGCAGAGGACCCAACATCCCAATTTCGTCCCGTGAGTGCCGGTATCCGGTGAGCCTTTTGCTTGTTTGCCTCCTATTTTAAAAAAAAACTACACTATCATTTTCGTTTGACATATAGAGAATTTAATATAATAAAATAAAACACATTAAAATCTCTTTTAGATTGATTTAATTTAAACAACAAAAATAAATGCGTAACCATTAAATCATAAGAACTCCATTTTATAAACACGTGTACTTCGACCTCGAAAAGTATCCTCATTGAGGACAGCATGTTTACTTTGTATATGGTCTGTTGAAATTATGATTAAAAATAGAAGCAGGTGTTTATTTTTTTTTTTTTTCGGAAGCCATATTAAAAAAAATGGATCTAAATATCTCGCCCTCTATTCTTCAGGTTTTGGTATCACAAAAAAATAAATAATTCTACCTATGCCTACATGTTTATATCGATTCACCTACATAAGTAGATATCGATAATTTAATAAACTTTACGTATACAAGTTTGTTGTATTTGTCGTTATTGTTTAAATTGATAAATCTAAAACGGATTTTATTGCATTTCACTTTGAAAAGGAACCAGAGAAGGAGGGAGGTCGCTTGTTCCGGCTGGTTCAGCAGCGGATTTCCTAACCTCCTATGACACCTACTTTGGGTTTGGGAACAACGTATGTGAACCCCGCAACGGAGTAACACACAAGGGCGTCGACCTCTTCCTTTTCTTCAAATAGTTCAGGCGGGGATTACGGGTCTTCCGAAGTCGTCCCGGTCCCAACGCCTTAATTCTTCAATATGTGCTGCAATAGCGACACCAGTGGACTGTATTTTACTTTTTAAAGGTGAAATGATTCCTTGGGCATAAAACAGTAATTATCTTCAAACCGTTCTGTGAGAGTAATTACTTTCCCTATCACTTCCCTATACACTTTTTCTTTCTTGATTATTATATATACTGCTGGTCCCGAACGATTTGTAAGAAAACTCGTTTACTGAGCTACCACAAAACTATACGCGAAAGAGCGCGTATAGTTTTGTGGTAGCTCAATAAACGTAAACGGGCGTAATCGCACAGAGGGCGCGGCTCCCTCTGTGCGATTACGCCACTTAATTACATCAATTTGTACTATCACTCTCTCACGGTTTGCCCAATATCTTTATTTGTATAAGACATACATTTATACATTTTATTTATAAAGATAGCACAAAAAAATATCTATACTATGATATACATTACATTTTTATATCACAAAAAACCTTTTATTTATTCAACAAAATATGCCCATTTTACAACATATGCACCAAGTTAGAATTCTTAAATATCCAACATATAAGGTTGAAACTAATGTTCTTCACTTGAAATTATAAATATCTTAACTAATACAATAGTTTAATTTACATTTTTCCTATACATTTTACTATTAAAAACACTTTTAAATTTCTTACACAAAACTATCAGTATTTCACTAATCCAAAGGAATTTTCACATGAAAATAACACAGAATTCACCTATTTTGTTCATACAGTCAATCTAGAATATTTTACAAGTCAATTTTACATAAATTGCTGAAATTTGCAAATATTTAAATTTCTACTTATTTTGACCTCCTAAGTTAACGCGCGGCTATGAACTCACGCTATTTGAACAACTAATTCTCACACGACTTTCAATTGTCGGCAAAAATGGCAAATTTAGCACACACGGCTATCAACTAATACTAGGTGAACAACTGATTCTTCACGACTCTCAAAGGTCGGAGATTATTTCCAACCAGATTCTTATCAGTTATCATGTCTCTTATCAGATAACATAGACAAAACATTTTATGAATCAAACATTGAAAACAAACATTTTGTTTTCATACAAAACGTATCAAACTCATATAAGATAATACTTATGCAATTAATTTCCATTAATTGCATAAGTATTATCTTTATAATTTAAATTTTAATTAATGTGATCATTTCGACCGGGGAACAAATCCTGGTCTCTAACTTTATTTTAATATTCCTTTTAATTAACAATACTATTGGAAAGGTGATTTCAACCGGGGAACTGAACCCGGAAACATAATTTATATCTTAAAAATTCCCTAATATGAATTTATTAAGTAAATATTACTAAGAAAACGACAAACTAGTCCGGCCTGGGAATCGAACCCAAGACATTCAAACTATTAATTCGATATTTCTTAAGATTCAACTAAGTGTTTTCTTATTAGAATATTATTGCTCGATAATTTGTTTTTAGAAGCTGTTCGTAATCGGTTAACCAATAAATTGAAATATTCTTATAGACGAGTCTCCAACACACTTAATTATTTTAAATTATTAATCTTCCGAATATGTTGCAGTATCTATACTGCGAAAATGTTGTATTGTAATGGGCGAAAATACATTTTATTCTTATTCTTTCGCTGTAAAAACCAATTATAGCTATCTCCCTCCTCTTCCTGCCTCTCCCGTTGTAGGAAGGATTTGCCATAATTTCCTCGCTTCGCAGGCGAATTTACAATCCCAGTAGTTTACAGAAATTACAGCAGAATTTACAATAGCACCAATAATGTCTTATATAGTACGTGAGGGTGATATGGTCATCCGGCTAATATGGTCACTTTCTTTAAACTCAAAAACTACAGCCTTGTATCTAAATAAAATTTATCTACATAATTTTGACAGTTGATAATAAAATAAATGTTTTAGTCGATTTTAGTATGGTGTAGTGTAATTAATATTTTAAGTAGATTTTTGAATTTCCTAATTATTGCCAAAGCTTGTTTGCAATTTTTGTCTTAAGGGGAAATATAACCTGAAATGGCTTAGCAAGATCCTCCGTTATGCCGAAAGTATTGCAGCATTAATTTTGAAATAAATATATGGTAAAGTTGAGGATTAATTTTAAGGACTATGTTAGATGAAAACACGATTACGTAAAATTTTCTCGATAGAAAAAAATCCAGTTACCTCCAAACTGTACAATAAACCGCTGTTATTCATAAAATACTTTAAATAAGATCATGAAACTTTGCATACTAACTGAACTAACTATAAATCAGTGCTTATGTTATTTACTTTTTTAAATACCATTATTTTCACTGTAAAAAGAAATTACCTAAACTATCGGCGCGTAAGCTTGATTCCTGTCGGCCCGTTAGTATCGCTCCTGCTTTTGAAGGGAGAAGTTGTGTCGCTTACGATCAGAATATACATTACGCAACAGGACGACGTAAAATTAAAATGGGAAATAACCGTGATAAAAATAAGAAGCGACTGGGTTGGCGTTAAGAAACAGGCATAAATATGATAAACCTAATGGAATAAGTGTCTAACGACCTATCTACTTACAGTATTAGTGATTACAAACATGTCGGTGCATAGCATACGACGCGCGGGGAAGTGGGGGCGAAATTAGAATGATGAAAAGATGAATTACTATATCCCCTTAATATTATATTAGTTGTAGTAGACGACTTTGTTGTTTTGTCTCTGTCCTACTCTTAGTTTTGGTTTTATAGCGCGGCAAAGCTTAAGGTGACCGTATTACCCTCACGTACCTTATTATTACGTTTTACCAAATACTTAGATTCACGTACAACGGGTTGCGGCTAAGTGCTCGCTGTAAATTTCACAGTTATAGTAGACGACTTTGTGTTTTTGTCTCTGTCCTACTCCTAGTTTCGGTTTTATAGCGCGGCAAAGCTTAAGGTACGTTACGTTTTACCAAATACTTAGATTCACGTAAAACGGACTGCGGCTAAGTGCTCGCTGTAAATTTCACAGTTTTCAAGCAACCTCGGCTTGATTACCGACACCAACAGTGAAATTGACAATTACAATTTTAAGTGCTGATTTACCTCGTACTCAGTAAAGACTTCGTGAGTGAAGACGCATGTCCGAGCAATAAAATATTTTAATTTTATTACTTTTTACGTGGTAGAGCCACGCTACAGCTATATTATTGTTGTAGCATGCATGGGTCTGCTCGTCCGGCGAAGGACCACGCTTTCACAGCATACCAGCGTAAAATAGCAAATTAATGCTGCTGTGTTTCGTACGGTGAGTGTAGAGAACAGGAGACCCTTTTTACTAGAAACAAGCATTCCATCATAGTCCTCAGGGGTGATAACGCATCTGGATTTTTATTCTTAATCGAAGATTATGATAAAAGTAAATGTCTATGAGCCACGGTATCCACTTATTATCAGGTGGACTGTGAGCTCGTTGGTCGCCGTCATTCTATAAAAAAAAATACTGAAGTTAGGCAAAACTCACAAGAGTAGTACGGACAACAAACTGCTGCAAATTAGATGAGGCCTGTGCCCAGTAGTGGAACGTATATACGCTGTGACTTTTTTTTAATTAACCAAACAGTGCCTTGTCTAATGTGTGAACTCGTTGTCACAAAACAGAAAAGCGAACAGAAGCCTAGAAGGCAGGGCGCGGATCGCGAACTCAAAAGGTCGTGGGTTCGAATCCGCCATTTGACTACTGTCGTGAACCACTCCTAACACAAGCATTTTCAAGCTTACCAGGAGTGGTTAAGAGGAATATTAGTAATGTTAATTAATAAGATTACTAATATTTTTAATTAAAAAAAGTAGGATATCATTTTCAGGCTAAAACGACCAATAAAAACTATTCAAGGTTTTTATTAAGCAAACGGGTGTATATATACGCTTACAAAATACTTCTTTTTCATTCATTAAGTCATTACAGCCTATTAAAATCCAGAACTGAACATGGGCTCCGTTGCCACGATTGGCGGGCGGGTTCACAACCGCAGTTTTAATATTAGGCCGTTTTAAAAAAAATGCTACCTCATTAGAAAATTAACCTGTAGAATAAACAAATATATTAATAAATTATTTGCTTAGTTTAGTATCTATGAACCAATAACAATATGTCTATAGTACATTTTTTTTATTAAAACGTTACCCCCGCAGTAAGTTTTTCTCCTGTACCCGGGAACAATTATTTGTAGACCATACAAATACTTGATTCGGAATTATAAGTCGCGACCACTGTACTAGCGAGTCGTCAGATTTATTTCAATATTTTATCTTAAACTTGAAGTACGAAATCGATTAATTTTTTCACACATAATAGTATCTTTTTCTATAATTAAAAAAACCTACATATTCTTGAAGATCGTGAACATTTTCAATAAATCATACTACTAAACATTGAACGCTGACAGTAAATTATATTCTGCAGTAAGTAATATTTAATGCAAGATACAGAAAAAAAAATACGGTTGACCTTACAGGCCATCCCTGCAACTTCCAGCTAATTTCATATGCTTCAAATTTCACCTGTTCGGGATAGAAACAGGTTCAGGATAGAATTATTATATTAAATTTTTTTAAGTATTTTGAAAAAAATAAAACACTTCGAGATTTCTTTGGACAACGATACCTCTCGCACGAATCAACCGATTTCGATGCGGTTTGCAACAATCGACGTCGTTTTTGATAGTTGACCAAAACAAGGGTGTTGTGGTAATAGAAACATTTTTTTTTTTGAATATTAGGAAAACTCGAATTCGGTCTAAATTCAAATCCTTTCAGATACCATAAACCGCTTTTCGATTGGACACGCCGTTACAAAGTTACGAGATATTTACATACATACACACACAACTTTATAATTATTTTATTATTATTTATTTTACTAAATTAAAACGCTCTATTTTACAAACGCATTGTATGTTATCACAAGATTTTTTTTATAATAAGCATTTAACTTCTAACTGTAAACAGCTCAGCTCTAATAATGCTTTTTATTCAAATCACCCCTAGATGGAATGTGTTCATTTGTAATAGGGAATGCAATAAGGAATATATATAATGACACAAATACATAAATATTTAATCCCATTAAACACATGGGTGTTATTTTCATTACATATTAACGTATTTAGGTTCTTACTAAACTTTAATAATTCTATAATCCATTTTAATAAATAAAAATAAATGAAAGTCGTTTATTTCACACACAAGGATCATAGATGTTAGTAATAAAAATTTATTATATGTATACATAATTAATTTTTGTATTTATTTATTTAACAGATACACCATTGGCTTATCACTAGACATTGTTAAATATAACACAATTGGTTTTGTTCAAAATTATTCGTCTTTAAAGCTATATACAACATTCACAAAAATAGTGCAGCTACAATAAGACAGTTATTAACTTACTTAACTAGAACAATATCATTAATAAATTTACAAGTAATTTGCTTACAATAAAACTAATGCTAAGCTTGAAGAAGAGAGAAAGAGTTATGAATACTTATTACATAATCTAGCAAATTTTGATACGTTATCCGTATGGAAAATGTCGATGTCTCCGTTGGTGGTTATGTCGTTATACGATTGCATTAACCTATTTATTGGGGCTCGTTTACCTAAATTTGTTCTCCGGTTGGGTAAAGATATTGGTTGTATATAAATTATATATATATTTAATGCCAGTATATTATTTTTGTTACGACGTGTTTAATTTGTGCCCAAATGAACAATAAAGCGACTATTACGCTAATATACCCAGACTAAACCGCTTAAACGATACACGAATGCCGTGCTATTTACTAGATCTATTAAGGAATATTATTAAACTTGTCGAGTAATATTATAAAATTACATGTGGGTATAACCTTGACTATTTGTGTAATTGTTCATGGATGGTCCAACTTCGACCGAGAGGTCAATCGACGGATTCAACTCGGCTGGGCAGCGTTCGGGAAATTACGACATATCTTCTCGTCAGGTATACCTCAATCTCTAAAAACTAGATTGTACAACCAGTGCGTGTTGCTAGTGATGACTTAGAGACGTGGTCCTTCACTGCTGGCCGTATGAGGTCGCTCAGCGAGCTATGGAGAGGGCTATGCTCGGAGTTTCTCTGCGTGATAGACTCAGAAATGAGGATATCCGCAGTAAAACCAGAGTGACCGACATAGCCCAACGGATTAGTAAGCTGAAGTGGCAATGGGCCGGCCATATAGCTCGAAGAACCGATAACCGATGGGGAAGAAAGGTTCTTGAGTGGCAGCCTCGTACCGGTAGGCGTAGTGTAGGGCGACCCCCCACTAGATGGAGTGACGACCTGGTAAGATATGCAGGAAGTCGATGGATACAGGTGGCTCAGGACCGTGCTTTGTGGCATTACTTGGGGGAGGCCTATGTTCAGCAGTGGACTTGTGAAGGGCTGTAATGATGATGATGTTGATAACCTTGACTTCCTCCGGTCAAATATCTACACATAATATATTACTTAAAATTGAATTGAGCTGATTCGAACAAAATTCAAGCGAAGTCTATGGATGCTGTTTTGGATAAATATGTAAGCAATATTATTATTTACTACTTACTTATAATAGACAATAATAAAAATAATCATAAAACTAATACGGCATCATTATTAACGTCCTATTTTATATGGAAATAAAATGTAAATTCTGAGCTAGAATTAAGATTAATTTCCATATGCTAAGCGTTGATCCCTCACCGAACAAGTTTAGGGTTATAATATATACGTTTAACCTACAGATGATGTTCTGGTTATATATATTTATCCATGTCCAATTTATACAAGGCCCCGACGATACATGAGCAAATCCTAGTGTGTAGTGTGTGAGGTAACTAATGATATTGTAATTAGATACATTATATGTAACTAGTAATGTAAAGCAAATCTATATGTTACAGGAAATGTATGAAATCCGTCATTGTATACAATTCCTAGGAATTGTATATAATTCCTAAAATCACCCGGAAATGTGTGATGTTAATTATATTAGACACATTTCCTAGGAAAATTATACATTTCCTAAACAGCAATTGGAAATGTAATATATTTAAGATTTCAATGAATACGCGTGGACATGCGGTGCGAGGGGTGCGAGGGGAGGGTATTGTTTAGTTTTTAATTTAGTATTAAAATATAAATACTCTTACTTTAATATTGTAATGTAGAATTACTTAAATAACAGGCTGATAATAATTGTCGTTTGGATAATTTACCAAACGACACTGAGCTTTAAATGAAAATTTAGTAGGTTTTGTGATAAATGGACCTTAAGAATTAATAAATAGTTAATTTATTAAGCTTAAATCAGTATATTATATTATTATACCTTATGATTGTAACTTGTTAGTCTCAATGAAAGCCTAAATAAAAACTCTATTTCCTAATTTATCAAGAAGTATTAAGATATTATAATTTATAAACCGTATGATTGTTACTTGATTGTCTCAATGACACCATTAATAAAAACTCTGATTTTTCATTTAAAAACGTGTTTTATTTATTTTATTCACACATAGCGTTCGATTTATACATTTCCTAATACGATATTGGAATTCTATAAAATTCCTAGGAAATGTATACATTTCCTAGGATATGCGCGTATTAAATAATCTCTGAATCAATATTTTATACATTTCCTAAATAGCTTCGGATTTTTATACATTTCCTAGGAATTGTATACAATTCCTAGAATTCATACATTTCCTGTAACATATACAAATTAATAAAATTGAAGTGCCTATGTGTAATGTCAAAATAATAGTTTTTTACTAAATACATGTGATTTTATATACGATACTAATAACCAAAAAAAAAATTTAAAAAAAATCTGTCCGTCTGTCTGTTTGTTCCGGTTAATTTACGAATTGGCTGGACCCGGCTGTGACTGGCAGATAGCTGATTTTATAGGGAGTAACTTAGGTTACTTCAAAGATGTTTTATAGGTATAAAATATCTTTGGCTTACTTTAATTTTAGAAAAGGAATTAGGGTTCCGCGCAAAAAAAAATTAATACAATGAAATTCAATAGTAATAAATTCCACGCGAGCTAAGTTGTGGGGAACAGCTACTTGTTTTATACGTGGTAAAGCCACGCTGCAGCTATATTATGGTTGTAGCACGAATGGGTCGGCTCGACCGGGGAAGAACCACGCTTTCACAGAATACCAGCCCAAAAATAGCTGCTTAATGCTGTTGTGTTTCGTATGGTGAGTGTAGAGAACCGGAGACCCTTTTTACTGGAATAGAGGCATTTCATATTAGTCCTCAAGGGTGACAATAATATACCTACTAAGGTTACCACACTTGGTAGGTATATTGACAATCACAGTCCCTGACGTCTTGCACCTTTGACGCTAAGTCTTCTTAACATTGCTTATAAATAATCGTTATGGGTCGTTATCATCACTCATTTCTAGTATTTTATATTTACTCTGTTACATTGTGAAATATTGTATTGAATATATTACACGATAAATAATGGATAAAATATTAAAACATATATTTTTGACGTAGATCTACAAGTTTTTTAATTATGCAAAGTTAGACTCTCAGGTGTGCGCTTGGCCAAAACGTACGCCATTTATAAACATTTTAACAGCGTGATTTTTAATAACACATAATATAATCACTATCAGTTATATAAATAGAACAATACTTTTATTCATAATAGATTATACTATTATATAGGATGGTAGTTTAGACTTCTCAGGTGTGCGCTTCGCCAAAACATACGCCATTTATGATAATGAACATTTTAACTGCGTGATTTTTAATAACACAAATAATATATAATACAATAATAACTATCACCTGTTCTGGATGACCTTTTTTACCAGCTGGAAAAAATAGCGTGTAACATGTGAACAGAGTAGAAGCTAGTATTTAAAACGAAATAAAAACAAAAATTTTGAATTAAGCGTTTGAAAAAATTTTTTTGAACAACTACTTTTGCCTTTGCTCTTGAGCATGTGACCCTGCGAATTGACAATGTCAAAGATGCCTACTAAGTTTATTATTTTATTGTCGTTTGGATATTACGATTTGAATAATCGATAGTATAATTATAATATAATTAAAGATAGTAGTAAAATTTTTGGTTTTATTTTTTGTAAAATATCAGTGCCATAGGCTTCTTACTCCGTTCACATGTTACACTCTATTTTTTTTTCGAGACGGTAAAAAAGGTCATCCAGTATAAGCAGAATATTACTTTCATTCATAATAGATTATAAATAAGACGGTAGTTTTAACTTCCATCCACTCATCAATTACGTACTATAAGTCCAAACTAATAAGTCCCCTGCTGAACATAGGCCTCCCCCATATACTGCCACAGTACTGATTGGTAACCGTAGTTTTTCTATTTTGAGTTATTTTATGAAAGATGCTGCTGCCCATCTCCTGTCTCCCTTTGTCTCCTCTTACGATACCGACGGGATGGTATGATGTAGTGGATTCTCTTAAGTATCCAATACATAGGAATATACTTTTTGAAAGTAAATTTTTATCTGAGGTTTTATCTACGGCCCGGAAATTACAGTGGTATTTCGATTTTGTATCTATTATGTTTATACTACGAAGAACCAACAAGAAACAAACTTTGCGAAGACAGTGGGGCCGCGACTAAGGATATTTCTTTCGTAACATAAAAGGTACTCTCATACTGGGCATAAATGTTAAATGTGACACTACATTGTTTTGGTATTTATTAGTTGATTTAAAAAAACGGCAAAGTTAACATAGCTTTGTGACGACTTTGCCATCGGGATTTTTAATGAAAGCAATAAGATTTAACTACTAAAATGCTTAACTGAAACTAACTAAAACGATTTAACTTCAACCTTCATTCATGAAGGTAAGTTTACAACATAATATAATACACAACTAATAATAAACACATTCGATGCACCAAAATAATAAATTACGAAACTGACCTTTGACAAATAAAAAAATATTGAATCTATAGTAAGGCAGTGGAATACGTGCTAATGTGTTTGCATTCTAATGAAGAGCTGGCCTCGTTTACTGCAGCAAAACTGACGAGGCCTACGCGAATCGTTTTCCTTCTAAACACGAGAGAGCTCTTATGTCGGTACTCGCATATTAGTTTTATTTTAGCAAAATAATGGTACAGATGAATTATACAAAGAGCTACGAAAACAAACTAAATATTCATTTATTTTTATAGAACAAGGGTGACACACGAACACACGGTTTACCTGATGGTAAGTGGATGCTGTGACCCATAGACATCTACATTTACACTCGCTTTGTCACCCCTGAGGGAATGCCTCGTTTCCAGTAAAAAAGGTTCTCCGGATCTCTACACTTTCCAAACGAAACACAGCAGTATTAAGCTGCCATTTTACGCTGGTATTCTGTGAGAGCGTGGTCCTTCCCTGGTCGAGCCGACCCATTCATGCTATAACCATAATATAGCTACAGCGTGGCTCTACCACGTATAAAAATCCGCATTTAGGTTGTCAACTATAGTTGGAGGGATTTGACTTTCCTTACCGAATATCGCCCCATGTAAATCTACCCTAAACTTTCTTTTAAAGAAATTAACTTTCAAAGGCTTTCCTACGCCACTGAGTTGGTAAAAGAGGCGTGATGTTATGTGGTCTATTAAAGATGAAGATGAAAATGTCTTAGATATGTAAATCCTCAGATCCTAGAAATCGGTTAAGGATCTCCTCACGTCATGAGCCTAATTTGTTCTAAAATATCACAGTAAAACAAAGAATTTACCATCGCATAAAACGGTTTTGATAGATTCATCGTCACAAATATGGTTACATGGTCAGTAATATTCGATTAGTTTTTATATATTTCATATGTTATGGTCACATTAAGCTTTGCCGCCCTATAAAACCAAAATTAGAAGAAGGTCAGAGACAAAAACACAAAGTCGTATACCATAACTAATATATTAAGAAAAAATAGCAATCAAGCTCTGCCAATAATTAGGAACACTTCAAAAAAACTAATAAAAAACTAACTACACTAAACCATACTAAAATGGACTAAAATATTTTCTATAATGTCAACTGGCAAAACGGCGTCGATAAATCATAGCCCTTTTGATCCTTTATTATTTGATTGACCGATGAAGAGCTATCGTATCACAAAGCCATCTATGCAAAAATGGCTGTAGTTTTTGAGTAATAAGAAAGTGCCCGTATCGGATGACCATATTACCCTCACGTACTATGTTTTAAAATTGCGTCCAGTTTCGAGTAACCTTATTAAAATTTCTTCGAAATCGGTCATGTCGTTTAGGAGGTTTCTTTTTATAGAATAGGGGTAACAAATGAGCCCACAGTCCACCAGATGAGTCATTGACATCTGCATTTATTCTCAATTAAGAACGAAAATTCAGACGCGTTTTCACCCCTAAAGACTAAGATGGAATGCCTCGTTTCCAGTGGAAAGAATTACCGGTTTTCTACACTCATTACACAAAGCACAGCAGCATTAAGCTACTATTTTATGCTGGTATTCTGTGAAAGCGTGGTCCTACACCGACCGAGCCGAACCACTCATGCTACAACCATAATATTATAGCTGCAGCTTGACTCTACCACTGACTGTGTGAAACTTCACGAACTGATAAAAAGGAAGAAAAAGTGATCGAGTATTATTTTTCACGAAAAGCTATGAATTTTTTTTAGAAATCTAAAACTTTATAAAATAAATCATCTTTGATGATAATCATAAATAAATCTGAATACGCCACATTAGTAGATCCTGTCCAGGCAAAGTCGCAACTGAGTGCTAGTTTATTATATAAAAAATTAATATCAAACCAGCTTGGATAATATATCGAACTTGCTCATTTAATTTGTAAGGTAATAAATTAAATCATTAAGAATAATTTATATTTATATACAAATTACACGTCTCCGCTTAAAGATTGAAATTTACGAGACTCGACATATCGTTAAAAATAAAATAAAACTAAATGATTATTATCAAGAGCTTCATTTTAAAAAACCATTAATATTTTAAACCATTTATATTCATAAAAGATATCTTTTTAAAGAATATGAAAAAGAGTATGTTTCAAGAAATAAGTTTTGCAAAACATGATCATAAAAGATGATTGATACTTCAAATTAATTAATAATTTGTTTGCTTCGATACTTCTGTTGATTTTAATGCAAATCATGGTTGTTTGTTACCAATGGAAGTTCAAGTTTGTTATGTTTTGAATCGAATCCTCCGACCTCAAGAGCAACTAAAATTTGTGGGAAAATATTATTATACTTATTACTATTGCAGTAAAATGGTTCTCAAAATACGTTGCAACGTCCCGATCCGATTTAGTTAATTTATTATTATAATTTAATTGGTAGTTTGAATTGCGAGACTTGATCTTACCAGTGTCACTATTAATTATACTAAATATAATTTTAATTTTTCTAAAAGCCGTCTTAATTAACAAAATACGAACTACAGTAACCATCAGGTAGACTGAAAGTATAGGTTCGGTTGTCAACTTCAAAAAAAATAAACTCTCACGCCTGTCACCCAGAGGGGTAGGCAGAGACTACAAACTTCCATTTGACACGATCCTGAAACATTTGTCTCGCCTCCTCCACATCCATATACTTACGCATACATGCTCGTCGGTTAAGGGTACTCTTAATTTGGCCCATTTTCAATATATCGTCAATTTGGTCGATAAACTTTCGCCTAGGACGTCCCTTTCCAACTCTGCCCTTCACTTCTGCAACATAAATTTGCTTTGTCATTCTTTCCTAATTCATTTTTTCCACATGACCAAACCACCGAAGCATTCCTTTCTTAATCCTGGTGTTGTGTTTGCAAAAACCACATGTTTTTTCAAACCACATTCTTCTCTTATCACACAATTTCTCACCCTGTCACTCAGATTCAGCCTTAACATACTCCTTAACAACCGCATTTCTACTATATATTTCATGTTTCTTCTGCCACTCAACTTTCACTACCATACGTTAAAGTAGGGACCAACACAGCTCTGTGAATTGCCATACGTGCCTTTTTTGACACATTTTGACTTTCCACAATAGAGTGTAGAGCCCCATTTACTCTATTTCCTGCGTTCACTCGTCGTTCTATATCCTTATCATATCTCCCATCCTTGCTAAATACATATCCCAAATATACAAATTCATCTACTTGCTCGATCAACTAAAAATTAACTATGAGAAAATATAACTGAATTAACATGCATTGTAATTTGTAAAGAAATATATGTTTCGGTTTAAATTTTTTTCTCGATATTTGATCGATGATTTTTGCTTTGCATGTATATCGTTACTTGCCTTTTTTAATCTATTTACCAATGTTTCACATCTAGACTCGCTAAAGTAAGCTGTCACCCGCACCATGCTGTAACGCAAACACTAATAGGAAACTTCCTAAAGAAAAGTCACCTGCGTCCATCAACTTTCTGCACCTGGCAGGATGTACTCCAGTCGTAACTCTGGCAAGGTCAACAATAGAGTGTTGACCTAGCCAGAGTTGCGACTGGAGTGAATCCTAGTGGTGGGCCGACCTATTTTTTTCTATGAGAATTAATAAAAATATTATTTACTTCCGTTTGATACAACGACTTGATTACAAACGTTTTCTATTTTTTGTTGGGCTTATCTTATCGTAGAATGAAAAACAATCGAAAAACATACATTACGTAAAATAAAAGCTCTACTCCGTATCATAAAACGTGTCATGGTCGGTTCACCTACGGTCGCTGTGTCAATATTGTTGTTATTATAATATAAATAAAAAGCCATTCATCGTTTAATTATATTTACTCAATAAATATGAACGGTCTCATTGCAGATGTAAAATAATGCGATATTAACGAATAATGACCCACGCGTGATGGTGGTATTTGAGGGATTATTCAAATATTTTTTCTTTTTAGGAAGAAAACAAATGTGGCGGTCAGCACATTATGTCCTCGTCTTCTGCTACGCACTAGATTCTTCTCATTTTTAAAAGGTTTTGGTACAGGGAAGAGGTCACTGATTCTCTTTCCTCGCAATTTACCTCGTACCGGTGATGCTGTTCCCCATCACTGTTTGTGTATGCGGGCATCCTATTACAAAATCGAAAAATGGCAGTGTATCCACCGCCATTTTTGATTCGGCAGTGTCACGTTCGTTAAACACCTGCATCACGTGCAGGATAGAATTCGGATATGCAGTTGATAAGGCCTCCTTAAATCACTATCAAATTCATTATACATTATATCTAAAATAAGTTTTGACCATAAGTTTTGATAAAGTATAACATGTAAACAATTAATAATGTCCTCTAGACCGAATTTCGGTCACGGCGGCTAATTTCACCAGAGACTAGCCATCTACGCAGAACAGGATTATGGAGCCCTAGTGTATGTGCAAGCACAAGTGCACTCTTTATTTCCTTAATTTCCTGGTCCGATGGTGTTTTCTTCATAGCAAAGGGGGCAAACGAGCATGCGGCTCACTTAATGGTAAGTCACTACCGGCGCCCATGAACTCTTCGAAACCGGGGAATTGCAGATGCATTGCCGGCCTTTTAAAAAGACTATGCTATTTTCTTAAAGTTTTCTTCTTTCTATTCCAGGTTTCTAGAAAACTTCTTCTAAATCGCACAATGCTGGACTGTCAATCATCCAGATGGTATGAATAGTAAAGCGAGTTTTGTCGCGATGTACGATAGTGAAATCGAACGGCTGGAATTAATCCGAACAATTTCTCAGAGTACTCCCCGTGGTAGATGCGATAAAATCCGCAAAAAGATGCAACATCTCTCCGCAGTGCCAGTGAGTCAAGCCGATCAGAATGAGCTCGGTCGCCGACGATTCGAGCTGCTCTGCGCTGGATGCGAAGAAATGGAAGGAACTGGCTAATCCGATACGACGGTGGAGAGATCTGGTGGAGGACACAACGGCTTTACATGTTTTCCGAAGGGACGGGATTGAAACACCGCCAACGTTCTCATTCCCGGTTGCTACTGAGAATTTTTTGTCAAAAAATTGCAATAAATAATTTTAAAGCCACACGATTAGACGAGAAAAATTCATGGGAGCAAAGAAAAATTCATCAAGCATTAGTACTTTAATATTTTGAAATCGTTTTCCGTTACACGGTTGTAAAAATACCGACAGGATCGAGCATGATTGAAATTATATTTCAACTTCTATAATCTCTTCAAACGTTCCTATTACCTCATCAAGGTTAAACCAACGTAGTAGAACCTGGCACTCTTATTACTATATTACTTTATGATGGGTCGTTCCGCGGCATTACAGCGTTTACACGTTAAAACAATATTTGACATTCGCTTAGCGGTCATCCATTGCCAACTTAGCCCGTGTTTACATTCACTAAGTGCGCACTAAGTATTTGTGAAGTACGTTTATAGATTTACAGCTTTAGAGCGAGACTACACGATGCATTATTGCGAGGGCGCTGCACTCGAACGGTGCCGTAGCAACGTCTTAGCAGTGTTATTGCGACATCTGAACGGTAAAATACGGCATTTAAAAAATCGGTACCAACGCGAACGGTAAGCAACTTAACGCTTCTAGTGCCAAATATAAACCTATTTTCTGTAAAGCGTTTTAACACCTTAGTGTTAATTTTTTAATAGAATTAGGGATACAAACGAGCACACAGTCCACCTGATGATAAGTGGATGCTGTGGCCCATATACCTACATCTACATCTATCCTCGATTAACAATCATTATGCAGATGCGTTGTCACCCCTGAGGACTAAGATGTAATCCCTCGTTTCTAGTAAAAAGAATTTCCGGCTCTACATACTCACATACACAGCAGCATTATGCTGCCATTTCGCACTGGTCTTCTTTGAGGGCGTGGTCCCTCCCCGGTCAAACCGAGCTATTCGTGTTACAACTGCTGCCTTACCACGTTCAAAGAATAGGAATTTGCCGTATGACGACGGCGTAGGATGATCGATCAGCCCATTTTGACTCACAAGACGATATAGAGTAATATTCTGATTTTTGAGATGATTAACTACGCTAGAAAAGAGACAGATTTTTTAGAACTTAACCCAGCGGACAGTACATGACGATAGTAATACAAGCCGACTGAGCGGATACAAATATTTTGAGGCTTATATCACTATTAGATAACTTGTTTTATCGTATCCACTAATAAAATATTTTATCCGTTTGTGAATTAATTTCTTAAAATAGAAAAGAACGCCGAAACAAATTCCGCGGGCATCGACTTTTTTCTCATTTATAAAATTCAATACATACACCAACAGGGGTTTTATACAAAAAAATTAGCCGTTATTTCTTTATACACTCATGCAAATTATTTGGTTGTTTTCTATTCTTCGAAGTCGGTTTTTTCTATTTCTAGTTTGTGCTATTCAAATCAGTTTAGCTAATTCCAAGAAATCGGTAAACAGACATAAAAAAGGAGTCCGGTTTTTTTGAGTTTGGTTAAAATATAAAATGTTGTTTTTAGCAATTTTTGAGCTCATCAGTGAATTGTAAACCAAAGCAGAACAGAATCGAAATGCACTGTATAAACTCCCTTCTCTTTAAACACAGAAGATGGTATTAGGTGGTAGTATCAAGAAAGACTCAAGGTGGAAAAGAAGAAGAAAAAACCGATATAAATAAATTGTTTCTGTTATTTAAAATCAATCAAAACGTTTTATAAGTGTGTACTTGGGTAATCAATAACTTTTGGAAACGTGATGAAACTTCGGAAAAAGTATTTGTATAGATATATTTCTCAACGTAATAATCTATTTCTAACCTAACCTAATACACCTTGAATAACGTTTTTAACGTTGCTCAATTCGCTTAAAAAAAGGCCTGATACTGAGTATCGAAAAGGCCTGATACTGAGTATCGAAAAGGCCTCTAAAGCCCATATATTCTCATTATCTCCGTCAATTTTACACCAAGCAAGTGCTTTTTCAAATTATTTAGAAGGCTGAAAGTTTATAGAGAATACGAATTTTTACAGACCTTACTTTAGTTTGTCTTCTTCGGTTCATAAGTGGTAAACTCGCGTTTCATCAACAATCACGAAAGTCACGAAACGTACTCGAAAAGATTTTCGGTCTCCATCAATAATTACCAAACTCTTGCTTACTTTTGCCTTTTGGGTGTCAGTTAATATTAAAGTAACCCAATTGGCTGCCATCTTTTTAAATTAATTAATTAATAACTGGATTACCCCAAGTGAAAACTTTACAACTCAACTAAATAACGATTCACGGCAATCTGTGTTTGATGATCACCCGGCGCGAGTTTCGTCGTTACGAAGGGTTCTGCTACGTTTTAATTCCGTGCTTTATTATGCTATTACAAGAAGCAAGCAAATTCTTACAAAACACATTTCATTAAAACAAGAATTACGACTTTCTTCATTTTGCTTCATTCGTATAATCATATTCTCGCTAAATGTCAACAATGAAAAAGAAATATGCATTTTTTTAATTTTTTGATGACAATAGCTTCTAATCAATTTAAGATCTCAACAAAATAGAATTAATTTCTCGTAACTTAATCAGAAATACTTATTGATCAACTAGTATTGTGTTCATTGTATATACCTACGTCAGTTTTCCTAGTGTGAGTCACGTCTCAGACGTGATCTTTGCGATCTTCGCGATGATCTGACGTACCAACTCCAATAATGTTTACTTTTCAATATCTTTGTTTACATATCTCTTTGTAACAATGCCAGTTTTAAAGTTTAATTTGTGGCGTAACTTATTTTTTTTCCTCATATGATGTGTCACTAACATTTTTTTCTGGATCACGGTGACATATCTCAAAAAAGCCCAAGCAAATGCATTAAAGTCTTCTTCTAGGACAGGAAAAGGCACGGGGGAAGACACTAAGTATTATGCTAGTGTCTGTGGACAGCGATACTTATTGCTCTCTTCTTTATTTGTTGCGCCACGTACCGCATTACGTAATATACGATGGGGGAGAGACACAGTAACGGTTATTCCGGGATAACAATTCTGTTACGAAGAGTTTCGAGAATTATAACTTTATTGAAATTTTTTGAAAAAACCACAAAGGAAGAAACTAGCAAGCACAGATACGTAATATACGGAAAATTAAAAATAAATAATTT